>CM045496.1:34226335-34826335 GCA_024704745.1 Rosa lucieae | reverse complement strand
GTTCAACAAGTACAGAAGGATTCATCAGACTGTTAGACTCACTGATTTCTGGGTCATGTAGCAAGTAAAGATCAAGAAAGGCCACTCCCTTGGTTACAACCTTGAGCAGAAAGAGGTTAGCGTCGTCGTTTTAGCAGCTGAGGTGGGTGTCTATAAAGGCTGAGCTTTCAATCAAAGACTTCCATGACATGCACACAGTGCTACATTTTATCAAGGATCTAAAGGGCAACCTCACTAGAATTTCGTTTATAACTTCTGGAGGAAAGTAGTTTGACATTTGCTTCGCTTTGATTTTCAACACAAGTCTAATGAAGAATTAGGCAGTGTTTGGGTAGGGGATTTGGAGGTTACAAAGGACTTCAAGGTGATGAGATTATAAGGTTAATGGATTATCAAATGATGGGATCTTGAAGAGAAAGAATATAAGTCTTGAATTATTTAAATGACTCGTTTGGGTAATTTTTTTTAGTGAAGAGATTTAATTATGGGATTTTGTAAATATGTTTATTTTTTGACCAAATTAATCTTCTTTTCAATTTTGCTATAGAACTATTGTGGTTAATGACCAAATAGAAGGAAAAACAAAAAAAATTGTGGCTCACCAATTAATTCGAAAACTTCCATTAAAATGAATTAAACATGAAAAACACTAGAAATATGTAAAATGCAACAACTGAAATTTCAAAGTCACTATTTGATTTTGGTCTTGCTTGAAATCTTAGACTTAAAATGTCAATATTTTATTAATATTATAGTGATGACATCCCAAACGTCACAACAAAATCATACAAATTTCAAAAGTCTCGTGGCATTGACTTCAAAACAAATTCATTTTTCTTCTCAAGTGGAATGATCTTCAATATTTGAAACTTTGTTGCATTATTAGCAAACACTTCAATTGCTCTCCAATGAAGATCTTCTTATAAATCAGGTATTGTCATAATCTCTTCATAAACTTCATCAACCGTCATATTTGCATATTCATTCCATACATTGTCATCATCCACAATTTTGTTTAAGGACAACAACTAGATAGGAATCTTCATGGGTGGAATGCATCAACTATCAACTTCAACTCCATCTACAAAATGAGTAAATAGCTGCATTCAAGCGTTTAAATGCAGAAAATGAGGCAAAGAATAAACATAAGAAATAGGAACCATGAGGCGAAGAAGCTATATGATGTTTAAGGGTGCATATATGCTACACAACCTTTTATAGTTTTTATTGCAATAACATAATCATAATCTAGTCCATGGCTCAAAAGAACATGAACCAAGGAAGAACGAACTTTCAGAAATTCCATCTACATTCATAAGTGGAAAATTAATATGGGCCTGGACCCAAAAATGATACGAAAATAAGAAGAAATAGAGTAATTTCCAAGGAATGAAAAGAAAGTTGTTATATTCATTGATAATTCTCAAAAGTACATAAAGCAAAATAGAAACTTGAAGGGAAAGAAATTGTACAGCAGTCCAATTTCAAATAAGGATCAAACAAGTCTAAAGATAACAAATTTACATGAGAACTTAGACTGCTAGATAACAAATGAAAATAGTAAAAATAATTCTAATCCCAAATAACCTAAACCCTTTAAATCCAGATGCAACATCAGGTTCAATCAACATCACGATTCAACATTACACTAGCAATGTTAAGGGACAATAAGCTATAATGAAACTACAAAAATGAGGCCAATATCTGACCAAAGGTACATATAGCTTGTCGTCTATTGTTAGTGACTAATAATACTGATGTGCAATACAGGAATGGAAACTGATTCCATCAACGATTTGATTCCAGCTCACACAATTACATATAAAACATTTAATTGAATCCCCTAAACTAAAGGCCACCTAGAATCTCTTACACAACACCAACGATTTGCCATAGTGACAGCAGCACACGACATGACACACACACCTATCAACACTAACCATGATTAAAATAATTACTAATCATAGTGTTTTGTCCTAAGAGTTTATAACTCAGAAGCAGATAAATTTTGCCAGTCTTGTTCACAAAAAATTTTACCATTTTGTGTATCTCTATGTGTGTGTGTGTAAGGGGATGGGCTTATCAACAGTGAAAATACTCTTATCAAAGGGTCTTTGAAAATCAATTTGTTTTTTTCATAAATCGTTGCTTACAGAAGGTACCAAGCTCATTCTTACCTAAATTACAGCTTATTGTTCTTATACCTTAAACACCAAATATCTTTCGCATTCTCTTTAGTGGGTTGTAACACCCCGTACCCGGAAATACTGTCCCTTAATTTATTTGCATTGTATTTAGATATTTCAATTCATCGTATCGTTAAATTAGCCTTCTTAATAGGAAGCTATTTTTTTGGAGTTTCCAAAAATTATTTTCTTAGCATGGAAAAATAGAGCACGACAATACGAGAACGTAGGCACAAACGGTTCGTTAAACGGAGTCGTAACGAGAAAGTTATGAGTATTTTCGTGTGAGGGGTATTTTGGTCATTTTACCTCCCCATCCTCTCCCCCCCCCCCAAAATCCATTTTTCACGTGAAAAATAGATCAAGGAGAGAGAGAAAACGAGCTCTAGCCCTTGCCGCTCATATTTTCTGTCCCCGGCGCCGATTCCGGCCAAATTCGGCCACAATTCTTATACTAATCTCTTCCTTACCTCATGGGCTTCCTATCTACATAAGTTTCAAGACCTATTATCAATTGTGCGTGACGAATCGAAGGGGGAAAGATTGGGTGATTTTCCAGCTATTTTCCGAATTCCGGCCAAACCATTGAGAATTTGGAGAAATCCTAAGGTATAAAGTTGTTCATTACCTCATGGGCTTTCTTTTGAGTATAATATTGCATATATATTTGAAGATTTTGGAAGTTGGGATTCAGGCCACCATGAGCCACCGCGGCTTCACAGTCTCCAGCGGCCTTTCATGGCCATTTTTAGGTCTTTTGAGATTTGTAAGCTTCCTAGGATGTGTTAGTATTAGCCCAAGTATTAGCCCAAGTAAAGTTGTTGCATTTTGGATGAGAAATTGAGATTTTGTGTTGAGAATAAATTGGGGAAATTGTAAATTGGAAGTGTTGGAGTTAGGGAGAAGCTAGTGGAAGAAAGTTAAGATGAATACTTGACGATAGAAAGACTTGGGTGACATTACGTCAAGGAGAGGATACGATTTGGCTAGGATGCATTCACGTTTCTTCACTTAGTTTTTCTGTTTGAGCTTAATTTATTCATAAATTATTATTGACTAGGTAATCCAGTTGAGCAAGCTTCCAAAGACATTCCCGAGATGGGACTCACCTAGTCACCCTTATTGTGAGTTGGACTTTGTTTTAAAGAAATGCATGCAATTATTTTGATTCTTTGATATTGATGTCCTTAATTACCTATCTATTATTCAAGAAGTTTATTGTGATCTCTCGTAAATTAATTGTTGTGGACATTATGCAATTTTATAATTTATGTTTTGAAGTAAATTGCTTATTTTTGGGAAAGGAAGAAACCTTTCAAATGATCTATTAGATATGAAGTTTTAATTGTTGTTACGTGTACGAAAAAAAAGAACCTTCTATTTTGGCAAAGTAAATTGGATTTCAATTTACCTTACGAGTACGCAACCCCATTAAGATACAGCGATACTTCATCAGTTTTCCAGTCACGTGCACGTATACGTACCCTCATGCTCTGCTTGTGTACCGGCGGACGTACAAGTGTATGACCAGCTCCCCTGCTCTGCCTGATGTGCACAAGTGTACTACCAGTTCTTCCCCTCCCCCACTCTGCTCATGTTGAGTTTGCTCGGCATGAGTGTATGACCAATTGTCTGCCACGCTCTGCTTATTTTGATTTAGATCATTGTAGGTGTATGACCAGTTTTTGGGTACAAGTTTGGTAATGCCTTGTAGTTTTGAAAGTTATGCAAAATATCTTTGGACTGAGTCACCTTTGCAAGCAAGTATCGAGTTTATTCTCTAGTTATACCTTTAGTTTTCTTATGGAACCTTTTTAAAGCAAAGTGCTTATTTTGTTACAAGTTTACTTTATAATTTGGTATGTGAAAGTATTCGTGATTTATAATCTTTGAACTTGTCTTTTTACTGTAAGTGGTTAATTGTATGCCAAAAGTTTACGAAAGAGAAATGGCTTTAAGAAAATAAGATTTATCAAAGTGGTTTTAAATATTAAATTATTTTTGTCCTCTCACTGAGCTTGTCTCACATTTTCTATGTTTTTCTCTAGGCTCTTTGGATTTTCGTTTTGCCCAGGTAGTACATTTCGCTGAGGTCGGACCGCACCACGTTGATGCATTCTCCTTATCCACCATCATCCATCTCGACTTGTAGGATATGTTCCCTTTTGTACTCTTATATTTCTTACTTAATTGGACCGTGTAACTTATGCTCTGATGTAAGCATAAATTGACTATTGAATTCCTAAGATGTAATTGTTGGGTTAGAACCCCTTGCTTTGGTTGGTGGTGGATGTTTTTGTGAAGGACAGGGGTCCTAATTGGAAGTTATTAGAGATTTATGATTTTGGAAGTGTATTATTGGATTTACAGGTTCTTGGATAGTCCATTTTTTGGGGAGGTTATGTCGAATTTTTGATAAAAATCTCTCTCTAACTTGGTCTATACATATCCACCTCTGATTCCACCGTGGAATCCTGGATCGGGTCTGTCAGGGTTCAGAGAAGCAACAATCAAGACTTATTTGAGGACTAGAAAAAATAGCACATGCTATTTTTTTAGTAAGGCTCCAACGTCCACCAATGATTTCCTAGTAAGGCTAAGATCAGTTTAATATGTATCATCACATTGAACACGGACATTGTATGGGTGAATGCCCTAGACAATGCAGGGTTCAGTAGAAGCTACAATCAAGACTTATTTGAGGACCAGAAAAAATAGCACATGCTATTTTTTTTAGTAAGGCTCCAACGACCACCAGTGATTTCCTAGCAAGGCTAAGATCAGTTTAATATGTATCATCACATTGAACACGGACATTGTATGGGTGAATGCTCTAGAAAATGCAGGTATGTTATCAACTTATGTTAGTTAGTGAATACTGACTGGTCTTTGAACATTGTACTTTGACACAAAAACACAACATTGTTCTCGGGTTTCTATTTGTTGTTCATGGTGGAGAAACTAGGGAAAAATATCACTACAGATTGCCAGTTTATCAAAAAAAAAAAAATCCAAGAACTAAATAAAGCCAATTTTAAAAACACAAATTTGCATTCAACCAACAAAACTCATTCACAACTAAAGAACATGCAAACAACCACAAACAATCCATCAAATGAAAGAAGTACAACCTAGGAGGCCAATCAGATCAAATTGGATAACAAAACCAAATACACAAATGAAGTATTATAAAGCATATATACTAACACCTAACCATGGATAGATCAAATTAGAGATGAAAAGATCCAAAACTTAACAATCAAACTCTAGAATTCAAAGAGAAACAAAAGCCCAAGATGTAGATCGCACTAGGCCAATAACCTCAACATACAACACTTTTTGCACAACGAAAAAAAAAATGTGTTGTGTGATGAAGAAAAGTGAATCACACAACACGTTTACAAAACTTGTGTTGTATAAGGTGGTTAAAATTCTGAACTTTTTAGCTAGTAGATCATTGCACAACAGTTATAAGAATAGTTCGTTGTGTGAATGAAAAAAAAAATAGCGGCAGATTTCCCTCTTAGCCTAACTCAAATTTGGCTCTAAATTGGTGCTCCAAAGGACAACAGAATAGTTATATATGTTGTATGAGTGTAGCTTGCAAAATGTCATACAACAGTTTCTGTTTTTGTGTTGTCTGATCAAGGAAGATATATTTGGGCTACTAGCTAGATACAACGGTTTCACTATTTCCGTTGTATGATTGAAAAATTGAGCACCAAATTTTGAGGAAGCTTGCTTGAAAGTCTTCTACTAGATACACCTACTGCAAGCTGTAGAAATTGTACAACAGATTTAAGCTTTTCTGTTATGTGAACTTAGAACTAGGCGGCAACATTTTGAGCCAAAATGCTGTAGGCGCCTTGTTTCCCTCCATGTTTCCACATTTTGATTTTATGTCGTGCACTCCTACGACAGTGTTCTACGATTCTGTTGTGGGATCAACTTGAGAATTCAATAAAGTTTAATGCGTACCCTAGACCTAGCCATATCTTGTGCGAAAGGGAAAAATAGAAAACAAAACCTCTCGAACCTCTCGACCTTTTCTCACTCCTTCTCCGCCTTTCTTCCCTGATATACCGACCCAAAACCTCTGGACCCCTCTCACTCCTCCTCCGCATTTCTTCCTCGATATACCGACCCAAATCCCCATATCTCCTCCTCTTTCCTCTCAAATCCCCAAATCTCTTCTCACCATCCCCATCCTCTCTCTCAAACCCTAAAGCGGCCGACAAAGGTTTGTTTACGGAAATTGAAAGATTTTGTGTTCTGGTACAAAGGGTTCTGGGTTTGTTATTAGGTTTGTCATTGGGTTTCTCAGAAATTAGGTCTTGGGGGTTGTCTCATCCTCTCTGCATCTGCTTAGATTGGGGGTTGGGAGTTGTCTCGACTTGAGATTTATAATCCAAACAAGCTATTGAAGGAAGGAAAGCTCTGGGCTCTCTCCGACGCCACAATCGAAACCCTAAGAAGCCGAGGATGGTGCTTCGGAGGCGACTTCAAGAAACTCTAAGCGATGATCCTGATCCACTGGGCATTCGCCGATGAAACCCGCACGGTGGTGAAGTCAATGAAATCGGAGCTCCTCAACATGGATCTCAAATCCGTCGGAGCCAAGTCGTTACCCAACCCGGCCACTCTTCGCAAGTCATCTCATCTTCTCGGTCCCAACACTACAAGTCGTTACCCAACTCTCCGCATTTGATAGCGATTATACATTCTAAACGCTATTGAATGAGACCTGTACACTAAAAATGCGGGCGGGCAATGAAAAATAGAGTGCGGGGGGTTTAGTTTTTAAGTTCAAGTGTGACCCAACCTCCCAAAACTTCAAAAGAGTCTTCTCTCTCTCGGTCGCAATATGCCGACACCAAATCTTCTCATCGTCTCTTCGTCAGGTTCTCTCTCTCTCTCTATTCTTTGTCGTAAGCTGATTCTATTCTCTATTCTCTCTATTCTGCAGCAGGAGTTTCCTCCTTTCCCTCCAGGTCCATCTCTGCTCTTACTCTTTTCTTCAATCTTGTGTTCGTCGGTTTGTGTTTGATTTAATCTTGTTCGGTTATCATCTTTGTTGTTTATTCTTCTTAATTTCAGATCCAGTTATGATTAGATCTTTTGTAAAGATCGAAGATTGGGGGGCTCCAAGTTTGTGAAGGAGATGGGGCTCAATCATCGAGCTGTACTTAGCAATATCACCAATTTCAAAAGAGAGGCTTTTGGGTATGTGATTTTTTCTTAGAATCTGAATCTATTTATAGGTATTTGTTCTGGAATAGACCCATTACAAAATTTTTGTTTTCGTCCTTATTTTTTCTTTTTGTAAGTTGAATTACTGATTTTGATTCTTGTTGTGCTGTTTGGATTGTCAAATTGATTTTGTTCTGTTTTATTTAATATGTTTTCAGAAAGCATGCTTCTCAGTCAATATTAGAAGACTCTCTGTAAGTCAATATTTCGTTGAGGATCTGCTTCTACTTATTTACAGTTTTGTTGAATCTTTGTTCTGTTTTTCTTAGTACTCAAGTGTGGTGTAAAGGTATAACAGGTTTCCATTTCAATAATTGTAACTTGTACACTTATAGATCAAGTATTGACTCCTGCATATCTTTTTTAGCTTGGTGAGAAGACCACTACGCTCTTTGTTAAAGTCAAAGTTAAAAGGCCACACAGGTTGCTCTATCTAATTGTTTATGATCATGTCCTACTCAAGTATCTGATGGTAGAGATTGACTCATTGCTCAAGAAAAAGTATTGCGATGCACTACTTAGTTTGGATGAACTTGTCAAGTTATTTCCTACTAGTATATGCTCGTTTTCATGTTTGATGATTGGTAATTAACTTTGCTATAGATTGCTATAGATGATTGGTGATTAACATCTGGTTGACTCTGTGAAGCAAAATTTAGACACAGAAATTAGATATTGATGGGAAGATAACTTCTGTTCTTTTTTCCCCTATAGAGGTTGGTGGACAAAATTAAAAGTTTCTTTCTCCTTTGCAATTTCGAGCAAGTCTCTTTTGCTTCACAAATGAGAAATAGCTGCAACATTTCAATCAAGTATTAGATGATGTAGACCTCTTTTGCATTCTCTATTTTTATTTTTAAGTGAGAATTTTTCCTCTATGTTTTAAAGTTAAGTTCTTGTGGGTGATGTTTTCAGCATGTTTTTACATGAGTTTCTGGTCACCTAAACTTGGTGGAATAATTGCTTTTCCTCAATGAACTTGTTAAGCTAATATTCAGATGGGTACACTTTTGTTCAGTTGAGGTTTCACTCTTCTGTTATTCGCTATTTTGTTTTGTTCGGAAATGCTGAAGTATTAAATTTTGGAAACCTCCTTGGTTTAATATCTCTATCTGATTGTATTTTCTTACTGATTATTAATGTCTGGTTGCAGGTGAGACTGGGGAAGAATAGTGTGGAGGAGGTTTTGGAATTGGGTCCTCTCTGAAACTTGGCTTTGCAGCTCCGAAAGTGACCATACTTATAGCTAATTAGCTCACTTGCATCATTTGATGTTTGTAAGAGAAAGATATTGAGGGGTTGAGGTTACTGACCATACTTGGCTTGACTGAATCATACATGATGAGGTACTTTGTGCCAATGAATTAGTGTTGATCCCCTTTTTTCGATGAAGGTCGGACCAAACAAAATACTATTTTTGTTTTTTCAGACCAATGGCTTTGTTTTGTTGACTACCCCCCCCACTCCCATGAAGAGAAGATGGCCATGCATTTTCCAAAGATGTTAAGATGCCCCCGTTTCTTCACTTCCATCCATCACTTTATTCTCTTTTAAGTTGAGGCAAGTGATGTATATGATGAGGTCAATACAGTTCTAATATTTATCGTGTACAAAGGTAATTCCAAAACCTTTTATTCCAGATAATTGCTTTAAGTAACTTGTTATTGGCTTATTTGTAAAACATATAACTTGTTTTGTCTTAATTTGGAAAACAAACACCACATATTTATGCCAATTGTATTGTATTTTGCTTCTAGTTTCTACTGCAATTAACTTGTATCTACTTAAAGTAACCTCTGTTTTTGTTGAATATATAACTGATGGATATATCTACAAGTTTCTACTGCAATTAACTTGTATCTACTTAAAGTAACTTTTCTTTTCTTTTTTGAATATATAGCTGATGGATATATCTAGTTTGTCTGCACCAATTCAGGTCAAGCTGACTGCTTATTAAGAGTTAAAATAGTAATGTTTATGACTTAAAAAGAAGTCTTCTGACCTTTTTTGTTCTATTACAGAACTATACTGATCATGTGGGCAAGAAATGTACGTTTCGGCTTCTTACAGAACTATACTGATCATGTTTAGAGGAATTCATTTGCACTTTTATATAATTAAATGACTCTAACTTGTCAAATTGTTTCCATAATTCTTTGCTCTTTTCCTTACTTCAGATATTTTCCTACTCGAGCTAGATATGGTATTATTTCCTCAAGGGAGGAACCCAACTTTGATAAGATAGCAGCTAGTTATGACACTTCCCTAACTTTTTGTTTTCTGGGTTTTCAATTTTTTTGGTTGACATATCTTAATGCTTTTGCAATTTTGATTACTTAGAAATAAGTGAAAACCTAGGTTATCAGATCCTCTTCCCATGACCAGACATTTATTTTACCTGATTAAATCCTTCATAACCTTGAATTTTGCTTATTTTGTTTGCAGGTTTGGGAATATCTAGTGAAATGTTGCCTAAAGAGTCACTAAGTGATCAAGCATGGAATACCAAGCAATGAAGCAAAATATATTTTCTTTCATCATGTAAATTCAGCTAGCTATGAAACTTTATACCAATGACATAATACTTGGATTCAATATTTGGTGGATATATTGGAATTTTATTGATGTATCACATTGCTTTTGGTGTAAATATTAATCATTGTTCATTGGATAATGATTTCAAGCACTAATATAGTAAACTTCACACAATTAGTCACTGTTCATTAGGTAAAATGGAGCATTATTAACAATGCACAAAATCCAGAAAAGATGATTATCACACAACATAATTTCTTATGTTAATAATGTTGTCTGAAGTAACAATTTGGATGTTCACACAATGAATCCTTATATAACATGCAACGGTTCTAACAAACATACGTTGTCTGATTTACAATGACGCAACTGTAATAACTAGAATACGTTATCTAAAACTAACACACAACAATAAAATTTCCAAAAGTGAAGTGTGAGGATAATTCATACAACAGATAAAATAAAATGCAGTTGTCTGATTTTCTTTCATACAACGGCTCGGAAACAACTTTCGTTGTGTGAATGATGCCAATGACATGTGCAGCATGACTGCGCGGCAACTGTGGCTGCCATCTGCCGAGAGAAGGCACAACGGTTTTAACAAAATAAGTGTTGACTGTTTGTGATTCACACAACGGGTTTCCACCGTTGTGTGATTTTTAATCACACAACGCTCCGATACACAACGGAAATCGTCCAAATCACACAACGAATTTGGTCCGTTGTCTGTTCACTTTTTTGGCCTAGTGTCGAACCTGGAGATTAGCGATGCAAGAAGAAGAGAGAACGAGAAATCGAGACGTTGCGTAGTCGTCGTTATTCCCATTATGGAATTTCAAAATCTTGCCTGTTTAGGCGGAACTCAAGGGAGGGAGTTGTCCTAATACATATCCCGACTAATGGTCCGCCCCTTAAAATCCCAGTAATTTAAGTCCCTCCTTGTTTTGTTACCAAACAAGGGATTTTCCACGTGGTATTTTTAATCCCATCTAAAAGTCGATCATCTCCTTCCCCCAAAGTACCTTACCCAAACACTGTTGAGAATTCGGGGGATTTTGTGAGAAAAGAAAGTAACCCAATGACAATTATAGTCCTTGTAGGGTTTCCTTTTCTTATTTGGTCCCTTTGGAGTTGCACTTTTACCAATGAAAGTTCTATTTTTTTTTTATATAAGAAAGTCCTATTTATTTTGTACATAAAATACTTATGTTTTTATTTTTATAATTCCATGGTCCCGACCACTACGATGTTGAGACATGCACACAAGGGAAATAATGAACAGATCACTATTAAAAAAAAAAATTAAAAAAAACTACATGGAACAATTAGGTTGTCTCAAACCACACTACATACACATGGTAATATGAAATTCCTAAATAAGTTTTTGAGAAGTCCTCGAAGGAGTAAAAATAGCAATCAGCATAGGAGTAAAATAGTTGTAGTATTTCAAAAGTGGTTTGGTTCATGTAGCAAAGGGCCGGGGCTTCTAATTCCTATGTTTTTTATGTTTCGACCACTACTAGAATAATGTCATTAGACATCGCCACTATTAAATCGGTCAAGATTGCACCTGATGTTAAAAAACGTGCTAACATTAGTTTGTGAAAAAACCGATTTCTATTGTTATTATGGACATCAGTCACCAAATTAAACGATGTGAAAAGTTTCATTCGAAAAATTTTAAAAAACGCGTAGGGACTAAGTTTAAAAGTTTGAGAAACGCGGGGTCTAAAATTGTAATTCCCCCCAACACTTAGTCACTTTATCTAAAAGCTTTCGAACCTTAATTGATAGACTCTCACTCTGAGTCTCTAACTGCCTCCTTCGAGTCCCCAACCTCAGCTCCTTCTCCAACCTGAGCTCGTTCTCTACACCATCGTCTCTGCCGATGCTTCTCTTCCAATGCCACCACGTCGTTGCTCCGAGATCCGAACCCCAACTGGTCCAACTTGCCTCCAAGGAGTTTATCCTCCTCAATTGGTGCGACTTCGAGCACCAAATGCTAGCGACGGAGGAATCGAACACAACCGCAATTACGACGGCGCAACCAGTATCAGGTACTCTGTTACTTATTGATTCCGTTTTGAAATATATCTGAGTTTGGATTGAAGTAAGTTTCTTCAGTTTCACTGATCAAACGAAAATTTTCGTACTTCAACCCATGCTCTATTTGTTTGTTGTTTCTAATGAAGGAGAATCATACACACTCTGTTAATTTCCACAGTGTATTTCAATCAACTTTGATTGCTGATACTCACTCATACACACTTTGTTCTTTGTTTCTAGGTTTGCAGATTCCCATTTCTTCCTGCTCTCTCTCCGTCTCTTCTGATTTTTATTTCTTTTCAGAGTCTCTGAAAGATTTTGTTCAAGATCTAAGAATTCACTTATTTGTGATGGTTAGTGACACTAATATTGTTCTTTGTTTGATTTGAATTGACTGGGTTTACTTAGGTCTCTTTGCTTTGGAGAAATGGAGGCCACGATGCCCATTTGCAAGACTGTTACTCCAACTCCAGTGAGTGCCTATATTTTCTGAAGCTTATTTTGATTTGGATATGGGTTTTGAATGTACAGTTGTGTTCGGATTAGTTGGAATTTGATGTCTATATAGAAGTTCACTACAGTTTTGTTAGTCTAACACTGGGAAAGTTTTCATTTTGGTTGATTAGAGCTTGTTTTTGATTTGTGTATTTGAAATTTTGAGCAGAAAGTTGGTTTCTAAGGTTCTTTAGTGAAGTGGATTAGAAGTACCTATTTTAATTTGGTATCTTTTTTTATTTCTGTATGTATGGTGTGTTTCAGTTTAAGATGTGGATGAGGTTCGGTGATTGAATCGTATATACTTAGCTTCATTCATTTTTAGTTTTTGTTTTAATATTTTGAACCACCCTTTTGATGTGTGTGAAACACTGTTCTCAGAGATATTGTTTTGAGTGCTGAGTTTACATTGAATTAGGTCTGTTTTGAAAGTACATTCATTTATCTACGATCCACATTTGTAGAGATGGGTGAAGCAGTCAAGGTAGTGGTTTCGGAGTCTGTTCTAAAGAAGAGGAAGAGAGAGGAGGAATGGGCCTTGGCAAAGAAGCAGGGGCTTGAAGCTTCCAAGAAGAAGAATGCTGAGAATAGAAAGCTTATTTACAACAAATTCAAACAGTACACCAATGAGTACGCAGAGAAGGTATATCTTGTTTGGTTTATTATATTAATTTTCACTCTGCTTCTTTTAATTGATTTGCCCTTTATGTTTATTCTTCATGTTAATATACTACTTGTGTACATTATATTGGACAATGAGTTGGTCTGGTTGAAACTTGAAGCAAGGCTGAAAGGAGGATTCTATGTTGAGCCAGACTCTAAGCTTTTGTTTATCATTCGTATCCGTGGGTAGGTCATGATCCTTAATTTGTTTATATATTGAGATCTTTATAGTTCTAGTTCTTTTCCTTATACTTTTAATTATTGTATTTTCAGTTTCAATGACATTGATCCAAAGACAAAGAAGATCTTGTAGCTTTTGCGATTGAGACAAGTAATACTTGTACCTTTGGAAATATTGATGGTTACCTGCATTGTATCCATGTTGTTTGTTTGGTAATTGATTGGAATCTTCTATTCCTTCATGGTAGAAGTTGGAAATGCATCTAGGAGTATGAAAATAAGAATTTATAGGTGATGTTCATGCGTTTTGGATTGAATAGCTAGTAATGCTTTGTTGGAAAGTTGGTAAGAGATGTGTATATTAGCTACAAGATCTAAAAGCATGACTATCAGTATGGATGTAATCTAGTAGTCTATATGTGATGCTGCTTGGGATGATTGATAGTTTTTAAATATGAGGCAACAGCCTATTGCATGTATGTCCTTGTTAATTTGACGGCTGTACCTGTGGAAAATCGAACTTGTGTATGCAATTGACTATTGTCTGGATGGGTTGATGGTCATTGCTATTGTCTTTCGTTCTCTGTTATGGTTTGTGTCTTCTTGCTGCTGTTGTTTGGTTTATCAAATTTGATAGAATATTTTATGAGTAATATTTTTATTGTGTATTATTATGTCCTTTTAGATTGAATGATACCGAGCTGAGATTAAGAGACTTCAGGAATCTGAGGCAGAAATTAAAGCATTATAAAAAAAACTATGCAGCTTTGTTAAAGGAAAAGGAGGTATCTGTTTGCTCTTCTATAAAATTATAGTGTTCAATTCATTTCTTTGTTTAACTTGTTGACTTAGGTAATTGGATTTGTAAATCCTACACCCGTGCCATTTTTGATACTAAATTGCCATACATGGCTTTTGGCATTTGACAGGATCAAATTTCTAGATTGAACAAAGAAAATGGCTCATTGAAACAAAATCTGGACACAACTACTACATCTCTAAATGCCTCTAGAATTGAAAACTACAAAGCGACAGCAAATGGGACCAACTTACACAAGGTAGTGGTTTATATATGAAGTTAAGTTGCATTAGTTAACATCAATTCCACTCAATATGTGCTGTAAACTTGCCACCATTAAAATTCTGCTTCAAGTCATCAAAATTCTTGATGACATATCTATTATCAATATCTACATGGTTTGTAGTAAGAAAAGTATGTCACTAAAAATTATGTACTAGCTAGTTTTGCTGGTTTGGACCATATGTCACTTATGGGTGCATACAACTAAACTCTTTGTTTTACTTGTAAACATATAAATGTATGGCTAATAGGATTGCATGATTTCAGACACCCCAACCTGAAGAGTGTGAAGGAATTGATTTACAAGAGGGGTTATGGCAAGTTGAACAAGCCGAGAATCGCTTTGACTACTGCAGTAAATTTATTAGCCAGATGGTAAATGGACTGTTTCGATTAGTATGGGGGCACTAGGAAGGAACATAACTATTGCAAATACATTTGGATTTGGTGCTTTACTTGTCATTCTTGGTCTGGGTAGCTTTGTCATATCACAAGGTAAATCCTCTGCAAAGTCTAATCTAATCTGAGGAATCATAACAGGGCTTTTATGTGTTATTGTAGTGTCTTAATTAAATTATGATGGTAAGCTAAACTTGTGTCTTTTTTCTTTTTATTAATTTTCTTATTATTTTTTATTTAGAGGATATGAAGAAATGGCCGTTGTGGGGATATTGGCTAGCGCTCTAACCATTAACTTATGGACAAAATGCCATCGCTATCAATGAATTTCTCGGAGAAAGTTGGAGACATGTATGCAAGGATAGCTTTTCACGATTGTGAAAATAGATTAAGAGACTAGAACAATTAGAGTATGTGAAAATTTCTTGGAAAATGTTAATTCATGCATTTGGAATTTTATTTTGCCTATTTTGTGAACTGTCAAGGATAATGATTTTAGACAGAATACTCCAATATTCAAATTACTTTTGTCAAATATGGATTGCATTTTATAGCAGCAGCTACATATTTTGTGGACATCATCCTCATCTAAAGAACATGATGTCTATACATAAAGTTTAAATCAGTTTTTTAAATCAGTTATAACCATAAAAACAGATGTCTATTAAGAGAAATAAATCAGTTTCAAAATGGAAATCGATGTCCCATTAACCATAAGAGATCGAATTACTATGCTAGAACTGATGTGCCATAAACTAGTACACATCGTGTTTTAGATAGAGATCGATGTCCAGTATAAGTATTGTCATCGATGAAGGGCAGAAAAACCAATGTGTGAAACAGTATCAGTCATTGTTTTTAAATGAATAACGATGTTAAAATACATAGTTGTGCCATAGGATATATATATATTTCTTTATGCATTAAAGGTAATAAGATGAGGGTTTAACAATAGTTAAACATACAAGTTTGTTATTATTTAAATGTATTTACATCGATTTATTATGGGTAACCGATGTGTATACTTATACTAGACATCGGCTAAAAACCGATGTCTGGATTTTCCGGACCTTTCTCATCACCCACTAAGACATCGGTCGGGATTTTGTTTCTCATTGGTTTTTGGTCGATGTCTGAGGGCATAATTCTAGTAGTGGACTCTTCCAAATTTCACCTGGATCCACCCCTAGTCTTCCCAAACAACATATTTTCTATAAAAGTTGCAAACAACCATAAGTTAGTATGGAGTTGTTGGAGTTGCTCTTAAGGCTATAAATTTAAATAATCTGCAAACTACTATAAACCAGCACAAATTGCAAATACTTACTGAAAGGGAAAAAATGAAACCAATAGCATAAAAGCATTTCTTATTTTCCCAAATTGAAATGCCACTTAATCATTGAGGACCTACCAAAAATCAAGTAACAAATTCCTGTAATGTGTAGGGCGTCAACTCAATTAAGGATCTAGGAATCAAGTAACACAGGTCTAATATTTCATTAATTTTAAAACTATGAGTTCATATTGTGAAAAATTCTCCCATGTTAAGTCGATCTCTTCCGCTAAATCAAGTCAGCTCCAAAATGCTATTGAAGATAGATGTAGACCAATTACTCTTAAAGTACAATTGGAGTTTCACATTTGAATTATCTAGTAATTTAAATATTTTAGTATAAACTTGCATATATACATGAAACTAGTGGAGAGACTCAGATCTGTTAAGGGTAAAAGTGTATTTTGCCAACTACTTGACACTCTTGAATAAATAGCAGACTAGTACTCTAGCTCACTCTATATATGTTCCGCATATTTTTCTATCTATCTACATCTAATCCACGTAGGCAACATTCCTTGTAGAGTATTGATGTATAATTAATATACACCCAATTTTCTAAAGAGGTATTGGAAAAAACCTATGCATATATATTTTTCTATCAATCTACAACCAATCCACGTAGGCAACCGTCCTTGTAGAGAATTAATGTATAATTAATATTTTTTCTTTTTTTTCTATATGCCTAATTTACCCTTGGGAAATCTTCCTTACAAAGTGTTCATGTATAATTATAACATTTTGAAAAGTATGTGATTTATGGCTAAATTCATGCATGCTTTGATTTCGAATTTTTGTTGAGGAAAATTTTTATATATAGCATCTTGATTTCAAACTATACAAATACTAGTTCAGTTCCTGTAGACCATAAGATAGAATAAGTTCAAATTTGTTGTTGTGAACTTGTGTATCACCTATGCATTTGTGACCATATTCTCTTTCTAAAGTATGGTATCTACTAAAAAAGTATGTTATTCATCAGATTTAGTTTTTCAAATCTCTTCTTTTCTCATCATTCTACCCTGAATTTTCTTATGGAAAATTATTTTGTTCTATTTCATGAACTTTTCCTTTTGTATATTGTCATATTAATTTTATCATTGTTCATTTTCAAATGTTACCTAATCGATAGATATATGCATATAGGGATAAGTTAGAGATTTTCAACCTAAGAAATATGGTCAACTCGCAATGATAGAATACCTAAGAAAAAGGTTGATATGAAAATTCCTATAAGTAAGGCTAGCTAATGAATTTCCCTGAATTGAATACCATACAGACCCTCTTCTTCATATTTTTCTTTCTTTTTGTTCAAGAAAATATACAAAGCTTTCAAGATCTCCATAAATAAATTATTTTTATTATTTATTAGCAACAAATATAAGTCAATAACCAGGAGCATCTTAAGTTCTCTAGACATACATCAACCCAATCGATACTTCTCAGAAACCTTGCATTCCTAGCTGCTGCTCTTAATCCCATATGACACCAGATAATTACTTCAATTCATTCATTTCAAGGGAGGTACTGCCACGGAGAAAAATACCCTCGATCATGTCAATCATTTTCTGTCAATTGGCAGAGCAATTTACCTTGCAATATTAGCAAACTCGGAACTCTTTCATGCACGTTGTAAGAACAGATGAAAGAGGAGAAGCAAAGTCTGCACATTCATTATAGAGGCATAGTATATAACTATATATACAACCCTAACACTAAAGAGAGACCCAAACTGCTAGATTAGGCTTATTACTCTAACACACTCTGACGCAGTTGGAAGTAACCCTAAGTTTACAAACAATAAACCTAAAACAAGAATTCTGGAGTCCATCTGAGATAAAAGAGAAAACTCTTAATTTGATTGATAATATGATAAAAGATAGGTTCTAAGCCGTTTAAGGTTGTTTTTTTTTTTTTTTTGAATCCAAGGAGGTCAGATATATTAATGTTCAGCAAGCAGTACCAGAAACGACACACCCATAGGGGCCGACAGAAAGAGCCGTCTTGTAGGACATACAAAGGACCTATACTAACATAGAACCTACGCACTCCCGGGTACACCCACCTTTTAAGGACTAATAAGCACCTTTATTCTTACAAAATCTAGGAGCTCAGAAACAAGGAAATATAAAAGTTAACAACCGAGCTAACTAGATTCTGTGACCTATGAAAATTTAAACATTACTAGTTGAGGATGAAGCTCCAACATCCCCACAAATGTCACCATCAGTCGGCAGCTGCTCCATATATTCAGAGGTACTGCTTATCTCTTTTTCCTCCTGCACTTGACCAGGGCGATCACTTTCCCTAAGCTTCCACTTCTTAGACTTCCTACCCTGGAACTCATTCTCCAAAACCTTTGCACACTTCGGTTTGTTCTTACTTCCCTTTGGTTTACCCAATTTCTTCTTCCTTGGCGAGACAATCAGTTGACCATTTTTGTGTTGCAGGACAAGCTGCATCCCATCGTCCGTTTGGAGTAAAGGTTCAGTGTAAGACACACCTCTCTTCCCCAAACGATCGAGTCCCTCCACAGCTTTACGCTTAGTTCCTGAAGCAGGATAGCTCTGATGGGAAACAACCATCACCTCTGTACCCTTACCCTTATCCATCCCCAGGGGCTCGATCAACTCCATCGGGGATTTCTTCCCCACTTTACCTAGAGGAGTATGGCAAGCCTGCTTTGTCCAAGTTGCCAAGAACTCAGCTAGGTTAAAATCCCCGAACAGCGAAGGAAAAAGCCGAAAGTTACTAGCCAGCGAGGAATGATGTGGTGGATCAGTTCCCACTAACACCGCCCCAGTTTACATGGAGGCTGAAAGAAACAAGATCCTACATGGAGGACCTTGGTTTTATAGAAATACGATAGTGGTGCTAGGAGGTTATGACGGTATCGGTCCAATGCTCGAGGTTCCACTGCATCTGGTGGAAGCATGGGTTGCAGTTAAGGGCCTTCCGGTGGGTCTTCGAAATAAGGCTGCGCTGAACTTGGTGGGATCAGCCCTGGGGCGTGTGATCCGTTTCGACCAGAATGCCATATATAAGAAGGAAGCAGAGCAAAGGATCCGATTGGTTTTTGATGTTCGACGACGACTTAGGGTTTGGATGCTTTTCGAGTTTTCACTGACGGTGGTGCCTGAACTGTCGTTTAACTTTGAAAAGGTCAGAGGTTTCTGTCAGAGCTGTGGCTTCTTTATGCATGGTGAGACAGGATGTGATGCCTGGTTGACTAAGGAGAGAGATGAGATCATGGCTCAGATCCAAGCCACGGCTATGGTTGGACTATCATTGATTGTAGGGGAAAGTGGGCATCGGACTGAGGGAGAAAGATGCAGGTTCAGAGGGCGATGGTGATTGCGTCGGAACCGGTGGTAGAGGGGCCGGTTTAAGGTTGTTTATATATGGGAAAAGAAACCCTAGGGCGACTAACAATGAAACCCTAAAGCCCATGGGTTAAAACAAAACAAATCCAAATCAAACTAGAAAACCAAAAATTTTGAAAAATAGTAAATTGCAGTTTTAAGGCCCGAAACGATCCCAAAAGCCCAAAAAAACCCACACGTTATGGCAAAGCAACGAGTTTTGTTCCTGGCGTGGTTCCCTTTCCAAAAAGTTATAACAATCATGATTCGGACACCGAATGCCAAATTGCAGCAAACCGGGTTTTCCTTTTTCACAATCGAGCTATTCTTCAATCCTTGTTGCCATCCGTTCTACATCACACTCATCCTCTTCTTTCCCTCAGACTAAAATTCAATGTAACTGACCAGCGCTTCTCTCATGCAGCGTGGCCTGTATTGCTCACTTATAATATACAAGTACAATGGCATGGATGTGCAAAGAGAATATGCTTCAAAGTTAATAAACTGCATATGTTTTAGCTAGAAAGAAAAAAGAACAAGGCAAATAGTAAAGATCAATTGAGGACCTTGATAAGTAACTAAATTCTTGTAATATTCAGAGCCATTCCTTCACTCTTCAACTGCAAAGAACTATAGTAGTTCAATAGAATGTAAGCCGGTTCATTTTGCAGTTTGAAAGTAGTTACAAAGTGAAAAAGAAAGGAACAATGAGGAGACAAACTATGATACTGTGATATTGATCATATACTCATTTTACATCTATTTGAATAAAAATAACAATTATTTAAATTAAAATTACAACATTGAAAACAAAGTTACCATATTCATTTACACTATTTACATATAATTAAACAAAAATTATAACATTGACAACAAATTTGTTCAAAAACTTGTAACAAGGTCGTAGGTGGCGTAATTACCATTATTAAAATTAAGATTACACAAAATAGGACTCAACATTACTACTCTAACAACATATTTGTTGTCACATTTATAAATGTGTGTATGAGATACGGGTATGTATTATAAAATTTTCCATGAGAGAGGGGAACCATGAAGCCAAACTCCTAATAACAAAAGATAATGGCGAAAATCCAAATGCATGGGAAGCAAGCATCCAATTAGAAGTATGACTATTGATGCTACAACATTAGTGTAATTGACATAACATATTTTTATTTGCTGTTGCAATAGAATTATAGAATTTACAGTGGTTCATGCCATCGATTTTCTCTTCCAATTTAGCTTGACCTATACAATAGATATACAGTTCTTTAATTATCCAATTTAGCCGTTTGATCAAATCATGTTACATTAGCACTCACGAGGAAATGGTAGGAAAAATTTCCATGACTACTTAGCACTGACTGATAGTGGCTTTAATATTTTTTTTTTCCTTCGCTTGATTAGTTTATTGTGACATTTTGTTAAGTTTCTCTGTAAATCTAGCACATATGACCGCTAGATTTTGACACTCGATCAGGATGAAGCATTTGTGGTATTGCAAGTATAAAATGGGAAGGATATTATAATTCCCGAACAGGTAAATTGATTAGAGTATGAAGCAGTTGATGATGATACTTATTACTTTTAATATTATGGCCACAAAGCTTGAATTCTTGTTTCCCAATTGAGATAGCCATAATGGTAATGTAAGCTGATGAAATGTGGGAATCCCGCATTATCAAATGAATTCTCTTTCCAAGTTTAATGTAAGTACTGGGTTTGGGGAGATATATATCAAGATTCTATTGAGATATATTTTGTTGACATCTTGAGCAGTGACAAATAAAATCATTGTGTTCTCTTTTCTACTGCAGATGAGGAACAATTAATGTAATGAACTTATAATTATAATTATGATATACTGAGAAGTAGAAGAGTCGGACATGTTTATACAACTACATGGAGAAAATTATCTGACACTATATATATATATATATATATATATATATATATTCTAAGTCCTATATTTCATTCATATGAACACGATCAAGATTTTTTTTTGAGGGCTGGAACCCAGTCTAGCTGGGGGGTTAGGCACCCATTTTACTAGTTGGAGGAGAAGGTACAACGGGGGACGTAACGCCTAAATCCTGTGAAATTACATGAATTGATTCTCGTACAGATCCTTACTATAAAAAGAAAAGAAAAAAATGTCAACTAAAATGCTAAGTACTCAAAATCTGAATTAGCAGCATTCCAGTCACCAACTTCCATGGTATTTGGCCGCTCATCATTCATTAGCTCCTCCAGAAAAAAATTGGGCAAGTTTGCCATTTGCTGAACAAGATTTTCATCTTCGTGATACTGAAGGCCACTCATTTCATCACCTGCAAGTTTCTGCTCAAGATTTTCTTCTCCTAGTTGAGGCTGAGCTTCAAATTCATCTTTAAACCACTTTTCTAGTTCAGCCAACTCCAATGACTGTGCTCCTTGATCAACCCCGAAATGCTCGAGTTCCATATTCTCATCCACTTGCAAGGCAACTGGCCACGGTTCAGCTTCTAACGGTGTTGGTCCTGATTCTTGTACAGGTTCTAATAGTGCCGGTTGAGATAATTGTTGGTCAAACCATTTTTCTGCTTCAGCAAAGTCAAATGATGGTGTTGCAACATTACCAGCGCATGGTAGAAGGCATTGCCACTTCGCTTGCGGCTCCTCAATGTTCAAATTATCATTTCCATCATCGTCCTGGTCAGAGTCTCCCAGCATCTCCTCTTCTTCTTGCCTTTTTCTTTTCTTTTCAGGTTGTTCATCTTTTTTCCTAAGTAAACAAAGAACATAGTCTTTCTTGTTTACTTGTTTCTTGTGTACGAGTTGCGACTCATCAAGTTCGTACTCGTACATGATCCAGCGACCGTCATGCACAGAGCCCTTGTTCTTATAGGTGTAGGTTTTCTTGAAACCAAGAATAGTAGTTGTTGGCTGCTGATTCTGATCAAGAAGATATATCTCTTTGGCTGCGTTCTGCCCTTTCCAAGTACCTCCACTCCCGACGGTTCGACTTATACGCGAGCCTCTGGCTGTCTTCTTCTTCTTTTGGGTGAAGAAGTAAAGATCCTTGTTCTTCCTCAAATCGTTTGCCCTTCTTGCTTCAAATCTTTCCCATATCTTCCAAGGGTCTTGGTCACCGTAAAGATCTAACTCGCAGATAAGGTCGTCTTTTCCGGGCACCTCCTTGCTGTTCACCTTGGGTTTAAGGTAGAACATGAGTAGTTCATCTTCCATAGGGCAAAACCTTTGGCCTGGAAGAAGCAGTAGACCATCATAACCACCATTCTCCATGAATCTTTGATTCTTTTTGTTTTGCTGCGTTTTCTTTAAGAACCTCGAACGAATAGAGCGTCGACTAGTTTCAGAAACTAGTCGTGACCTAAAGATGGAGATTGTACTGAAGAATAAAAGGGGATTTTTCTTTTGAAAGAAACTGCCCTAAGCGTGAAGACTGAGCAGGGTGATTTTAGAAACTATGACCCATGGTGTGGCAGGATGGATTTATAGCAATGAAAGCACGTGACCGAGTTCGTATAGGCTAGGGAACCCCCGTTTTTCTCTTTGCTTGATGATTAAGTAATAAAATTCTTAAGCCAAAAATTAATTAATAAGTCCATTCAGAACTCAGATTGAGATGTACGTAGCTACGTACATGAGATCTGTATTCATAATAACTTTTTATGTCGATGTGTAATTTTGCAGCCTGAAATATGAACCTGCCTAAGTGCTTGCCTAGTAGCCGTCCCAATGGGAAGCGTGGCCTAAGGCAAAATTTCCTTAATTTTCAAACTCAGGCCTCAACTTTTAATTTTGCTTTATTATGTTCCTATACTAAAGACATTGAAAAACTTTGGTTCTCACAGACCCCCCCAAAAAAAAAAAAAGCCTTTTTTTGTTCCTCGTTCCAAATAAAAGGCAATGTACAGTCAAAAGTGGTGAGCTACACCTCTCTCTAGAAACCCTACACACCACACGCATCGAAAGTTTCATTGTGATCTCCAATCTCCGTCCGATGGCACTTCTTTGGGATGTCATCGCCGGACGAGCATCCATGCAGTGTTACTCGACGCTGGACTGACGGATTCTAGGCGTTGTACTAGGGAGGTTTAAGGTTCAAGTTCTTTGGTCAAGAATGGTGGATGCGATTGCTGCAGACGACTAAGTCTTCGTTTTGTTTTCGCTGATTGGTCTAGAGATGGTAGAATGGTTGGACTGGGTTCCTGAGTTGGTAGTGGGGCGGCTTCTCCCGTGTTTCATTGGCAAGTCAGATGTAGGGGTTTTGAAGGCGAGGAGGATCTGTTCGGATCGATCATGGTGGAGGTGGCGCTTGGTTTGGATTTATGGAATGACGGTTTTGTAGCAACGCTTTGCTCCGAAGACGGCGGTTGTCTGGCAGGGATGGTGCGAAGGCGATGCAAGCGCAGGGGCTGTTGGTATGTTTTTGGGTTGCTAATCCATCTTTGATTGGGTTGGAGTTTGTGCCTTAAATCTAGTTTGTCTAGCACCTATTTTCCGATGGTTCTATTGGGTTTCGCCCTAAGCTAGTTTTTAGTTTTTTTGCCTGCAAATGGTCTTGGGTCTTTGTCAGCTTAATTCTTAGTTTCTCTAGTTGTACACTAATTGAGGTCTCTGGGAAACTATATTTAATATTTAAGGGAGTTAGGTTGTGAGGGTTTAGGTCCTTTTGATTTTAGGTTTGAATAAGTGAGCTCATTTGTTTGCAATGAGAGTTACATGTCATACTGCTTGGCGGCTTGTGCCATTTATGATTTTGGTGTGAGACGGCATATGATGTACGTGCCTTTTAACCATGGATAAATTAATGAAATTATTTATTAAATAAAAAAACACTGTACAGTCTGTACTGTTACAAGATTCATTAGCCGGGCTAGTACTATTACTTTCCATCACTAGGTGTATAGTTTCAAGTATTTTAATTTCAAGCCAACCAAAAGGCATCATTTTCAGGTAAACGTTAACATAGCGGCATAGTGCTTACACAGTGATTCTTCTATTTCTATGCAAAACTCATCCATTTAAGTACAACTTGTTTGAACCCAAAATGAGCATTTTGGCCTGACAAGACGTGTCTTGGAGAAATTGAGCCAATGTCAGTGGCTCAAGCTATATATTGTCGACAAGTTCGAAATATAGAGGCTAAATAAAGCCTACTTGCAGAATTATGGAAGATTATGCAAGCTGCAAGAAAAGGCACGCCCATGCGAATATTCATACTCCATTCAATTAAGGAATTTGGCATGCACGTGGGGAAGCATTCAACTACATTTCATGGTAGCCAACAGGGATTACTCATCATGATTCCATTAGTGCTTAAGTGTTTAACCCACCATGATTCCATTAGTGCTTAAGTGCTTAAACCACCATGATTCCATTAGTGCTTAAGTGCTTAAACCATCATGATTTGTTTAAGGCCAACCACTATGGCTTGGTAGCCTATATAGAGAGGCTACGACGAAGTAACAAGACACAATTCATCAATTCGTCTCTATGATCATCCAAGCCTTTCTAGAGCAACCCCTCTCTTTCTCTTACAGGTGACCACACTCTAGTCCCTGAATCCTCAGGAGCCAATTGTCAGTGCCACCCTCTGTCAACGTGCTTCGGTCCTAGTCTCCTCGGGAGCCGACTGTAGTACAGCGACTACAACGGTTACAGAACCAGCCAAGCAAGGGTAACGCCCTCGCAAACTAGCCAAGCTAAAGTCACACTTTAGCAAGTTCTCCCCACTTCCCAGTGATTTTCGCTCTGCTCGATCTACGATGTTGAGTGTCGATTGTATGATTTTGAAGAAGCTTAGCAAAATTCCTCACCACGAGGCACAAAGAATCCCGTGACAAGGTTGGTGCTCCCCTCGTCCACAATCGCTCCAAAGAAGTCAGGTTAAGGGACACCCCCAACGACCTCACCCGAAAGGTGCTGGCGCACCCGCGTAGAAAATTGACTGTTGACCAGCTGCAACAAAACTAGACCCAAACATTTTGGGACGCCCAGTGGGACTGCTGCATAGCGTTTCTTCGCGATTGCAGCCATTAGGAAGTCAAGCGCAAATCCTTATCAAAAGGTTTACGTTAACTGCCCGAAACACAAGACCTCCAGTTACAGACCGCACTAGCCTGCAGACTGTTGTGGTCTTTCTTAAGAACTGGTAATCTAGAGAATTTCCCTCAATCCGCCATCGACCGAGATGACAAACGAGCAAGGAGGAAATCGACAGCCTACTACTGAAGGAGAGAAAGTTCCCTCCACCCAGCTTAATGAGGTTGGCGATGAGTCTAGCATCACCTAGGTAGCCGCGAGCGCGGTTACAACTATTGACTTTGTGCCTATTCCCGTTCCAGAGAATGCGACCATAGAAGAGTGGCTTAATATCCTTCTACAGAATTCTGCCACATACCATGAGAAGATGGAAAAAGCCCTTGCGGAGGACCGCCGACCGCTTGATGAATTCATGATCTCGGTCAAGAGGCTTGAGCTAGGGGCAAAACAAACACAAGGGCAGTTGGATGGCAAACACATCGCCACAAACGTCACGGCTATCAAAAATGAGGGATCCAATCTCGCGACCCAAGTTGCCATGCAAAAAGCTGACTTAGACCAGGATAAAGAGGTTCTAAATAAAGCTCTGGGAGATCCTAATGCCATCCTTAGTTCGCTTGGCCAACCCACAAGGTCAGGAAAGTACATACCGCTGAATGCTCAAGAAAAAGCTAACGGCGGCAATACGGCCACATCCGCTCTAACTACAACTGCCGCATCAGTTAGAGGTAAAGAGACTACTCTGGCAACAGATGGAAAGAACAACGCCGCGTCATCAGTCACGTAAGGAACCAGGACTTTGAAAAACAATGAGGGGGCTGTTGTTGACCATAGCCCGTCTCCCCAATACGACAACGACCGAGTTGAATACATGCACCAGGACCAGCCTTCAGTGAGCCAACAGGTTGGAAGTCCACCAATGATCACTACTGCCGCAAAGGGTCAGCCAGCAGCAGGTTTTACGTCCCAGACGTAGATCCAAGACAAAATTACCCATAGAGGCGGCGTATCTTTGGTTAATCAGGCTTCACAGGTGCCATCGCTAGCTGATCTGGCCAGTTAATGATACAATGGTTCACCCACCTCTTCCTGATCCAAGATATGTAAGGAGAGAGGAGGTAGAAGCAATCATCAGGTCCGCGAACCAGAGGCCTAACCTATAAGAGGCCTACCAGGGGCATTTCCCACCGCACATTACACAGACACCTTATCCTAGGGGATATAAGAACATTACATTCTCTACTTTCTCGGGAGAGGAAGTCGAAAGTGTCGCGGCCCATTTGGTCAGGTTTCGAGTACAGTGTGGCCAGTACTAGAACGATGACAATCTGAAGTATAACATCTTCTCTACTTCTTTGTCGGGGTTTGCCTTCACCTGGTTCACTAAGCTGCAACCAGGATTAGTTACGAGTTGGCCTGCGATGGAGAAGCTGTTCAAGGAAACCTTCAAGATTATCAAGCCGGAACTAGATCTGGCTTCACTCACTCAGATGGCTCAGCAGCCAACTGAATCCGCTCTCATGTACCTTCAAAGCTTTCAGATCCAGAAAGGAAAGTTGAACGTGATTCTGCCGGAGAAAGAACGGGTGACTTTGACAACCAAAGGCTTAGAGCCCCGCTAACGCAAAAAACAGCATGGAAGCATGTTTGATTCCAAGGGGGAACTGATCACAGAAGTAGGAAGTTTCGAGCACTTACTTAGGGAGATGGACGCTATGAAAAACGCCTCGAATAGGACATACATCCCAGGGAAACGCCTAACAGTGGCTGCACTTAGCCATCAATCCAGTTCCTTTGATCCTTACTACAAGAGTGAGGAATCTAGCATAGCAGAGGTTGACGAGTCTGAAGAAGACGAGATAGCTGCGTTGGAACTCACCGGGAAAAAGGCTTCAATGCTAAAGCAACTAAAGTTGTGCAAAGAGCCAGTGAAGCTCAAGTCGGTGGTTTCCACCAAACCAGAGTTCACGAGTTATACTTACGACGCAAACAAAGCGCATGAAATCTTGGATGAAATGATCGCCGCAAAGATGGTGAAAACTAACTTTGGCCCATTTCCCGAACCAGAGCAGCTAAGGGGGAAGAAATACTACAAACTCCATAATATGTGAAATCATAATACAGCCGATTGTGTTAAGCTAAAGGATCAGATCCAAATCTGGTTAAATAATGGTAGTTTGCAATTAGTGGCGTCGACAACAGCAGCAGCGTTGGTGGACCTAGATCTCTTCCCAGATATCGGCATCAACATGTGAACTTGGCATGGGGTGCAAAAGATCAGCAGAATCAAAGTCCAGACCACGCGGCTAAGGATTTGAAAAGGGTTGGAGATAAAGCCACGAAGTGCGAATCCAAGACTTGTTTACCCATCGTCCTATGCTTGCGGTGAAAGGAAGAATGTGACACTCAAGCGCTGCATGAGGAAACATCCCAGACTGTTCTCTTTGCATCTCTGCCACCAATAAGGTTAGTATCATCTTCTCGAAACTTCCAACCATGCAGCCCAAGAGTTCACAGTGGTTTAGAAACTCCTTCTCCAAGGGACTCAAACTTATTCAAAAAGTTGAAAGCCACGAAGGAAGAAGGGCAGGTGGATAAGCGGCAATGGGTTTTAACCAGACCTTACATTCCGCCGGTGTTGACATCCTCCATCAAAGAAGGGAGATGGTATACACAGAAGAAGGGCAAGGCGGTGGAGATGAGCTCTTCAAGGAAGAGAAAACTCCAACGGAGGTTTAGAGAAGAAAAGCGAACCTTGGAAGTGCTAGATCAAGGACTGATCAAACCATCGCAATTACTGAAATATCCAGAACAATATCATAGACAATTGGAGGCACTGGCCTCCAAGAGATTCGTTTCCCCTTGAGTTCAGAAACAGCATCCCAAAGTATCGCACAAAGAGCGAAAGCCATGTGCCCCCAAGAGCAGCATTCAGGAGAAGCCCTAGTTCCCCTGAGGCGAGAACCAGAATATCTCGCGAACGAAGAAATAGCGAGCCTTCAATCTTTGACAAGCTAGGGGGCAAAGACAATCAATCCTCGATAATGGCATGAGACACTTTATGAGACTCTTTGGGCCTACCACACATCTAAGAGGAATCCCACCGCGACAACACCTTTTGCTTTGATGTTTGGCCATGATGCAGTCCTGCCTTTGGAAGTCAACGCCAATCATTACGAGTTCAAGAGCAACATCATCTCATTGCAGAAGACTACGTTTAGGCTATATGGCAGGAACATGAAGACCTTAGCGAAAAGCGCTTGGAGGCTTTAGATAGTATGGTCATGGAAAAGCAACGAGTCGCTCGCCCCTATGACAAGCGGACGTGGGAAAGGAGTTACAGCGAAGGAGAGTTGGTTTGGAAAGCAGTTCTCCCGCTTGGTGAAAAGTTAGATGGTCGCGGCAAATGGACTCCAACATGGGAAGGCCTGTACATCATCTATAAAATCTTAGCGAAATGAGCTTTTCATCTCAAGGACCTAGATGGAGATGTCCATCATAACCCTATCAATGGCAAATACCTGAAGAAATACTTTCCCAATGTCTGGGACTCGGAGGAGTCGTAGACAGTTTCTTCGCATAACACATGGGGGGAAATTCTAGTGTTCCTACACTCGCGAAGCCCATTCATGAAGGATTGTTTTTGAGGCCCATAATCGTTTCTTCGCTACGCCTAACAACACTAGGGGGGCAACACTACACTATACTAAGCAGAGTTAGAGGCTTAGGAAATTTTTTTGAGCTTTGTCTCTTCTCTTGAAGAGAAAACACCTTCGCGGAAAATAGGGTCGAGGTGTGGATTTTCTCAAAACCTTCGCCGCGAGGCTCTTTTTGACAAGGAGAATATTTGAAAAGTTCATATTATTTTCAATATACAACTATGGGGGCCTTGCGAGACACAATTATTGGCTCCTCACATATATTTGAAAATATTATTGTATTCATAAAGTGGCTTTGCGGCGAAAAGCAGTACATTCATTACAAAGCCAAAGGTGGCTAAAATACAAAACAAGAATCTTCGGATATCTTCTAAATCTTTCTTCAAATGGAAGCGGCAGAGGAATCCAACATAGGCTTGGCCAACGCCATTATCCATGAGAATGGGAGACTCTACTGAAAGAAAATAGAGCCTCCAAGCCCCCTCAATTGAAAGCAGCTATGGAATCCAACGTCGGGTTGAGCCGTGCCATTATCTCCGGGAGGGGCAGAGAGTGAAGGAACCGAATATCGGCTTGAGTCTCTGCACCCCCTTTATTAGCCTTGGTAACCATCATTAGTTGGACGTGAAGTATGGGAACAACCATTCTGTAGCTTGAACCCTTTCCTTCAAACAGTCCATCCGTTCTTATCCCTCCAAGATTCTGTCAAGAAGAGAGAGGCGGAGAAGGAGGTGAAAACCACCTTCCATCTAGAGGGCACAACACGGGCCGGGTCCAGAAGGAAGGAAACATACGAGGAAAGACGAATCACAAAGTAGTCTCCCTCCCTTTCCCCATTTCGCTCCGTGTGTGGGATTCTAACAAAGATGATCTCACATAACCGTAGATCCCACACTTGGAGCCCCCTCGCGTTTCTAAACCAATCTGAAGCCTGGCATTTTCCATCCAGACTTCCAAAAGGCCGAAACAAGGGGTTGCCTGAGATTACGCCATAAGGCCTAACCTAGGCTTGAGATTATGCCATAAAGCCTAAAATTTAGAGGCTAAGGGCCATTTCCTGAGGGGAAAATTTGTGAAGAAGGAGAAAGAGAAGCAAATATTGAAAGGCCGTTGTTGAGGATCTGAAACTCAGAGGAAGGTTTTTGGCATAAACGTTCCCATCCCCAGAATGCACCAATTTATAGGAACAGGGCATGCAAATCTCCACCCATGGATGGACAGTCGAAGAGTCAAACTAAGCGTCAGTAAATCTTGATTAAATTGCCATAAATCTCGGAAAAGAATGGATTATTGGCGCGTGTGGGAACCGAAAGATTTTCAAGGAGGTAACTGTTCCATTTTCAATATTATCTTCTCATGGTGGAGTTTTGAACAGTTAGTTAATGTGAAGTTAAAGACTCAAAAAGAAGATAAAACCAAAAGTTTTGAGTTGGGACCAGCAAGTGGATCCAAAAGATAAATATTAGTTAAGAAATAAAGACGCCATCGGTACTACAAGAAGAATATATATATATATATATATATTGTACTACAATTAGGCCTAAGGCAATCACTACTATAAGTCATAAGAGGCCTAAAGTGGCCGGCCTGCAAAATCAAGCTTCACACAAAGCGCCCCAACCTGGAAGCCTGCAGCAAGGGCCTCGTTTTCAATCAACAAGGCTCGTTCTTCAGCTTGGGCCAAGCGGCGAGTCAATTCTTCTGAGGCAGCTAAGGGAGCATCCAGTTAGGCTTCATCCGCACTGAGCTCGTTGTTCACATGGGCCAAACGAGCTTGGAGATGTCAGATCTGGGCTTCTAAGTCTAACTAGCGAGGTGTCGCGAAGTGTCTCCATCTGACTAGCAAGTTTATTCCATACCACGTGGGCCGCACGAGCTCGAGCCTCCACTGCAGATTGGCGAGCGCGGGCCACGTCAAGGTCTTTCAACAACTTCTCTATAGTGTCGAGCTGAGTTGGATTGACCGCATGCTCTCGGTGAAGGAACACAATGGCTTCCCAGATCCTGGGGAGTTCTTCAGGCCCCAGTCGCCGCTGTCCCAAAAGGTTTCGAAGCTCTGTCCTCACTACTTCAGCGGCAGTAGGAGGAGTTTCCTCAAGGATTCTAGCTAGCTTTTCAAGCTTAGTGGGAGGAGGAGGCGGAAGATTCACAACACGATCATAAGTCACCAATGCTAGAGGGTCAATTGGTTCCTTAATTCTTTCATCTTCAGCATAATTTCCCTCAATGACCCCCTGAGCTTGGTCGGACATCTCAACCACGGGAGATTCTAGAAATTCAATGCAAGGTTCATCAGTAGAGTGTTGGAAACGAGCAGCTCCGAGAGCAGAACCTTCTGCCTCAACGGTCGCCTCGTCTATTTCAGAAATGAAGAGACCACCACTGCTCGCCTTATCCCCTAAACCTGGGATGTACATCCCTCCGGCCAGAGCTTCGGCGTCAAAGACCACCTTCTCGGTACAAACAGAATCTTGGTCAGGTTCAGAAATGTCAGAGAAAGGGTTTGGAACTAAAGGGAAATGGAAAGCATTGGCCAACAGTGGCTTACCCCTCGAGTTGTCAGGTCAATATCTGGTACATGGTCACCAAGAGGAAGAGGCCCCACTTCATTCACCTCTTGGACCTCTAGTGCCGCGGGAATCTCTGTAGTCATTAGTTCCTCATAAGCGGCAGAAGCCTCAAAGTGACTTTCCAAGCTTTCATGCTCCGGGGAGTCGTCATAGGAGATCGTTATTAGAATAGGTAGGATTTGTTGTGATGCCCCCGACCAGCCATATCCATTCTCAAAGGAAATTGAATGCCATCAAACTGACCATGCACATAGGGGCCAAAGTCAATGGGCAACCCCGTGATGGTAAGAACATCCAACAGAGTTATGCTCATCTGCCTAAATTGGAAATCGAATGTATTGCTGGAGGTGTTCCAGAAGCAGAGAGCCAGTGAATAAGGCAGATACTTACTGCTATACACATGGCGAAGCTACCACCAAGGAAGAGAAGGATCCTCATTCGCGATCAAAAGAAGTCTCATTCGCATGGGGGGGCACGCTAAAGTTCTGAACTACTACAACCTGCCTAAGTTTCGCCAATTCACTATATACCAAACATCAGATACATGGGGGGCAATAAAGTTGGCAAAGAAAGCGTCAATTCATGACAAAGGCAATTCAGATTGTGACATTCAAGCTTTATGGCCTATTTAGAGGCCTATATGGAATCAGTCATGTAATTTCAGTCAAGCCAATACAAGTGGCTTTGGAGCAACGACATTTTAAGAGCAGTGCTGATTCAAGACCTCTTCAGTCAAGAAGAAGACCTTTGACTTCGAGGTCTGGGGGGCAATGTTTGAACCCAAAATGAGCATTTTTACCTAACAAGGCATGTCTTGGAGAAATTGAGCCAATGTCAGTGGCTCAAGCTATATATTGTCGACAAGTTCGAAATATAGAGGCTAAATAAAGCCTACCTGCGGAATTATGGAAGATTATGCAAGCTGCAAGAAAAGGCACGCCCATGCGAATATTCATACTCCATTCAATTAAGGAATATGGCATGCACATGGGGAAGCATTCAACTACATTTCATGGTAGCCAACAGGGATTACTCATCATGATTCCATTATCGCTTAAGTGTTTAACCCACCATGATTCCATTAGTGCTTAAGTGCTTAAACCATCATGATTTGTTTAAGGCCGACCACTATGGCTTGGTAGCCTATATATAAAGGCTACGATGAAGTAACAAGACACAATTCATCAATTCATCTCTATGATCATTCAAGCCTTTCCAGAGCAACCCCTCTCCTTCCCTTACCTGTGACCACACTCTAGTCCCTGAATCCTCAGGAGCCGACTGTCAGTGCCACCAAACCCTCTGTCAATGTGCTTCGGTCCTAGTCTCCTCGGGAGCAGACTGTAGTACCGCGACCACAACGGTTACGGAACCAGCCAAGAAAGGGTAACGCCCTCGCAAACCAGCCAAGCTAAAGTCACGCTTTAGCAAGTTCTCCCCACTTCCCAGTGATTTTCGCTCTGCTCCATCTACGACGTAGAGTATCGATTGTGTGATTTTGAAGAAACTTAGCAAAAGTCCTCACCACGAGGCACAAAGAATCCCGCGACGAGGTTGGTGCTCTCCTCGTCCACAATCGCTCGAAAGAAGTCAGGTCAAGGGACACCCCCGACGACCGTACCCGAACGGTGCTGGCACGCCCGCTCAGAAAAGAGACTGTTGACTAGCTGCAACAAAATTGAAGCCAAACATAACCATGATATGCAAACAACAGATGCCTCATAGAACAAATTAAAGCAAAAATAGCGAACTTTTCCTTTAAAATGAAGGGAAAATTTCCCGATGATAGTCCTTGCCCATCAATTGGCATAAGGGAACGTTAGTATTGTGGAGCAGAGCAATTTATCTTCAAGAAATTGGACTGCTCCCTTTCTTCAGTATTAGTGAGTATATAATTAAACATTATTTGAAATGCAAATGTGTCATTCAGAAGCAGCTAAAACTTCAAAAGTTTAGTGTGCAACTGTAGATACATTTTAACTAGTGTTCTGAGTATATACATGAACAAATGGCAGGAGAAGACTCAGATCTCCATATAAGAAGATAATAATCTATAGCAACCAATATAAGTCAAGAAAGAACCCGGAGCATCTTAAAGTTCTGCTAGACATACATCAACCCTAAAAATTCTCTGAACGCTTGCATTCCTAGCTGCTGTTCTTAATCCCATATATATGACAACAAATTGCTTCAATTCATTCATTTGAAGGGAGGTACTACCATGGAGAAAAAAATACCCTCATGTCAATCATTTTTTGTCAACTGGCACCACAAAATGTTGGTATTCTGATGCGGAGCAATTTACCTTAGAATATTAGGAGACTCGAAATTCTTTCACTCGTCCTCCTTTTTCGCCAGATTTAAATTCAAGGTAACTGACATGCGCCTCTCTCATGCACCATGTTTCATACTTAAAAGATATACAAGTACAATGGCATGGATGTGCAAAGAGAATAAGCTTCTATTAAGTTAATAAATTGCATATGTTTCGGCAAGAATGAAAGAAAACAAGGCAAATACCAAATCTGTCATTGAGGACCTTGAAATGCCTCGTATTGGAGGATTTAACAACTCTAAGGTACTAAATTTCTGTAATGTGCGTCAATCTATATTAAATAACATCGGCGTGGGGATGAGCCTCCCAGCTTGACTGAGTTCCAAACCCCTTTTCAAAAAAAAAAATTTCTGTAATGTGCAGAGCCGGTCCTTCAGTCTTCAGCTGTAAAGCACTATAGTAGTTCAATAGATGGTGAGGAACCTGCCCTGTAGGAAAATGCCCCCATAGTTCCTTGTTCTTCGTATTGTAATCGTTGATTGCAAATAGCATTGGCTTGGTCAGGTAAGACAAGGCTCTCTTCAAACAAATCCACAAAACAGCACCATTGAACTCCCTCAATTCCGAATTCTTTAGCTCGACAGCTTTTGGGATCCACATAAACCATCCCTAGACGATATATATCGAGCATTATTTCTCCACTTCTTGTAAAACCAAATGGCTAAAGAACACGACTTGGCAATCCTATCAGGCGTATCGTAAATAACTCATTCCCATCACACCATATTCATTCATGACCCATATGTGAATCGTAGCTACACCTCCGTCAAATTCAACAATCTTAACAAAGGCTAAGGACTTCCCATATCTTGACATATATATTCGGTGTCGTTGTTTGGTCAAAGTTTCCGGCATCAACATCTCAAAAAATACTTCATTGCATGCACATATCGAAAGACAAGAAGAAATTTTCGGAATCCTGTTTAATAGGGGTAACCAATGCACATCACTGTTCAGAAACACAGTTCCCATAAAACCAACAGGAACAACATCAAGAGAGCCACAGATACACTTCCAGTATCCCCTGGCTAACGAGTAAACCTCCACCTGACATGGGGATTGCTCAGAAAGTTCTGAATCAGCCATAATTCACAAAACCTTATAGTTATTGCTAATCGAATCGTAGCTGAAACAATATGCCTCATAATCTTCCAAAGTAACAGTACCACTAGGCATAGGCAAAGTCACAAACTTTCTAATAGATGGGTTCCACATTACTGTAAGGCGAGGAAGATCTCCTACAGACTGAGGACAAGCATATGAGTCCATTACATGTTCCACGCACATCGAATCGAAGCGAAGGTGTTTGGTTCGGCTCAACATGTAAAGAAGGATTTAAGAGCTTAGTAGGCTCACCGGCTGCAGGATTGTGTAGCCAGAAAAGCTCACCACTGGCCTCTTCCTTAGATACAACTTTCAGCAGGAGGTGAGAGTTGTCGTTTTGGTGGTTGGATATGAGTTTGTGGCTGAGATGGTTGGCGATGAAGGTAGATGTTTTGATGAGAGCTCGGTTGATATTGCTCCGGGTGCTTTTGTTAGATAGAGCATCTATTGAGCATTGTTTTGTTAGATCGCATATAGTTTCTTGTTAAAGAAATTTCAGTGCTTGCTTAATTACAAAGAAGCACATTCCAAGTATTCATTTGAAATCTGCTAATAAAAGTGTTTCTATAAGTTATAAAACACTTTTAGCTTTTTTTGCCACACACTGTCAATAGTGATTTTATAGACTGAAAGCACACTGTCACAAGTGAGAAAATAAAAACTGCAAAAACGAAAGTGGAAAATCGAGTAAATCAAACTAAATTGTGCCTTATTTGCATTTATGTTTTACAGGCAAACAGCAAATTGATCCTTTCCCTTGAACACGCCATGACAGAAAACGGCTTCCACATTTCCAGTCTTCAGCACATGAAAATTTACAACAATGATTTCCACATTACAAATAGCATTCCGGGTTAGTGAGGGATCTTCGCAAAAGAACTTACACATACTATTGGCCAATCAAGCTCTAAATGGAAATGTATCACTCAGAAGTAGTTGTAATTTGCAACTGTAAATACATCTCAACTGGTGTTGTGGAGACATGAACTCAGTTCCGTAAAAGGAAAAAAAAATAAAAATTAAAACTATACTCCTTTCTTTTTCAGTCCCTAGGTAAACCTACTCTGTAAATCTCTATGAAAAATATGACTATCTATGCTGATATTCCTGTAGCTTCCTTCGGTATCAAAAATAGGAAAGCAATTGGAATGAATATGCAGAGAACTTGAACGACAATTCCCAATAGAAGGTTGTCAAAAGAACCTGAAGAGATGCTCAAAAGTGAAGCCAATCCAGCACCGACAAATGACCCCAACGTTGACCCTAAATTATTTATCGACATAAAAAGGGCAAAGAGAGTGCCCTCAATTCCAGGAGGGCAAAGTTGTCCAGATAAGATCAGGAATGGCATAAACCTGCATTTCATGGAAACTTACTCAGCATGATATAAACAGCAAAAGCATCAAAAACTCCCACACTTACTGATGCCCATCTTTTCTTTTGTTAATGGATGCATGCATGGATTTAAATAGATCAACCAAGTGAAGAAAATCATACAAGCTAGAAAGGCAAATAGAGAAATGAGAAGTACATGGATGAATTCTATGTCAAAACATGCTCCTGTTAGATTAATACAGAATTACATATGAGCCACACATATACTTACTTGAACTGATTGACTGCATCACTAAGTGCTGAGCCACAGAGCACCATAATCCTATCTGATATTCCGAAGGTGAGATTTACTCGAGACACTAAAACAATGTCAAGGAGAGTCAAGAAAGCCAAACCAACTTGAGACCACCTACAAGGATTAGGATCAAAACATCAACAAAATAATTCTTAAGAAAAAAGGAATCCTACAGAACTGCACTGTACTTACATGAGGATTCTTCTCAAATTCATTCTCTTTAAGTACTTATTATATACGAAGGTTCCAAGCATGAGACCTAACCATCCCACAACACGTGCAGTGCCCAAAAAGGATGCTTCTAAGTTCAAGAACTCTGTTTGATAATAAAACATCACAGTCGAGAGGTTTGGAATGGAAACATGTGCCAGGAAAAACCAAGCCATTGGTCTGATAACAAAACAAGTAAAATCAAAATTCACCAAGATTAAGAATTATTATATATCCACATAAGAAAATAGTAAATTATACATCCATAAAGTTAATTTAGATTACATATTTACATTACAAATAGTATCAAGTTATCAACAATGCTCAGGCACAACTAAACTGGTTTGAGCTCAGTTAGCTTTCGCAAAAACAATGATTGGTCCATTGGACCAGCCATTGTAAGGAATATTCTTAGACCACTTGGCATTTTTAATTTTGTTACCAGATCATCCCTTTTTTTCTTTTTTTCAGTCAATGGATCATCCCATTAGGGTTCACCATAAAATGGAACTTTCCTAGAGGAAAAGAAAAATCTTTGTGATTTTCAACTGCAAGGAAGGAATTTAAAAAAGAGGAATTGTGATTTACCTCAAAATAATTGGTTGTTTAAATGCACGGCACAGACTAAACGTGGCTGCTTTCAGAGATTGGAACCACTGTGAAGCTAATGAGTCAGCTTTTCTCGTAACCTGTACTTTACTAGAAACTGTTTTCTTTTTGCTGCCCTTTTTGCTCTTCTTTCTCCTTGTAATGCTGGTATTGGATTTCTTCTCTGAAAAACTATCTTCATCTAGAGAACTACTGTTCCCATTCACCGCATAGGAGCTTTTTAACTCGGAAAATTCAGGGAAAGCTTTACTATCTACAGAATTCTCCTCAACCAAGCCACATGATAGCAATTGTATGGATGGTAGTACAGAAAAAAGAAGAAAAATTGTGTGTATGTGAAAGTTGGTTAATGCAAATCCTCCTGTCAAACTCCCACATATGCCACCAAAAGCCATTGTCAACCATGAGATTGACTGGAGATCTCCAGCAAATGAAACCCTGATCAAGATATTTTCAAGACATCAAATTGGGTCATTAAACAAAGTTTTTTTTTTATTTCATTTTGTTATTATTTATTTTAAGATACTTTAAACAGAGTTAATACGGAAAGAGGATATCCATCAGAGATTAACTAAAATTGAAGTAGATCCACTAAAATTAAACTCAAATTGATCAATTAGACAACTTGTAGAAGGAATAGGAGGGAAGGATGAATAACTATCTTCCTTTGGTGGCATATAAGAAGGCAAATAACCATAATAGATTTGACAAGGGAACCTCTGAGTGGCATTTCATGCCAAATCAGTAAATCCCAAAATATGGCTTTAAGTAGTTCATTATGAAGGATGCTGCAGATCTTTATGCAGGACTTGATATGCAACTCAAAGTTCATTAAAGTGAATGAAAAGAAAATCAGTTTGGGGACATACCGCTCATGTCTTACTGCCTCAGCAATCATCGCATCAACTACTACATCAGCCATGGCCGAGCCCAGGTTCTGGACTGTTAAGAAGGTCATAAGGAGCCACATGGAACTCCTCGACGTTGCATTCAGTCCGAGAATAGGCCATGGGACAAGAGAGAGCACAGTTGCAATCACCAAGTATGGAACCCTTTTCCTTCCTTTTATTGGAATACAATCAGATAAAATTCTGCATAAAAAATTTCTAATCAGATTTCAAGAACAGAAAAGTAGGCTCAAAGTTGGGAGTAAAAGCTGGTGTACTGCAATGATTAAAATCACAAGCGAGACTGATTATTGTTATGTGTTTGCTCATGCCCTTACATGAAATGTGTTATACTTCAAAGATTGAGAGGTAGACAGAGGAGGAGAAATAGCAAGTCATCCCTCAAAACAAGGATACAGTCCATATTTAGGATGATGTTACCAATTTACCATTATATGCATTATTATCCAGCTCTTTTCTGTTTATACACATTATATCATGATTACATTCTCATCAAATTACTCATATTTGTTTCTAAACTACTTCACATACATGGCATCAGACAACACATCGCAATTAGAACTGCCTACAAACTTAATACAGGTATTTGAATTTACTACACATGGCATAAGTGGTTATCAAGCACCACATTGCAAAGTTGTTGTCTACAAGAAAGCATTTTGATACTTAAACACTCAAGAACACATAAAATACCCAATTGCACACTAAGTAGAAGAAGATCCATACCCATATAATGGTTTAATGCTCCATGGGAAGAAGGCTATCGAAAACAAAAACTGGGAAGACGAAGGTGACAACTTTAGAGTATCTTTCAGCAGGTAAGAAACTGCAGTCCAAACAAAGGATCTAAAACCCTACAACACATCAAAAACAAACAGTCATATGTCAATTACCATATAAATTCTTCTCAAACCAACAACCAAAAAAAAAAAAAAAATGTAATAACATCCTCATCTCCATATGTCTTAATTCAAAAACCAAAAAAAATTCACACCCCCATAATAAACTCTCACAAACATCTCAATCACTAGACATTGCAAATACAAACCTCTCTAATAAATTCACCCAAAAATCAATAACAAATACCACCCAGAATTCTAAAACACAAAAAACCTCATTACACAAAAACCCATTTGTATAAGAACAAAAGGGGATTCATAGAGTTTGACAGAGATAGAGAGAGAGAGAGAATGAAAACCTGGGTGAAGTAAATGAGGCAAACGAGCCAGAGAAACGAGGCTCCAAATGCAGCTCTTAGTCTCTTCAGCCATTCAATCATTTTTGTTTTGTTTTGGTGTCTTGGGCTTTTTTGAGCTCGCCCAACGGAGCTAGCTCTATGGAATTTGCGTTCAACTCTCCTCTACTCTAGTGCTTTAGTTTTCTCTTTCAACGGTTTCTTGTTAAATCGTCGGACTGAAATTGAGACCCGTCTTTGGACCAAGAGGAAGAAAGAAGAAGAAGAAGAAGAGCAAGAAGACGATTGTGACCCTGGTGCGTTTTTAATTTGTAGTATAACGGGCACTTTATTGAGTGGAGTGTTTTGACATTTTGATGGGGATGAATTGTATATTTGGAAGGGCAGCTCGCCACGTCCATGGTCCTCCCATTTGTTGCCACTTCAGCATAATGGGCCTACTCTTACAACCTTGACCAAGTGGATACTGTTGGAACCGTAGATCTCGTTTTCCCTTTTCCTTTTCTTTCCTTGACACAAAAAAAATTGAAGTCACTCATGGCGCATGGTGGGTGGCTGACTACCTCTAAAAATTTGAGGTTTTTCAACCGGGCCTCTTTAGTTTTTCAAAAAGTTTTATTATTATTTTATTTATCAAAAGAAATGAAAAATATGAGTTCAGTACCATTTGGTCCAGTTCGAGTCACATTAGATTAGTCGTACTATAAGAGTTGTTTATTTTAAAAGAAAAAAAAAAAATATATATATATATATATATAATAAAAGAAGGAGGAGGATTTCTCTTCACTTTACACAAATTACACTTATGTAGATCAATGGAGTTTGAAAAAAAAAAACTTCTATTTTTAGAGGTTACAAAAACACTGAAGTGAATAGAAATGAAAGGAATGATATGTAGTAAGGTGGACAAAACTAATTATAAAGTGATTTGCCAACATTCTATGATATCTTTTGATCTTGCATCTTTGAAAGGTACAATGATAAAGTATTGTGATGTAGAGCGAATGACGATAAGAATTAAAGAACAGCTCGACCGTGGAAAAGGAGAAAAACCCGGTTTGCTGCAACTTTGGCATTCGGTGTCCAAATCGCGATTGCTATAGCTTTCCAGAAAGGGAACGACGCCAGGAACAAAACTCGTGGATTTGCCATGACGTGTGGGCTTTTCGGGCTTTCAGGGTTGTTTAGGGCCTCAAAACTGCAATTTACTATTTTTCAGAATTTTTAGTTTTCTAGTTTGTTTTGGATTTTTGTTTTGTTTTTACACGTGGGCTTTAAGGTTTCATTGTTAGTCGCCCTAGGGTTTCTTTTCTCATATATAAGCAATCTTAAACGGCTGCAGAACCTATCTTCTATCATATTATCAATCAAAATTGAGAGTTTTCTCATTTATCTCTGGTGGACTACAGAATTCTTGTTTTAGGTTTATTGCTTGTAAACCTAGGGTTACTTCCGACTACGTCAGGTGGTATCAGAGCAGGTCTTCCTTGTCTCTCCTATTTACCTTAGTAGCAATGGGTGATGTTACAAGAGCAGATCTTGATGCTCTTACTACTTCTCTTGTCGTAGCGTTTACCGTTGCTATCAACACCATGAACAATCAGATTGGAGAAATTCGTGGATTGTTGGGAGGGAGGAACAACAACAACAATCGAAATAGAAGCGGGGAAGGAGGCTAGCGAATTAGGGCTCCACGTGGTGAAGTTGTTGTTAATAATTCAGAATCTGATTCTGAAGAAGAAATTGTGCAACCTGAACAACAAGGACAAACTGACCAGGATTACAAAGTCAAGCTTGAAATTCCTTTCTTTTCAGGCAACTTGGGTGTGGAAGATTATCTGGATTGGCAGCTTCAGGTGTATAGATTCTTTGAGATTATGGAGGTTCCTGAACACAAGCAGGTTAAACATGTTGCCTGGCGATTGAAGAGTACTGCTACATTTTGGTGGGATAAGTTGCAGAATACTCGAAAGAAGCAGAGGAAGCAGGGCATTCAAACATGTCTAAGAATGAAACAGCTGATAATGAAAAGGTTCTTGCCAGATGATTATGAGCATATTTTGTACAGGTTGTATATTGATTGTGTCCAAGGCACTAGGACTATGACTGAGTACACTACTGAGTTCTTACGCTATTCAGAGCGTAATGAACTAGGAGAAACTGAAAGTCAGAAGGTGGCTCGCTATGTCAGTGGGCTGAAGCTAGCCATTTAGGAGAAAATTGGGTTGCAAACTGTGTGGATTGTGACAGAATCTTCAAGCCTAGCATTGAAAGCATAACTATTAGAGAAGCCTTCACGAGCTTTTTCTTTCCAGAGGTATACCTATCAAAGGAGTACAGAGTTGGTGAACTCCTCAGCTAGCAAGGGTAAAGCCATATAGTAGAATATGGATAGTGGACCTAGGGTTTCCAATCCTCCTTTTAAAGGGACTAGCGGTTCTAGCGATTCTAGCAGTTCTAGCGGTGCTCAAAATAGGGTCCCAAATCAGAAGCCATAATCCTTATGCGAGGCCTACAATAGAAATCTGCTATAGATGCAACAAGCCTGGATATAGGTCTAATGTGTGTCCTGAGAGGAGACAAACTGCCCTTATGGATGATTATGATGAAGATGATGAAGAAGTTGGAAGAGGTGATGAATATGAAGGGGTTGAGTTTGCAGTGGAGGAGTCTCTTGAGAAGGTTAATATTGTGTTGCAGAGGATCTTATTATCTCCTAAGGAAGATGGGCAGCGGCGCAATATTTTCATATCACTTTGTTCCATTAATAACAAAGTGTGCAATCTGATTGTGGATAATGGGAGCTGCGAAAATTTCATAGCCAAAAAGTTGGTGGGGTATTTTTAGTTACCTACACAGCCTCATGAGGCACCTTATTCTCTGGGATGGGTCAAGAAAGGTCCACAAGTTCGAGTTGCTGAAACCTGCAAAGTACCGATATTCATTGGTAAGCATTATAAAGATGAACTTCTGTGTGATATTATTGATATGGATGCTTGTCATATTTTATTTGGCCAACCCTGGAAATATGATGTGGATGTGACTTACAAAGGCAGAGATAATGTGATGATGTTTATGTGGAATAGTCATAAAATTGCCATGGCTCCTGTTTATCAATTTGGGTGTAAAGAAAGGGGAGAGTTTTCTGACCCTGTCTAGTAGTGGATTCTAGATGGAATAAGCCTTTAAAGAATCTGAAGTTATTTGTCCAGTGATGATTAAAGGGTTGTTGATTGTAGAAAAGCTATTCCTTTACCTTTGTATCCTACTCAGGATGAGTTTGTTTGCGGCCCTTCCGGATCAGGTACCTTCCCTGTTAAAAGTGCTTCTTGGCTTCAATCTCAACAGGTTCCTACTCACTCTAAAGCTTCTTTGTTAAATAAACTGTGGAAGTTAAGTTTACTTCATAAAGTTAAGATCTTTACTTGGATTCTGATTAGAAATCGTTTACTAATAAGAGATCAGCTTTCTGCTTATAATCATAATATTTCTCCCCTTTGTCCTTTTTGTACTAATGCTCTAGAAATGACTTAGCTACTATTGGTTTTGTCATTCGGAATTCGGATGGAAATCTTTAGTTGCAGCTAATAAAAGATTAGGCCATTCTAGTGCATGTTCTCATTGCAGAAGTAACTGCTCTCAGAGATGGTCTACACACTACCTTACTTCATCATCATCCTAATATATCTATTGAGGGAGATTCGAAGCTCCTGATTGACTGCATCCAAGGCAAGACTGCTATTCCTTGGAGAACTAAAGTTCTGGTTCAACATATTAAGCATCTAACTCAGCAATTTAATTCCATTGTCTTCCGGTATATATATCAAGAAACCAACTTTGTTGCTGATCATCTAGCATCCTTAGCTCATCGATCTCAGAACCCGTCTGTTTGGTTCTTCTGCTTTCCCCTTCCTGTGATCATTTCGTCCTTTTCCATGTGAAACCAAGCTGGAATGTCAAAAGTAATTCCACTAGCTAGTACACTTGGCTAACATTGTCATTGTGTCTAGCTGCATCATTGCATGGCAATTAAGAGCTTAACTAAGCGTTCACCGTATATATCTTTTTAACTTCACTTCCCACTTCACATTTAAATGACCAGAATGTACGTGTAGGAAATTGTTTTCAGTATATATACACACACGGACTCACATATGAAATTAAAAAGCGTATGAATATATAGTCATCAACCAACGAAACTTGAAAATGAAAGTAACCTAGCTCATCAAAAAGTTCAAATGAACTAAAAATTTGTTAAGAGTGCTTTACAAATAACTTGTTAAAAATCTAATTAATCTTAGTCAGAAGATTGAACAAATACATTGATTCATGTAATTTGCTAGTGAGGATATCCTCATGTACTCAGAGGCTCAATTTTCACTCTGCATCATCGTTAGAGTCGCGTAATCACTTCTTTTATTGATTCATTAACACTCACATCCAGAATCTTACATAAGCTTAATGAAACCACAATTAATTGCAAATACCATGATAATAGATACGACCTTCCTGGCTTGTAACGTTGCAATACTGATCTCCAGTTGCTAATGTCTACATTACGTTAGCGTCTATATATTGACTAACATAGCTACCCTTCTCGGCAATTGTATGAGAAAGACATTGTTTTCTTTCAGATAATTCCAGAACTTAATTTTTTTTTTTTTCAGACATGAAGCAATAATTAACTTATTAGACACTAATTTACCAAACAAGTTCGTTAAAATTAAACAATAAAAGGCATGGACTGATTAATTCTCACATTCTGCAATGACGGCGTAGAGAATGACGTACGTACTGTAACGTTAAATCAATAACTTTCTAGGTAATTGTATGAGAGAAACGTGCCTTTTTCTTCCATATTATCAGGACAAAAAACAAACAAACAAATTCATTAGTAGTAAACAATAAAATGTGGACTTAATGTCTCAAGTTTCAAACTCCGGTCACTTTCTTCAGAAAAAGCTAGACACAAGTCCGACCTATTCTGACACGGCAACACCTACCCTCCTCGTTGTTCTTTCTCACTAGCTAGTTTCTGCAATGAAGCACAAGCGCTACGCGTTTCTAAGTATTGATCGAAACGCGTTCATGTTGTCGCGCTACTATATATAATAACTACAAGCAAAGCTAGGGTTCATATATCCATCCCAATATTTTCTTTCTTTTGGTAGGTACTCGATCGTCATTTTGTTTCGACAATCAGAGTTGGCCAACCAGAATATTCAGTTATTGCTTTTGGTGAAATTAACGGTAGAACTGAAGCATGTCTGATTCTCCAACCATGCATATGCATGCAGAGAGCATGCTTGATGATCCCAGCACTAGGCTCCTTAATGATAAACCCAAAAACAAATGGCGTATTGCTGTTTCCACCATCTTCTGCATTCGAGCCCTCCTCTCTTTACTCAACCAAATCACAAAAACCAACTTCATAACATCTAGCTCTCCGGTCTCTTCCAATAGTACTTTCAATGTGGACCAAATAGCTCTCACTCGGCTTGTGAAGAACAAAGATCCTGCTCAACTGCAAGAGTTGGGAGGGGTTGAAGGAGTAGCATTACATCTCAAATCTGATAAAGAGCATGGAATTCCTTGCCATGATGCTGAGGACATTCCCGACAGAATCAAAGAATTCGGTTCAAACGTTTACATAAAAGCCCCCAAAGGAGGTTTTTTCCGTTTTGTGTGGGAAGCCTTCAAAGACCCAACAGTACTCATCCTCTTAGGCTGTGCGGCACTTTCTCTTGGTTTTGGCATCAATGAACATGGATTCAAAGAAGGTTATACTAATGGTGGAACCATATTGCTCGCAGTCATTCAAATCATTTCCGTGTCTGCAGTAAGCGATTACAGGCAGAGCAGACCTTTGGTGCGTAACAATATCCAAATTGAGGCGTGGAGAGGTGGCAGGAGGCAAAAGATTTCTGTTTATGAAACTGTGGTTGGGGATGTAATTCTCTTGAATATTGGAGATCGGGTGCCGGCTGATGGATTACTTGTACAAGGCCATTCCTTGCAAGTAGACGAATCAAGCATGACAGGAACCGATAGCCCTGTTGAAATTAGCCACCATCAGAATCCCTTCCTTTTTTCTGGGACAAAAATCACACATGGATATGGTCGAATGCTTGTCACATCCGTTGGGATGAACACAACGTGGGGTGAGATGATGAGCCAAATGAGGCAAGACTCCAGTGAAAGGACACCCCTGCAAGAACGTCTGGAGAAGCTAAATTCGTTAATAGGTAAAGTAGCTTTGCTAGTTGCTTTCCTTCTTCTTGTAGTCTTGTTAGTTCGATACTTCACTGGGAATACCAAGGATGAGAATGGAAACAAGGAGTTCAATGGCAGCAACACAGAAGTAGATGACATAATAAGCGCAGTCATTGGGATTGTAGCGGCTGCGGTTTCCATTGTTGTGGTGGCAATTCCAGAAGGTCTCTCATTAGCACTAATTCTTGCTGTTGCCTATTCCAAGAAGATAATGATGGCTGACAAAGCAATGGATCTGAAGCTCTCTGCTTGTGAGACAATGGGATCTGTTACCACAATTTGCACTGACAAAACAGGTACTCTTACTATGAACCAGATGGAGGTGACCCAGTTTTGGTTAGGTAAATATTCTTTGGAAGAAGAGGCTTATTCATCAGAGATTTCTCCTTCTGTTCTTCATTTGATCCAAGAAGGAGTTGCTCTGAATACAACTGGTAGTGTGCACAAGCAAAGTTTGGATTCAAAAGTAGAAATCTCAGGCAGTCCAACTGAAAAGGCTATTATTTCATGGGGGGTATATATTTAAGTTGCAGATGGATATGGAGAAAGTAATGAAGAGTTGTAGCATTCTCCATGTTGAGGCCTTTGATTCGCAGAATATGCGAAGTGGGGTTTCAATGAAGAGGAACGCAGACAACACAGTTCATGTACATTGGAAAGGAGCTGCAGAGATCATACTGGAAATGTGTTCAAGTTACTACAATCCCTCTGGACTCGTTATAGATATGGGTGACAGTGAAAAAAGGAGTTTTGAGGAGATTATTCAAGGTATGGCAGCTAGCAGACTCCGGTGTATTGCGTTTGCACATAAAGAAGTTCCAGCAGATCAAAACCATAGAACTATGCTAAAAGAAGATGGATTGACCTTGGTGGGACTTGTAGGTCTTAAAGATCCATGCCGTCCAGAAGCAAAGAAAGCAGTTGAAGATTGTCAATATGCAGGGGTGATGGTCAAAATGATTACAGGCGACAATATTTTCACTGCTAAAGCGATAGCCACAGAATGTGGGATACTCAAGTCCAGTGATGACATCTTCAGTGGGGCAGTGATAAACGGTGTGGAATTTCAAAGCTACACCGACTTGGAGAGAATGTTGAAGCTGGACAATATCTGTGTAATGGCGAGGTCTTCTGCTGCTGATAAGCTTCTAATGGTGCGATGCTTGAAGCAGAAAGGTCATGTAGTTGCAGTGACTGGTCATGGCGCTACTGATGTCCCAGCATTGGAAGAAGCTGATATAGGACTATCTATGGGAATTCAAGGAACAGAAGTTGCCAAAGAAAGCTCAGATATTATAATCACAGATGATAACTTTGCTTCAGTGGTCAGTGTTTTGGCATGCGGAAGATGTGTTTATCACAATACGCAGAAGCTCGTCCAATTCCAGCTCACATCAAATGTTGCTGGTCTTTTGATCAACTTTGCAGTAGCGGCTTCATCAAGGCAAGTGCCATTTACGATAGTTCGTTCAATTTGGTTGAACATGATTATGGACACACTACTAGCTCTGGCTCTTACCAAGGACAAACCCACAAAAGAACTCATGGAAAAGCCACCGGTGGGCAGAACTGAGCCCTTCATCACCAATGTCATGTGCAGGAACCTCTTGGCTCAAGCTCTGTACCAAACAACTGTCCTCTTGATATTACAGTTCAGGGGAGAAGCAATGTTTGGTGTTAATGATAAGGTAAATGGCACCTTGATCTTTAATACTTTTGTGTTTTGCCAGATGTTCAATGAGTTTAACGCCAGGAAGCTTGTGAAGAAGGATATCTTTAGGAATATCCACACCGACAAATTGTTCATGGGGATAATTGCAGTGGCAGTTATTCTACAGATTGTGACAGTGGAATTTCTAAGCAAATTTGAAGATATAGAGGTTGAACTACAGACTATGGGGAGTATGTCTTGGAATTGCAGCCATTTCTTGGCCAATCGGTTGGGCTGTTAAGTGTGTACCTGTGCCACAGAAACCCATTTTCCACTACCTGAAGATGAAGATGCACTGAAGAACAGAGCTCCAGTAGAAGTTCGAAAGGAAAGAACAGGCTCTAGAAGCATCGTGCATTGTTCAGATTGATAACTTTGTAAATACATCAGGCAACCCCTATGTTTGGATCAGATAGGATTTGATTAGTGCATCTTCTATTTTGTTCTATTAGTATTTTAGTAGTAAAGCGATTTGGAATTGTCGACATGGGATCTAAAGCAAATTATCTCTATATGTGCCGACCAGCAATTAGTTCAGTGGTAAGGCGTTTCACGCCAACATTTTTCATCGAAGGGGATGGGACAATTTGGACTTAAAACCTCCACTAAAATTTTGTTGGAGAGAAATTCCTCGCTATATGGCAAAAAAATCAAAATAACACACACACACACACCACCACCACCACCAACAACAACAACAATAATAGACATAAAATGCAATAGAAAATACAAGTAAAAAATGGCCTCACATTCATATGCTACAAAAAATTTTAGGATAACAGTATATCAAATTATTATTGCAATATCTTTTAAATTGAGGAACAGCTGCCTACCACATGAATACAGAAGAAAGGTGTGTCCTATATCTTACCACTATTATGTTCATCAGAGTTCTGCATTTGTGTATTCTTTGATGACTCATTGGATACCAAACTTGGATCTATCAAAGCTACTGTCTAACTAAAAAGTATGTTTTCAGCAAAATATACTATTTGAATTTTATGAAAGTTCCTGTATCGCCATGTGTTATTTCAATCAAGGACTGGTCTTAATTAACAAGAAAGATGCTTAACAAAAACTAGACTGCAGCATCAACCTCCCACAGCATTATAATAACATTCACTGTGTAATGACTACATAATCTCTTTTCCAATTCCCTTTAAGCAAGATTGCAACTACAGAACAGTAACATACATCAAGCCTACAACGTTCAAATGCAGTATGCTGGTACACTAGACGGTCGATAGACGAAAGTTCTGACGGTGTGAGAATAACCTGATGGGTGATTATAATTGAACTTTACTCCTGAGCTGGCACCCCCGAGATGAGTGCATAGTGCTCATGGAAGCTGCTGATAGGTCGTGCCAGGGACGCATCCCAGCGGTCACTCTCAGGCATTGTGTTAAAGATAATCAATCTTCCTCAATCACTAGCCATTGATATGCCTATAGTGCTGTGCATTAATCTAGAATCAGTTTTGCTATAGTTTTAAATATAGATGGCTATAGCCTATACTGCTGTGCATCGATCTAGGATCAGTTTTGAAATTGTTTTAAATGTAGTTATTTACAGCATTGCAAAACTGATGCAGCCTCTCCTATATATTGTAAACATCGTAAATGCACAAATCAATGAATGACAATTTCTACATGGTATCAGTAGTCTAAGGTGTCAGATTTACCTCCTATGTCTTCTTCCTGTGTCTTTGTCCTCCTTCCCTATCTCCATGGCCTCTTCCTCGTCCAACCCTCCCTCCCAAAACACTGCTCAGTTCACCAAACTTACAGAATTAAATTATCTTGTTTGGCTTCGTCAGCTAAAACCATATCTTCATGGTGCGAAACTCGGGGGATATATAGATGGGTCTATCCCTGAACGTTTTGCCACCAAAACACAATCTGCTAGTGAAGGCAAACCTGCCACAATAATTCCCAACCTTGAGCATGAAACCTGGTTCACTACTGACCAGCAAATCGTTAGCATTCTCACCACTTCCCTTTCTGAAAATGTAGCACGTCTCACCATTGGCTTCGATACATCAAAAGGGATATGAGACTGCCTTACCCGCCATTTCTCCCAAAAATCTGTTGCCAGTGCCACGAGCCTCAAACTTCAACTCTTTGATCTTCAAAAGGGTTCGCAATCAGTTGATGAATACCTCCAACAAGCCAAGTCAATTGCTGATTCCCTAGCCTCCATTAATCAACCCGTCTCTGATGCTGATCTTGTTGTGGCCACACTTCATGGACTTGGACCAGATTACCTGATGCTTCGTACTGCCCTTGCTCAGTCTTCCTCCCTTCCAGATTTCTTTAACCTCCTATCCAGGATCCTCGTTTTTGAGGCACAGCAAACCCATTCATCAGATTCTAATCCTGCCTCAGCATTGTTTCACCATGGATCGAACCCAGCTGCACCTCATGGCCTGACCCAGGACGCCGCTGCACCACGCTGTGGCCCTTCTACTCGCCGTGACGGCTGCCGGCCCTCATATGGCGGTCGCAACAACCAGCGCTACCGCCGTGGTGGTGGAGCACGTTCCCCGTTCCCAAACTTTGCGTTTAATCCAAACGCAAATTCCTCCTTTCTCTCCTACTTCATGGTCAGCTCGCCCAGCATGGTCCAATGGACTTCTTGGTCCAGGCCCGCAAAGGTGTTTTAACTGCAACACTAATCAGCATGGATTGAATCAGTGTCCCCATTGTTATTCCGGCCCAACCACTACTCCTCCATTCGCCGGTGCACATTTCCTTGGTGATCCAAATTGGTATCCCGATACTGGAGCTACACACCACATGACCACCATGCCTCTTCAAAATTCTCAGCCTTATGGTGGTCCACACAATGTCTATATGGGTAACGGTGATTCAATGCCGGTTTCCCATTCTGGTAACCTTTATTTTTCCTTAGGCAACTCTAAATTCTTCCTTGAAAATGTCTTGAGCATTCCCTCCATTCGTAAAAATTTATTGTCGGTCGCCCATTTCACTAAAGATAATCTTGTTTATTTCCTATTTGCTCCTGACTTTTATCAAATTCGTTGCTTACGCACTGGTTGTCTATTGTTTCAGGGCCCTGTAAAGATGGCCTCTACCCCCTTCTTCTGTCGTCTGTTCCCATCATTCCTCAAGCTCTTGCCACCGTTCAATCCTCACTTTGGCATAATCGGTTGGTCACCCTTCTTCTTCTTCTGTCATAGCTCGATTAGGATCACCTCTTGGCTCTCACATTTCTTCTAAAGATTTCTGTAATAATTGTGCGTTGAGAAAATCGCATCAATTACCTTTCTATTCAAATAATGGCATTTGGTTCTGGCAACAACACCATGAATTAGGTTTGTTTCCATTTGTTTCTTGTTTTGGATTTCTCAATAAATTTAGTTCTTTATTGTAGATCGTTCTATGGAGCCTAAACCCTGAGAAAAGTAGAATCTGATTTTGGTTGTGTAGTTTTACTGCTAGTGAAGGAATGATGAGGCTAAAGGCGATGTTCAACTCACATCTAAGTTCTTATGTTATCTCTGGGAGTATTCAGAACCTAGGCCTCATTCGTCTTCTTGATTACACTGTTAATGACATTCCAAACATGCCCGATGAGTGATCACTTCTCTATCTCTCAATTTATTTCTTCTGAAGTATTGGGTTTCAGATGCTAAAGTTGATAATTATTGCTTAGTGGTCTGCTGAAGGTAGTTGAGGCTTTGACCAAAAGCCTTACATAAGCCTCGAAAGATTTGAGGTAAATTATCTCAATCTATTTATTTCACATGGTACTATGCTCATTGCTCTTCACCAGCTACGTTATAATATGTTATCTTCTCTCAAGATAGGTAACTAATAGAGGACATTTTTTCTGAATGTTTTAAACACGCTTCATTATTATAGCAATGGTTAATGTCCAATGCCATTAGAGATTTTTGTGTGTCTTTTTCATCTTTATTTCCATGGTGGTTAATTATTTAGTAATTCCATGTACTTATTTTCATTGTGACATTTATTGAAAATGTTCAAGGCTTAGGTTCTCTAACAACCTTTCTGTGGCAAAAGAATTCTCTAATATTGAATATCTTATCATACTTGTTACTGGAAATATGAACAACATTTCTGCAAACATTGTACAGAGAGTTATAGTATTGGCTAGATGGTTTATTTTTTATACTGTTTGGCTACTTGGTAATTTCTTTGTATACAACAGATTTCTATTCTCTTCAAGTTCTAGTTTACTTTCTAGATCCACCATTCAACATTTACTAGCTTCTGTATTCCTTAACAAGGGAACCATGCGTACTTACACGAATGCTAGAGGTCAAGGCCATGTCTTCAATGCGGAGTTAACAGACGAAGATGTAAGCAAAAGACTCATTAGATTCTGTTTACATGTTCCAATGCTCCTCAGTTATATATATGGCTTAGTGAAGCTGTAAGGAAGTTTTTTGAAAAGTTTCAACTAGGGAAGGTTTATTATGTTTCAAAGGGAGCTCTGAGGTTGATGAAGTCAGCAATGAAATGACTTTAAATGAGAAATTATGAAACAAAATTTGATTTTATACCAATTGATATGTTGGGCCCCATGTTAACAGCAAGGTGCTTGTGGGTAAGTAGCTACTTCTACAATATGTTTTAGTCTTTTAGATGTGTGGTTTTCTAAATCCTTGTTACACTGTTACCTTGTTTCTTAGATGTTATTGAAGTTGTGACAAATGTGTCTCCTATAAAGAAAGAGCATCAGTGAAAATATCCCATAGCCAAGGTTCTAAAAAACGCTAGGTGCTAGTCGGGCGGAAGGCCGGGGACTAGCGCCTAGGGGCCTAGGCGGGAGCCTAGGAGGGGACTAGGCGGTTTTTTTTTTTTTAATTTTAATTTTATTTTTCTAACATATAATTATATAAATAAAAATATAAAACAAAACAACATGATGCAGAAGATATTTTTATAACAAATAATTATATAAAAATATGATGCAAAGCTGCAATTCAATTAATCTATTAAATTAACAAAACAACATATGATGCAGAAGAATCTAAAACAGGGCTCTAAAATTCAAATCAACATGATGCAAGTTCAGAAGCTGAAAACAAAGCACTTTTGCATCCGGCGTGATCATGTTGTCTTCAGGTATAAAATCCTGCATTTTGGCAAATAGGAATAAACATTAGCATGAACCCAAAACAGAATGAAAATAAACAACAAAAAAAAGCATAATAAGTGAACGTATATAGTGAGAAAAGAGTCTCATCATAATTGAAACACATAACTAAAAGGGGAAAAAAAACATAATGAATGAACATCTATAGTGAGAAAAGAATCCACACTCGAAAGGAATAAGCGAAATTAAGTAATTAACCAACTCAAGAACATCAGACTATCAGAAGAATCACAGCCATGATTGTTTCAACTTAATTTTGCACAAGGCATTCCTTAGATGCTTCACAGATCCTGTTTCTCCTAATACCAACATATTTGATAACTCAACAATTCACTGATTTGAATTAATTCAATTAGCAAAACAGAGGCCAAGTATCATTATCTCAAAACAATATAGTAACTCAGTAAGCAAAGTCCAACACAGCTCCAAGCCTCCAACAATCATGATAAACCAAAATCCAAAACTTGAGAATCAAATACACAACTATACAAGTACAAAACATTCAAACAGCTCGAAGAATCACCAAAATACAGAACAATTCAATATTTCCATTATAAGTTTATAACATTCACAGTTTGATACTTAACAAAATAACAAGACTCACAATGTATTGAAGAATCACCGAGCTTGCAGAATCAACCACCGAATCCAAATTCCAAAACCCAGAAATCGAGCTTCAAGAATCACTGAGTTTGAACTTTGAAGTTTGAACCCAGAAATCGAGCATGAAGAATCACCAAGCTTCCAGGTTGAAGAATCACCGAGCTTGAAGCCTTGAACCCAGAAATCGAACCCAAAATCGAACCCAGAAATCGAGCTTGAAGAATCATCAAGCTTCGAGGTTGAAGAATCACCGAGCTTGAAGCCTTGAACCCAGAAAGCCCTGAAAAGTGTGAACCCAGAAACGTGAGATTGAAACCGAGAAAGGCAATAACCCAGAAAGAGAGTTGGAAGTCCAGTTTACCGGCGAGCTGGAGAGCTAGAGCGCTGGCCGGAGACTCGGAGAGAGACTGGGAGTCTGAGAATCGACAGATCGAGGAGGGAGCGACGGAGCGGCGAGCTGAAGTTTGAATCGTGTTTTGATGAAAATGAAACCCTATTGCGTCGCTTTTCGGTTTTGATTTAGGTTGTGCCCAGAAAGGGCCTAGGCGCCGACCGCCCAGATCCTGCCCAGCGCCGCCCAGCCCCTCCTAGGCCGCCTAGGCGGCCGACTTTACTCCCAGCGCCCAGCTCGCTCGACTAGGGAAGAATCGGAACTGTTGTGCTGCGCCTAGCGCCTAGGCGCCTCCTAGGCGGCTGCCTAGGCCGATTTTTAGAACCGTGCCCATAGCGCGACATTACCATTGCTAATCTAGATTTGATTAGGGATTTTATTTGTTTTACATATATTTGAGAAGATTATTTGTCACTACTAGAATTTTTCCCAATAGGGACTAACTAGTAGGCACTAAAAATTATCAGTGGGAAATGGAAATAGTAAGCCACTGATGTGAATTATTGGTGGGGTAAATTTTGTTCACACAGTACAATAGTGGGTAAGTGAGAAAAAACATATATTTGTGATTAATTTATAATTCAACTCACTGATATTGGTGTCAAACACAGTAGTGGAGCTGACGTGTGTTAGTTATCGGTTTTGACAATCATTTGTAGCCATTGGATTAGTGATGAAGAGCTTATCGAACGGTGAGGGAAAACTTCCTGCAATTTAACCCCTTCACCCCTTTAGAGTTCAAACCTAATTTAGATCCGGAGGTTTCTCCCTTCATCTCTCTCTCTCTCTCTCTCTCCGTCTCCATACCTAAACAAGATCTACTTTTTTCTCCCCTTGTTCTAATTTTTGATCTCTCTCCTCTTAGTGTTTTCAATCTTCTGGGTGACTGTTGCAGTAAGGATAAGATCGTCTCCCATCACTTGTCATTCGATTACAATCTTAGTACTACAAAAAACTCGAAGCTGCCATTGACGTGCTTCCAAGCTCTGAGTCTCTGGTCCAAACGGCGTTATCATCAAGCCAAGGAGGGATTCTCGAGAAGAACGACCCTCCATTTGAAGCCTTCATCTTTGTTTCTTTTCTCTCTAGATCTGACCCATACCACCTTAATCTCCAGGCCTCGAATAATCGTTAGTTGACGTTAGAAGGTGCTTGGATCTTGGCCAAACTAAAAACCCAAGCTTGAACCCTTCGGTCTCTCTCCTTCAAACCCTATAATTCCGTTCCCAGAAGCCAAGTTCTCTCCTAGTCTAGTACCTATCGAATCTATGCCCTTATCTTCTCCAGGCCTCCACCAAGGTAGTTCCTATTTATTCCAACTTTTCCTTGTTCTCATTGTTGTTGTTTCGTAATTTGATCTATTTTGATTTAGGTTTTTTTTGGTGCAAAATGGACCCATATGGCTTTGGAATCCTATACATTTGAATCGTACAAAATCGACAGCAGGGAAGTGCATGTTTTATAATACTATTCTATTATATGCCTTGGTTAATTTGTGCCCTATTGTCTCTAGTACCGTTCTTACTCTATGACACTTATTAGAACCTAGAAGTAAGTATAAAGTTACAAAAATTTTTGTTTTGTTTTTTTGTTGACCCATTTCCCTTTTTTGTGTGCACGTCATATCCTTTTGTTTTTGGCTTTGAATTAAAATGGTCTTTCAAGTTTAGGTTAGGAAATTTCTCTCCTCTAGTGCCTTTTGGTTGCTTGTAAAGAATGGAATATATGAGTTGAACTGCTTGATTGATTGGATTAGATTTGTGAGTATGCATACCCATTATCGAAGAAAATGGTTCCTCACTATGCTTGAATTTGGGTTTATTTTTTACACTGAAAATGTAAGCAAATAATGGCCTAATAGTTCCAATACTTAAGCCCATACTGTGTATTTCTACTGTTGTTGATTCATTTCTCCGCCTTAAATTCTTCTTGCTACAGGGGTCCAAGATTGTTTGAAGCCGTTGAAGCCTTCTACTTGGTATGATTCTTGCTTATATTACCTTGGAAATAAAATGCAAGCAATACAAGATTTCTAAATTATTGTGCTTTTGTGTGAGGACCTTGTTGATCTAGTTAAATTAGTTTATTATAGTTTGCAGGGGTTGATGTTAAATATGAAGAGATAATTGAAGCAACTTCAATTGACTCCAGCAAAGTCTTACAGTCCTGCACTTCTCAGGTCTCTTAGTTCACTTTCTACATGTATTTTAATTTCTATACATGTTTCACTTAAGGACTTTATGATTGGATGGCATTTTACTTATTCTTATATATTGAAATTTTACTATGATTTGCTCAGGTATTCCTTTTTTTAAACTTATTTTCAGTAGGATCATGAGTGAAAGTTTTCATTGTTATTCTCATTATTTCTGTTTTGGTTGACACCAAGAACCAATAGAGTAATGGACTAGATTATGTCAGGCACTTTTGGTAAGACTTGGTATAAGAGATGACATTTTCTGTTCAATCTGACCAGAAAGAAATTGCTATTTTTGTGATTCAGACAAAGTATACTAAATCATCAAGATTAAAGAGTTGGGAAAAATATATATATTTCTATGCCATAATTTAATGACTCTTGCCTTTTTGCTCACTCTCTTCCTAAAAGCTTGATTCTAAATAACTAAACATGCTTGTTCTTTTTCTGACCATTTCATATTTGCATTATAATGCAGTTGCAGCTGCTGCTGACAGGAGACTACTTCTATGGTATAAGATTTATGTACTGCCATGAGCCTCCTACTTGAGATACTTGAACAACAAATGTACTTCCATCATTTGGTATGCATCTATACTGCATCTGGTTTATCGTTGTCTGGTTGATAAACATATTGCATCTGGTTTATCCTTGTCTGGTTGATAAACATACTGCATCTAGTTTATGTTTGTCTTCTTTGCTACCATAATGAATATTATGAGCATTAATGTGTATCACTTTTCTATGTAATTGTTAGAATAAAAACTAAATACAAATTTTATCTTGCAGGTTATCTGTAAGGAAGGGTTGCAGTATCAAAGGAAGGGTTGCAACCTTGGGGAGGAAGAGACTTGATGTTTAAATTGTGATGGGTTTATCTGTAATTTTTTAGGTTGTGTAGTTTGATACTTTTAAAATATAGTATACCGTACATTAATGTAGAGGTGCCAGTTGACACCTTATTTTTTTAATCCAGCTTCATAATTTTGCCACTGATATCAGTGACATTCCAAAACCACGGTTACACATTGATAATGGTTGCTTTAGCACTGATTCGGATGCAACTTTGCTTTGGTTAAAGGTGTCCCACTATTAAATTATTGGTGTCTAATGTCTCAATAGCACCTGCAATAGAAGGGACTGATTCTTTATTAGTGGCTAATTGCGTTAGCTACTATTATCAGTGTGTATTGGGACAAAGGGGACTAATTCCCATAAAAAAAAAAAAAAAAAAAACCCTAGGAGAGCGACCCTCTCACCTCTAGTCGACACCTAGATTGGCTAGCGGTCGGAACCAACCTCTTCCCAGCCTTATGCAGCTCTTCAAGGTCCTGGCTTGGAACTGTAGGGGTCTCAACAATACCGAAACACATGATGCTCTTGTCAGTATTGTTCGACAACAAAATCCTAGCCTTGTTTCCATCTCTGAAACCTTGGCTTCTCCAAATTTGTTGACGTCTGTTCAACTTCGATTATGTTTTGATGGTGTCGTTTGTGCGCCCAAAGAGGATGATTGTCGTGGCCTGGCTCTTTTCTAGCCTAATGAGACACCGGTCCATCTCCAAACGTATTTAGCCAATCATATTGATGCTGAGATCGGTGCAGTGGGTTCTACAGGAGTCTTTTGTTTCACTGGTATATACGGAGTTGCTACTACAGCAAATCGGGAATCTCCTGCAGCTGCTAGCGTCCCAGTCCCATCTACCTTAGGTCATTGCTGGTGATTTCAATGAAATCCTTTGCCATGAAGATACGTCTGGAGGTCCTCCTAGGCCTATACCACAAATGCATAGGTTTCGTCAAGCTCTTGTTGACAGTGATTTGTTCGATATGGGGTTTGTTGGATCGCGATTTATGTGGTCTAATTGTTTTACTAAAGAGAGGCTTGACCGGGCATGTTAAACAGTACAATGGAGAGATCTTCCCTTTTTCTCTAGTTATCACCCTCCCTCTCAGTCAATCTGATCATTGCCCTAGTTTGATCGAGGTGAATCCGGAACCAGCCATTTTGAACCGAAACCCTAAGGCATTTTGTTTTGAGGAGATGTGGTTGGCTCATGATGATTGTGCTGCTATAGTTGAGCAAGGATGGATGCTCCCAACTATTGGTGAATCCATGTTACAAGTTGGTAGAAAGATCAAGCACACATGACATCTTTTTATGAAATGGCATTCCAGAGTTTTTCAACAGAGACAAACTGAGATGAGATTGATCCAGAGTAAGCTGGAAGATTTGATGAAGAGGAGTTTTGAACCGTACCACTTTGATGGGCAAAAAGCTCTTCAATTCAGATTGAATGAGTTACTTACTGCTAATGAAACCTATTGGAGATAGCGGTCTAGGATTCAATGGCTAAAGGAAGGCGATCGTAACACTGCCTTCTTTCATTGTAGGGCTTCGAATCGCAGATGTAGGAACCATATCAAGGGTCTCACTAATGCATCGGGGCAGTGGACTTCTACACCGGGTGAAGTCTCGGAGATTTTACTCCAATATTATGAATCTATATTCAGTGCGGATACCTCTGATCCGGATGCTCGTAGTGTAGTGTTGGATTGCTTACAACCCAAGGTAACCGAAGTGATGAACTCTAGTCTTACAGCTCCGTACTCTGGTGATGAGATCAAGACGGCGTTATTTCAGATGCATCCCTCAAAATCCCCAGGTCCTGATGGGATGTCCCCATGTTTTTTCAGAAATTTTGGAAAGTGGTGGGATATGATGTTTGCTATGCGGTCGAAGAAGTGTTGACTACATGTAACATCTCCCAGGAATCGAACTTTACACATCTCACTCTTATTATGAAGATCAAGGAACTAAAGCTCCCTTCTGCCTTGAGACCAATTGCTCTATGTAACATGGTGTACAAGATAGCTTCCAAGGCTCTGGCTAATAGATTCAAGCCGATTTTGCCTCACATTATTTCCCCGCTACAGAGTGCTTTTGTTTTGGGAAGATTAATTTCAGATAATACTTTGGTTGCTACAGAGATTTCTCACTTTATGAAGAAGCTTCGCCGACAGGCTAAGGGATTTTTTTTTCTCTAAAACTTGATATCTCAAAAGCGTATGACCGCCTGGAATGGCAATATCTTGAAGCTATCCTTCTCAGGTTGGGTTTTTGTAGAAGTTGGGTTACCATTGTGTTAGCCACAATGAAATCTGTCAGTTATTCCATTTTGATAAATGGTTCTCCCACATGTTTTATCTTACCTACCAGGGGTATTCGATAGGGCGACCCCTTATGTCCATATTTGTTTATTTTGTGCTCAGAAGGACTTTCAGCCATGATCTCATCCGCTTTTCAGAATGGAACTATTAAATGCTTAACTATGGCTCCCACTACCCCCACTATTCATCATCTACTGTTTGCAGATGATAGTTTTCTCTTTAGGGAAGCCTCTGTTCGTGAATGTCAATCCTTTAAACAGATACTTTCAGTGTATGACCGAGCCTCAGGACAACATATTAATTTGCAGAAATCTAGTGTGGTCTTTAGTGGTAATGTCAGCTTACAGAACAAGAATAGTCTTGTAGCTATCCTTGGGGTGCAATATGTTAAAAAACATGGTTTGTACCTTGCCTTGCCTATTCATGTTGGACATAACAAGAAAGCCATTTTCGCATACCTGAAAGAGAAACTATCCAAGCGACTCATTAGTTGGCGCTCCAAGATTTTGAGTTCTAGCGGGAAGGAATTATTAATAAAGGCGGTTGCTCAAACTTTACCTAACTATGTCATGAACTGTTATGCCTTGCCAAAGTCTTTGTGTGATGAGCTACAATAGTTGTACTGTCAATTCGTTTGGGGTAGTACTGAAGAGAGAAAGAGAATACATTGGAGGTCTTGGGAAAGAATGTGCCTTCCCAAAAATCAAGGGGGTATGGGTTTCAAGCACCTACATGCTCACAACCTGGCCATGTTGTCGAAACAGGGTTGGAGATTGCTTACTAAACCTGGGTCACTAGTGGCTAAAGTTTTTAAAGTAGTTTATTATCCATACTCATCCTTCCTCAATGCAGATATGGGTGAGTGACCTTCATATTCGTGGAGGAGCTTAATGGAGGCTCGTCCGGTTTTACAAGGAGGTTTGTCTTCGAGAGTTGGTGATGGTCAGCTTATTAACATTGGGGAGGATGAGTGGATCCCAAATGTCTCCCATCATTCTTTATCTCGATCGGTTGACTCTGTGTTTGATCGGGTTTCTGATTTGATTAATCGTGGTTCTTTGTCTTGGGACCATGCAGCTGTTCATGCTTGTTTTGAGCCTCAGGTGGCAGAGCAAGTCCTTTCTATTCCATTGAGTCATCAATTTGGTAATGATCGGCCGTCTTGGAAGCTTAAGAAAAGAGGGCATTTTTCTGTCAAGACGGCTTATAGGGTTGCTTGTGATTTTTCCATTGGCAATATCTATGCTTCTACCTCGACGGGAGACCCATATGGTCCTATTTGGAAAGCTCTATGGAAAGCTAAAGTCCCCAGTAAAGTGGAGATATTTGGATGGAGAACTATGCACAACCTCTTACCAACCGGAGCTGCTTTAACCTCCAAAGGTTATTCAGGCCCACTGCATGCAGTGTGTGGTTTGTTCTAAAGATGTGGAAACCCTAGAACATCTGTTCTGTGAATGTAGTTTTACCAGAGAGATCTTTAGAGCACCTCCTTTCTCTATTCCTACGACTAGGGCTGTCAATTCCAACACGACCTGAAACCCGCACGAAGTAAAGCGGGTTGAACCCGCATCATTAAAAAGCGGGTTGGCCGTGGGTCAACCCTTCATGACCCATTTAATAAACGGGTTGGCCACGGGTCAGTCAACCCGCCAACACGAAGTGAACCCATATAACCCGATTATGCTATACTTACTCTTGAAATTTTGGACGTTGGGAGTATTTGATCCTATGATTGGACAATTTGAAATATTTTACTTCATCATTATTTGATTTAATTATTTATGAATTATATATAATTATTTATATTCTTCGTCTTGTGGATTTTTTAGTCAATTTAATGAATTTATTCTTTTTTTTTTTTTTAAGTTTATGAGTCGCAATGTATCCTTAAATGAGTCATTTGATCCAACATGACACGACCTATTTATTAAATGGGTTAAGCGGGTTGGAAACGGGTGACCCGTTTAGTAAATAAGTTGGGTTTGAGTTTAAATTTTTGACACGAATATTAAATGGGTTGGGTTTGGGTTTGTCTCTTGTGACACGACAAATACCTTAACCCGACATGACCCATTGACAGCCCTACCTACGACTACTCTAAGTTGGAAGGATTGGATGCTGGCTCGGGCTACTTCTTTAGAACCTACACTCTTTGATCAACTTTTGGTTCTTCTTTGGAGTATATGGAAGAACAGAAATAACAAATTATGGAGACAGAAAACTAACACTAGTGCTAATCTAGTGGTCACTGCTATGGCCTGGCATGATGAGTACATGCAAGCTAAACGGTCTGCTGCCATCTCTTTTCAAGACCGATCACAACCCAAGAAGCACTGGACTCCCCCAGTTGATGGTTTCTTAAAGTTGAATGTGGCTGGTTCCTTCCTGCCTTCAATCCCGTATGGTGGTACGGGGGGTGTAATTAGAGACTCCCATGGTCAGTTCATTGCTGGCTTCTCCTGTAGAATTGAGTTTGTTAGCTCCCCGTTACACATTGAGTTACTTGCTTTGAAGAATGGATTAGATTTGCTTCAGGCATATGAAGATCACACGAGCTGTAGTAGAGAGTGACTGCTTACTTGCGGTGCAGGCTATTAACTTAATAGTTAGGGACCTCTCCTCTTCGAGTGCCTTGATCACAGACCTCCAGTCTCTATTAGCTGCAACTATGGAAGTCGGGCTCTGTTTTGTCCCCCGTCAGGCTAATGTTGTAGCACATAGACTAGCTAGCTGTAGCTATGAATCTAATATCAATGTTGATTGGTTTGTTAATGCTCCAAAATTCATCTCGGATGCCCTCATGTACGATTCTCATCGTATCTAATAATAATACTCGTATTTCTTCAAAAAAAAAAAGGACTAATTCTCATTAGTGTGGAATGGGAAAATTTCTAGTCGTGTGTGTTACATTGTGCATAGAGTTTTGTTGAAGATAACTGAAGAAGCTGCCCTTTTTGCTGATACTGTTCCACCCAAACTGAAAGTTCCTTTTGTATTAAGGTATATGGCAACACTTTTGACTGATTGTTTGGCCTAAACCTTGTATTTATGGCAGTGGCAACTTCTTTTATTGTTTATTCAGCATCAAGTATGTATAGGCTTTCTGCATGTGTTTCATTAAACCCATTTGTAAGTTGAGTAAGTGTTAGTGAGTCTTTACGTTGCTATAATATGTGTATGACTCCTGACATGTCTGTAATGCATTGTGACTCAGCTCTGTATCTGAGAGTAGATGGGAGCAAACTCAAAGATATCCTAGAGGTAATTTGCTCCTACTCATTGATGAAATCATCACTTTGCTATCTCGCCTTGTATTTTACTTTAATTTTTATTACCTTTCTCGCACTGTTTCTATTTTCGGAGGGTCTGTTAGCAAAGTGAAAACAAGAAAAAGTTGAAACGGATATGTATTATCTTTCTAAGCCAAGCTAAATGTCTTTTTTGTTGTCCTTGAGAGAAAGAACATGTCCATTTTGTATCTTGGGTCATGTACTCATGTGGTAATGGTGGAAATCAATGTATTTATATTGTGATTTCTAGACTTTGCTGGTTTTGGTTTCACTTGAACTCTTTGTTATTTGCTATTAATATCCTGCATTTTCGTTTTCTTGTTTCGCTGCTCTTTCTTCATATTCCCATGCAATTTTGTATTATCTTTCTTCTGCAACCATTAAATCATGTTGTGCCTAATACAGACATTATCAAATTTCATCAAATCACTAAACAAGTTTGTGATGCGGGAAGCGTGAACACAATAGCAAGAGGCTCCGTCAAGCGTCAAAAGCCATATGAGACGAGGTAGAATCCACTAGCAATTACGGGCACAGCCGTAAGAAACATAGAGAAATTTCTCTAATATTTGATTTTTTATTGATAACTTGAATGAAAATTACAATCTAAGAGGTGCCTTATATAGGGCACATAGCATAAACCTAATACAACTAGAAAACATAAAGAACAATTTATTGTAGACTAAAACTAGGAAACCTGATTAAATAAAAATCGGAAATAGAATCCTAGATACTAAAAAATATTACTCTTGGAATCCAATCAAGATTTTGCTCGAGAATCCCGATATATCCAAAAGAGTAATTTATGATTAATTCCATCATTAAGAAGCATATTTGAATACCAATTTCTAATATTCAAATTATTCTTCTTAATGTGAAGACGCTTCTTTCTTTTTGATATTTTTTGTTGAAATTGGCTAAAATCTCGTCCTACATCAGTCTCCTCCACTTGAAAAGAACTCGACCTCGAGTTCCCCTTGTATGTAGCTCGATCATTAGTAGGAATAAAACATGATAAGCCATCAACTTCAATATTCTCGAAATTAAAAGGTATCACCATGATCCAATACCGTAGACAAGTTTAAAATAAGCATCTTCAAACTTGAACTCCTCCACTTGAAAAGGAATGGGCATTGACTTCTCCTTGGGTTGATCTTGAACACAATTAGGCATGTATGAAATGGATATCAATGTGACGAATGAATCAGCTTCCTTGTCCTTAATGAGTTTCTCTTCAATCTTCAAAGTGGTTTCTTCATGTTCCTTTTCACACACCTCAGGATGGTCATTCTTGATGTTCTTCCTTCCTGGCTTGATTTTAATTTTGTGTGACTCCCACCTAAATAAATATGTGTTGTCTTTGAAATAACCACCTTTGACGCTTTCATGCCATGGTCTTCCAAAAAGTACATTAGTGTCGTCCATGTCAATCACATGACAAGTAATCTCTTCTTTATAAAATTTTCCCATAGAGACAGGAACTTTACAAACCTCTGTTACTTGTGCATATTCATCCTCTCCAAATGGAATCCAGTATGGATCACTCAGCTTCACTGTTGGTAATTGAAAATAATCCACAACTTTGTTTGCTACACAATTCTCTCGTAGACCACTGTCAATTATTACCGAGAATACCTTGTCTTTGATGATACATGTAGTTCGGAAGTCATAGTAATCCCTAGGTTTTCAAGCAATAAACCTAAAACAAGAATTCTGGAGTCCACCAGAGATAAATGAGAAAACTCTCAATTTTGATTGATAATATGATAGAAGATAGGTTCTGCAGCAGTTTAAGGTTGCTTATATATGAGAAAAGAAACCCTAGGGTGACTAACAATGAAACCTGACTTAATACACATTTACGCAAGCGTACGTATCATTGTCAAGATAGAGAAATATTATGCCCAAAATTTATCGTACCACGGGAATTAGCCCACAATCCTTGGGTAATCGGAAATAAAGACATTTAGCAAACAACAAAAAGAAAAAGAAAATAAATAAGAATGTTCATCTAAGGCACCAAGCCTTAGCAATGCTCGGTTTTGATATTCACCAAAGCCTAATCAAAACTAAGAGCCTAGTGATGAATATTTACAATGAGTTGGAGTTCAATATTTTGAGAGATGATTTTAGATTAACAAAATGTAATAAAATGTAAAGCAATTTATAAAAATGAAAATAAATTAATAAAAGTGTAACCAAATCAATGGGAATGTCAGGTGTTAGGGAGGTTCCTTCACCCAAATTCTATGTGTCAGAAGATAATATAATGTAGATGCAAATCCCTACTTTGGCGGTAGTCGTGTCCAAGGCGGTTCAAGGCTCAAGGACCGAAATTCCCTTTCATGGTATTCCTACTCCGGTTCAAGGGTCGTAGGAACTCACTTGGCATGAATTAGAGCCGGTTCAAGGGTCTCTAATTCACATCAAGAGGCCTAAAAATCGAGGAATTAGACTACTAAGCGAGCTGCCCGAGCATTCACGCAACGGGTGTAAATCACCATGCTTATAATCCCTCGAATACGAAATTGAAGGTTTCTAGCATAGGAATTAGAGGGGGTCAAGCCTCTAACTCCATCCTAGACATGCTCAAAATACATACCCTAGAGTTGACTAGGCTCCTAGACATGCATTTCAACCAACAATAATTGATATAAGCATCCATCATATGAAAATTGCATTATTACATTAAATTAAACATCTTTTACACAAATTTTGGGTTAGGGACACAACCCTAACTCCCAACAAGAAAATTACTCACAACCCATAATCATAGACATCAAAATTACAAAATTCAAATAGAAAAGAGTAGAGGAGTGTAAGAGAAAATAAGGATAGTCACAAACAGCTAAAAAGCTAGCATGACTAGCCTTGAATTATAACTCCCACAATTACCCAAATATTGAATCTTGTAGAGGTTGAGCCTCTTGATGGTTCCTTGAAGTTGTGTGTGAGTAGTCCTTCAAATCTCAAAATAAAATAGAAAGAAAAGAGGGAAAATGGAGGAGTAGGGAGGAGAAGAGAGCAGCCCAAAGGGCTGCCCCTGTTTTTGGTGTGGTGTTGGCGTTGTTGCTCTCGGGTAAGAGTGAAGGGATATATATCTAGTGGTGTAGCCGTGTGTTGTTGGCTTTTGAAGGGAGAGAGAGGATAAGGCTGCACGTGCCCTCTTAGGTGGGAAGAGAAAAGAATGGATCAGGTCTATTGGTGGAGAGAGAGAACGAGAATCTTGCCTAGGATCTGTGGGTTTCAAGGTTGGTAAGAAGAGGTTGCCACATGTCATACTTACATAGGCTGAAATAATTAAACAAGGCATTGTTTAATTGCTGCACGTATGTGATGGCTGATGGCTCCTTGATTAATTAATCAAATGAATAATTAATTAATTAATCAAATCAATGATTAATTAGCTTAACTCTCTCAATTCAATTTTTTTTTCTCTTCACCTTCCTTCTTTCTTTCTTTTCCCCATTTTCTTTCTTTTTTCTTTCTTTCTTCTCTCTTCTCAATGCACTTCCACAGATATTATTGGAGATAATTTGTTTCCGCTCCCTTGATGGTGTTGACCCGCATTGATTATTTTGTCTTTTTGTCGGAAACTCCAATTTCGCACAATTTTCTCTCTTTTCCACAATTCCGCTTATTTGCTACTAAATAAATAAAACTAGATTAGTTACATATTAATTGACATGGGGATTGGCTTATTTCTAGTGTTTTAGACATGATTACACGTATATAAATGCGTGTAATCAAAACCCTAAAGCCCACGGGTAAAAACAAAACAAATCCAAAACAAACTAGAAAACAGAAAATTCTGAAAAATAGTAAATTGCAGTTTTGAGGCCCTAAATGACCCCGAAAGCCCCAAAAAGCCCACTCATCATAGCACAATGACGAGTTTTGTTCCTGTTGTTGTTGTTCCCTTTTCGGAAAGTTATAGCAATCGCGATTCAGACACCAAATGCCAAAGTTGCAGCAAACCGGGTTTTCCTTCTTTTCCACAGTAGAGCTGTTCTTCAATTCTTATCGCCATTCGCTATACATCAGTCTCTTCCACCTCCGAAGAACTCGACCCCGAGTTCTCTTCAAGAAAAACAACATCATCTTCACGAAACTCATGCAGATCAGCAACATTAAAGGTGTTAGAAATGCCCATGGAATCAGGAAGTGCAACAACATAAGCGCATTGTCGCTGATCTTCTTTAGCACCTTAAAGGGTCCATATTTTCTTGGCTTCAGCTTATTGTAGGTACCAATAGGAAACCTCTCCTTCCTTAGAAACACTATCACATCATCACCCTCTTGGAACACTTTAGCTCTTCGATGCTTGTTAGCTGCAGCTTTATACTTGGCATTAGTTTCTTCCAACTTGGCCTTAACTTCTTCTCTAATAGACTGCACATCCCTAGCCATGCCCTCAGCAACAACACTAACACCAGCAACTTTAGGAAGCTTCAATAGATCAACCACATGTTGAGGAACAGCAGTATAAACTAATGAGAATGGTGACTTCCCTGTGGCGCTATGCACAACACTGTTATAAGCAAACTCCACCTGTGGCAAGGCATAATCCCACTTTTTGGGCCTATCTCCACAAACACTCCTGACCATGTTATCCAAAGTTCTGTTAGTAACCTCTGTTTGCCCATCAATTTGAGGATGAGCTGTGCTGCTACGGTTCAAAGTTGTTCCAAACATTCTCCACAACGTAATCCACAAGCGACTAAGGAACTTCGCGTCTCTATCAAAAGTGATGGACTTTGGCACTCCATGCAAATGAACCACCTCCCTGAGAAACAGTTTGGCTATATTGGAAGCATCAACAGTCTTCTTACAAGCTATAAAGTGCACCATCTTGGAGAACCTGTCAACTACCACAAACACAGAATCCACACCCCTTTGGGTACGGATAATCCCAACACGAATAGGTAAAGAAGATCCTGCCAAATATCTTCAGGAATAGGTAAAGGTAAATAAAGACCAGTATTTGGGACTGGCCCTTAGAAACCTGGCAGGTGTAGCACTTCCTCACGATAGCTCCTACATCCTTCTTCAACTGTGGCCAGAAATACCTCTCCTCAAGGCTAGCAATAGTTTTATCTCGGCCCAAGTGTCCACTCAATCCCCCTCCATGCAGATCGTTGATAAGTTTCTCCCTCAATGATGAACTAGGAATACAAAGCCGATTGCCCTTGAACAAATAACCATCATTCAAATAGAATTCTGCAACTGCATCTGGCCCAAATCTCCTTAAAATCAGCATCTTCCTCATATAATTCCTTCAAGAGATCAAAACCTACAATCTCCTGAGCTAAAGTGACCAACAAGGAAGCCCTCCTACTCAAAGCATCTGCCACCCTATTAAGAGTACCAGATTTATGCTGAATTGCAAAAGGAAATTTCTGCAGAAAACTCACCCATCTTGCATGCATCTTGTTCACAGTTTTCTGACTATTAAGGTACTTCAAGGCTTGATGGTTAGTGAACAATACAAATTCTCTCTGAAGTAGGTAGTGCTCCCATTGCTTTAACGCCCGGAACACAACATAAAATTCTTGATCATAAGTACTCCACTTTTGACGAGCTTCACTAAAATTTTCACTAAAGAACGCTACTAGCCTTTTCTCTTGTGACAACACTGCACCAACTCCCACGCCACTAGCATCACATTCAACCTCGAACACCTTGTCAAAATTGGGAAGAGCAAGAACCGGTATAGTACAAAGTTTCTCCTTGATTAAAGCAAAGCTCTTCTCTTGTTCTTCTCCTCACTGGAATTAGCCTTTCTTTAAACATTCTGTAATAGGAGCAGTAATGGTACTAAAATTTCTTACAAATTTCCTATAAAAAGTAGCCAAACCATGAAAACTCCACACCTTAGAAACTGTTTTTGGAGCTGGCCATTCTCTAATAGCTCGTACCTTGTCTTCATCAACCTGAATGCCTTCTCCTCTAATGACAAAACCCAGAAATAATAGCTTGTTGGTACAGAAAGTACACTTATTCAGGTTAATGTACAGTTTATTTTCCTGTAAAGCTCCCAAAACCTGCCTCAAATGTACCAGATGTTCTTCTTTGGTCCTGCTATATATCAATATACCATCAAAGTACACCACAACAAAAAAACCAATTAAAGTACAAAGAACCTGGTTCATAAGCCTCATAAAGGTGCTGGGTGCATTAGACAACCTGAATGGCATCACCATCCACTCATATAACCCATCCTTGCTCTTAAAGGCTGTCTTCCACTCATCCCCTGGCTTGATTCGAATATGGTGGTAACCACTTCGAAGATCTATTTTTGTAAAAACCTTGGAACCCTCCAGCTCATCAAACATGTCCTCCAAACGAGGAATAGGAAACCTGTACGTCACAGTTATCTTATTTATGGCCCTGATATCAACACACATCTGCCATTGATTGCCCTTCTTATGAACAAGGAGGACTGGAACTGCACAAGGACTCATACTTTCACGAATGAACCCTTTCTTCAGCAAATCTTCAACCTGCTCGCTCAAAATCTCATTCTCCTTAGGACTCATGCGGTAATGGGGCAGATTTGGCAAACTAGCTCCAGGAACCAAATCAATCTGATGCTGAATGTCCCTCATATGTGGTAACTCATTGAGCAGCTCATCTGAAATCAGCTCCTCAAACTCTCCCAACATATTCTGTACTTCCTTAGGGATCACCATATCTTTCTTTTCTGCAGTCAATAACGCTTTAATCATCACTGGACAAATAACTTCAGATTCTTTAAAGGCTTCTACCATCTCGAATCCACTGCTAGACAAGGTCAGAAAACTCTCCCCTTTGTTTACACCAGATCTCTCAAATTGATAAACAAGAGCCATGGCAATTTTATGACTATTCTACATAAACATCATCACATTATCTCTACCTTTGTAAGTCACATCCACATCATATTTCCAGAAGCGCCCAAATAAAATATGACAAGCATCCATATCAATAATATCACACAGAACTTCATCTTTATAATGCTTACCAATGAATATCAGTACTTTGCAAGACTCAGCAACTCGAACTTGTGGACCTTTCTTGACCCATCCCAGAGAATAAGGTGCCTCATGATGCTGTGTAGGTAACTGCACATACTCCACCAACTTTCTGGTTATGAAATTTTCGCAGCTCCCATTATCCACAATCATATTGCACACTTTGTTATTAATGGAACAAAGTGATCTGAAAATATTGCGCCGCTACCCATCTTCCTTATGAGATAATAAGATCCTCTGCAACATAATATTAACCTTCTCAAGAGACTCTTCCACCGCAAACTCAACCCCTTCATATTCATCACCTCTTCCAACTTCTTCATCATCTTCATCATAATCATCCATAAGGGCAGTTTATCTCCTCTCATAACACACATTAGATCTATGTCCAGGCTTGTTGCATCTATAGTAGATTTTTGTTGTAGGCCTAGCATAAGGATTATTAGGCTTCTGATTTGGGACCCTATTTTGAGCACTACTAGAACCGTTAAAACTGCTAGAACCGCTAGTCCCTTTAAAAGGAGGATTGGAAACCCTAGGTCCATTCTCCATATTCTGCTGTATGGCTTTACCCTTTCCAGCTGAGGAGTTCACCAACTCTGTGTTCCTTTGATAGGTATACCTCTGGAAAGAAGAAGCTCGTGAAGGCTTCTCTAATAGTTTTGCTTTCAATGCTAGGCTTGAAGCTTCTGTCACAGTCCACACAGTTTACAACCCAATTTTCTCCAGAATGGCTGGCTTCAGCCCACTGACATAGCAAGCCACCTTCTGACTTTCAGTTTCTCCTAGTTCATTATGCTCTGAATAGCGTAAGAACTTAGCAGTGTACTCAGCCACAATCCTAGTGCCTTGGACACAATTAATATACAACCTGTACAGAATCTGCTCATAAGCATCTGGCAAGAATCTTTCCATCATCGGCTATTTCATTCTTCGCCATGTTTGAATGCCCTGCTTCCTCTGCTTCTTTCGAGTATTCTGCAACATATCCCACCAAACTGCAGCAGTACTCTTCAATCGCCAGGCAACATGTTTGTGTTCAGGAAGCTCCGTAATCTCAAAGAATCTATCCACCTGAAGCTGCCAATCCAGATAATCTTCCACACCTAAGTTGCCCGAAAAGAAAGGAATTTCAGCCTTAACTTTGTAATCCTGATCAGGTTATCCTTGTTGTTCAGGTTGCACAATTTCTTCTTCAGAATCAGATTCTGAATTATTAACAACAACTTCACTACGTGGAGCCCTAGCTCGTTGCCCTCCTTCCCTGCCTCTATTTCGATTGTTGTTGTTGTTGTTGTTGTTTCTCTCTCCCAACAATCCATGAATTTTTCCAATCTGATTGTTCACGGAGTCGTTCATGGTGTTGATGGCAGCGGTAAACGCTGCGGTAAGAGAAGCAGTAAGAGCATCAAGATCTGCTCTTCTAACATCACCCATTACTACTAAGGTAAATAAGAGAGACAGGAAAGACCTGCTCTGATACCACCTGACCTAGTCAGAAGTAACAGGACCAATTGCAGGAGTGAGACATTCCAGGTTTTGTTGAAGCCAAAAGCAGTTAAAGGCTGAGAGCTATAGAGAATAGGAATGTTTTTTTATTCTTATGTAGCTAACTAGGAATGCTATTGTTTAGTGCATTATCTAGTTATTTGAATGTATGAATGCTTGAATAATGATACTTGAATGATATGGATTAGAGTACTGTTTATATGGTAATGTATTGAGCATTATTCTGGATAAACATTTATATTAATATTCTTCTTTTTGTTCACGGTTTAGTCATACAACACAATATAAAACAATGTGTTGTATGACTGTAAAAGAGTTCAAAATTGAGGCTTCTCCTACAACAGTAACTGGTTGTTACCCAATTTGATTACAATATTCACACCACAGCTAACCAAATATAGTTGTTGTGTGAACTAACAACCAACAACAAAAGAAAATAAAATTATGCTGTGTGAGATTCATAACACACAACAGAAATAAAATCATCTATGTTGTCTAAGTGAATCAACAGACAAGGGTGATAATTTCACTTTGGTTGTGTGTTACATATCTTAGACAACAAAAAATGAGTTATATATGTTGTATGTTATTAATCTCAGACAACAAAAAATGAGTAATATCTGTTGTGTGTTATGAACCTCAGACAACAAAGAATGAGTTATATCTGTTGTGTGTTATGAATGACAACAGCAAAATTTCTTTTTCTGTTGTCTGATTGTGCAGAGGCATCCCCGCGCATGCCATGCGAGGCACATGCCTGCGCAGAATTTGCACAACAAAACTAAATATCTGTTGAGGAAATGGATATTGCACAACGGTGAATTCACCGTTGTGTGATTTTTCAATCACACAACACTCGTTTAGACCACAGTAAGGCTAGTCATCACATAACACAAAACCCCCATCGTCTGATTAACTTATTGTAATAGTGGTTAACCAAGACGCTAAATTTATTGTGATGCCTTGTAATGTCTCAAACCCTTTTAGACCTTAATGATCTCTACTTGTTTAATCTAATAAGCGTACATTTAGGTTGCATTGTTAGAGAATATATAGCCTAAGTGTAGAGTAATTCGTGCTTAGCGTATGAACTAAGAAAGGGTAATAGATTGTGTTCAAGCATACCGAGCCAATCTGAGCATCTTCGTCTACGTTAATTGGATTAGAATTGAACAAATTATTTTGTGTGGTTATCAGGGGTGGATGCATCTCTCTAGCTAGCTTTTGCCATTGATTTCAAAACCAACTTAAAAATTATTTTTTGTTTTCGTTACTTTCTGTTCTCCTTCTCTCTGTATTTTATTCCTGTATCAAACGACATCCAAAAATTACCATATTTACTGTGCTAGCTCTTCTGTGTGTCTAGTATACGTCTGTAAATTTTCATAATTTTCAGAGTAGTTTAGATTTAGGTAATTAATTAGGTTTTCGACTGCTGTTTGTTAGGAACAATGGCTATTTCTATGACATTGTTTTAAGTAGTTAGAATATTAGTCATATGCGGGAAAGACCCTTATTTTCCCTTGCTACAATTGACAATCTCAAGTGTGAATAAGGAAAAGAGCTAGCTATTAACTTTAGTTAAATCAAGTAATTCTCATACCTTCCTCGTTGCTCATGACTGATTTCTACCATGATGATCGAAGAGAATGACGTAGGTACTATGTAGTTTCAGAGAAATGATCTTTTGCAAGAAAACTTTGAACTTCATTGGACTTCGAATTACCCAGCAGAGAAATGTGCCAAAAAAAAAAAATCAAACAAACAAACAAGTGCCAAGCATCGAAAAACAATAAAAAGTGGACACAAGTACAAGTCCAACCCTATTCTGACACGTTAACACCAACTTCCCCGCCGTTCTTTGTCACTAGCTAGTTTCTGCAATGGAGATAAAGCGCTACGCGTTTGAACTCCGATCGAAACGCGTTGATGCAGTCGCGCTAGTCTATATATAAATTGGTATCACAATTTGAAAATTTAAAGAGATTTGAATAATGATTAGCTGTAGCTTCAGCAAGAGCAAAACGACAACAATGGCGCGGCACGGGGCGATGGTCAGATCTGACCACCTCAACGATAAAATTAATTATATGATTGAGCATCATATAGATATTGACCAGAAGAAAGAATAATAATATGTACAAATCTAATTTACGAATTCCCATTTGTCGTTTCATTTTGGTATATTCTGTAACACAGAAGTTGGGTTGGAATCACACATTATTGGTAAAGAATAAAAGAAAACATCAGTATTAACGGTAACATGAGCTAAGCACCAAGTGACACCAAATGATTGAAAATTGCATGCAGTTCAATCCTCGATGACATTTATATGCATGTCTACCAACGTGAGATTATTGAGATACAATTACAATGATATTGGCTATAGTGTCATTGTGATAACAATCTATATATAGGCGTGGGTGGTTGTTTATGTAATTGAACTAATCATAAGCACATTATCTTTTAAATGTATGCAATTTTTAATATGTGAGATATTGGAAGTAACTAAATATTCTGGAAACAAATAATTTCCGGTGCTTTTTTGTGTTTGATTCAAGATAAAATTAGGAAAAAAAAAAACTCAAAAATAAAGCTCCTATTAAGAAAAACTCATTCCTATATTTTCTTTAAATCTACACCCATTCACATAATTAAACCTTCCTTACAGGTTTTAAGTCTATAATTAAGTTTTTTCACATTTTTTTAGTTTGACTATTTTATCCTTCTGATTGAATAAGAAAAATATTCCACAAATATAGCTGTTTTTTTTTTTTTAATTTAAATATGGCATCAGTTATAAACACAAATTAGAATTTAATACAATCAATTTATTTTCCCTTATTTAAAATCGATTAATTTCCTTAATTATTGTATATCTCTTCCTTTCTGATTTGATCTATATATTTGTCATTTTTTTAGTAGATATGTTTGTGTAGATATTCCTATTATTAGATATCTCAACGTGATTAATCGCCTTAATTATAGTATATAAATGATGCCATATTTTAGGAGATATGTTTGTGTAGATATTCCTTATTTAAAAAGATTAATTGGCTTACTTATTGTATATCTCTTCCTTTTAGATTTGATCTATATATAAAACAAAAATGCATTCATTCAGATAACCCTAACGCGGCGGCAACCAAATTGAGAAACCATTCTCGTCCAGCGGCGGCCTTGGCATCTCGGCTAGCCTTGGCCTCGCCGACGCCAAGCGGTTTTGCTGCCGGATGGGGACTGATTTGCGATCGTTCAAGGGTTCCCTTGTGTTTGGTGTTGCTCAAGTTTCTGGCAGGAGGTGGCTGGCTTCTGGTTGGGTGCGATATCTCTAGGAGGTAGCAGTTCTTGTTTGATGGTGGCTTAGATTGATGGCGCAGCTCGTAATCGAGGGTGGTGTGGATCGGGGTCGCTGAAAACGGGGCAGGTTGTGTTGGCTTTGCTGTGATAGCGAGGTTCGTTGTGTCTTGGCTTGGGGCGGCGAAATCAGGGCGGCGCTGGGATTATTTTGGTGGTCTGGAGGTGGAGACTGCATCTGAGCCAAGTTGGCCCTGCTGGTCCTTGAATGGGCCTTCTCTTGGGCTACCTTGGAATGTACAACCTTTGGGCTAGGGCTTTTACCCTAGGCCCATAAAATTTCTCTTTGTTTTAGGGATACTATGTTAGTAGTTTTTACTTTCAATAATTCCCTGAGTGTTTAGGGATCTATATACTTTATGTGTCTATAGTGCCTCTAGGCACTGAATGAGGATTTACGCTAGTCTCTACGAATTTAATGTATAATGAGTGGACCTATTTCTATGTACCACCGTGGGTACTACCACACCTTTTTGATTTGTCTAGTTGACAGCAGTAGAAGGGTATGTAATGGTCATTCTGGCATGCGATGAATGATACTAATGCCCGTTTGGGTTTGAATAAAAGAAAAAAAAAGATTTGATCTATATATTTGCTATTTTTTAGTAGATATGTTTGTGTAGATATTCCTATTAGATTTCGTAGATTTCTCAATGTGATTAAACATCCTTTTGTGAAGATATTCCTATTATTAAATAGCACATAAACACTAGGTGGGAGTATTCTTTAGCCATCAAGAACTTGAAGGAACTTGTAGAAACTTGTAGAATCTATTGAGAAACAATAAGAGGAAAAAGAAACATACAATCAAGAACTTGTAGAGTCTATTAAACCTATTCAATAGCATAAACCCTGAAAAATCACAAAACAAAAACCTCTTCGTCAGGAAGACACACACCTATTGAATAGGTAGCAAACACAATGCTCATCAACCGTGCCAATCGGATTAAAGGGATATGCAGTTGAACAAAAGCAACCCACGCACCAACCTCTGATTATGCTATCCATTTATATCACAATTACAATTTGAAATCAAAAACATAATATCATGATTGTGGAGAAGGTCACACCTAAACTCTAGGTGGGAGTATTCTTTAGCCATCAAGAACTTGTAGAATCTATTAAGAAACAATAAGAGGAAAAAGAAACATGCAATCAAGAACTTGTAGAGTCTATTATACCTATTCAATAGCATAAACCCTGAAAAATCACAAAACAAATACCTCTTCGTCTGGAAGACACACACCTATTGAATAGGTAGCAAACACTATGCTCATCAACTGTGCCAATCGGATTAAAGGGATATGTAGTTGAACAAAGGTAACCCACCAACCTCTGATTGTGCGATCCATTTATATCACAATCACAATTTGAAATCAAAAACATAATCGCATGATTGTGGAGATATTGATACCGGCTTTGAATGTAGAGATTATGCTTTTGAATGTGGAGATTACATAATCTCCACAGAGGAGAGTTTTCAATTGTTGGAATCAAGAGTTGAGTAATTCCGGGCAACGTCTATGGGTAGCCGTTTCATGACTTCCATCGGCAGCAAGAGTGGATTTTAATATTAATCCTATTTAATAGGTGATGGGGAATTTGATAGTGGCAGCTTTAGTAATTGTTAACAACAATGAGTTTTAATATTTATCCTATTTTTATTTTGAATATACCTAATTAATTGATTTGGGTGTATATACCTAATTATGGATGAGTTTATTCTAAAAGAGGTGTGTGAATTTTGGTGTAGAATCAAATTCCCCTTGATTCAATATCAAAAGAAATGTAGTTGCTAACTCGGTCTGAGTAATTTGAAGTACAAGAGAGGTGAAGATTCAGTTGTCTTCTATCTTTAGGTAGGTGTTATCGATGCAGTTACTTTCGAGACTGCATACAATGAGTTCGGTGGTAATTAAAAATGTTGATGTTAAGAGCAAGTTCACCCGTAGTCAAGAAATATCAAAGTCAAAAAGTCAAGAATTCGACCAGTCAAGTTACTGTTCACTGCCACTGGACATGGGTTTCCACCCGTTTTTTTCTTGACTGTTCATCTATTAACTATTCATCCAGTTTTTAATCTGTTTATTTTACTGGTCATTGAATTTTTTTTTGGTTTTTTTTTTTAAATAAAATATATTTGATGCTAATAATGGAGATTTATGGATAATTAATGTCATAATGATGCAATTTTATTTTTTCAAAAATATTTTCGGTGGACAAATTATTTGCCACCGACAATTTATCTTGAAATGAGTGAAGGCACCACCGACAATTTTTCATGAAATGAGAGAAGGCACCACCGACAATTTTCCTTGAAATGAGTGAAGGCTCCACCGACAAGTTTTTTGAAACGCTTGAAATAACCACCGACATCTTTGAACGGACCAGATCATTTGCATACTATTCAATCTAACGGTTATTGTTGATGTAATCTTATATAAAATTTCGGATCACATTACGTCGAACCAGGAGTTGACACATGTCCTCGAAGTATGATCACGTTTTATGTGAAATTTGTAAATAAATAGAGCAAGAGGTCACAAGCTGATATTCACAAATCTCCTTCTTTTTCATATCTCTATATCCAATACATTTCCTCTCATTCTCTCCTTTCAATGAAGAGATTGTGGGCTAAGTATCGACAATCTCGAGATGAAGATCATAAAGAGCTGTGTACGACTAATGCTCTTGTGGTAGCAGCAGTCGTTGAAGCTGAAGCTTCCTCCGGCAAGAGCCTCGACAAGACTTTTTGTCTCTCTTTTTCCTTCTGCAGAAAACTGTAAACAAGTGGATCGATATAGGTGCATGCTAGCTAGGTTCTTTGGATACGTCATTACGTCTCTCGTCACAAGCTGGGCTGCGTATTTGGATTTGATTTTGTATACGTCATTACGTCTCTCGTCACAAGCTAAGCTGATTATTACGTGTAGCGTGTACCCCTTCGCACTGACATCGGGCCGCCTCTTCTTTTTCAGTAGTTTCTGAACTATTTCTTCGTGATGCCGCACTTGTTCTGGAAGAATGTGTTAGATTGAGTTCACACGTTTGTCACACGGCAATCGGAGTTTATAAATTCTATCCCAAGTCAGAAGCTTTATTATTCTCCCCTTTTCTTTCCCTTTTGAACATGGTTTTTCTTCGATAATCAAAGTTTCTAACCGGAATATTAATTCAGTTATTTCTTTTGAGCAAATCCCCACAGTATGTCTGATTCTGAAAGCATGCATGATCCCAGCAGTTGGCTTATTAGCAAAAAGAAAAGCAAATGGCGTTCTGCTTTTTTCACCGTCTACTGCTCTAGAGCCTTCCTCTCTTTATTAAAACCTTCCTTGCTCAAAATCACAGAAACCAAATCCCTGTCTGGTTCTCTCTCTCCTGTCAATACCACTGCCGATTCAGATCCAAACCTCGATGACTTCGGTGTTGACCAAACAGCTCTTACTCAACTTGTGAAGAACAAAAATCTCTACCAGCTGCAAGAGTTGGGAGGAGTTGAGGGAGTAATATCCCACCTCAAATCTGATGCAGTGAGTGGAATTCCTAGTGTTGATGCTGAGGACATTCTCAAAAGAATCAAAGCATTTGGTTCTAACGTTTATCAAAAAGCACCAACAAGAAGGTTTTTCCATTTTGTGTGGGAAGCCTTCAAAGACCTAACCATTCTCATTCTATTAGGCTGTGCAGCGCTCTCTCTTAATTTTGGCATCAAAGAGCATGGATTTAGAGAAGGTTGGATTGATGGTGGGAGCATATTGCTTGCAGTCATTTTGTCCATTTCTGTGTCAGCAATCGGCCCTTACTTGCAGAGCAAACATTTTGTCCACAAGAATATCCAAATTGAGGCTGTGAGAGGTGGCAAGAAGCAAAAGATTTCCCTTTCTGAAGCTGTCGTTGGTGATGTAATTATCTTGAACTGCGGAGATCAGGTGCCGGCTGATGGGTTACTTGTAGAAGGCTATTCACTGCAAGTAGACCAATCAAGCATGTCAGGACAAAGTGATGATATTGTTGAAATTAGCCATGACCAGAATCCATTCCTGTTTTCTGGGACAAAGATTACACATGGGTATGCTCGAATGATTGTCATATCCGTCGGAATGAACACAAAACGGGGTGAAATGACTGGCCAAATCAGCCAAGACACTAGTGAGAAGACACTACTGCAAGCACGTCTGGAGAAGCTAACTTCACTGATAGGTAAAGTCGGTCTGGTGGTTGCTTTCGCTGTTCTTGTAGTGTTGTTAGTTCGATACTTCACAGGGCATACGGAGGATGAGAATGGAGACAAAGAGTTCAATAACAGCATTGAAGTTGATGACATGATAAGTGCTGTAACTGGGATTATAATGGCTGCCGTTTCAATTGTGGTCGTGGCAATTCCAGAAGGTCTGCCATTAGCACTAACTCTTACTGTGGCCTATTCTATGAAGAAAATGATGGCTGACAAAGCAACGGTTCTGAGGCTCTCTGCTGCTGAGAATATGGCATTTACCACCACAATCTGTACTGACAAAACAGGTACTCTCACAATGAACCAGATGAAGGTGACCAAGTTTTGGATAGGTGAAAATAGTTTGGAACAAGAAGCCTATTCATCAAAAATTTCTCATTCTGTTCTTAATTTGATCCAAGAAGGGGTTGCTTTGAATACAAGTGGTAGTGTGTACAAGCGTAGCCTGGATTCAGAAATTGAGATCTCAGGCAGTCCAACTGAAAAGGCTATTCTATGGTGGGCAGTATATGGGTCACAGATGGATGCGGAGAAAGTAACGAAGAGTTGTAGCGTTCTCCAATTTGAGGCCTTCAACTCACAAAACAAGCGAAGTGGGGTTTTGATAAAGAGGAAGGAAGACAGCACAATTCATGTACATTGGAAAGGAGCTGCAGAGATCATACTAGGAATGTGCTCTAGTTACTACGAACCCTCTGGAGTCGTCAAACACATGGATGATAATGAAAAAGGGAAATTTCAGCAGATTATTCAAGGCATGGCAGCTAGCAGACTCCGATGCATTGCATTTGCACATAAAGAAATTCCAGCAGATCAATATCGACTGGACCTAAAACAAAAAATTATGCTACAAGATGGATTTACCCTGTTGGGACTCATAGGCCTTAAAGATCCGTGCCGTCCTGGAGTGTGGAAAGCAGTTAAAGATTGTCAAAACGCCGGGGTGAACATCAAAATGATCACAGGGGATAATGTTTTCACTGCACAAGCCATTGCCACAGAATGTGGGATACTCAAGCCTGGTCAGGACATCTTCAGTGGAGCAGTGATAGAAGGTGCGGTTTTTCAAAGCTACTCTGACGAGGATAAACTGTTGAATGTGGACAATATCTGTGTAATGGCAAGGTCCTCTGCTCTTGATAAGCTTACAATGGTGCAATACTTGAAGAAGAAACGGCATGTAGTTGCAGTGACCGGTGATGGCGCTAGTGATGCACCTGCATTAAAAGAAGCTGATATAGGACTATCTTTGGGAATTAAAGGGACACAAGTTGCCAAAGAAAGCTCAGATATCATAATCATCGATGATAACTTCGCTTCGGTGGTGAATGTTTTGGCATGTGGAAGATGTGTTTATCACAATACTCAGAAGCTCATTCAATTCCAGCTCACAGCAAATTTTACTGGTCTTGTAATCAACTTTGCAGCAGCAGCTTCATCAAGAGCAGTCCCATTTACAGTTGTTCGTTCAATTTGGTTGAACTTGATTATGGACACACTGCTAGCTCTGGCTCTTTCCAAGGACAAACCCACAAAAGAGCTCATGGAGAAGCCGCCGGTGGGCAGAACTAATCCCCTCATCACCAACATCATGTGGAGGAACCTCTCGGGTCATGCTCTGTACCAGACGATAGTCCTTTTGGTATTACAATTCAAGGGCAAAGCAATCCTTGGTGTGGATGATAAGGTACTGGGTACCTTGGTATTTAACACTTATCTTCTTTGCCAGGTGTTCAATGAGTTTAATGCAAGGAAGCTTGAGAAGAAGGATATCTTTAGGGGTTTACACACAGACAAATTGTTCATGGGGGTCATTACGGTGGCAATTGTTCTACAGGTGGTGACGCTGGAACTTTTGAGCAAATATTTGGATATAGGGAGGTTGAACTGCGGACAATGGGGACTATGTCTTGGAATTGCAGCCATGTCTTGGCCGATCGGATGGGTTGTTAAGTGTATACCCGTGCCACAGAAACCCATTCTCCGCTACCTGCTCGAGTTGAAGTTGGAAAGCAAACAAGAATGAGGCAATTGGATAAGATGGATAAACTATAGATATTGACCCCTATTGACTAATGTATATTATTTTGTTAAAATCTCTTTCCACAAAGAGATTAACTTAGTATTCACTGGTGAGAGTGCGCTTCAGCCATCGAGAATAACCTAGCGCCGCAAGAGCGAGTACAACCATAGCCACACTGTTCCCTGTCCGGCGACCGCCATGGATAGTGCCCGCGTCGCCGCGTCATCTCTTGGCTGACTGCCGGACTGGCGATTCTAAGCCCGGAACTGAGGTCGGAAGAGGAGGTGTTTTGCCTTGGGGTTTGGAAAGTTGGTTTTGATGGCAGGTTTGGAAGGCCTTTCTGGGCGTCTGTGGTTTCTGTGCAGGGACGATGCGTTCCATCGGCATGGCTAGGCGACTGTGCGGCACGTGGGTCTTGGGGCTGGTGCATCGACTGTGGTTTGAAGGGGCTCGGGGAGGTGCTGGCTGGAGGAGATTGACGGCGTGGCTCGTGGTGCGGTTGGCTTCGTGGTGAGGCTCTTGGGCGGCGCGGGTTCATGGTGATGGGACTCTTAGGCAGAGCTGCACAGGCGGCTGTAGGCGTGGTGGAAGGTGGACTAGGCTTGGGTCAACCCTGGCTTGTTGGACCTTGAGTTGGGCTCTTCTCTTTGGGGCTCCCCTATTGGGCCTTTTATTTAGGGTTGTTTTAGCCCTAAGCCTTTTTCTATGTCTTTAGTTTGTCTATTTACAATAAGGTTCTGTTTTCCGGGACAGTCTAGGCACCTTTGTGCTTCAAGTTTTTGCATTTGGTCTGGTCTTGTCGACTTAATTATCAGTGGATCTAGTTGTACACCAATTGAGGTCTCTAGGCAACTAGGTTTATTGGTTACGTGTGTAATAACCTCATTTTTCTAATTTGGCACTATGGTAGTGGAGATTTCTTTTAATAAAAATGACGCGGCATGTCCGTGTTTTGAGCAACAAAGGGAAAGCAGTGCTTCTGCTTTGCTTCTTTTATATTGTATGCGAATTAGTGGATTGTGGTAGGCAAGCAATGAAAAAGTCTCTCTCTCTCTCTCTGCCGAAACCAGCAACCAAAACAGAGCATTCCTTCTCCAAGCTGGTTCTCGCTCCACAGGACACCAATCAACACCAGACCAGTTCCTATAGCTTCGCCTCGTACCGCTCTACCTGTTGGACGTCGTCGTTCCCTCCGGCACAGCCTCAAGGTCCGGCAAACCAGCTCGATCCTGTTGCACCCGAAACCGAACCAACTCATCCTCCTCGTGTTTCTGGCCACCAATCCTCACCAAACTTATCCTTCTACGTCGACTCGACCTCCTGAAGCTCCCAGTAACAACCTTACACGGCGGAGTTGTCTGTGACGGCGGCTGCAAGTCAACCCCGACTTAGATCGAACGGAACTTTCGATCCAGATATCCCGAGCTGTAGAGCTTCGTTTTGAGTGATTCTTAAACTGGGGAGATCGCCTTGAGTTTCTGAACAAATCTCCAGAAGGGATCGAAGCGATTCGTGGAAGTTTTTACGTCGAACTCAAGCTCGCCGGATTCTGGAAAAATTCCGGCCACCGTGACTGATTTCGGTAATCTTCGACCTCTTCTTGATGTTTTATGATAGCATGCCTCTATAGTTTTTGGTTAAGCTTGATGAGATGAAGAAGAGCAGCCCAGCCCCGACACCATTGGTGGTGGTCGGCGGCGGCTCTGTCACTAACTCCGGCGGCCTTTTCCGGCCATCTTCGGGGACCTTAAGGGCAGTTTCTGCCCATTTTTATGTTCTACATGTTAAGACGATCATTTTGATATATTATACGCAATTTTTTGGATATCGTATGATTAAGTTATGAATTTTTACGTTTCGATCGATTTCGAATCGTTCGATTTATGATCTGTGAAGATCTGACCGTCCGATGGACTTGTAGTTTTGATATGTTGATCGTACGCCTGCCCCAGTGACTTTGTGTGGTCATGGGCGAAGATCCTACCGTTGGATGTTCGTATAATTGTGAAATAGTGATTTGAAGGGTGATTCGTGGGATTTTCGTATAAATTTGTGAAGATGTTAGTAAGGACGATTCAGGAAGATCCGACCGTTGGATCTTCGTGATGATTTTTGGAGGATGATCCTAAAGGCGATCCGTGAGGATCCGACCGTTGGATCATCATTTAATTTCGATCCGACCGTTGGATTGTCGTTTGAGTATGTTTATGAATTGTTGGCTAAGTTAAGATCATATTGGATTAGGTGATCGACAGATTGATTTGGCTGACGATTCATGAAATCGTTGTTTGAGCTGTTAAGAAGACGCAGCGGGAATTTAGAGGTGAGTAAACCTCACATGGTTCATATTACGAACCAAAATTACTTTACTTATATCGTAATGGATTGAAAATGTTTTACGGAAATGAATACTTGTTTTAAAATACAGGGGCTTGATCTTCTACTGTCTATAGGTAAGTAAAATGTATTTAAACTATAAAAGTGAATTTCTCGGTTTTCACCATGTGTGGTTTATAGTTGGTATTATTGATCATTCCTGAGTGAATGATTACATATATATATATATATATATATTTACGTGGAATATATATATATATATATATTGTTTGACGTGTGATTGGTGTGATGAAATGATTGGGAATGGATTGGTTATTATTCAAGCTATTATTCTCGCATTTAACTGTTGAATAATGAAATGTTGATCATGTGGTGTGAAAGCTATTCTATATGTCCGATTTTGGATTTAGGGTCGACGTAGTGACCGGTATGAGGGAATCGGATTCTCTAATCCTAGGTGGATGAAGGGCTACGATTGGTTGAGTATAATAGATGCCACGACCCTCACCGGGTGACGGGCTAAGTTGAGTATGCGTAGCGGATGTTCTAAACTATGATGATGGACTACGATATTGACAATCATGTCGGATGCCATAACCTAGGCCAGGTGATGGGCTACGATACAATTAGAGCTCTAGTATGTCAGTCACCGTATTTGTATAAATACGCTTTCGGGGTTTTGGGAAGAAAGATGTGAGTTTTGATCCTGTATTAATTCTTGGTGATTTGGAGTTGATGATTTTGGTGATCGATTGTTGAGATTGTTGGTTGTTTACTTGAGTTAAAAGAATTGTGATTTAATAAATCAACTTTTCATTCTTGTTTACTCATACGAGCTTTCAGAAAGCTTACCGGGTTTTGTGTTGTTGCAATCCCGGTACACTATTCAAACGGTGTAGCGGATAATCCTGCAAGTCAAGATAATCAGGGAGGGGACCGAGCTGGTTAAGGGTCGCAGCATTTACTTTATTTCCTTCTATTGTGAGGTTTGTTATGCTCAATTAGAGCTTTACAATTTTAAATTGTAAGAATGAGTTGTAATAATTAACTCGAGGTTTTCGAGTTTTGGAATTTGAGTGGCGCGTGGTGTAGTTGTTTATGAAAAAAATTCAGAACGTTATTTGACATAGTTGTTTAATTCATGTTTCGGATTTGAATTTGTTATTCAAAATTCGGGGCGTGACAACGTGTTAGGTTGGGAGGGCCGGATCTTTCTAGCGCCTCCGGCGTAGTACCAAAGGGGGATTCCCGCTATGTCTACGTATTAATTATACAATGAATGTGTCTATTTTCTATGTACCATTGTGAGTACTACCACTATCTTCTTGTTTGTCTAAATGGTAGCAGAAGGGTATGTAACGGCCTATTCTGGCTTTTGATGAATATATATTCGCCCTACTTGCTCGATTATAAAAAAAAATGTATATTATTTTGTTCATTTAAAATACTCAGCACACAGCACAAGATATAACATCTACTATGGGTTTCTTTATTTTTATTTTTTTCTCTCGAATTTTTATATTATATAGTCACAATTATAAGCGAAGAAACTTTAACTGAAATTGTTATCAGTTCGCTTCATACTAACCAGCAGCAGAAGCTGTAGCAAATCCAGGACACTGCTAGGCTGCTGCTTGATGAAAGAGGCTGATATGGGTGGTTCCTCTCATATTGAGAGATTCTGTCTAGTGGCATTCGATCACGTCTCGACAAAGAACTTCCTGAAAGGATTTTTCTTCGCTTTCTATTCGAAATCGACCTAATCTGTCATTTGGACAATTGGATCTCTCAATCAATGGAAAAGGGGTGCTTCGGTCTCTGATGCAATAATGTGCTTTTCTAGTCGCGTGCAATACAATAGATATGCATTCACAAAAATAACATAGGGTTTTTTTCCCTAGAAACATCTGGTTTTGATGCCCATGAGTTTAGAGTGCAGGATTTCCCTAGTGATTAGCTGGAAGGTGGAGAAACACGCCATTTATATATGCGAATGGATTGTAAAAAGTCTACAAGAAGGTACCTAAAATGACTCCCGGCCAGATAGATAAAAATGAAACATCTGCATGACGACAAATCTGGATATTGCGGCAGGTATCAGTACATATAAGATTCTCAAACGATTCTAGCTATAAACAAAAGAATTAGAGGCTCATGATCCATGAGAAGAAAAAAGGAAAAGTTCTAATCCCCATATCAAATAAGGATGTCACAGATTTAACATAAAGGAAACTCAGTTCTGATGCATGTCAACTACGTCTTATTAGCTTTTAAACCACACTGAGCGAGTAAGGAACATCGAAGATAAACACGTGAAGTCCAACTCTTTTTCCACCCATCAACTGATGATACTTCGTCATTGGAACAATAAATGAGAGTAAAGATGTCAAATCAAAGGCGGCGATTAGGCTTTATTCTCATGCAATATAAATTATGTGGAGTAGAACACTGCCATACCCAAGTTCATAAACACAGGCTCAATCCCAGCACAATCTAAGAGGATATTGACAACTTCATCGATCTCCATTCATACACAACTGCAGACACCTTTCAATTAAATTCTGGACCTACAATGTTCATTATTGTACCAAAACAGAAAGATGCATGTAAGTATCATCCTTTCAATAAGCGAAACTCAAACATATATGCAATGAAAAGATCTGTCTTACAACTTGAAATCTTTGAAGTGTGGCTTTGCTGCTCTTGTTCTTTGCAATGACAATCTTTATTCTTGGCTTTCTTCAGAAGAAGAATGATAATGCTCCTTCTTCCTTTTTGAAGGGCAACCTTTGTTTTGTTCTATTTCCTGTACAAATGCTTCCAATTTAGAACATTCGTGAAATTAAATGTCGATCAAGATTCATGGGAAATACGATTGATACCTTCATTTGGCTGTTGATTATTGTGGCTGGTTTTTTGAGCTGCTCAATGGACTTGACCAGAGGAGTTAGGTTAATGTTCTTATCTAAGATTTCAACTTCCAAATCCTTCATGTATTTCTGTCAATCAAGGATTCAATATCATAGATCTCTATTCAGGTTGACTGAATGTAACTAACGACATTTAATTATTTCAAAAGTGCATGCAGTGGTTAACTGAAGGATAGTGTTACCTTACCTGTAGCTCCGGCGCATAGGATGTATAATCAAAAGGCAAAAACTCTGCATCTGCTAGCCAAAGAGCTATCAAACCCCATAAGTTAGCCACTGTTATTCAACACAAACACAATCAGTTGGGACACTTGAATTTTCATCATCATTGTAAGTGCGTAACTTTATAGTGTTTGGATGTTTTTATTTAGTGGAGTATAAGAATTTCATTGGAGGTTGAAGAAGGAGAAAAGAATAAAGCAGACCTGCAACATGCCTATGAAAGAAAGGATCACCAAATTTTCCAACCATACAAAGTCATCATAAATGGAATGGCATGGTATACTGGATATCCAGTAATTCAAAAATGATCTGTAACTAATTTAAATCACAATGCTATATATAGCTAGGTTATGTATGCCATTCTTCCTATAATTTATCCTGTAAGCAATTGTTAAGAATTACAAATTGTTAACAAGCTACCTCAGCACCTAATCCATATATTCGTACGCTTTTATGTATGACTTCTCATTCTTCCTATAATTTAACAAGTTATTTGTTAAAAATTTAATTAAACTTAGTCAGAAGAGCAAATACATTGATTCATATACTTTGCTAGGGATCGAGGATATCCTCATGTTCTCAGAGGCTCAATTTTTACTCTACATCATCGTTAGAGTCGCACAATCACTTCTTTCATTGATTCCATTACACTCATATCCAGAATCTTGCATAAGCTTAATGAAACCACAATTGCAAATACCATGATAATAGATACGACCTTACTGGCTTGTAACGTCGCAATACTAATCTCCAGTTGCTAATGTCTACATGACGTTAGCTTCTATTGTATGGGAAAGACACATTTTTCTTTCAGATAATTCCAGAACTTAATAATAATTAACTTTTTTTTTTTTGGGACATGAAACAATAATGAACTTACACACTAATTTACCAAACAAGTTCTTTAAAATTGAACAATAAATGGTGGACTAAGTAATTCTCACACCTTCCTCGTTGCTCACTGGTTTCTGCAATGATGAAGAGAATGACGTACGTACTGTGTAGTTTCAGAGAAATCATCTTTCGCAACAACACGATTCAATTAATTTAACTTCTAGGTAATTGCATCAGAGAAACGTGCCTTAATTTTTCTTCCAGATTACCAGGAAAAAACAAATAAACAAACAAACAAATTCGTTAGAAGTAAACAATAAAAAGTGGACTCATCGAAAAAAAAAAAAAAACCAATAAAAAGTGGTCACAATGTCTGAATTAGTCTCAAACTCTGGTCATTTTCGGCTTCAGAAAAATCTAGACACAAGCCCAACCTATTTTGACACGGTAACACACACCAACCTTCCTCACGGTTCTTTCTGACTAGTTTCTGCAATGAAGAGAAAGGGCTACGCGTTTCGGAGAATTGATACCCAAAACGCGTTGATGTAATCGCGCTACTGTATATCTATATCCATCCCAAAATTTCTTTCCCTTTGTTAGGTACTCGATCATCAGTTTGTTTCGACAATCAGAGTTGGCCAACCAGAATATATATTCAGTTATTGCTTTTGGTGAAACAGTTGAAGTGAAGCATGTCTGATTCTCTCCAACCATGCATATGCATGCAGAGAGCACGCTTGATGATCCCAGCATTAGGCTCATTAATGATAAACCCAAAAACAAATGGCGTTTTGCTGTTTCCACCATCTTCTGCATTCGAGCCATCCTCTCTTAATTCAACCAAATCACAAAAACCAAATTCATAACATCTAGCTCTCCGGCCTCTCCCAATAGTACTGACAATGTGGACCAAACAGATCTTACTCAGCTTGTGAAGAACAAAGATCTTGCCCAACTGCAACACTTGGGAGGGGTTGAAGGAGTAGCATTACATCTCAAATCTGATCAAGAGCATGGAATTCCTTGCGATGATGCTGAGGACATTCCCAACAGAATCAAAAAATTCGGTTCAAACGTTTACAGAAAAGCCCCCAAAGGAGGTTTTTTCCATTTTGTGTGGGAAGCCTTCAAAGACCCAACAATACTAATCCTCTTAGGCTGTGCGGCACTTTCTCTTGGTTTTGACATCAATGAACATGGATTCAAAGAAGGTTGTACTGATGGTGGAACCATATTGCTCGCAGTCATTCAAATCATTTCCGTGTCTGCAGTAAGCGATTACAAGCAGAGCAGACCTTTGGTCCGTAACAATATCCAAATTGAGGCGTGCAGAGGTGGCAGGAGGCAAAAGATTTCTGTTTTTGAAACTGTGGTTGGGGATGTAATTCTCTTGAACATTGGAGATCGGGTGCCGGCTGATGGATTACTTGTACAAGGGCATTCCTTGCAAGTAGACGAATCAAGCATGACAGGAACTGATAGCCCTGTTGAAATTAGCCACCATCAGAATCCCTTCCTTTTTTCTGGGACAAAAATCACACATGGATATGGTCGAATGCTTGTCACATCCGTTGGGATGAACACAACGTGGGGTGAGAGGATGAGCCAAATGAGGCAAGACTCCACTGAAAAGACACCTCTGCAAGAACGTCTAGAGAAGCTAAATTCGTTAATAGGTAAAGTAGCTTTGCTAGTTGCTTTCCTTGTTCTTGTAGTCTTGTTAGTTCGATACTTCACGGGGAATACCAAGGATAAGAATGGAAACAAGGAGTTCAATGGCAGCAACACAGCAGTAGATGACATAATAAGCGCTGTCATTGGGATTGTAGCGGCTGCGGTTTCCATTGTTGTGGTGGCAATTCCAGAAGGTCTCTCATTATCACTAATTCTTGGTGTTGCCTATTCCAAGAAGATAATGATGGCTGACAAAGCAATGGATCTGAAGCTCTCTGCTTGTGAGACCATGGGATCGGTTACCACAATTTGCACTGACAAAACAGGTACTCTTACAACGAATCAGATGGAGGTGACCCAGTTTTGGTTAGGTAAATATTCTTTAGAAGAAGAAGCTTATTCGTCAGAGATTTCTCCTTCTGTTCTTCATTTGATCCAAGAAGGAGTTGCTCTGAATACAACTGGTAGTGTGCACAAGCAAAGTTTGGATTCAAAAGTAGAAATCTCAGGCAGTCCAACTGAAAAGGCTATTATTTCATGGGGGGTATATAAGTTGCAGATGGATATGGAGGAAGTAATGAAGAGTTGTAGCATTCTCCATGTTGAGGCCTTTGATTCGCAGAATATGAGAAGTGGGGTTTCAATGAAGAGGAACGCAGACAGCACAGTTCATTTACATTGGAAAGGAGCTCCAGAGATGATACTGGAAATGTGTTCAAGTTACTACACTCCCTCTGGACTCGTTAAAGGTATGGATGACAGTGAAAAAAAGAGTTTTGAGGAGATTATTCAAGGTATGCAAGCTAGCAGACTCCGGTGTATTGCGTTTGCACATAAAGAAGTTCCAGCAGATCAAGACCACACAACTAAGGTAAAAGAAGATGGATTGACCTTGCTGGGACTCGTAGGTCTTAAAGATCCATGCCGTCCAGAAGCGAAGAAAGCAGTTGAAGAATGTCAATATGCAGGGGTGAACGTCAAAATGATTACAGGCGACAATATTTTCACTGCTAAAGCCATAGCCACAGAATGTGGGATACTCAAGCCCGGTCATGACATCTTCAGTGGAGCAGTGATAAATGGTGAGGAATTTCGAAGCTACACCGACGAGGAGAGAATGTTGAAGCTAGACAATATCAGTGTAATGGCACGGTCTTCTGCTGATGATAAGCTTCTAATGGTGCGATGCTTGAAGCAGAAAGGTCATGTAGTTGCAGTGACTGGTCATGGCGCTACTGATGCACCAGCACTGGAAGAAGCTGATATAGGACTATCTATGGGAATTCAAGGAACAGAAGTTGCCAAAGAAAGCTCAGATATTATAATCACAGATGATAACTTTGCATCAGTGGTCAGTGTTTTGGCGTGTGGAAGATGTGTTTATCACAACACGCAGAAGCTCGTCCAGTTCCAGCTCACAGCAAATGTTGCTGGTCTTTTGATCAACTCTGCAGCAGCAGCTTCATCAAGGCAAGTCCCATTTTCGATAGTTCGTTCAATTTGGTTGAACATGATTATGGACACACTACTAGCTCTGGCTCTTACCAAGGAGAAACCCACAAAAGAACTCATGGAAAAGCAACCGGTGGGCAGAACTGAGCCCTTCATCACCAATGTCATGTGCAGGAACCTCACGGCTCAAGCTCTGTACCAGACAACCGTCCTCTTGATATTACAGTTCAGGGGAAAAGCAATGTTTGGTGTTAATGATAAGGTAAATGGCACCTTGATCTTTAATACTTATGTGTTTTGCCAGATGTTCAATGAGTTCAATGCAAGGAAGCTTGAGAAGAAGGATATATTTAGGAATATCCACACCGACAAATTGTTCATGGGGATAATTGCAGTGGCAGTTATTCTACAGATTGCGACGGTGGAATTTCTAAGCAAATTTGAAGATATAGAGAGGTTGAACTACAGACTATGGGGAGTAAGTCTTGGAACCGCAGCCATTTCTTGGCCCATCGGTTGGGTTGTTAAGTGTATACCTGTGCCACAGAAACCCATTTTCCACTACCTGAAGATGAAGATGAACTGAAGAACAGAGCTCCAGTAAAAGTTTGAAAGGAAAGAACAGGCTCTAGAAGCATCATGCATTGTTCAGATTGATAACTTTGTAAATATATCAGGCAACCCATATGTTTGGATCAGATAGGATCTGATTAGTGCATATTCTATTTTGTTCTATTAGTATTTTAGTAGTATTTACTACTTTGGAATTGTCGAACTGAGATTGAAAGCTAATTATCTCTACATGTGCCGACCAGCAATCAGTTCAGTGGTAAGGAGTTCCACGCCAATATTTTTCATCAAAGGGGATGGGGCAATTTGGACTAAAAAACTTCTACTAAAATTTTGTTGGAGAGAAATCCCTCGCTATATGGCAAAAAAATAAAAATAATCGACACACACACACCACCGCCACCACCACCAACAACAAAAGACATAAAATACAATAGAAAATACAAGTAAAAAATGGCCTCACATTCATATGCTATAAGTATATTTAGGATAACAGTATGTCAAATTATTATTGCAAAAGTTTGTCAAATTATTATTGCAATATATTTTAAATTGAGGAACAGCTGCCTACCACATGAATACAGAAGAAAGGTGTGTCATATATCTTACCACTATCATGTTCATCAGAGCGCTGCATTTGTGTATTCTTTGATGACTCATCGGATACTAAACTTGGATCTATCAATGCTACTGTCTAACTAAAACGTATATATTCAGCAGAATACACCTACCATTTTAATTTTACGACAGTTCCTTCCTGTATGGCTATGTGTTATTTCAATCGAGGACTGGTCTTAATTAACAAGAAAGATGCTTAACAAAAACTACACTGCAGCATCAACCTCCCACAGCACTATAATAACATTCACTGTGTAATGACTACATAATCTCTTTTCCAATTCCATTCCATATAGGAAAAGCAAGATTGCAACTACAGAACAGTAATATACATCAAGCCTACAACGTTCAAATGCAGTATACTGGTACACTAGACGGTCGATAGACAAAAGTTCTGACGGTGTGAGAATAACCTGATGGGTGATTATAACTGAACTTTACTCCTGAGCTGGCACCCCTGAGATGAGTGCAGTGCTCATGGAAGCTGCTGATAGGTCGTGCCAGGCACGCATCCCAGCGGTCACTTTCAGGCATCGTCTCTGCCACTGTATATCTCCCCTTAGCATTCGTGAATGCCTGGTAATTTAGAACTTCCCCAGATTTTGTGATGCATAGAACAGCTACCTCAGCACCTGCAAAAAGTCAAACCCATTCATTTCTTCCATATCCCCATATAAAAACACGTGAGAATGTCAACGTTCCAGTAACATACTTAGCTAAAATTGTAAATGCTGTAGAGAGTTAGAAGCTTAAACATCCTCTGTATCTTTATGACTTCAATACCCAATTCAAAAATGATACAAATCACCAGAAAATGACATGAATGTGAACCATTTCAATATATAGCATTTGAAAAAACAAACTAACAGATAGAGACATTAACCAACAAAGAAGAAAAAACCCAGCTCATTGAGAACAAATGAAGATTAAAAGTTTGTCTTAGCGGATTACAAATGTTCCTAAAGACCAAATACTTGGTCCAAAAAGCACATACCAATCAAGTGAATAATGTATGTATGAATAGGATGGAAGCAGAAGTTGAGGAACAGAAGAAGACAACTGCAGTGAGTACTTCAGCATAATACAGAAGTTCTTCTTAATTGACAATTGTTGGAACAAAGGTTCTATCATAGGGAGAAGAGTCCAACTCGGAAAGTCAAATGTTCAATTTTGGGAAATGGAAACTAGCGCTATGAAGCAGCAGACTGTCAAGAGGTTTTCAATTGAACTATGATTTTTTTTTCCTCGTTAACATAATATTTTCTCTAAATGTATCCAAAGTTCCAAACTACAACATCTTTCCTACAGAACGAAAAAAAAAACTTCAACATCTTTCCTACTCAACAAGATGATTGTGCAGTTGTTCTGCACCTACTTAGCAATTGGTGAACACCAGCATAAGATCATTTTGTCCTACCTATTTAGCGAAATATAAATGAAAATTTTGTTCATAAGCCATTAGTTATGCCTACTATGTACTGCTTGAAGTACATGTAAAATCAACTCATCAGGTCTTGATTCACAAAGACGTTTTTCAGAAAATGCAACACCATAGACATTGATGCATATGAGAAGGACAATGATTTAGCAACAACTTCAAATGGCAATACTGGAAGATCATGTACAGAACAATGAAAGATATCATTGTTCCAGCTGTATGACCTTTAAAGTAAGACTAATACTCTTCAAGTAAGAAAAGGGTTTCAGGCCTGATGATAGGCCAAGCTAGCTAGTTTCATTAGTCTGTTTCTTTTTTCTGGGTCTTTTTGACCCATGCTTACCAGGGAGAGAAAAAAGAAAAAAAGAAAAAAAAGGAAGTAAGAACAGGGTTTCAGCAAGAAATTTATATAACAGTACGAAACTGTTGGTCAGAACGTAGAACAAATCTTAATCAATTACTACATTTTCAAGAACTAAGCAAAAAAAAGATATTCTGTACATCTTAATATCTATGAAGAGGAAAGTATACCACCTCTTTACACATAGTTCTGAGATTAAAAGATTATAATTACAATATTTAGATTGGCAGAACAATCAAACTATAAAAACCAGAGCAATTTTCAACTTTTTAATATCTCCGATAAATTCATGTGACTTTGAACTAATTTCTCTGACCAATCAATTGGGAAAATATCAACAATTTTATGCAAAACACATGATGATCATAACCAAATTCCAACCCAGAAACCCAGATAACCAGGTTGTTAATAATATCATCATCAAAATTCAATTATAGAATCAAAAGTCTATTATAGAGAAGCAAAAGAACGGACCTTCTAGAATATGATCTTCAGGTCCGAGGGCGGAGTCGCCGCAAACATCACAGATAACTCTGCCGTTGATTTCACCGGTCCAAGCTCCGATGCGGGAAATGAAGACCGTAAGGATGACAAGGCCCGCCGCCAGCTTCTTCTTGTTCATCTCTGCTTCCATGCCTCTGTCACTGTTTCTTTCTTCGACTTCTACTTGTTTCTACGCGAAGGTGTTGAGACTATGTCCCACTGGCCTTGTAGTTTCTTAGGCTTTGTTTGCCTGATTAGTGTCGGTAGCCCGTGAAGAATAGGTGAACCATACCAGAAGTTTATTTCCACCCAAACGAGACCTTACTTTAGATTTTGCGTTAACAAAATCTTTTTTTTTTTTTTTGAAAGGAACAAAATCTTTATTGTGTTCGATTTTGATGGATTATTTCTCACTCAAAAAATAAAGAAGCTCTTCACCAAAAAAAAAAAAGCAGCACTCAATAGGTGATACTCATCCATTTTGCCTTAGACCTATCTTCTCACTATCCTCTCTGCTCTCATTTAATAATTTTTTTTATTTTTATCACTATAGCTGTGGAAGCCTTAATCCTTAGCTAATTAAGGTCACTTTCAATGGTATTGTTAAGATGATACATACGCACATGTTTCTTTTTTTTTAATTAAACCCGAAGTTAGGTGCCGATATATATACATATATTCATCTAAAACTAGAATAGGCCGTTACATACACACATGTTTCTTTTGTAGATTGGATATGAAATAAATTATGTCATTAGTTTACTACTTTATTTTTTGTGTAACATTTTGGTTGATTAATTTTCTCTTATTATTCATATAATACATAACATAAAGAATGGTAGATTGCCACACACACACACACACACACATATATATATATATATACTTTTTTGTCACTGATATAGCATTATAGTTGGATTCATACATCCATTGCTTTTAAAGAAGAAGAAAGAAAGAAAAAATTAACCTACCAAAAACATCATAAACACTTGTAAAATCTAAACAAATACTAGTAAATCAATCCATTATAATCAATCAGAATCCATATAAAATTTAAACAAGGATATAAAAACTCAAACAAAATCTTTTAAAATCTGAGTTGAATACACCCCTCTAAGAGAAATTTTAAATACACCCTCTCAATTACTTAATGCACATCCCTGATATTTTTTTGCCTCATTTTTTCATCAAACTTCTATCTATGCCTCTCCTTATTAAATAAATAAATGAGAAAAACTTAAGAAAATAATAGGCCGACTATGTATCATAAATTTTTATTTAATATTTCTTTTTTGTTTTATTGTGGAATTAATTTTGGCATATATCAATATGGTAATTACTAATTATCTTTTTTTCTCACATAAATGAGGTTCATATCTCACTAGAAGATTGAATAACTGAACTTTCTTACCTTTGTTGTTTTTCAAGTTGAAAAACTTGATACCTCTAAGATTTTAAAATATTCAACAAATGTTAATATCTTTGTGATCGATATAGTCATGGTCAATATTAAAATCGCTAAAGAATGAGCAATGGTGGTTGTTTTGCAAACAATGTATTCATGTATCTAAGGTATATATGATGATTTTATAACTTCTTTCAATACGTTTCAACCAATTTTTTTTTTTTTTTTTGATAAGTCCAACCAATTTGGTTGCTTGCTAATTCTTCATGTTGACTACAATTATTATATCTGTCATTGTTATTCATGTATGATCTTGAAGAGACGTCGATTGTATTATGAAGACGAGGAGAACATCTAACCTATAGGAAAATATTTAATTAATATTCTGATATATAATTCTTATTTTATTTTTGTGGACTCCTTCTTTATTTGTTTTTATTTATTTATTAATGAGAAGGGGTATAAATGAAAGTTTGAAGACAAAAAAATATATGGGATGTGCATTAAGTAATTAGAGATATAAAACTTCTCTTGAACTAAATGTAGAAATGTAATACATAAAGAAAAAAAAAAAAAAAAAAAAAAACAGGTCCCACTATTTGGATAAGAGAGGCCTGATTTAGCCTTCAAATTTTTGTTACGCCAAAAAATTTCTTGGGTTCCTTATGCTTATTGTGGGCAGGAGGAGGTTCTAGGCTAAAATTGGTCCCTATAGCTCATGGTGAGAGATGCTCTAATTAGCTTCACGTCTTCATCAACTATTTTCTTTTAAGTGTGTGTACATAGCTTATGGTGAGAGATGCTCTAATTAGCTTCGCGTCTTCATCAACTTTCTTCTTTTAAGTGTGTCTACAACTGTACATAACTTACGGTGAGAGATGCTCTAATTAGCTTCACGTCTTCTCAACTTTCTTCTTTAAATACCTTGGTATGTTCCTCGTCAAGTAATCATTAAATCCCAAGACCCATTCCTTAGTGTCATTCTTCTTTGCCTTCTTCCTCTTCTACCAACAATGTGGAAGTTCATAGTTCAAATTGTTACCGAGTTAAGCTGGTTGTTCAACTACTTGCTTTTCTGTCCTTTTGCCAAAAACTACTATGACTTTGAATGGCCTGCAGAAGATACAGAGACTCTTAGTAGCACAGTCCACTTCAAAAGCTCCAACCCTGCTGTGATGTACTCTGAAGAAAAATGTGTTGTGTGTCTATGCAAAATTGAGGAAGGAGAAGAGATGAGAGAACTGAGATGTGCTCATCTCTTCCATAAAGCTTGCTTGGACCGCTGGACAGGTCTTAATCATGTCACGTGCCCCCTTTGCCGGAGTTCCTTAGCTCCCCCATTAAGTTCAGAATCCCAGTTTCAAATTGAAGTGCTTCGTTTCAAGTTTTGCTCTTTCCAGTCGGATAGAGATCGCGATATATGGTGGTTGCGCTAAACCAGAATCGAACGACGGAAATGGAGAGGCCATTTTAAATATTTGTTACCAAGTATATATATGCCACTTTACACTATGTTTTGGAGTTGGTTCGTTTTACCTACAACTTCATATTACATATACTAGTCATTATACACAATAAAGTATTAACTGAATTATAATAAATATTGGCTTACTTCCATGCTAGATATGCAATATAACTGTGATATAAATTATAAAAAAAGACTCTGATATGTAATATAACTCCGATATAGAAAAGAAATTAACTCATCTGCAAGGCCAGACTTGTTTACAAACTTACAAAGTTTAATCTCATCTAAACTCTAATGAGAAGTTCATAAGCCTCTTCTCGCTTGCTTTGTTCAATCAGCAAGACACTTTGTTCATACCAACTACCTAATAAGCAGACCAGACAGTAACACTAATACTCTTCAAGTAAGAACAGGGTCTCAGGCCTGATGAATTGATGATATGCCAAGCTAGCAAGTTTCATTCATCTGTTTCTTTTTTCTGGGTTTTTTTACCCCATGCTTCCCAAAAAAGAAAGAAAGTAAGAACAGGGTGGGTTTTCAGCAAGACAAACAAAAGGGCCAAATTCTCTAACATTTATATAATAGTACGAAACAGTTGGTCAGAAGGTAGAAGTAATATAAAGTATAAACCAGACAGACTCACGTGCTTTTATATCCATTACTGGTTCAAGAACTTCTAAAGATCTTAATGAATTACTACTCGTTCAAGAACTAAGCGAAAACCAGATATTCTGTACATCTTAAGATATATGAAGGGGGAAGTATACCAACTCTTTAATCATAGTTCTGAGAGCAAAAGATTATGATTACAAAATTCAGATTGGCAGAACAATCAAAATATAAAACCACAGCAATTTTCAACTTTTTAATATCTCCGATAAATTCATGTAACTTTGAACTAATTTCTCTGAACAATCAATTGGGAAAACATCACCAATTTTGCGCAATATGCATGATGATTATAACCAAATCCAACCCAGAAACCCAGAAAACACCTAAGTTTCATCATTAACATTATAGAATCAGAAGTCTATTACAGAGAAGGAAAGAACGGACCTTCTAGAACATGATCTTCAGGTCCGAGGGCGGAGTCGCCACAAACATCACAGATAACTCTGCCGTGGATTTCACCGGTCCAAGCTCCAATACCGGAAATGAAGACGGTAAAGATGACAAGGCCCAGCGCCGGCTTCTTCTTGTTCATCTCTGCTTCCATGCCTCTCTCACTGTTTCTTCCTTCGACATCGACTCATTCATAAGCAAAGGTGTTGAGACTATGTCCCACTGGGTCTGACTCCTCTGCTGTTACCGGGCCCCACAGTCTCATAGGCTTTGTTTGGCCGATTACTGTCGGTAGCCTGTGAACGGAACCAAGTTTTTTTTTTTTTTTTTTTTTTTTGACTTTGTCAAGGGGAACCCAAAACTTCCTAGACTCAAGATCTCTTCGACGCATGTGAAATGCTCCAATTTTGTATTGCAGCACAGTGTCTGACCACTTTGAGAGTTTCAGAGTTCAAACCTAGGTTGGGGAGCACACCCAATTAGGCAAGAACCAATAAGCCACTTGCAGTGGTTAAGAGAACCAAAAGTTTATTACCACCCAAACGAGAGAGGAGAGGATCTCTCCTAAGCTTCTTATTTGCCTAAGACCATCTCCAATAGATTGGTCATTTGCCACCTGGAAGCCTAACAGCTATAAATGACATAGGAGATTACCCTCCAACCCATGTATCATTGCCACCGTGGATGACAATTTGGTTTCAATCTGTCAAATTTGACAGACCCAAATGAAACTGTCTTTTCTTTTTTTATTGTTTATCTCTCGTTCTCCCACTTTTCCTCTCCTCTCTCTCTTCTTCCTACCCAGACCAAAAGTAAAAACTCAGTAGATTTGCAATTTTGGCATCAACACCGTTCTTCAGTGGGTCTTCGCTGAGCTGGGCATCAAACCCCGTAATCCAAGCCAAGCAGTTTGGGAGTAGCAAAGGTCACCATTTTTGGCCGACGGCGGGGCACAACGGAGGTTGTGTATATATGTTAAACCAAAGGATGATGTATGTATAAATTAAGGTGAGGTGGGAGATCGATTTTGAGGAATAAAGAGGGAAAGAATTAGAGATTGAGTCATTGAGAGTATGTGGCTATCTGACTATCTCTGTTTGGGAGATATGGAGGTTTCATGGGACAAGTTTGTAATTATATTTTGGAGAAATTGAGGATTTTAGACTTTGGAAGTTATGTGAATTCATGTGTTATTGTTTCTTGAAAGAAAATGAGAGAAAGAAATGGGGAGATTTAAACAGAAGAAAGAAATCTGCAGAAGATGAAGACGAACTGAGAAACAGAAGGAGAAGAGATGGAGAAGAAGGAGAAAAAGTTTTTCTCTTTGTTATTAAATATTCTATAAAAATAATAAAATAATATTTAAATTAGACCAATTTGCTGGAGTAGAAGTATGTCAAAATTGACAGTTGCCACCTCAATCTCAAATTTGACATAGGTATTTTAACTCAACCATTGGAGATGCTCTAAGCTTCCCAACCTTTTCACAAAAAAGTGACACGTGTACTGAATGAATCTAATGAATGATATGAGTTTTTCCCACTACTTTATTATTATGTCTTGTCAATCCTTCTTCTGACCAAGTTTTACTCATTCGTCTTCTTCAAGTTCAAACTCAAGACTTTTCAACACTTCATCGTCTTTCTCTCAAATCATGGTCATAGACTCATAGTAGAGCTTATTTTTGTTTGTTCCCTTCCACATTTATCTCAGTCTTGCCATTATTTTTCATTGCTCTTCTTAATTGATGTTCATAATTTTTGTCTAATAGTCAGAAGGGGTTGTAAATAATTCATAGCCTACCCATCTCGAAAAACAGAGGATGATGGAATTGAAGCATAAGAAAGTTTATTTCGTGAAATCTTTGAACAAAAAACAATGAGTTTTGACTAGTGGATCATTTTGTTTTAGCTCTCATTTAGATTGAAATCTATATGCCTTCATGTTTTTTATTTTATTATTATTTTTTTTTATCTTTTTTCTTTTGGGGAAATGATCATTTACCTAATTTTAGCTTAAAAATTGCCCACTTACCCAAACACTCTAAGAGATTATTTCCCAAATACCCAATTAAGTATTTTTTAATTCATTTTTATTTATTTTTTAGACAATTTTGCCCTCTCCTGAAAGGAGTCATTGGAGACATTGCTTGACTCCGATGGCGGACTCCGACGACCGGCGACCGGTGACCGGAATCCGGCAACCGATGACCTGAATCCGGCAACAGGTCACAAGAATCCAGAATCCGGCTACCGGACTGGTGATTGGATTCCGGCGTCTAAATTTATTGCCCCCTAATAATACTCGATAACCATATTATTGCCCCCCCCTCCAATACTCATATGATTGCCCCTCAATAATCATATTATTGCCTCCAGTGAATTGTATAAACTCCCAAAACCAAAATGAATACACTACAGGCACAATTGATCAATTTATATGCATATTATTGCCCCCCAATACTCATATTATTGCCCCGTAATAGACATGTATAACTACTCAATAAAACTTTTTTTTTTCATTCTTCTTTCTTCTTTCCTTACAAGCCTTCTGCCAAATTTACCAAAAAAAAAAAAAAAAAACAAAACGACGCAGTCCGAGCCCTGCCAGCGAAGCCCAGACCCGATTCCGCTAGTTGCAATCGCCACCGCATATGGTTCATATGCACTCCGAGCCGTCGGGTCATCAGGAAATGCACGACCATCCGCCACCGGAGGTTCATTTTCAGCAGGAGGTGAGGAAAATGGAGACTCACAGAGTTGCTCGGATGAACAAGAGGGTGAGAATTTCGAGGAGGCCTCACAGCGACTCATCTCCGAAAGTGATGTTCGGAAAATTCGCGGCGGAGACTAAGGTGAGCGTATACAATACTTGTTCATCAGAATCGTCAAGGAGTGTGGACTCGCTCCGAACTAGAGCCCCTACATCAAGGTCAAAACATCGAGCCACCTTGTGAAGTCGAAAATGGCGGTTCACCGGCCGATCTGGAAGAGAAGGTGGAGGCGATCTGAGAGAGACAGAGATGGAAGAGAAGGCAGAGGCGATCTGGGAGAGAGAGAGAGAGAGAGAGAGAGAGAGAGAGAGAGAGAGAGAGATGGGCTTTACCAGTGGGACTGGAGCTAGATCCGCTTCTGGGATTGTCGAAGTTGAGAGGGAGAGAGATTTAATTGAAGTTGTAATTTAATAATTGAGTACTTGGCCATGAAGGAAGAGAGAGAGAGAGAGAGAGAGAGAATCTGAGACTAGTTGAGAGAGAGTGAGAGAAATCGGTGAGGGGGGAGGAGAGAGAGAATAGATCGAAGATGGAGGGGGGGAGAGAGAGAGAGAGAGAGATGAATGTAATTTATTAATTACAATGAGGGCAAAACTGTCTGTAGATATTAGATTGGGTAAATGGGGTTAAAAAACTCTTAGTGGAGTAAGTGGGCAATTTTTAAGTTAAAATTGGGTAAGTGGTCACGGCCCCTTTTCTTTTCTTTAAATGGTGTTGTTGACTTGTTGTTCATATCTGGGTTTTGTTCAATCTGCTACAAGATTTTTGTCTTAATTTATGTCTTAATCTTTGATTTCTTGGTTTTCTTTCTTCTACCCCTAACTCTCTTCCTTTCTTCGTTAGAATCGAAGATAGTTGTTCTTCCTTATCATGGATTTTTTTTCACAAACTAACACAACACATGAAGGAGAGACTCACCCTCCCATTTCCAGATTAAACCAAAATCCAGATAACTCAATGACACAGATAAGATTTTTTCTATGCAATTTTGGATTGTAAGAGTGAAGACCAGGAGGAAAAGAAGAACATAAGAGAGAGAGAAGAGAAAGGAAAAGAAGAACATAAGAGAGAAATAGAAGAAAGAAAGTGGTTGTGAAGGAAAACGGAAGGGAAATAAAATTGAGAAATTATACACCATTAGATTTGAGAGATCCACATGTCTTTATCTGCTTCAAAGCTTAGGAAGCTTAGGTAAATAAAGAGCTTAGGAGAGGATCCTTTCCCCAAAAGGAGACCTTACTCTAGATTTTGGGTTACTTTACTCCCTTTACAATATCCAGTTAGGAAAATCGTCCAAACAGTACCTGAACTTTGCTCTACTATTAACTTTCGTACCTATATTTTTTCAAGTATCAAAATGGTACCTGCCTATTTAAGTTTGACCCAATTTTCATACCTGGCAACAGTAAATACGTTAACTCCTTAACTTTTCAATGGTATTTTCGTCTTTTCAGTATCCGTCTTCTCCAAACCAGACAACTATAAAAAGAAATAAAAGAGGAAAAAAAAATGAGCTTGCCATGGCTCGAACTTGCACAGATCGAATTAGATCTTCTTCTTCTTCGCAGATTGACGGTGGCTTCTCGCCTCTTTTTTGGGTGGTTGTCTGGTCGGCTTTCGAAAACGACTTGGGTGCGGGTAATTTGAAAATCTTTTTTGGGTCAGAGAAGATTTAATCTCAAGTCAAAATTGTTCGATCAATAATCTGTTGCAGTTATTCCGGTTGTTTATGCTACATTGTGTTGGAAATTTTATGATTTAAAATTAAATTATATTTTATTTATTTCTTTATTTATTTTGGGGGTTATTTTTATTTTGTGTTTATTTCTCCATTTATGGTTTAACGGTTTTATGTTTTAAATATATGATTATTATTTGACCGTTATATGGTTAATGAGGCTATTGATGGTATGGTAAGTGTGCCCTATATAAAGGGACGTGGCTATGGTTGGAAGGCATATGATGAGGCATGAAACATGCACATGTGTGGGAGTTTAGATTGTCAGATAACGAGGGTATACATGACGGTATAATCCACCATAATGCAACCACTCTAGCCAAATACCTCTACCAAAAATATTCTTACAAACTATACATATACATACTTTACTTAAACACCATTTTGAGTGCACGGGTGATAAAGGTTCAATGGGGCTTCTTAGCTGCACAACGGAGCTCGAAGAGTTGTTGTATCTTGGGGGAAGTTCGTCATTCAACCTTGTGCAGTAGGGGACAAATCTTCTCTTAGGACAGTGCGCTTGCACGCCTCGACTTGATAAGTTTTCCTATATAAAACCTATATATTATATTATTTTCTTACTTTATTTCATTTTCTTATCTATATCTCTATTTTTATTTCCCAAGATATTATCATATTATTTTATTTTAAAGTTACAGGAATTCCGTCCCATATTTTTTACAACAATCTAAGAGAAGATTCTAGCGGAATTTCTGACAAAGACGGACAATATGAAGTTCAAGGAGTCATAATCAATATCGCACATTTGGCTTCTTCTTTATTTCTCAACTTATGAATACCTTAATATTTTTCTTTTAATTATTAGTTTATATTGGCTTTGAATATGCTAATTGCATGTATACTAATTAATAGTTGAATATCAACTAATTCTTGATAGGAAAAATCTCTCAAATGCCAAAGTTGATGGAGGAATTAGTGACTCAATATACATACACTAGCCTCTACCATGACGAAGGAATCCTAAACCACTTCTACGGCTTAACTAACTTTTGTTCCGTAAGAAATATATGTTTTTTTTTTTATATTATCATTTTGTAGTTACGATTATATCATTCGGCATATAAATTCATATTTAATGCATATGAGTTCTTTCCCATACATAAGCAAATTAAAAGATCGTGATTAAAATATATATATGTTAGTAGCCAGCAAGCAGGTACATACATATGCATGTTACAGTTAAGTTTATATATATAAGCTTATTTTCCATCAAGTCATATTTGCAAATTAAATTTGCCTTCAATGACAATTAATCTGCCATGAGATCAGGTTGGCTATACTTATGATTTGTTGACTGTTATATGAAATTGATATTGCCTATAATATATAAAACATTGTTACTTGAGGTACATACTTGATTACTGATTTTATGAGCTATTCCATTGTATTTACATACATACTAGTAATTGTTTTGCGTACAGCGTACCATTGAAAATATCAATTATATTATGAATGCGATTGACCTTAAAGTCTATTGCAGCGCTTTATATGTTATCAGGTCAGTTACAAATGACCTTTGCCTTTTGTTTCGAGGAGAAGCATATATTTCATTCGAGTTGCATATCATAATTAATGATTACTCATCTTTCTTTCATATCTAAAATAATGCTGCTTCAAATTGTGGTGATACTAATAATTTTGTCTCATTATTAAAATTTAGTTGAGTTATTAGCTGTAACATTGATTGAGCTTCTGAGTGATTGCAGAGAAAGAAAATAGTGATGGTATGTTTTCTTCTACTCTAAAAATTAATTTATATATACATTATGAAATTACATATGCTACTCTATGTTAGCTTGTGTGTACAAAAATGCAACAGGTCATAAACGAAAATGCATGCTCAAAAAATACACTTGTAAGTTCAATTATGATTAAGAAGGTTTTCATTTTGCTTCAATAAATCATTGAGGAGTTATTTTTTACTTCAATAGAGGGGGTTACTATTTGAAATTTTAACTATTTCATTAGTATTCTTTAATGTTTATTATTAAGACTTTTACATAACTGATTTTGTTATGACTTATGAGTATAATTCTCTCATGAAGAGCATCTATCTTGGTGATGCGGGGGTAAGCTCTAGCTATAACTCCTATTAATATTTATAAACATGTCTTTAAGAACATTTAATATCAAGTAATGTGGGGGTTATGATATATATTTCTAGTCATCATTTACTATTTACTTCAATGATATTTTAAATGCCCTATGGTAATATGGGGGTAACACTCGTAACATTTTATCTTACGTGATCATTAAATAATCAGTGCAGAGTTATAAATTTTCTTGTTCTCATACTCTCATGAGAACCAAGATACGCGCACGGCCATAAATGTGCCAACACGCGAACCTGTCTAATTATCTGTACTGTGTGTGTGATATGTTGAAGTTTGGTCAAAGGTATCAAAGTTCAAGACTGTGTCACTTTGGTTCCTCAAATGAAGACTATCACACTAAACTAGGTTCAAACCCGAAAGGTACCAATGCCGATTGCGCGCACAGTAAAAGCACTCACTTATTTTGTTTTAAATGATTTTATTTTAATTTTAAATCAGTGGGGGATTGTTGGAAATTTTATGATTTAAAATTAAAATATATTTTATTTATTTCTTTATTTATTTTTGGGGTTATTTTTATTTTGTGTTTATTTCTCTATTTATGGTTAAACGGTTTTATGTTTTAAATATATGATTATTATTTGACCGTTATATGGTTAATGAGGTTATTGATGGTATGGTAAGTGTGCCCTATATAAAGGTACGTGGCTCTGGTTGGAAGGCATATGGTGAGGCATGAAACATGCACATGTGTGGGAGTTTAGATTGTCGGATAACGAGGGTATACATGACGGTATAATCTACCATAATGCAACCACTCTAGCCAAATACCTCTACCAAAAATATTCTTACAAACTATACATATACATACTTTACTTATACACCGTTTTGAGTGCACGGGTGATAAAGGTTCAATGAGGTTTCTTAGCTGCACGACGGAGCTCGAAGAGTTGTTGTATCTTGGGGGAAGTTCGTCATTCAACCCTGTGCAGTAGGGGACGAATCTTCTCTTAGGCCAGTGCGCTTGCACACCTCGACTCGATAAGTTTTCCTATATAAAACCTATATATTATATTATTTTCTTACTTTATTTCATTTTTTTATCTATATCTCTATTTTTATTTCCCAAGATATTATCATATTATTTTATTTTAACGTTATAGGAATTCCGTCCCATATTTTTTACAACACATTGTTGAAAATTGAATTTATATTCTCAAACCCAAAAAAGGTTTGAGATTGAAGACAAGTCAGAATCCTTGGGGTTGCTTCGAGCTGCAATCAAAAATCAAAGGTCTTTTTTGTACAAAATCCTCTATTAATGGATTTGTGGGACTACGAACAAGCTATAGGTTAGAAAAAATTTAATTAATTGGATCTTTTAGAAATCAAACATTAGTGTGCCCAAAACCTGTTTGAATAAATGCTCCAAAGGTGGAGCTTTAATTGCTAGAATCATTTTGAACATGGTGGCTAATAATTTTGTAATGGGGAAATTACTGGTCACTCCCTGTACTTTTAGGGCATCGACAGTTCAGTCCCTGCTATTCTAATTTCAACAAGTTACTCCTCAAACATTCAAATCTCACACAATTTGGTCCAAAATGACTATTTTGCCCCTCCCTTCCTCTTTTTATTTTTTATTTTTCTCTCCTCTCCCCTCATTTCTTCTAAAATTCATAATTAATTCATATGAACTCCGATTTTTGTGTTCCTTATATGCACGAGATCGTATCGATGAACTCTACAACTTTTATGAAGGAAGTTTTTCCAAATTTTGTATGTATAAACAGTCAATTTTCACGACCGCCCCCTAAATAACACACACACACACTCTCTCTCTCTCTCTCTCTCTCACTATGCACATTTCAACCCAAGACATATCGAATATTTGAATTATGAATATTGAGACTATTTCATAAGTAGTTGTACGAGAAATTCGGTTTTGTATCGATTTTATTTTCGAAACAAACGTTATTTAGGGGGGGTCATGAAAATTGTCTTTTTATACATACAAAATTTGGAAAAAATTCCTTCATGAAAGTTGTAGATCTCATTGATACAATCTCGTGCATGTATGGAACGCAAAAATCAGAGTTTATATGAATTAATTATGAATTTTAGAAGAAAGGGAATTTTCGAAACGAACGTTATTTAGGGGGTAGTGAAAATTGACTTTTTATGCATACAAAATTTGGAAAAATTTTCTTCATGAAAGTTGTAGATCTCGTCAATACAATCTTGTGCATATATGGAAAGCAAAAATTAAAGTTTGTATGAATTAATTATGAGTTTTAGAGGAAAGGGGATTTTCGAAACGAATGTTATTTAGGGGGGGTCGTGGAAATTGACTTTTTATACATACAAAATTTGGAAAAACTTTCCGCATAAAAGTTGTAGAGCTCATTGATACGATCTCGTACATATATGGAACGTAAATATCGGAGTTCGTATGAATTAATTATGAATTTTAGAAGAAAGGGGGGGGGGGAGAGGAGAGAAAAATAAAAAATAAAAAGAGGAAGGGAGGGGCAAAATAGTCATTTTGGACCAAATTGTGTGAGATTTGAATGTTTGAGGAGTAACTTGTTGAAATTAGGATAGCAGGGACTGAACTGTCGACGCCCTAAAAGTACAGGGAGTGACCAGTAATTTCCCCTTTTGTAATTGTGTGGGACTAGTTTTGGAGTTTTTGCTTTGATAATTGGTCTACTGATAAAGTGTTTGCTTTGCGGTGTTGATGGTGATGCACCCACGCGCTCATCCAGCTTGAGACCTGATCATCTTGATGACATGAAGTCTAGATCCCAAATATATTGTTCTCTCTAAACCCTAATCATAAATCTTCCAGTATTTAAGCACAACCAAGCATAGCAAATCTCTCAAGTCGCAACCTCCTCGATCTTTTCCCCTTTCCTTTCCGGTTCGAAATAATCCTTTTTCCAAATTTAGTCTTTATGTTAATTTTTACAGTGCCTCGTATAGATCCTTGGATCTAATTATTGTGGATTTAGGTGATATTTGATTCCTGTAATCAAAAGGGGGCAAATTCTTGCAGGAATGTTGAGTCACTTCGCCTTCGAGTTTTCATGGGCTCAGTGAATTACATCCTGTGACATTCCTTTTGATTCAATTTCAACTTTTTCTACCTTTCTTGAATCTTTTACTATTTTTTGCATTGTATAGGGGCTCCGATGATGGCATGAAATCTCCGATCTCGTTGTAATTCTTGGGGCCGCTATTCCCCATGGAGGCCAAGGCCATGCTGAGGGTGACGGTGAGGGTGGAACAACACATTGGTGTCGTCCTCTTCTTCTAATCACAGTTGCTGAAATTTAGAATAATTGAACTATTGAAATACTGATTTACCCCTCAAAAGTTAACGGGGTTAATGTATTTATTGTTGCCAGGTACAAAAATTAGGTCGGGCTTAAATAGTCAGGTTCCGTTTTGATATTTGAAAAAAACAGATATGAAAGTTAATAGTTGAGTAAAGTTCAGATGCCGTTTGAACGATTTTTCATATTTAATTTTGTAAAAATTACTTACCAAAAAGTCCAAAACACTCTAAAATTCATCATTTCTCAAATATAACTATTAAATTCAGAAAAGTTGACTAACAAATCAGTAGTTATCTGATCATGAGATCAATTTTTATTTTTTTAATAGACTCATCAAATTTTCAAACTAAAACTATATTTCACATTATGTACCAACCTTTCATGAGATCATGGTTGTTCAAACAATTTTGGAGACCTCACTTGGACGGTAGTGGAGTTGTTAGTGAAGCGGTGTTAGGATTACCTGTGATCAATAAATAAAATATTTAGTCTCACGATTTTAGGGTCGTCAGATTTAGTGATGGGGAATTCGTTAGTAGGTCACTAGTAATGGAGTCATCACTCAGTTGGTGAGGTCATTGATCAATTTATTGACCTGAATGGTTGACGAGGTTTCCGGTCAAGGAATTTTTTGGGTGATGTATTGGTGGGATATGACGGTTCGTAAATGAGGTCTTTGATCAGTGTGGCCTCTAGTAGACATGCTTGTGAGTAGTTAATGAAGTTAGGGTCTAAGTTCAAGCGGTTGTAGAGTTGCAAGTTAAGGTGGTGGTAGTTTATTTTTCGTCTACACTATTATTAAGAGAAGAGAACTTGCTCTCTATAATTGAATTTTTTTAATGATTATAGCCCAGAAATATTAATATAATTTAACATAAAATTAATTATCAAGAACAATAACGTAAACAAAAACAAAAAAGCAAATAGCTATAAACTTGGAGGAAAGAAACTTCCCACTACTTTACCATTGAGAAAAAAACTTCCCACTACTTCATATCTCCCCACACACATAGGGTGTGAGCCCTGCTAGTTTTGATTTATAAAAAGCAGCCAAAAGTGCAACAAAATATTTGTATCTATGTATTAAGATAACTTTCTTTATAATGTAATTATATCATTCTCAAAAATAGAAACAAAAAAATTTTGTCACTCCCCTTTCTGTTTGAACAATCAAGACAAATGTGAGTTGAAATCAATATCTTTACTTATAATACTAAGCTAAACGACCATAAGCGTCCACTACAAGTGGTTGAGTTGGTCTAAAACCCCACATCCGGGTTTGAATCCCACCGATGCTAATCGGGTGTGGGATTTGTGGGAGGTTATGCTTATGTGAGTTGGCAATTTAAGACAATTTTTTTATTTAATTTCAATTTTTTATTTTGTTTGTTTTGTATTGACATTTTTGTTCATGATGATTAAAATTTTATCCATGATTTTTTTAATCATCAGATTATAGTTGTCAACACCTCTTCTCTTAAATGGAGTATAGATATATAGAAAAATGAAAGTAGGGATATTAGGGATGTAGCTCAATTTGTAAAGCAAGCGATTACAAAGCATTGCGTCTCCAAAATAAATTGATTTACTTTTATTTAACAAGTGAGATGAGGATAAGGTTTAAATACAAAAGAGAGTATGTTGAAATATCAAGTTAGGGATGTAGCTTGTAGTGCAATTACAAAGCATGTATTAGATCTTGGTTTAATTTTTTGTGTCTCCATCAAATTTATTTTTATCTAAGAAGTGATGATAATAAAATTTGAATATAAATGAGAGTACATTGAAATTTCAACTTGGGGATGTAGCTCAATTGGTAGAGCGATTACAGAGCATGTATTAGATCTTGGTTCGACTCCTTGCGTCTCCATCAAAATTATTTTTATTTTTATTATTCAACAAGTGATGACAACAAAATTTAAATACAAATGTGAGTACATTGAAATATTAACTTGGGGATGTAGCTCAATTGGTAGAGCGATTACAAAGCATGTATTAGATCTTGGTTCGACTCCTTGCGTCTCCATCAAACTTATTTTTATTTTATTTTATTTAACAAGTGGAAGTGGAAAGCATGAGGCTCAACTTAAAACTCAAAATGCTTTTAGAAGAAAAAGATATGCATGTCCAGAGGGAAAATAATTCTATCTCTAAGCATATGATTTATGAGTTGGCTTTTTTGGGTCTGGATCCAGTATGGTCTTACAACTATAATAATAGTGATTTCGAACAAAAAACCAAGAAAAATAGATGAAGAAAAAAAAAAACTATAGTATCCAAGAAAAGAGCTGTTCTGTAAACGGGTTGTGTGTGCGTGTTTGTGTAACTGAAAGATTTTTCCTTCGACATTGAAGACTGCATCAAACCATGGTATCAAGAGATAGAAAACTGCATTTTCCTCATAAACAATGCACTTATAGTCAAACCCAAGATATCCCGTTGGATTCAAGAGTTACTCAACATTTATAGATCTAAGATGTCGAACCAATTTGCAAGCTGATAGAGTTGTTCTGAATTTTCAATATCAATTAAGATAAGAATCCCGTTTTCATCGATCGCTACAAGTGAATGTGCATCATCTAAACATAGTGCCTGCAATTGTTTGGTGGAGACTAGAGAATTGGAAAACACAAAAGCAGGTTTTCGGGTCTGTGGCATACCACATTCTTCGCATGTTTGTAGTGAGATTGCAAGTACAAGACCCAAGAGAACTTAAGGTACTAGTTACCAAGAGATTCTGGCCGCATTGTAAGCGATCCATAGAGTATCTACAAAAGACAAAGTTCCTAACACTGGCAGAGATCGGCTCTTGGTCTCCTCTTCCTTGCATCAAAGAAAGAAAGAAAGGGCTTAAAACTTGAGTTCATCTGTTCATCAAAAGGAAGATACCATGTTGAATGGCAGGAATAAGACATAATTTGAATCTGAAAGGAAATAGGATCAAGTTCAAACCAGGTATGTTGTTCTGTAATCTGTATATATATATAGTAACAAATACTGATAGGAGTAACCAAGTAAAATAAGTGGTAAATCTGATTTTAAACACTGGGATAGCAAATTTTCGTTTTAACCAACACTTGGAGTCTCATCACCAACAACCAAATCAACATGCCAAGAATTCAGTTTCAATTTTCCTTGGATGAGCTGAGAAAATGTTATACTTTAATCTATAAATGAAGAACAAGATTATATTAGGTTGAGATAACATGTAATCATGCATGATTCAATCAATCATGATTGTTTGATGAATCAATGTGATTGATCGAAATTTTAAAGTTCAACGTACAAAGAATCAAATAGGACTCTCCTCCATCAATGAAGACCAAGATTAAACACGAGTGCAAGAGTCAAGACAGGAGCTTTTTTGGGGTTCACTCCTTGCTGCGAATCTAGAGAGAGAAATCTTTGAGCTTTTGGAGTTTAGGAGGGAGGCTGAACTGAGTCAAAGTTGTGTTCAAACAAGCTGAGATCATGCATGGTGAACATAGTCAAATCTGTAATGGCAATAAAGGTTGTAGTGAAGCAATAATAGAGACTCACCGTTGGATTTAAACCTAATATAGAATAATAACGAAAAACAAAAATTATGAATGCAAAGAGTGCTTTAACTCATTTCTATGTTAGAGTTTAGATTTAACATTGACTGTTCATAAAATTCTTGATCAACCCCATTATATATATTGATGTACTTACAAGAGTAGCTTAACCACAAAATGAGAAAAGGGTGACTCAACCTCATCTTTGGAAACCACAAAAATACACAAGAATAATCAAAATGGTACATCATTTACTTACCTCGTCAAGGATTATCTTTGTATAGAATAATGCAGTACGACAAAACAGAAATTAAGATTTCGTTGAAAAAAAAAAACACAAATTAAGATGAGGACAGCCAAATGATAAATTGATTTTCAATTTGCAAGAAGGAAGAAGAACCTAAAATATGAACGGTGATTACTGAACTTCATATGAGCCAGAGAATGATCACCATATCAGCCGGAGGCAGAAGGAGAGGGAATGCTGGAGGAGTGTTATGGAATGGATGTGGTATTTGGCTTGGGGACTTGGCAAAGATACATGGATCAATATGACCTGCTCCCATTACTAAAGGGAAAGCAACCTGAAAATTCCTATCCAGAATTGGGTCTAAAGTATTATCTAAAGGATTTGCTGTTGATATAATGGCAACAGGGCTCAATTTGGGTGTGGTCTTGAAAAATTATGCGTGTCTACAGGAAAAACTAATTTGAAAGCTTTGGAAGCAATATCAAACAGAAAAAAAATATAAAAATAAAACCTAAATAAGATGAACAGAATCACAACTATACTAATAGTAATCTCAACTACAGCAACAAAAAACACATGAGCACCAAAAAGCAAAAATCTCAAATCCTCTGACATTGAGACTGCAACAAACTATAATATGAAAAGATAGAAAAGTGCATTTTCCTCATAATGAATTCAAAAAATTTAATCAAACCCAGGGTGTTCCATTGGATTCAGTAGTGGACATGTATTAATCTAAGATGTCATAACACTTTGCAGGCTGATAGCACTGTGCTGAATTTTAATATCAATTACCTTGAAGAGTTATCTTTTCATGGCCGGAAACGAACCTGCAGGAATGTTAAACATAATGGATCTGATTGTTCAGAGGCGACTATAGAATTGAACTTTCTGCTGATAACAAACCCACATCCTGTGCAAATTTATTGTAAGATTACATGTACAAGATCCACCTAAGTTGCAGAGAACAGATTCTGGCTTCCTTGTTAGATAGAGTATCTAGAACGGAGAAAAGATCCCATATTTCCAGAGTTCGATTCCTGGTCTCCCCTTCCCTGCATCAAAGGAAAAAAGAGTATAAAAGATGAGATCGATCAACTTTCAAGAAAAGGTAGAATTATAATCTGAAAGGAAGGATGGTGTCCAAACCATGAAAGTTAAACTAGCAAATAGTGATAGGAATAGCCTAACTAGTAAATTATTAATCTGATTCTATACTCTGACCATTTGAATTTATCATGAGAAAAGGACCGCAAGTATAACTCCATCACTTCATAACTTGCTGACTCAACTCAGTTTCATCATTAGTTGCAGGAGTGAGTTATCTATCAAACTTCATATAATTTTCACTTTAGCAGACAGAAATGACCGTGAACCATCACATGGTACATGAATTGTTTGGAGGCTCCACTAGAGACATTTAAAAAAAAAAAATTAAAGGTCAAATTCTTCGGTTAATAACAAAACCACATTGTTTGCAAGTTTAAGGTGAGATTCCAAATACAAGAACCACCAAGGTTTAAGAGAATTTAAGGGTAGTTACCAAGAGATTCTGGCCGCCTTATAATAATTAGACTAGACAAAAAGCATAATACAAGGAAACATACAAGAAGCCTGCATAAGAAAAAGGAGACAGTTTGAGCAACAGAACAAGATGCTCAACTAACACTAAAACAAACTAGGTAGAGAACCCTAGACTACAACAGCTTGCCAATCTTGAATATATATGAATAGAGTGTAATCTTTAAAGACTTCTCTTCTTTATTATTTTTCGAGAAGCCAAAAGTTCAAGCTTTGCATGAAGTCAGGAATTGTTTTAATGACGAACCTTCATCTTTAAGTTTGTAAATTCATGAGGTCCACATCATGCACTTGGAGGCTCAGAATAGTATGCAGGTTCTCAACTTACAACATGAATGGACATGAATACTTTATCATAAGAGATGTATGTGCAGCAAGTAAAAGATGGACAAAAGGGACCACTGAAAAAAATGGAAATGTTTTTATTTGCACATGTAGGTTCAATGATCTGATCAACAAGTTCAGTAGTTACCTATAACTGTATTCTAAGCAATCCATAAAATATCTGCAAGAACCAAGTTTCTGATTGACAGAGTTTGATTGTCATCCTCCATATTCCCTGCCTAAAAAATAATAAAGCTTTCAAGAGAGGGTCGATACCATGTTGAATACCAGAAATAAACTGGAACTGCAAATCAGCAATAATTTAGGTTGAGTTCAAACAATTTCAATCATAGGTCTGGTTGTCTACTAACAAATACATAGGAAGAACAGAAGTTGTAAAGAAATATGACATGTGATTTTAACACTGATTTTATACATGGACATGAGTTATAATGATCAGAGGACCAACAAGTATGAAGTTAATAACTTCAGATGTCTTAAAATACTCCCAAGGTGGCATCATTTGTTACAATACAGAGTTTATACATCAGAATTCCACACTACATTGTATGTATAGTATAAAAAGTTTTCTGACAAGATGAAGCATACTATCGACACTAGTATCAAGTCTTAGTTTTCTTTCGTCTTAGAGTGTAATCATAGAACTGCCTAGAAAAAAAAAAATGTCTTTTTACTAGATTTGAAAATAAACCTAAAACTCGGAAGCAAATGTAATAAAACTACCAAGTTTTTAGAAATACCAAATCAGAGTGGAGCTTGTTTCATAAGCTTTTCCTCTAACTTGTTCCCAGAATAATTTGCTTTTAACACACTAATTATAAATTCAAGCCTGCTGACCCTATCTTTAAGCACTGACACCCATTTCTCATTTAGAGAGCTGTTGCTAGCACATTCATTGTCAAGGATGCTTGCCATGTCTGAACTTCTTGCAGTACTCCCAATAACATTTTTCAAGTTTCTGTCGGCCTTGGACCCTTCAATCAAAACATCATTCAACACATCCTCTGTCCCTGATCTCTTTGACTTCATAATATCAGCAGAACTTTCTGCAATTGAAAATGACAGATTGTGAACACGACTTGATAACTTCTCACTGTCACGACATGTTCTAGTTTCGACATTTTTTTGTTTTGAATGACATTTAATAATTTGTGATAGTCTATCTTCATCCATTGGACCTCCAGCTTCAAACCTTTCCGACTTCATAGTATGAACAGAACTTGAAGATGCCAGATTTTGAACTTGACATGGCAATTTTTCACTGTCACCACATGTTCTCATATTAACCTTTTTGAATTTGTTATATTTCATAAGCTCTGATAAAGTTAGTCCATCTTCATCCATTGAACCTTCGGCTTCCATTCTACTACATTTGCAAGGAAATCCTGGAGGAAAAAGGGAATCATTACCTTCATTCCTTCCTTTTGAAAGCAGCTCCAAATTTTCAGGAGGAACGATGAAATCATGATTCTTCTTCCATTTCTTAGATCCTTCTACAGCTTTCTTGGGGGCAGAACCAGGATGTACAGGGGATGGTTTAGCCCTCATTTGTGATCCTCCAATACACTTTGATTTCTTTACTTTTGGCGTGATAGTCTTTTTGAGACCCAACATTGATTCCTTCCACCACTTCAAGTATCTTGTGCTTATATCTGCCTTCAAAAATCTGGATGGAACATATAAACTTGCATTCCCAAATTTCTTGATGTAATGACTCCAAGCTATATCAGAACTCTGATTGGATCGAGCGACAACACATGGAATGTCTTGATCAAATCCAAGCTGCATTGCTACTCTATGCGGAAGGTACTGCTCAAGAGTACCAAATCCAGACAGCTCACAGGCCCTCAAGCATCTGAAAAATGAATGCAACTCATCATCCAAACCTGAACAATCTGATACATGCATTTCCTCTTCAGGATAGTATTTAGGCAACTGCCAGTTTTCAGTGGTCAAGGCATAAGGACGCCACTTGAAACCATCTCCGGCGGAGTCTAAAACCCTCCTCAAGTTTTCAACTTCCACACCATTTACTTTGTCCCATCGAGCCAATCTTGGCTGCCCAAGATTGATCACTCCGGGGATAGGACTTAGCTCTACAAATCTTTCCCACACCCAAAGCTGAATAAATTGAAATGGTGACTTGATGCTGACTTTCATAGCACCATCACAACCTGTCTCTAACTTGCTTGAATCCACAATTGCTGAATTCAATAAACTCAAATCTTTATAAATGCTAGCAAGAATAGCGGGTGCAAGTGCAACTCGGGTGCCCCTAGCTAAATGAATTGCAATGGAAAAGACACCCTTTTGTATTGTATTATAAGATTCCGGAAAAACATACCTGCACAACCACATCACAAGAAATGCTTCATGCTCCAATTCACTGCCATTGTTTTTGAACTTCTTCAACCATAAGCTAGCGGAAGGTCTGCGCGACGCACCCCTGTTTATTTCTGTTCTCACTTCATTAAGTTTATCTTCTATTTCCTTGAGCTCTCTGTTTTCAAGAGGGTTGAAAATCCACTCTCCAAGAACGGAATAGCCTCCCATCACCATCAAATCCTCTAATGTGATTGTTGCTTCACCCCATGCAAAAATGAAACTATTAGTTTCAGAACACCATTTCTCTGCCAACCCATATATCAACTCGGTGTTTCTTCTAATTTGGTACGTCGAGTTGAAGATTGCTTCATATATACCAGCTTTCTTCCATGTGGATTGGTGAAGTGAAGCCAATCGGTCAACCCAAGAAGTCCAATCTTCTTGAAGCTGAACTCTCCACCCAGGGAATTCTACCTCTAAAGGGCATTCTCTTGGCCCAAAATGTGAAGAGAGGGAGGAGAAAGATTCATTAGGGAACTTAAAAACGGAGGAAGGCACTATCGGTTTCAGAAAATGGGCTATTTTGTGAAATGGGTCTCCACCAGTTGGTGAAACCATGAGCTCTTCTTTCTCTTCAATCATGGTGTCCGGTGGACGGTCCATCAACCAAGGCAGCGAAGATTAGTCACAAGAAAACGGAGAACTGATTTCTTTCTTGACAAACGAGGGAGGAGTTTACTGGGGCCTTGAAGTGGGAATACTCAAAAGACGGGTTAATTACTTTTATTATTTTACGTTCTCTTTTCCAAAAAAAAAAAAAGAGAAAGAAAAAAGAAAAAGAAACATTTAAAGCAATTGTCTCCTCATTTTCTCACAAAGCGTTAATCTTGGCCATGTGGAGATTGCGTCATCAATACTTTTTTTTGTTTTTTTTGGGTATAGAGTCACTAATACCTTTGTTTGGTGAAGGGTCATGAAATGAATGTTAAGATTTCAAACATGTGGGGAAAGAAGGTAAAAGGTGGCCAATTTAAGGGTTTTTGCATCAACAGTGCCTGAAGACTTGAGTGACTGACAATATGATACTCGAACTTACAAAGTTATCAAAGTGATACCCAGACTCAATTTTTCTTATCTCCGTCATACCTGCGGTCATTTTCCGTCACGTTTCTGTTAATTTGACCACGTGCAATGCATGTAACTGAATAAATGAGGCCAAAAAGACTGATTTGCCCTCAATTATTTTTTTTTTTTAAGAAAACTCAATTCATTAAATTTTGTTTCTCTTATCTATAACCAGTTACCCATCATTGTTCTTCCATCAAATTCAACCTCTTGCAATTTGCTTTCCCATTCAAATCCACCACCAGTCCCATATCAGTGATAGCAATCAAGATAAGTATTTGAACCTACCAAGTCTTCATGTTCATCTTCTTAAACCCAGCAAAAAAAAAAAAAACTAAGAAATCCCAGCATAAGAAAATGAGCAAGAACACATTCATATTCATCTTCTCAAACCTAGCAAACCCATTTGAACTTTCGAGAGAAGAGAGATTGGTGATGGCGAGATCACTCGATCCCAGCCTCACCTCTGCCAGCCCGCCGCAACAGAACATCTGAAGAAGGTCCGTGCAGCCCCAAATTCGAACTCCATTCGAAATCCGACTTTGAGCCCTCCGCCACCGCCGCCCATCATGGTCGCTGGCTTTGCCTCCAACTGTAGTGATTTTTCTTCTATGCTAGCAACTAAAGCATTTGCCTCAGCCAACTTCGAATCAGCAGTAAACTTAATTTCTGCAATCTCTTTCCCCTCCTCGCCGGAGTTCAACTTCAGAAGTTGCAATCAAATGGGCTGCCCGAGTTCTTCCTGCCTAGAAGTCCACTCCTTTTTCTCAATCAGGAGTAGCCCCATATTGTATTGGTATTCATAAAGCTAGTTTTCGAGCTCCAAAAGTCGAAGCCGGCGTTCTGGGTTCAAACAAGACAACCTTTTTCCCCTCCTCGTCGGAGTTCAACTTCGATTTTCCAGAATTCATGTTCGCCTGATCCCAGTTCCGGTCTTCTCAGCCCGGGTTTTGGGCGTCCAAGACCAACCCGACCACCTCTGCAGCGTTAACATCAACAACCTCTCCCCAGATTTAGAGATCCCAACTTCATAAAGAACCACACACTCAGCGAGTTGACAAAAAAACCCAAAAATCCCCCCACCCCAAAAAGGAACCGACTTTCCACCACCGCACACCTAATCGAAAACTCTTGATCGGAATTGACACAATTCCCCGGTGAATCGAACATCCCAAAAATTTGCTGGCTCGAAAACGAAAGCTTCTCACTTCACACACACACACACTCTCTCTCTCAACAGAAAACCCTGGTCCAGACGTGACCCACTTCCCAGATTCCGGCGAATGAGATTTCAAGTCCTGTGACCTCCCTCTCCACCGATTGAGATTTTTGGTTAATAGAACAAAGTAATAAAATTTATTCAGTTTTTATTTTCAATATAATAATTTATTCATTTAGAGTTTGATATAGTGGAAAAGTCTATTTTGCCCTCATTTTGCGACTCATGTGCCTCACACGTGGTCGAGATTGACGGCACCGTAACGGAAAATCACCGCAGGTACGACGGAGATACGAAAAATTGAGTCTGGGTGTCACTTTGATAACTTTGTAAGTTCGGGTATCATATTGTCAGTCACCCAAGTCTCCAGACAATGTTGGTGCAAAAAACCCCCAATTTAATCCCAAAGTCTGTGTGAGACTTTGTCTGAAGAGTTGAAGACCATGCAAGCCCCGTCAAGATACAGTTATTAATTTGGCAGATAAATTATGAACACAATTTTAGACCAACAAGATCGACTGAGCAGTTACAAAATTTAACTGGTGGTGCTAAGAGCAATCGTCAGAGCCCAGCTGATCTTCTCATCTCAAGGCCACCGCCCCCCTCCACTCACCCAGCCATCAACCCTTTGCATAGGGCCTAACCATTGGTACATGTCACTGTCCCCATTCATGGTGAATTAATCATCGACACTCTGATATCCATCATTACTCCACTAGCCACAACTAGGGGTCATCATTCGGCCCTTAAGCTCTAAGCCCATTTCAAGCTCGCTTGGCCTGTAGGGCTGAAGCTCGACTGGGCCCTTGTATTAGGGGGGGTCGGCCCAACCCTTTTTGAAATAAGGTAGGGTAAGGGCTAGGGCTGCCACTTGGTTTGGTAATTACCAAACCGACCGAATATCAACCGATGTTTTAAGTTTGGTAAACCGACTTTTTGGTAACCGAGACCGATAAAATTGAAATCGAAAATTGTCGAAAAAGTTGGTTTGGTTTTGGTAAATACTGAATCTACTGATTATCTAAATATTAGCTTTATATACTATGGTTTTCAACACACATACATGTATATTAAGAAATAAACATAAAAAATTTCATAATAGTATAAACATTACTACATATACTACATTAATAGTACATGTATTTTAAGTAACCTAGTCAAAGATAGTTAAATAACCTAGTTTTACTGAAAATGACTCAAACTTGATGTCATATATACAAAAGAAAGCTATAATTAGGAGATGAGTACAAAGTTTACGACTATAAATTAAAATTGAAGAACCTAGTTTTGTTCGTTCTAATTTTAATTACAAATAATTAGTTGTTCTAAAGTTGGTAATATCGAAAACCGAAATACCGAATTTGGTAGTTATAATTAAAAACAGAAAATTTTGGTTGGTAATTGGTAGCTCAATTTTGAAACCGAAAGCTTTGGTTTTGAAGTTGGTAATACCTATAACCGATTCGAACCGACTGAGTGACAACCCCTAGTAAGGGTCATGGATATGAAGCCCGGCCTGGTCCTCCGGCCCGGCCTATTTGAGCCCATAAGGGCCAAGCCTGGCTCGACACTTTAAGCCCACCCAAACAAGCCCTAATAATTTTCTATTTTTCATATTTTCTATATATATCTATATATATATATATATATTATCCACATACAACTTATCCCTTTATTTATTTATTTTATTTTTTGAAAGAGGGCTGATACGGATACCCTCAAACATTGATTAATGAAACCATAGAATACAAGGGGTGACATAGAGCCTGAACCCCATAATACAATAAGTATTGTATTCTAACATGCACCAGTTAGCAAAGAGTGCTCGATTTGTTACTCTATTTACTTTGACAAAGAGGTAACATAACAGAAATATAACTCTACTAAGGAGAAGCTCTATCAAGGCCCAGAAGGCCCAGGCCGTAAAGGCATGGATCTGACCCTCCATCTCAGCCGAAGAAGACAGCTACACCCACGCCACCACCTAGCCACCACACCCACCGTGCCGCCACCAATGTTGGACACCCACCATGATCGCTCTACAGTCATCGCCACCAGCCCATGGTAACCTTGTTGCCGTTCTCAGTGCCACACCATAACATCGTCCATAGCGCCACCACAGAACTAAATCGGGCTCGAAACCATCTGATAAAGCACCGCCACCCACCACCCTATCTAGCCCCCGATGACAACCAACTTCTGCTCCAACCCAGCAACGACTCAATCCCACTCCAAACCCACCCCCCAACCCCGATGTAGCCACCCTCCTCAACAAAGCAAAACACTAAAATACACCTCCTGACCCCAGCCTCCAAGCATCAGACATGTCCTCCAAACCATCATCCCGTCCAGCCGCATACAACGTATGCCAGAAAGGCCAGAGGCCAGCCCCAGCGCCGCCGCGCAGCCTCACAGGAGCGAAGGAAATATGCGAAGACAAGTTCTCTAGGTTTTTAGCGCGTGGGGTGCGTTATAACTGAATTATTCCTTAACACAACTTATCCCTTTATTATTTTGTAATTGATTTAGGAAGCTTTATTTTCTTTGTTAAATAACAATTAATTTTGAGAGGTAATTAATTGTATACGTACAACTACCTTAACTAATATTTATAAGTGTTATCAAGGTAACTTAAAAAAAAATGTTAGAGGGGCATTTAAAAAATGAGTAGATTACCCACCGATACAACCATTGAGCTACATTTTGCCAAAATAAAAAAATTGTTTTTTTTTTGAAACAAAGTAAGGCCCTTTCGGCCCTTGTTAGCCCTATTCAAGCCTAATCGAAAGGCCGGCCTAGCCGGGTCCTTTTGACCCTTACGGAATGGGCCGTAAGGGCGAATAAGGGCTTACATATTGAAGCCTCAGCCTGGCCCTAATTTTCATTGACTTTGACTAGGTCCGGCCCTACCCTGCCCAAAGCTCTAAAATTTAGAGTAGGGCCGGCCCTAGCCTGGCCCATGATAGCCCCTAGCCATAGCCACCACACATCAAAATTAGAGAAGCCCAGCCGCTGAATCCTTGTCTCTCTGTCCACCATCGTGCTCCACGATCCGCCACCGTCATCACACGGAAGTAAAGGAGATCCCGCACCACACCATGACCAAAGCAACTATATCCCTGCTTAGCTGCAACCACCATACTCCTACTAGGTAGAGGGTCTTCGTTGGCGCTGGGGCGCCGCTGGACGAGAGAAACCACTGCAACAAAGAAACCCAAAATTTTACTCCGACTTTCTTGGAGCTAAGAATATTAGAATTTATAATACAATATAATTTTATTTAGTGATCGATGAGTGATCTTTGACAAATTCTTTGCTTTATTTTTTTTTTTGAAGGAATTTATTTATTTATTTTAGGAACATGAAATTTATTCATTGAATGACTATGGAAGTTTACATAAGAACTAAAGTGAAAAGAAAGATGATGAGGAAAGATAGAGAAGAATGTTTGAACAGTGTCCTTTGCCATATTTTTTTTTACCAAGTCTCCTATATAAATGTTACTAATTAAGAAAAAAGTTCAGAAACACACAAAGTAAAAGTTATTATACGATGTCAATTTATACAATAATGTGGTGTGAATTATAGAAAAAACAATACAGAAAGACATTTCACGCATTGATAAATAAATTGCCGCCTAATGATAATAGAACATAATAGTAAGCAATAAAAAAAGCATTGCAAGAAGGCTAGTTTTGATAAAGCAAACAGTGCAAAAGTAAGTACATCAACACTTTTCTAGTTGTAGCAGGAACTTAATTCCATGCCTTAATTATTAATCAATTTTTCTTCTAATTGTTTCAGCTCAATGCTTGAGTATCCCAAAACCGACTAACCTCCAAACGCTATGACATACTCCAATGTAATTGTTGCTTCATATGGTGGAATAATCAAAACGGAATGAGGAGTTCATTATCAAGATTCAAAACGGTAAGAGTGCGTACATGCATGGTGGACATGGAAAGAGATCTGAAAGTCATTAAGGTCATTTTCCCGTCGTCAAAGCGCATCCATGCATCATGATCATTATATAACAATTACAATACGACTGATTCGAAGCTAAGTTCGACAGAAAATCATTGTGAATTGTTTATTGTTCCATCATCTTCACATGTGTAATGTAGTTGACAGCCCAATAGTTCATACTAATCACACATCAAAACTGAATTAATGTTACGGATTCAATACATTTATGAATTGTGCTTGCATGGAAAAGAAAAAGAAGAAGAAAAAAGTGGGGAGTTTTTAATTGATATATACTGCTTGTACATAAACAGTTAAATGCATTCAACTTAATTTGATTTATGAATTTACACTACTGTTAGGTTGATTATAATTTAAGCATAATCATACAACTGCATGATTAGAACTTTAAAAGAAAAATATTTTAACTAGAAATCTAAAATAGAAAAGTGAATCTATAATTGCTTACCTTTTATTCAAGGTTGAGTAATTCAAGTGCTTATTTTTTTCACTCTACTTAAAAAGTATGCTTTTCAAAAATGCAATAAACTTGAGATTCAAGTTTGCATGAATGACCTACTCATTCACACATCAAGCATGCATCAGCCAGAGTTTGTGATTCAAGTTTGCATTTATAACGTAGTCATTCACACTTTAAGCATGCACCAGTGTCAAATAAATAGAATCAAGTCAAATATGTAGCAATTGTTAAGAACTTTCCGAACATTAGTACTGTAGGTTTCAAAACTTATTTCCAGAATGGTTTTAACTTGCCAACCATAACTAGCCTGCTAACCTTAGCTTTAAGCTCAGAAACCCGTTTCGAGCTCAGATAAAAGACTGCTGCATCAGATTGATGGTTACCAAATCATCATTTATGGCATGGCCGGGCTTCTTGAAGGTGCCAAATTTTCAACTTGGCCAGACAATTTCTCCCTTTCACCAATCTGATCCCAAGATTTTTCTCCTCCTTATTTCTTTTCAACATTTCTGTTATAGTTAGGTGATCTTCGTCGATAGGATCTCCAGCTTCAATCCTATTACATTTGGGAGAAAATCCTGGAGTTAAAGGGGAATCAGTACTTATGTTTCTTCCTTCCGAATCAACTACTAAATTCATTGGATCCTTTTGAGTTGCAGTGCTTATATCAGTCATACTTCCCTTGATGGTTCCAGTTTCTGCAACTTTGGCAATTCCAAGGCCAAGTCCAATTGTGGAGTAAGTGAAGGACATAACCGCCGCAACAATAGAGAATCACAATTAATTGGACTAGGTCTTGGAATCCGATAAAGTTGGAGAAACTGGAACCATCATGGAAAGCATGATTGGAATAAGCCTGCTTGGAAGTGTGACTCAAACCGAAAAGATGTGGAGGAGATTCCAGAAAAACACAAAATATTGTTCGGAACTTCGGATAGCAACTTAGAAAATTTATGACCAGAGACAATTACCTACCTGTGCACAGCAGAAAAATTCGGCAAATTAGGCCATCCGGGGGCCTAGCTAAGCTATATATGGAAATTAGGTTTTTGTCAAAAGTCCATGGAGATAGGCAGATGGGAGATGTCTTCGGGATGCAAACGATACATATTAATAATCGATACTGCATAAACACATGTAGCGGATGAGGTTATGATATTTATATATACGCATGTGGTCAAAGGAGTTAAGGAGCAGAGCAACTGTAATCGTTCACGTTATAATTCGCCAAGCATGGCCGGTTTCAAAACAAGCCAAAGCAACCATCCCTGCATAGGAAGTTTCTTAATTTCTTGCACAAATTAATTGAGAAACCCATGAGAAGCCTAGCTTGTATTACTCAAATTAACCAAATTAAGATAGACATGACAGGTAATTTGTATGCATGTGAGTGGTAATTTTGTAATTCAATACTACGCAGTCGGAAAGGATCACCTAGGTTTACAAGTAATAAACCTAAAACAAAGGTTCTGGAGTCCACAAGAGATTAAAGGGATAAATCTCAATTTAATTGAAAATATGATAAAAGATAGTTCTGCAGTCATTTAAAGTTGCTTATATATGAGAAAAGAAACCCTAGGGCGACTAACAATGAAACCCTGAAGCCCACGGATAAAAATAAAACAAACCCAAAACAAACTAGGAAACTGAAAATTCAGTAAATTGCATTTTTGAGGCCCTAAACGACCCCGAAAGCCTGAAAAAGCCCACACGTCGTGGCATAGCGACAAGTTTTGTTCCTGGCGCGATTCCCTTTCCGGAAAGCTATGACACGCTCCAATCGGACACCAAGCTATGGCGTGGCTACTAGTGACTTTCGTTTTCCTCCTTTTGCACGATCAAGCTGCTCTTCGAATTGGACTGTCATCCGTTCTGCATCAAATACACCTATTAAAGACATGACAAAAAATTACAAATTGTCACTGGGTTATGATTCATTCGACATTAATTCATTGACTTTTCAAAAATATCATTTAACTCACTTACATTTACTATTATCTTATATTTAACTCACTGCCACTATATAATCCATTAAAACCCATTAAAATTGAAGGTATATTTGTCTACAATTCCAAATATATATTTTTTAAAGAAAAACTGACATTTTTTTTGTTTTTAAATTAAAATTCATATTTTCTTATAAAAATTTGTATTAGAAGTTATCAGAAACCTATAACAAAATTGAAAAAGAAATCTAACAACTTTTTTCAAAAAAATTATTTTTTCATTTTAATATTTATTATTCAAATATTTATATATAATTTGATGAAAATGACCCTCTCCATACTAATTTTTAACAACACAATAGATGTCATTAGACGGAAATGAGTTATGTGAAAGACAGATATTAAATTATGTGAGTTAAGTGATAATTTTGAAAAGTCAGTGAGTTAAGTGTCCAACAGGTCATAACTTAGTGACCATTTGTGATTTTTTCCCTAAAGACATATCTATCACTTCGTGACATTGCATTTGCTTACTTTTTTTTTTTTAAATCGAGATCACACGGTTCCTCAAAGACTTCATAGGCTCAGAGACTAATTCATGCCGGAGGATCATGTCAGAACGCTTCCTCCCCCTGGCCACCAATAATATATTGGAATTTAACTCCAATAAGCGTCGGTGGGATTCAAACTCAAGTATCGAGGTTCCACACCTAGAGGCTTTTACCAACTCGACCACCTGGAGCTTTTGCTTACTTTTACTCTCTTGTTTTGTTTGACATATCTATCACTACTGATGCATCAAGAGTTAATGGTTTGATTAAAAATTAGGGTCCTTGACTCAAACCACCAAAATAAGCAAAAATTATCAAATTATCCCACTTACCCCAGCAACAGATTTTTGTTCTCATATAGACAATTTAACAGCAAATGACCATTTTACCCTAAACCCAATTAAAGAATTACAACCACTACACTCAACATCTCTCTCTCTCTCTCTCTCTCTCTCTCTCTCTCTCTCTCTCTCTCTCTCTCTCTCTCACTGAGTTCTGATATTCAAACACCGCCAGACTAAACACGTGCTATTTTCTCAATGATCCACGGCCCTTTCACGATCCGATTCATGACCTTGAACAGTTGTTTCAGAAACAAGTCGTCACCGTTGATGAACCGGTGGAGGAGTCACCCGGATGGAATACGATCCTCTGCGGCGAAGTAGAAGTTTTGGAGTAGGTCAGAAATGATGTGGTCGTCCTCTCTGTGGAGAACGTCAATAGGCCGCCATACTCGTCCAGTTTCCTCTTCGACGACACATCGCCTGGCACACGTTGTCGCTGCTACTGCCGCGCGCAATCTACGATCGGGCAGTTACCCGACATTTACAGGTGGGCCCTTGAATCTCTGACCTGGTCGAGGAGCCACCCCAACTCGACTCGCCTACGAGATAGGTCCAGCTCTTCATGTCTCACAGTCGGAGAAGATGTGTAGGTGCTCAGAGCATTTTCTAGGTGCCCAAATCAAAATTTTTTTTCTTTTGTATACTGTGGACAAAAGGAAATTAAAAAAGACAAAAAAAAAACGTTTTATTATCTCGTAATACTAGGCTATCAGGGGCCAATTGATGTAATTTTTTCATTTTTTTCCTTAATCAAAGTTTTATTTGTCTAATTTTATGGAGATTAGTTTCCATTCCGGTGTCTAAAAGTTTTGTTCTATTGGGAGGCAATAAACATCTATTGAGGGGCAATATAGGTTTGTTGGCAGGGGCAATAAACCTCTCTGGCCTCATATAAGATCTCCGACAACCTTTTTAGAGACTTTCTGCGAGGTTTCATAAACCTCTATTGCCCCTCAATAAAGGTCTATTGGGGGGCAATAGACCTTTATTGCCCCTCTATTTGGGGCCAATAGAGATCTATTGGAGTCAATAGAGGTCTATACCCCAATAGATCTCTATTGGGGGGGCAATAGACGTTTCCCGTGACCTATGAGATCTCCAACAACCTCTTTGAAACCCTCCTGCGAGGTTTTCAGAAAAGTCCTGTGGGTGGCGGCTGGTGACCTGATTCAGGCAACCGATGACTGAATCCTAGAGGTCGGTGACGGGACTCCGGCAAAGTCTCCTATGACTTCTCTCTCTTCCATACTCTCTCTATGTAACAAAGGGGTGAGGGTAAAATTGTCACGCCGCGAATTTTGAATAACAAATTCAAATCCGAAACATGAATAATAACCAACACAAATAATGCCCTGAATTTTTTTCTTAACCAGCGTCTCGCAAACCATAATACAAACCTCGTAGCAACTATCTCTCGAGTCAAATATTACAAAACTACCATAAATAAAAGTTACGCTCAAAGGAGTCTATAAAACACACCAAAATAAACTAAGTGCTGATGTCAACCCCGCTGCCCTACTCAGCTCGCTCTCGACCCTGATTATCCTGACCTGCAGGATTATCCGCTACACCGTTTGAATAGTGTACCGGGATTGCAACAACACAAAACCTGGTAAGCTTTTTGCAAAGCTCGTGAGTAAATAAGAAATGAACGATTGATTTAATAAATCACAAAAACACAACTTAATCACAACATTTTCAACACAAATCAAACATTCATTAACAAACTCAAAATCATTTCAAATAAAGTCTCTCCACTCAACACCTCATAACCTCCAGCCCGTGTCCATGATCACGAGTAACCCAACTCGATGCTTTCATATCACACAATGGCAGACAAACTCTCCAACCCGTGTTCATGATCACGAGTAATCCAACTCGCTGCTTTCATGTCACACAATGGCTGACAAACTCTCCAACCCGTGTTCATGATCACGAGTAATCCAACTCGCTGCTTTCATGTCACACAATGGCTGACAAACTAGAGCTCTAGCTTAATCGTAACGTGTCACCTTGGCCTAGGTTCACCTTTACGATATAATCACACCTTCCCCATAGTAGCCTATGATCCATTGATCGAACATTTAAAGGTCCCTCAGACTCAAAATGTTATAACTATTCTCACATACGCGTTCTCACAATCCAATAGCCAATTACCATATAAATTGTAATTCTAAAACCATCACGCATTTTAAACAATAATCTAAAACAATCACCATCATTATTCTTTCATTCAATATCATTTAACATAATATATCATGGCAAATCACAAACCACTGACATATCATAACCCAAGTTATCACACTTTCACACCTCAATGTCACACCATATCATATAAAATCACGTAGATATATATATATATATATATATATATACGTAATCATCCACTCAGGAATGACCACTAATACCAACTATAGTTCACACGGAATAAAAACCAAGAAATTCATTTATTATATACTTTAAAACTCAATCCTTAAAACCATTTTTCATGCATAGCAATTAATTGTGCAACAACGAAATTCGGTTCGTAAATGAACCATGTGAGATTTACTCATCTCTAAACTCCCGCTGCGTCTTCTTACAGCTCAAAATACGATTCACAATCATCCGCTAACAAATCCGTCAAACACCTAATCAAAACGATATTTAACTTAAAGCACAATTCAAGAAATGTACTTATACGAAGATCCAACGGTCGGATCTTCACCCGTGACCACCCAAAGTCATCGGGACAGTCCTACGATTATCATATCAAAACTATAAGTCCATCGGACGGTCCGCATCTTCACATATCACAAATCGAACGATAGAAATCGAACGAAATCGTAAAATTCATAACTAAATCATACGATATCCAAAATTCACATGCTATATATCGAAATGATCGTATAAACACGTAGAACATAAAAATGGGCAGAAACTGCCCTTGGGACCCCCGAAGGTGGCCGGAAAAGGCCGCCGGAGTTAGGGACAGATCTGCCGCCGACCACCGCCTATGGTGTCGGGGCCGAGCTTTTCCTCTTCGTTTAATCATTTTGAGCAACTTTCATAACTATCATGAAGTCTGAAAACGAAAGGAAGTGATCGAAAATTACCTAGAACAGTCCGGTTTGGCCGGAAATTTTCCAGAAAACGGCGAAGCTCCGTCGAGCGTGAAATCGATCTCCCCAGGTCCGGGACTTCTTGGTGCTTATTCAGAAAGTTGAGACAAGTCTAATGAGCCAAGAATCTCGAGTTCTGGTGGCCGGTAGCTCGAGATATTCACTTCGCACTCAAAACGGCCGGAAATGGAAACAAGCTTCCTGCCGCCGCTACAAGCCGTTTCACGGCGCAAGGTTGCCACTGGCAGCTGCGCAAGGTCAAGACGAAGCCGTGGGAGTGGTTTGGTGGCCGGAGGAGGGAGAACGGAGCCAGAGACTCTGTGCTCTGTTTTCGGTTCTGTTTCAGGAGGGAGAGAGAGAAAAAAACCAAGCGGCTACCAAAAATAGAAACCCTAGCTATTTTTGGAAATTTCCAAAAATAGCTAGGTATATATACCCAAAATGGAAACTTTTCCAAACGCGATAACTTCTTCATACGAACTCCGATTCTTGCGTTCCGCATATGTACTAACTCGTATCGACGGGCTCTACAACTTTCGTGAAGGAAGTTTTCCCAAATTCCGTACGTACAAAAAGTCGATTTTTGTGACCCCCCCTAAATAACGTTCGTTTCGAAAATAAACTCATTCGAAACCAAATTCCTCATGCAACGACATACGAAACATGCCCACAATTCATATTTCATATAATTGAACAATATCGAATTACAAAACATTTAACTGAGAATTTCGGGTCCTCACAAAAATAGTCTCAAAAATAAATTAAAAAAAACATAATTGGGTATTAGTGAATGCCTTATTAAAGTCTCCATGGGTAAGGGGAAATTAAAAAAAACTTAATGGGGTAAGTGAGAAAAAAATCCCTGGTGTATTCCGTGTTTTAGGCGGTAGTGGGTCAATCACATAAAGAGAAAGAGCCTGCTAATAATGGGTCTTCAGTGAATTCTGCATTAGAGTGGAGTTTTTGGGGGCCCGAGGAAAGAGAAAGACCAGTGCTTTAATATTTTACATGATTAAGCATAATTGGAAGAACCATACAATTAAGCTAGCTCAGACAATTTCTCTCTCTCTCTCTCGCGGTAGAACCAAACCCAAAACAGAGCAAGTTTCACCAGCCAATCTCTTCCACCTCAGGCCACCTCACGACGTCGGACCACCTCCCTTAGCTTCGCCTCGACCTTGCGCAGCTGCCAGTGGTGGCCTTGTGCGGCAACACTGCCGGCAGCGGCGGCTGAGGACCCGGCTCCATTTGAGCCGATTTCGAGTCGATCTCGATATCTCGAGCTACAGGCCACCATTTCTCTTGATTTTTGGCTCATTGGACTTGTCTAAACTTTCTGATCAAACCCCAAAACGGATCGCTCAAGTGGTGGACTTTTCCACTTCTCAACCCGTTTAAATCGAAAAACAACCTTTCGATCCAGATATCTCGAGTTACAGACCACCATTCCTTATGATTCTTGGCCTAGTGAACTCGCCTTGAGTTTCTGAACAAGTATCCAGAAGGGATTGAGGCGAGTGGTGGAAGTTTTTACGTCGAAATGGAGCTCGCCGGTTTCTGGAAAAATTCCGGCTATCGTGACTGATTTCAGTAATTTTCGACCTCTTCTTGATGTTTTCTGATAGCATGCCTTTAGAGTTTTTGGTTAAGCTTGATGAGATGAAGAAGAGCTGCCGGGCCCCGACACCATTGGCAGTGGTTGGCAGCGGCTCTGCCACTAACTCCGACGGCCCTTTCCGGCCACCTCCGGGGGTCACAAGAGCAGTTTTTGTGCATTTTTAGATTCTATATTTCAATTCGATCATTTCTATATATTATACGCAATTTTCGGATATCGTATGATTAAGTTATGAATTTTTACGTTTCGATCGTTCGATTTGTGATCTGTGAAGATCGGACTGTCCGATGGACTGGTAGTTTTGATATGTTGATCGTATGACTGTCCCAATGACTTTGTGTGGTCATGGACGAAGATCCGACCGTTGGATCTTCGTATAATTGTGAAATGGTGATTCGAAAGGCGATTCGTAAGAATCCGACCGTCGGATTTTTGTATTAGTTTGTGGAGATGTTGTAAGGGCGATTCAGGAAGATCTGACCGTTGGATCTTCGTGATAATTTAGGAGGATGATCCTAAGGGCGATATGTGAGGATCCGACCGTTGGATCATCGTTTAATTTCGATCCGACTGTTGGATCATCGTTTAATTTCGATCCGACTGTTGGATCATCGTTTAATTTCGATCCGACTGTTGGATCATCGTTTAATTTCGATTCGACCGTTGGATCTTCGTTTAAGTATGTTTATGAGTTGTTGGCCAAGTTAAGATCATATTGGATTAGGTGATAGACGGATTGATTTGGCGAACGATTCGTGAAATTGTGTTTGAGCTGTTAAGAAGACGCTGCTGGATTTGAGGTGAGTAAATCTCACATGGTTCATTTACGAACCGAAATTACTTATTTATATCGTAATTGATTGAAAATGTTTTATGGAAATGGATATTTGTTTAAAACTACATGGACTTGTTCTTCTACGGTCCATAGGTAAGTAAAATGTATTTAAACTATAAAAATGAATTTCTCGATTTTCACTATGTGTGGATTATAGTTGGTATTAGTGATCATTGCTGAGTGAATGATTACGTATATATATATATACGTGGATTATATATATTGGTTGACGTGTGATTGGTGTGATGAAATGATTGAGAATGGATTGGTTATTATTCAAGCTATTATTCTCGCATTTAATTGTTGAATAATGAAATATTGATCATGTGGTGTAAAAGCTACTCTATATGTTCCAATTTTGGATTTAGGGTCGACGTAGTGACAGGTATGAGGGAATCGGATGCTCTAATCCTAGGTGAATGATGAGCTACGATTGGTTGAGTATATATATGCCACAACCCTTATCGGGTGATGGGCTAAGTTGAGTATTCGTATCGGATGTTCTAACCTATGTTGATGAACTACGATATTGACAATCATGTCGGATGCCATAACCTAGGCCAGGTGATGGGCTACGATTCAGTTAGAACTCTAGTCTGTCAGTTATCGTATTTTTCTAAATACGACTCTGGGATTTTGAGAAGAAAGTTATAAGCTCAGATCCTGAATTAATTCTTGGTGAGTTAGAGTTGATGATTTTGTGACTGATGTTGGGATTGTGGATTTCTTTGTGGATGTTGACATTGTTGGTTTTACTTGAGTTAAAAGAATTGTGATTTAATAAATCAACCGTTCATTCTTGTTTACTCATATGGGCTTTCAGAAAGCTTACCGGGTTTTGTGTTGTTGCAATCCCGGTACACTATTCAAACGGTGTAGCGGATAATCCTGCAGGTCAGGAAAATCGGGGAGGAGACCGAGCTGGTTAAGGGTTGCAGCATTTACTTTATTTCCTTCTATTGTGAGGTTTGTTATGCTCATTAAGAGCATTACAATTTTACGTTGTAAGAGTGAGATGTATTAATGAACTCGAGGTTTTCGAGATTTTATATTCGAGTGGCGAGTGGTGTGTTTGTTCTGAGAAAAAAATTCATAATGTTATTTTGTAATTGTTATTATTCATGTTTCGGATTTGAATTGGTTATTCCAAATTCGGGGTGTTACAGTTTGGTATCAGAGCGTAAGGTACATATTTATTGATATGTCAATACTTTCCGAGTGATGGCCCATCTGCAACGGATCCCATCGTGTGCTCTCCGGTATTGGCCATGTCATTGGGTATGTGTGAGCGTTAGGAGTCGTTTAGCCCTCTGAGTCGTTGTAGGAACTTGAGTGCTTTCCTTGTAGTATTGACTTGGTTAATATGGACTTGTATTTGACTTATAATGTGTTTTAGTGCTATACTTATATTAACCAAGCATACTATGCACCTTAGGTGATGGACATTCAGAGGGGTAGGCCTAGAAACCGTGGTGGTGCTAGAAGAGGAGGTAGAGGTGGTAACTGAACTAGGCATATGGAGGATGTCTACGAGGAAGAGGTGGAGGTACCACATGTTGAGCAGCCTGTACCACCCGTGGGTGTGGGTGATGATCCCGATGGCTTGTTAGGGTTAGCGAGGGACATTAATCGTTTGGGAGCAACCAAATTTGGAGGAGGTACAGATTATATGGTTACAGATCGGTGGATCGAGGATTTGCAGACTTACTTTGTCTTGATTGATTGTGATGAGATTGAGAAGAGAAAGCTAGCCGCCTTCATGCTCAAGGATGAAGCTAGAGTGTGGTGGAATGTCACTCAGAAGAATACTGATGTATCTACCCTGACTTGGGATGGCTTTGAGAGGTTGTTAAGAGAGAAGTACTTCCCAACTGCTGTGAGGGAAAAGTTGGAGCGGGAGTTCCTTGCATTAGTACAGGGGAAGATGACCGTGATAGAGTATGATGTAGAGTTCTCCAGGATGTACAAGTATGTGAAACAAATGGATGATGAGGATCTGGCTAAGAAGTTTCAGCGAGGGTTGAATCCTTCGATCGAGCGTGATGTGGCCATCTTAGAGCTAAAAACGAAGAGGGAAATCTTGGCTAAGGCTCAGATCATTGAGCAGCAGAACCTGATTAGTAGGGAGAAGGAATCAGCTGGGAGAGATTTCCTGGGAAAGGGAAAGGCAGTGATAGGGAACAGTAGGTCCAGAGGCTTCAGAGACGGTTTCTGGAAGAAACATAAGAAGCAGTTCCAGCATCATGCCCCAGCTAGGACAGTAGCAGCTCCTCCTATTCAGGCTATACCTATCAGACAGATAGCACCAGCAGCGCTTGTGAAGTTCTATAACTGTGGCGAGCAGGGCCATATCTCTCGTGCATGCACGAAACCGCATGGCAGAGTATGCTACAACTGCGGGCAGACAGGGTACCTTTCCAGCGAGTGTATCCGACCCCAGGGTAGAGTACAGGGAAACCAGCAGAGGCAACTACCACCAGCACCTGCTAGAGTCTTTGCCATTGGCCAGGGAGGCACGGGGGTGGAAGGTACTCTATCTATTTTTCACTATCTTGCTAGAGTACTGTTTGATACAGGAGCCTCCCACTCCTTCATATCTAGTTCAGTAGTGGATGTGTTGGGTTTGATCGCCATGCCTCTTATTAGATCATTATGTGTTACATCACCTCTCGGTGTGTCTCTTGAGCTTAAAATGTTTTGTGATGATTTCCCTATTGGGATTGGTGGCAGAGAGTTCTCTGCATCCTTGATTGTGATTCCGGATCACACATATGATATGATTTTGGGTATGGATTGGTTGAGCCCGAACCATGCTGTGATTGATTGCTTTAGAATGATTATGTCCTTCCGTGTCCCTGGACAACCGGTGTTTCATTACCGTTGTCTGAAATCCAACATTGCCATTAGGGCAGGGATTTTGGCTCACATTGAATCAGGGAGCAGTACTTCAAGGATTACAGGGATTCCTGTAGTCTCAGAGTATGCTGATGTGTTTCAGGAGATACCTGGGTTACCTCCGAAAAGAGTAATGGACTTCTCCATTGATGTGATACCAGGTACTTCTCCTATATCGAAAGCACCCTATCACATGGCTCCAGCTGAACTTCAAGAGTTGAAGGTTCAGATTGAAGGATTACTTGCACAAGGGTTCATACGGGCTAGTGTATCTCCTTGGGGTGCACCAGTGCTGTTCGTGAAGAAGAAGGATAAGTCACTTCGATTATGTGTGGATTATCGGCAGCTGAACAAGGTGACCATCAAGAACAGGTACCCTTTACCTAGGATTGATGACTTGTTCGATCAGCTTAGGGAGGCTACTGTGTTCTCAAATATTGATTTGAGATCTGGATATCACCAGTTAAGGGTGAAGGATGAGGATATTCCAAAGACAGCGTTCAGGACCAGGTATGGACATTATGAGTTCCTTGTCATGCCTTTTGGTCTCACTAATGCACCTGCAGCATTCATGGACTTGATGAACCGCACGTTCAGTCCATACTTGGATAAGTTTATTGTAGTGTTCGTTGACGACATCTTGATTTATTCAAGGTCATCAGATGAGCATGAGAAGCATTTGCGGATTGTGCTACAGACGTTGAGAGAGAAGAAATTGTTTGCCAAGTTTGAGGAGTGCGATTTCTGGCAGAAAGAAGTCAAGTTCCTTGGTCATGTGGTTTCGAAGGATGGAGTTTTTGTGGATCATTCGAAGGTTGAAGCAGTGATGAGTTGGAGCCGCTCTACTATGATTATTGAAATCCGTAGCCTCCTTGGATTGGCAGGGTATTACAGGTGTTTCATTAAAGGGTTTTCTGGTATTGCTTCGGCTTTGACAAAATTGACAAGGAAGGACACTCAGTTTGTATGGACGGATAAGTGTGAGAATGCTTTCAATGAGCTGAAGACTAGATTGACTACGGCTCCAGTGTTGACTATTCCTACTAGTGGTGGTGGTTTAGTTATCTACAGTGATGCATCTCATCAGGGTTTGGGGTGTGTGTTGATGCAGAATGGTGGTGTTGTTGCTTATGGTTCTAGACAATTGAAGGCACATGAGCGGAACTACCCCACTCATGACCTAGAGTTAGCCGCAGTGGTGTTTGCCTTGAAGATTTGGAGACACTATCTTTATGGTGAGAAATTTGAGCTCTTTTCTGATCATAAGAGTTTGAAGTACTTGTTCTCCCAAAAGGAGTTGAACATGAGGCAGAGGAGATGGATGGAGCTCATCAAAGACTATGATTTCACTTTGGAGTATCATCCCGGAAAGGCCAACGTAGTGGCAGATGCTTTGAGTAGGAAGCCCTGAGTAATCATGGCATCGCTTATGGTGCAAGAGTGGCTCATGTTGGAAGCTGCATCCGAGTTTGATCTTATGCCCGTAGGAGTTTGATCCGAGTGTAAGTTATACCTAAATGAGATAGTGAAGCTTCATGGTGTGCCTGTTACGATTGTTTCTGATCGGGATGCTCGTTTCACTTCGGAATTTTGGTGTAGATTCCATAAGGCATTTGGCACATCTTTAGCTGTGAGCACCGCATTTCATCCACAGACAGATGGGCAGACTGAGAGAGTGAATTAGGTAATGGAGGATATGCTTAGAGAAACGGTGTAACAGAGAAAGATATAGAAGAAAACGGTGTCGAAGGACTGAAACACCAAGCTTTTCTATTTCCAGCACAGTTCTTCTACTGTTCTTATTTCTATCACTAGTCTTCATTTCAGAAACCTTTTGCTTCTTTTGCTCTCCATGAAGACCACCTTGCTGACAATTGTTAATCCAAAAGTCCACAAATGGGTCTGCATCAAGGTGTAAAATATTTGTAATTGTAGTAGATGATAGATCTGTCAACACAAATTTTAAATCCACCAAAGCCGGCTTTTAACTCCAGGCAGGTGGGGTCAGTGTTGTTCCCCAGTTAGTCGCTTAATTATGAGGCTGGAGAGTTCTCCCTTGTTTGTACGGAAGAATTAGTTTGATTAATTTCAAGTAAAAGAGATGATAGTTGTGCGTCACCATGGGGTTTCTACAAATATAGTAATGACCTAATTATAGGAAAACATTCAACCATAATTTAATTAGATAAGAAAATATAACAAGTTTGCTGGGTAGACTTGCAGAGTTGCAGACTTCGTTGATAGGCACGCAATGGAACTATGGAAGGAGGAGGATAGATGTAGACGACAAAAGAAAAAAAAAATAGACGGCAAAAAAAAGTTAGATGACTAATCACTTAGGTTTCCACGTGTCGTTCTATTATAGGTAGGTCACTTACCGTAGCATGGAAAAATTTCATTTCCAAATCGTCCCTGAAGATCCAGTTGGCATGGGTCTTATTTATAATCCTCCACATGAAAAATAATCAGTCCAGCGCAGCAAAGTCACTATCACCCTTGCTATAACAACAAAAGCAAGCCAGTACCCTTCCCTATAACTCTATAAGTAACCAGCATCTGTTGAAGGCAAAGATATATCCGCCTAGTCTTAGCAAATACAACAATATAATATGGCTTTCAGTAATCGTACCAAGCCTCATGCTGTTTGTATACCAGGTCCGGCTCAAAGCCACATCAAGGCTATTCTTAAATTAGCCAAAGCCCTCCATCACAGAGGCTTTCAAATAACCTTTGTCAACACAGAGTTCAACCACAAGAGATTTCTTAAATCTCAAGGACCCAACTCCCTCAATGGCTTACCTGATTTTCGCTTTGAAGCTATCCCGGATGGCATTCCAGAATCAGGTGAAGATGCCACCCAAGAGGTCACTTTGATTTGTGAATCCATCAGAAATCATCTTTTGGCTCCATTTCGTGACCTCCTGATAAAACTCAACAGTACTAGTAGTCCCGTGACCTGCATTGTTTCGGATGGTTTATTGTCCTGCTTTACCACCACGGCTTCAGAAGAACTTGGAATCCCTGTTGTATTGTTCTACACTGTTTCTGCTTGCAGCTTCATGGGATTCAGGAAATTCCGAACTTTGCTTGAGAAAGGACTCGTACCACTCAAAGGTACTAAAACAACTATTGAAGCATTTGTTTAAATTTTATGGTTATAAACTAGTAGTTTGATTGTAAACATGTAACAAAATTTTTGGGTGCTGTAGATGAGACCTGTTTGACAAATGGGTTTCTGGACAACGTTATAGAATGGATTCCAGGAAAGAAAGATATGCATTTAAGGGATCTCCCATCCTTTTGTCGAACTACAGATCCAAATGACATCGTGTTCAACAGTGCCATGGAAGCAACTGAAAAAGCAAATAAAGCTTCAGCCGTTGTTCTTCACACATTTGATGCTTTGGAAAAAGACGTTTTGGAAGCTCTCTCCTCATCTATTTCTCCACCCATTTATGCAATTGGTCCTCTCCAATTGCTTCTCAATCAAATACCAGAAGACCCTTTAAAGCTTATGGGATACAGTCTTTGGAAAGAAGAAACAGACTGTCTCCAATGGCTAAACTCCAAGGCACCAAACTCTATTGTTTATGTTAATTTTGGCAGCATTGCGGTTTTGACACCCGAACAGCTGCTTGAGTTTGGTTGGGGACTTGCAAATACCAAGCTTCCCTTCTTCTGGGTCATTAGGCCTGACTTGGTCATTGGAAAGTCGGCAATCTTGCCACCAGAGTTTGAAGCTGAAACCAAAGACAGAGGTTTAATAGCAAGTTGGTGCCCCCAAGAACAAGTCCTAAACCATCCATCAGTTGGAGGGTTTCTAACACACAGTGGTTGGAATTCAAGCATCGAGAGTGTTACAGCTGGAGTGCCGATGGTGTGTTGGCCATTCATTGCGGACCAGCATACAAACAGTTACTACACTTGCAATGAATGGGGAATTGGCATGGAGATCAATAACAAAGTCAAGAGAGACAATGTGGAGAAGATTGTCAAGGAGTTAATGGAGGGAGAAAAGGGTAAGAAGATGAAAAACAAAGTCTTGGAGTGGAAGAAACTAGCAGAAGAAGCCACTGCTCCACATGGTTCTTCATCAAAGAACTTGAAGGATTTAGTGAATCAAGTCCTATTAAAAAAAGGCACTTAGTTCTGCTGCATGTTGTTTTGTTTGTTTAATCAACTGAAAAGGTGTAATTGGCCTGTTCCTATATCTCAATAACAGCTTTTGTAGCTTGATTTCAATTTTAGCATTTGTTTTGTTATATAATCGTTCATGGTTTTGTTTAACCTCAAGTTAAAATAGTAATGATATAAAGTTATATACTCAGAGATCGTACCAAACTTTAAGATTTGAATGCGCATCATGTCAGATATTAATCATTATTTTTCAATTGTACGAGCCTACAAAGCTACGTTCTTTCAATAATGGAGTTGCCCCAGGTCCCAGAGGTGGGATCTACGTTCTTTCAATAATGGAGTTGCCCCAGGTCGCAGAGGTAGGATACTAATCACAAGAAAGGGAAATCGTGTAAGCACAGTAGCTTCACAAATGCTTATTTGCACTCCACAGATAATGCAACCACCAACATTACAAGCACGCTGAAAGAAGCTTCTCACACTACTCTATGCACTCATACATGAAAACAATTCATTCATCTTAGATTCCGTTAACAGAATAAGCTTATTCCTCCCAGGTATCAAATCTCAAACCGGTGCTGTCAACCAAGCCAGTGGAATGTAATGACTTGAGTATAAACTCGGAAGCAAAACTGCAGACCACATATCTAATTATCTGGAGGACCCGTGTGCTTAAGAGACACAGTGGCATTGATTGTAGGCTTAGTGTAGGTCTCAAGTTGATCATTGCGTACTGACCACAGATTATAAAAAAGTTTAGCCCCAAATCTTTATCGAAACCATCAACTTTATAAGATATAGTAATATGGATAATCCAACAGGACCAACACTAAAGGATTCATGAATTTAAACTTTTCTTCTGTATGTTTTATATGATTGAATAATTCACAAAACAGAAAACTCACATATAACTGCCCGGCATATAATATCTGTACGGCTGTACCTAATTATTTATGCTCCCAACATAAACTACCATGAGGGGAAATTATAACACATGAACCCAACTTGATGGAGATCAAATTTGTATCACATAAAAGCACTACGTATTATTAAAAAAAAATTTAAAAATTTAAACTTTTACCATGTTGAAGGATATCGACATAATGTGTGCCTCTACAAACTAGGGTTTAGAGTTGTAATAGGAATGTGTTTTAGGTATTCAATTGTAATCGGATTCTATTACCTTTTGGGTACCTTGTAACTCCCTATTTAAAGGGCTCATATTATCAATGATAACACACAATTCTATTCTCCTACAACACGTTATCAGCATGAGTTCTAACCCTAGCTTCAGAAAAAGAAAAAAAACTTTTCTCTCTGCCGCCAACCCAAAAACAAAAACAAAAAAAACAAAAAAAAAAGGAGGGAGAGGCCGAACCTCAGCCTCACCGGCCACCGAACTGCAGCAGCAGCAGCCCAGGCCACCGTGCAGCAGCAGCAGCAGCCCAGGCCACCGTGCAGCAGCAGCAGCAGCCCAGGCCACCAAGCAGCAGCAGCAGCAGCCTCCCTGCAGCCCTCCTGCCGCTCCCTGCGTCCCTGCAACCCGCCTGCGTACCGTACCAGTCCGCCTGCGTACCAGCCCAGCCCGGACGCCACCGCCGCCGCAGCGCCCCCGCCACCTGCAGCTTTTCTGCCCACCGCCACCTGCAGACCAGAAGAAAGAAGAACAAGAAGAACAGAGGAAAGAAGAAGAAGAAGACCGAAAAAAAAGAAGAAAAAAAAGGAGAGGGACCCGGCCCCGAAAAAAAAAAAAGAAAAAAAAAAAGGAAGAGAAGGGCTGGGCCCGGAAAGAAAAAAAAAAGGGAAGAAGAAGAAAAAAAAAAGGGGGAAGGGAGAAGGGCAGCCACCAACTGCCAATTTCCAACCAAATTACAGCAATTCTAATTTAGCTACACGCCTGCATCAACACGCGCGTGTATAAAGAATTGTGAAGCAAAACTTCAAATTATCAAGTAAGTTTTTACGATTAAAGTTCCTGCTTTCTTGTATTTAAATTCCTTTTATTTTCTGTATAATATTGGAATATATGTTGCCAAATGATTTTGAGTACTTAACGAAGCGGAATTGTGGGGATTCACGCTTAACGAACTAAGAGTGTTCGTATGAACTAAGAGTGTTCATAATTAAACGAACTAAGAGTGTTCGTGTGAACTAAGAGCGTTCACAATGCTTGGACTAAGAGCGTCCGTAAGCATCAAATTGTGACCATATTAAACATCATTGTTGGTCTAATCCAAAAGAGATTCTTGGAAAATGATTTCTTGGTAGCATAGCTCGGAAATCTTATTATTTTAGTTTTCGTGGAAGTTTAGCTCCGAAACTAATATATTTCTCTTCTTATTTTCAGGATGTCGAATGAACCTAGACTCGACTTTCCCATGCTTGACTCAACAGGCTCGGATTACCACAGTTGGGTAACCGATGTTGAGAATCATCTCACTTCCAAGGGAATATTACCCATAATCCAGGCACCTAACCCGGATCTTTTGTTCAACCGAACATCTACAAAGCATGCTCAAGCAGTTATCTTGATGCGACGCCATATGGACAAGGCACTCAGATTGGAGTATATGTCGATCAAGGATGCAAGAGAGCTATGGGTAGCGCTAGAAGAGCGCTTTGGCAATGTCCAAGATTCCCTCCTCCCTGACTTGAAGGTTCAATGGAACAATCTGCGCTTTGCTGACTTCAAGTCTGTTGCTGAATATAATTCAGAAGCTCTTCGCATACAGTCCATGTTGAGGTTTTGTGGACAACCTGTCACAGAGCAAGAGCTAATTGAGAAAACTCTCTCCACCTTCCCCGTTTCAGCCATTGTGGTATCAAAGCAATACCGTACTGAAGTCAATGCTGGACGGATCACGAGGTTCCATCAGCTTATTAATATTATATCTGTAGCTGAGAAACATGATAACATACTCGTGAGGAATTATAATTCAAGGCCCATTGGAACTAAGAGCGTTCATGAGGCGAATTATAATGCACCCAAAGGAGGGCGCAAGGAGCGGTACCCTAAGAATGGGGGACAAGAGGGACGTATGGGCCCATATAACCGCCCTAACCAGGAAGGAAACCGCAAGTTTGGTGCGGATACACGTGGTGGTAATGCCACACGTGGGAGAGGGGGTCGTGGTATCCCTAGCCGTAATGATGGCTCAATGGGTCGTGGTGGTGGCACCAACCCTCCTAGGGAACGCCCGCAACGTGCACGACGTGCACCTCAATTAAAGGGAGGCAACCGCAATGATGAGTGTCATCGATGTGGATCAATTGAGCATTGGTTCAAGCAATGCAAGGCAAGTGAGGAACTAGCTGCAAGCTACAGGGCATATAGGGACCTGAGAGAGCAAGAAGTGTACCTTGCAGAAGAAGAAGAAGATGGTGGAGATGTCAATCTCACCATAGAGGACTTCAAAGCTGAAGATGAAGTGCACATGGATGCAACAGACTTTGATTAGATTAGTCCTTTTTATTTTTCCAAGAACTTTTGTAATGGCAATTTGCCTTAGTCAATAAATGACAATTGTATTAACTCTTTCTTATGTGGCAGACCCAATAAAATGTGATGTCTAGGAAAGTCATTGAGATTCTTGGTACTTAAGAGAGCCTCGCTCCACCAACATCTCTCTCTACTTTCCTGGTCATATTTGATTGGAGTTACCAAACGGATAGAGTGACTACAATGTGTCTTACTTTGATTTTATTTTGGATTAGACTTTGGAAACTTTGATGTAATCATTGGCTATTAATAAAGTGTCAATTCTTTTACTTAATGTCTTGGACATACCTTAATTCGAACTTTATAGAGCCAATGGTTTTCATGTGGAAACACATTATGAGAATGGACAGAGTTCCTTTGCATCACCTCTAATGACTACGGACATAAACGAGTATTAGAGAAACTTATGTGTCGCTCTAGTGGGTTGTATGCAACCACTATTTGAGTTATTGAATCCAACTATGTCATGAGAGACGACTTATGGGATTTTGACACATATAGGCTTTGACATGATGATCCGTGTATTAAAGACTTTACACGGACATCCATTTTCAGAACGAAGAAAAGTAAGAACCAAGAATTGGTTCGAGGAGCTGCACATGCGCCTCATGGCCATGATTGTGCAAAGACAGGCCATACATGGCCAGTGCCGCCTACCCCCTGCGGCAAATACATGGCATTGACGCCATAAACTCCTCTATCTACTTCTCAAGTCTATTGTGACACTATGGCTTCACCAAAACCTTTATTGGTTGATTATAAAGCCCATGTTTCGTTCTGTAAAGCCTGTTATTTAGGATTGAGACCATCCTATGCAAAGGAGATTGAGGAAATAATTCCATTCTCACAAAGAATCTAAGGGAATTCTATGGATTTGATCAACCAACTTGCGGACCATATAGATGTTTTATGGTGTTGGTTGATACGCAAACACGCTGGTCACGTGTTGTGCCATTATCCACTCGTAATGCTGCTTATACTACACTCCTAGCACATAACATATGGCTACGGGCTCACTACCCAGATCATCCCATTCAGTCAATTTGACTTGATAATGCTAGAGAGTTTACATCGACAGTTTTCGATGACTATTGCATATCATTGGGTATTGATATCAAGTATCATATTCCCATGTACACACCCAATTGGTCTCGCGGAAAAGCCACCATTAAACGACTACAATGGTAGCCCGGACATTGGTAATGCGCACCAATATTTCCGCTTGGGTTATGCAATAACGCATGCAGCTATGCTAATTCGTCTACGACTCATAGCCGCCACTCAACTTTTATTTGCGTTACAGCTAGTGACTGGGTTCGAGTTTAATATCTCGTATTTATGCATATTTGAGTGTGCGGTTCATGTGCCAATTGCGTCGCCACAGCGCATCAACATGAGTCATTGCAACGAATGCATATATATATTTGTTGGACATGAGTCTCCAACTATAAGTCCGCTATGTAGAACCCTTGACAGGCGATCTCTATTTCGCTGGATTTGCGAATTGTCACTTTGATGAGACAGTCTTCCCGTCGTTAGGGGGAGATTAGAACGTCAATGTTCAACAGGAACGACAGGAATTGTCGTGGTCTGTCCCCACTATGTCTCATCTTGATCCCCTAAAAGTGACGAGATCACATATACCTGCTGCAAACATGCCTGCAAGGATTGATGTCCCCACAAGAGGACATGGTGCCACCCAGAGAAGATGGGTACTGCACCACTACCATGGATGGTAGTATGGTGACGCCACAAAGGTGGCATAATGGCGTCATAGGCCATGGGTTCCGCTAGAGAGAGTAGGAGACCCATAGGTTCGATGGATTCTCGCCTTAAGAAGAGAGCGAGTTTGGCACAACTTGATCCATTGATCATTGATACTCATAATCCGTCTCATGAGAATATTTTGGATTGTGGTTATGTCCAAGAGACATCGTTGGGGGACGCCTCAATGTTAGAACCAATTCCTAAGAATATAGAGATCTCTACGAACTACACTAGTGTACATGAGGACGTGGAATTATTGAGACCAATGACATCGAACCTTACTCCGTTGAAGAATGCCAACGTAGAGAAACTTGGCCTAAATGGAAAGATGCGATCCAGGTTGAATTGGATTCACTAACGAAGAGGAACGATTTCGTGCCTGAGATGCCAACACCTCCTAACATAAAACCTATTGACATTAACAGGTCTTCGTTAGATAGCGTGATGAGAAAAAGAGATGGTAATCTCACCTTATGGCGCAAGGTTTCTCACAACGCCCTGGAATCGACTACGAGAAGACATATTCTCTCGTAATGGATGTCATTGCACTCCACTACCTTGTCAGTTTGGTAGTTTCCAAATAACTGAACATGCAGCTTACGAATGTGGTCACTACGTATCTCTATGGGGATCTAGATACGAATATAATGAAGGTTCTTGTGGACTTTATTTACCCAAGTCAAGTGGCTCTAGACCACGGAGCGCATTTGCAACGAGATTGAAATGCTCACTAAAATGACTACTTGATTGGGAAGGGATATGATGAACTATGCCCACGCGTTTCCATGACAAGTTCCGGATTTGCAATTGTCACGGTTTATGTTGATAAACATAATTGGAACCCTTGAGAGTTAAGGGAAACCGCTGAACACCTGAAATCCGAGTTTGAGAGGAAGGACCTTGGAGAACACGTTTTGTCTAGATTCAGAACTTGTATACCGTGTCAATAGACATTTTTGATAAAGTCAAAGATGCACCATGGTCGTCCGTAGTCTTGGCCCTAAAAGGGATCCGTTTCGTCCCAGGGATGATGACGAAGACGTGTTAATAGCAGAAGTGTTACTTATGTACAATAGGCGCATTATTGTACTTAGCACAATACAAGACCGGACACCTCAATTATTATGAACTTGTTGGCTAGATATAGCCCCGCGCCAACGCAACGCCATTAGATTGGTATAAAGACAATCTTTCGATATTTGAGAGGTACGATTGATATGGGCTTGTTCTATCCCTACAGAGAAAAGAGATGATGGAAGTGTGGGATCGGACCCCACAAGGCAAAATGCCACCTTCCGTGCTCCTCCTCCCCTCCATCGAAATGACAACAAGCATTTCTAAATATTGAAATGAACCAAATCCGATCAGAGGATAATGTAGCGGACTTATTTACTAAGTCGTTACCAAAATCCACTTTCGAGAAACATGTGAAGAGCATCGGATTGAGAAAGTTATCCGAACTCCCATGATTGTAGCAATCAGGGGGGAGATATTGACATCAGGGGGAGGCATGATGTCTACATGTTCGATCTCGAAGAGTGAAGGACGTGTTGTGCTCTTTTTGTCCTTCGACCAGGGTTATTTTTGTCCCACAGGGTTTTTGTTACTTGGCAAGGTTTTTAATGAGGCAACAATCAAAGCGTCATCACCCAGTTTGAGCGGCACAAGGGGGAGTGTTGAAGGATATCGACATAATGTGTGCCTCTACAAACTAGGGTTTAGAGTTGTAATAGGAATGTGTTTTAGGTATTCAATTGTAATCGAATTCTATTACCTTTTGGGTACCTTGTAACTCCCTATTTAAAGGGCTCCTATTATCAATGATAACACACAATTCTATTCTCCTACAACATACCACTATTTATTGAATATAGGACAAGCTAATACTCCCCTTCCAACAAAAGAAAAGGGCTAATACTGCTTGCAAATTTATCATGTCAGCAGTTGAATTAGGACTAGTGCATGTCATTAGTGATTCAAATTTATCACGTTGACCATTTCATTGCCGTGAAAAGTGAGTATTTTGCAATGACGTGCATATATTAATATATATATATATATATATATATATATATATATATATAATGATAACGTTTGTATTTCCAGTTTTCCACCTACTCATTCATAAAAAGCCAGGTCCATAAAGCAAGATTAGGAAAAAATAAAAATAAAACCAACACATGTGTAGCATATAATTAAGAAAAGAAGTAAGATGGACGAAAGAATTTACTTCTGTGAAGAACTTTGCAAATATAAGGAAACTGAAAGCAGAACAGTATTACAGTATACAGTTGCATCAGCATTAGAGTACCTTTATGGATGCATTAGAGTACCTTTATCACGGTTATTGTCCATTGTGATTGACGCCCAGCAACGTTCTACTAGATGATAATATGGCTGCACATGTTGCAGATTTTGGCATTGCGAAACTCTTAGGTGGAGAAGATTCTATGACTCAAACCATGAACCCAGGGAGAATTGGGTATCCCACATATGAGATTCTATGGCTCCTGGTGAGTCCTATTGCTAGCTTATCTTTTAATTTATGTATGTTGTTGTTAAATATAATGCAGAAGGTTATGTTGTAATTTTGTTTTTGCTTTCAATCATACTATATATCAAACATTCACATATCTCTATGTATGCAGAGTAATGAAATTGAAGGATTAATTCCAACCTCGCTCATTGAGAAGACTTCAGAATCTCTATGTTTTGGATTTGGATGATAATAAATTGCAAGGAAACATCCCAGACACACTTTATCAACTAAACAATATATCTAGCCGAGTTGTATTTTAATGAGAATCAACTCTCTGATTCAATACCTTCCTGCTTGGATAATCTAACCCCAATTCTAAGAGGTCTATTATTATGGTCCAATTTGTTGAATTTCACATACCATCTACACTGTGGGGACTTACAGATATCTTGAGAATATACTTGTCATCCAATTCTCTAATTAGATCTCTCCCAGAAGGTGTTGGTAATTTGAAAGTTGCCACATATATTGACTTATCAAACAATGAATTATCCAGTACTATATAGCTAGAAGCATTGGGAGTCTATATAGCTGGATTAGTCTCTCCATGGCATATAATCATTTACAAGGCCCTCTTCCTAGTTCACTTGGCAACTCGCCAGGCTTGGTAGACTTGGATTTACCCCAAAATAATTTGTCAGGAGCTATCCCAAAGTTTCTTGAAGGCTCTGTTATATGTGAAGTATCTGAATGTCTTTCAACCAACTCCAAGGAGAAGTTTCAACAGGCGGACCTTTCAAAAATTTGTTTGCTCAATCATTTATTTCAAAAACTGGACTCTCTGGTGCATTCCAATTGCATGTTCCACCATGAAAAAAGATGGCATAGATGTGACATACATTTCTCATTTCGGGGATTTTATCAGCAACGCTTCTAGTGACATCCATTTGGATATTGATCTTACGGAGAAAGAAGAGTGTGAAAGCTACAACAGAGACTGTCTTGTATCCTCAACTTCAAAGGAGAAGAGTTTCATACCAAGAACTTTTAAGTGCGACAAATGGATTTGATGTAAGAAACTTACTTGGAACTTGGGGTTTTGGCTCAGTGTATATAAGAAAACTTTCAGATGGCATAGATGTTGCCATAAAGATTTTCAGTTTAGAATTAGAAGGGGCATTCCACAGTTTGATATTCAGTGTGAAATGCTAGCAAATCTGCGTCACCGAAATCTTATCTAAGTCATCAGTTGCTGCAGTCAAATTGATTTCAAAGCCATCGTATTGAATTACATCCCTAATGGGCTAGGGAGCCTCGAAAAGTGGTTGCACCATGCGGACTTTTCTTTGAACAATTTGTAGAGGTTGAATATAATGATGGATATGAATCACCTTCATCAGGGTTATGAATCACCTGATGTACATTATGATTTAATTTGAAGCCAAGCAACATACTACTAGATGATGATATGGTTGCAAATGTTTCTGATTTTGGCATTGCAAAACTCTTAGGCGGAAGAGATTCCATGACTCAAACCATGACCCTTGCGACAATTGGATATATGGCTCCAGGTGACGTACTATTCCTATTTTATCTTTCAATTTTCTATTATGCATGTGATCCTTAATAATGGAAGTCTTATTTTTTTTTTTTTTTTTTTGTGTTCAATTTTTCTTGTGCAGAGTATGGAATGGAAGGAATGGTTACTACAAGAGGGGATGTGTACAGTTTTGGTATTGTGCTTCTGGAAACATTCACAAAAAGGAAGCCAACAGATGAGATGTTTGACGGGGAAATGAGTTTAAAGAAACGGGTGGCAAATTCACTATTTGCAGATGTAATAGTTGAAGTTGTTGATGGAATTTACTTGGGATTGAAGAAGATGAGCTTTTGTCAGCAAGAGAGAGTACTTACCAACCATTATGAGATTTGCTCTTGCTTGTTGTTTAGAATCACCGGAAGTATGCAAGAGGCTCTAGCCACGCTGAACAAAATCAGGATCAAGTTCTTGATGGATGCTGCAGGAGGTCTCCTGTTGAACCATCGTCTTATTGCTGCCCTTTGATTGATGGGTATATTCTTTGATTCAGTCCTTTGTTGATGTAATAGTATAAATGTTGGACTCTGCAACTTGAGGTTATTAGTTGGTAACGTTGTGTTCAACAATAACTTAGTAATTCCATCCAGCATGCAATTCCCACTTTGTTTATGCATGTTCTGCAGCATTGAACATTGTTTTGCTTTGAGACTGCTAGCTGCTTGAAATCAACCAAAAATTAATACTTAGAGTAACTTCTGCTATCTTCTATTTCTGGACTCATCATATCATTCAAGAGTCAAGATTCCAACAACAATCCAATTAGACTAAAAGCCTCCATCCAAAGTTGATCAAATAGTAAGGTTTTGTTCTGCATCATGGTTTTAAAATGGTTAGAGAAAAAGACATGCGATTCTAGTAAACCTGGCCTTGAAAATTATGTGTTTATTTACAGGGAAAAGAATCTGGAAGAAATATCAAACAGCATAAAAAAAAACATAATCACAAGTTCACGTCTATACTAAAAGTGACATCAAACAGCCAAAAAAAAAAGGAAACTAGAACAAAAGCAGTTATATCAAAGCCAAGAGTTGTTCTGGAAATGGTTCTTTGTGCATGTACCAGAAAGATATTCTGATTTGCCTTTGATATTGAAGACTGCGACAAGCTATAATTTGAAAAGATAGAAAAATGCACTTTCCTCATAAATGAATGTGATAAATTTATCAAACCCATAGTGTCCCATGCATGTATGGATTTGAGATGCCATTACACTTTGCAAGCTAGTAGCTTTGTGCTATAATTCAATATCAACCGACTTAAAGAGTCATGTTTTCATGGCCAGAAATGAACGTACAGCAATATTACACATAGCGAATGAGATTGTTTATAGGAGACTAGTGACAATGGACAAAAAAACAGAGAGTAAAGAATAAGATAAAACCAAGTTCTTAGGTCGATAACAAAACCACATTCTTTGCAAGTTTACAGTGAGAATGCAAGTACAAGATCCACCTACGTTCAAGTGAATTTGAAGGACTAGTTACCAAGAGATTCTGGCTGCCTTCTAAGCAATGGAACATCTACAAAAGACAAAAGTTCCTCAAACTTGCAGAGTTCTACTCTTGGCTCCCGTTCCCTGCATCAAAGGAAAACACAGCATAAAAACTCGGTTAGACTTTCAAGAGAGGTGGATACCATGTTGAATGGGAGGAAATAAAACAGAATTTAAATCTAAAAGGAAGCACGATCGAGTCCAAACCAGGTATATTAATATGTATGCTAGCAAATACTGTGACTTGAGGAATAACATAAGTGGTGAAGAGTTGATCTGATTTTGTCTGCCACCCATTTGAATTTGTACTCACAAGAGGAATGTAAGTATAAACAGCTAGCATGACCTCAGACATAGTTCACTAGGTTTCATTGTTGTTCAATGGAACTTCAGACTATATTAATTTATTTTACTACACTACCTAAAAACTCAAGCTTTGCATGAAGTCGGAAATGTTTTGTAATAACGAGCCATCCTTATATTTACAATGTTCACAGAGCCAAATCATGGATTTCAACCCATGGTAACACTTCATTTAAGCTGAAAGGAGAGAAGGCATTGGCAGTCTAGAAGTAACAGAATGAACTTCTAAAGGGAACTTTTTCTAAAACTTTCAAGTCTCAAGAACAGCAACTTTAGATGACTGAAATATTATGTCTTGGACCATCCAAAAGAATTGTAATGAGAAACAGTTTATGGGTATGTAACACCATCTGATTATGGTGATGTTATTAAATGCAAGATTCCAATTGACACCAGCAATCAATCAGCGGAAAAATGCAGGGTCGGAGGTTGTTTGCTTGCCAAAATTAAAATCAAATGTATGTGGAAGAGCACAAGGGGCACTGCAACAAGCACTAATATCAAAGGACAGAACTTCATTACAAGGGTTTGCCTTACGGTTGTCTGACTGTAACAATAAGAACTGAACCTTTCTTCAACACTAGCACTGCAACAAGTAGCAACAACTAAAGTTTTCTTTTGGGTCAGGAGTGATCCCAAGGGACTGAAGAAATGAATGTATGTACGAAATTATGTATCCATATATCCTTTTTGATTAGTCCATAGTTCTTGGAGTATGCAGGTTGATAGCTTTGTTCTGAACTTACAAGATCAATGGAATCATGAATACTATTTTCATCATAAAGATGTTTGTGCATCGAGTTAAAGATGTTACATGTGATTGTTTGCTGGACAAAAGAGACCATTTAAGAAAAAAACATTTTTGTCGGCGAACACAATGTTAGTTTGCATTTGTTAGTTCAAGGCTGTGATCAACAAATAGTTACCATTTACCAAGAGATTCCAACTGCATTCTGCTTCAATCCATAAAATATATACAGATAACCTAGTTCCTGATTTGACAGAGTTTGACTCTCCCTTCCATTTCCCTGCATAGCACATAAAATAAAACATTAGAAAGTTAATTATGAGAGGACTGCGACAAGTATGCGAGAACTACAATGACAAGTTGTAAATAATTATGACATGCTACTTTCAATACTGATTTATTACATGCATGGACAGTTGAATTGTAATGATGAGAGGACAGCAACAAGTACAAAGTTTATAAATTCAGGTGTCTTTAAATACTCGCAAAGTTTCATCATTAGCTATAACATGTAAGGATGAGTTTCCATATTCTCATAAATAAAAAAATAAACAAAAATTAAGGATGAGTTTCCAGACTATATACTATTTACAGTGTAAATGACTTTCTGATAAGATGGATCATATCTTTTAGACACATCAAGTGTGAGTTTTTGTTAATGTACTAACTTAGAGCATAATCATAGCACTACTTATAATAAAAGAATAAAAATAAATAAAAAACCTTTACCACTCTTATTGAAAATAGGACTAACATATAAATGTCATTATCAGCAACTCAAATTTATCACATTAACCATTTCATTCCTGTTAAAGTAGTTCATTTGCAATAACATATATAACACACACACATATAAGAAAGAAATAGAGTTTGTATTTCCACCTACTCATTCATAAGAAGCCACATTCATAAAGCAAGATTAATAAAAATGAAAAATAAAAAGACAACACACATGTAGCATATAACACGAGATCATATGGATCAAAGGTTCTTCTGTGAAAAACTTTGCAAATATAAGGAAAAGGAAAGCAGAACATTAGAGTATACAAGGAAGCTCATGCAATAAAAATAACAAGTTTTTAGATATACCAAATTAGAGGATGCTTTGTTTCGTTTGCTTTACCCTAGAACTTGGTCCAAGGATAATTTTCTTTCAACATGCTAACTATACTCTCAAGCCTGCTGGCCCTAGCTTTAAGCACTGAAACCCGTTTCTCAATTTGAGAGCTGCTGCTAGCACATTCATTGTCAAAAATGCTTGCCATCTCATTATCTGAACTTCTTGCATTACTCCTCATTACAGTTTTCAGGTTCCTTTCGGCCTTGAATCTTCCAATCAAAACTTTATTCAACATGTCCTCTGTCACCAATTTCTCTGAGTTTACAGTGTCAACAGAACTTTCTGCAATTGAAGATGCCAGATCTTGACCTTGACCTGATAATTTCTCACTGTCACCACACATTCTAGTTTCACCATTTTTAAGTTTCTTAGAATTTTCAAAAGTTTCTGATAAACTTGGTCCATCCTCGTCTATCGGACCTCTATCTTCCAACCTGTCTGACTTCATAGTATCAACAGAACTTGCTCCAATTGAAAATGCCAGACTTTGAACTTGACCTGCTAACTTCTTCTGCTGACCACGTGTTCTCGTATTTACATTTTTCTGTTTCTTACAATATTTCCAAATTTCTGATAAAGTTAGTCCGTCTTCATCCACTGAACCTCCAGCTTCCATTATACTACATTTGGGAGGAAATCCTGGCAGAACAAGGGAATCATTACCTTCATCTGAGTACTTAGGAACAGAAACAGAAGGAAGAGTGAAATCATTATTCTTCTTCCGTTTCTTAGAACCCTCTACAGCTTTCTCTGGGGCAGAACCAGGATCTACAGGGGCAGGTTTAGCCCTAGGTAGGGATCCTCCCATGCATTTTGAATTTTCTAATTTTGACATGGTGGACTTTTTGAGACCCGACACTGATTCCTTCCACCACTTCAAGTATCTTGTGCTAATATCTGCCTTTGAAAGCGTGGATGGAACATACAACCTTGCATTCTGAATTTCCTTAATGTAATGATTCCAGGCTATATCAGTACTTTGATTGGATCGAGCCACAATGCATGGAATGTCTTGATCGAAACCAAATTGCATTGCTACTCTATGCGGAAGGTACTGCTCAATGGTACCGAATCCAGCTAACTCACTAACCCTCAAGCATCTGAAAAATGAATGCAACTCATCATCCAAACCCCAACAATCTGATACATGCATTTCCTCTACAGGATAGTACTTAGGCAACTGCCAGTTTTCAATGGTCAAGGCATAAGGACGCCACTTGAAACCATCTCCGGCAGAGTCTAAAACCTTCCTCAAGTTTTCAACTTCCACGCCACTTACTTTGTCCCATCGAGCCAATCTTGGCTGCACAAAATTGATCATTCTGGGATTTGGACTCAGCTCTACAAATCTTTCCCACGCCCAAAGTTGAACAAACTGAAATGGTGACTTGATGCTGAGTTTTATAGCATCACAACCTGTCCTTAACTTACTTGAATCCACAATTGCGCATTTCAACAAAGTCAAGTCCTTATAAATACTTGCAAGAACAGCAGGTGCAAGTGCAATTCGGGTTCCCCTAGCTAAATGAATTGCAATTGGGAAAACATGCTTTTGTATTGTACTACGAGCATCCGGAAATACATACCTTGATAACCAAAATGCAAGGAATGCTTCGTGCTCCAAGAAAGTCCCACTGTTCATGAATTTCTTCAACCATAAGCTAGTAGAAGGTCTACGCGACGCACCCCTGTTCATCTCTGTTCGCTCTTGATTAAGTTTATCTTCTATTTCCTTGAGCTCTCTGCTTTCAAGAGGACTGAAAATCGACTCTCCAAGAACAGAATAGCCTCCCATCACCATAACATCCTCCAATGTGATTGTTGCTTCACCCCAAGGAAAAATGAATGTATTAGTCTCAGAACACCACTTTTCTGCAAAACCATATACCAAATCGTTTTTTCTTCTTATTTCGTAGGTCGAATTGAAGATGGCTTCATATATGCCAGCTGTCTTCCACGTAGATTGGTGGACTAGAGCCAATTGATCAACCCAATCATTCCAATCATCTTTTTGACCCTTAACTCTCCATCCAGGGATATCAACCTCTAATGGCCATTTTCTTGGCTCAAAATCAGAAGGAAGGGGGGAGAAAGATTCAGTAGGGAACTTAAAAGGGGGTTTTTCAATGGAGGAAGGCACAACTGGTTTCAGATAGTATGCTTTTTTGGGAAATGGGTCTCCACCAGTTGGTGAAACCATAAGCTCTTCTTTTTCTTCAACCATGATGTCTGGGGCACTCTGCCTAAAGCATAAGCTCTCCCTTCTCTTCCTCTTTTTAGAACGTTCTAAATTTTTCTTAAGAGGATATTCAGGATTTACTGGGGATTGTTTAGGCCTTACTAGTGATCCTTCCATCCTCTTTGCTTTCTTCTTTTGGGGCATAGCGGCCTCACTTGTGTCTTTGAGACCTGACACTGATTCATTCCACCACTTCAAGTATCTTGCACTAACATTCGGCTCAGAAAGTTTGGATGGAATGTAGAATCCTACAATCTCAGGTTTGTCACTGTAATGCTTCCTGGATACTTTGGATTGAGCAATCTTACATGGAATGTCTTGATCATATCCAAATTGCATAGCTACTCGATGTGGAAAGTATTGTTTCCTAGTATTGAATCCAACTAACTTCGTCACCCTCAAGAACATGGAAAATTGCAGGAACTCATCATCCAAACCAGGACCAACCCACATTTCCTTTTCCGAGTAGTATTTAGGAAAATTCCAGTTCTCAATGGCCATGGCATAAGGGCGCCACATGAAGGCATCTCCAGCTGAGTCTAAAACACTTCTTAAATTTTCAATACTCAGACCATTTGCTTTATCCCATCGAGCCAATCTCGGCTCACCATATTTGATGACATTGAATATTGGCCTAAGTTCCAAAAATCTTTCCCATGCCCAAACCTGAACTAATTGAAATGGTGACTTGAGTTTCACGTTCAAGACACGATCACCGGTCTTTAATTCATTTGAAGCCACAATTGTATTACTGAACAAACTCAAATCATTATAAATATCAGCAAGAACAGGCTGTGCAAGTGCAATTCGAGTCCCCCTAGCTAAATGAATTGCAATGGGAAAAACACGCTTTTGTATTAAACTATCACCATCTAAAAAAACATACCTTGACAACCAAAAGGCAAGAAATGCTTCATGCTCCAATTCACTCTCACTGTTCACAAACTTCTGCAGCCATTTGCTTGCCTTCGCTCTCTTAACTTCTTTCCTTACCTTAATCAACCTCTCTTCCACTTCCTTTAGTTCAATGCTTTCAAGTGGACTGAAAATAGAGTCCCCGGAAACAGAAAAGCCTCCCAAAACCATGACATCCTCCAATGTAATCGTTGCTTCACCCCAAGGAAAGATGAAGGTATTGGTCTCAGAACACCATTTCTCCGCAAACCCGAAAACCAAATCAGTCTTTCTTCTAATTTGGTACTTAGAATTAAAGATGGCATCATAAATACCAGCTCTTTTCCATGTAGACTGGTGAATAGGAGCCAAGCGATCAACCCAAGAATTCCAATCTTCTTGACCTTGTCGCCAACCGTGGAATTCAACCTCCAAAGGCCACTGTTTTGGGTCAAAACGAAAAGGGCACTGAGGGAGCTTAAAAGGAGGTTCATGATCAATGGAGGAAATAGGGACAATGGGTTTCAGAAAGTAGGCTTTTTTGTGAAATGGGTCTCCTCCGCCAGTCGGTGAAACCAGAAGGGCATCTTCTTGCTCTTGAATTGGACTCTCCTCCATCAATGGAGGCCGAGATTGAACACAAGACAGGAGCTTTTGGGGGGTTCACTACTTCCTAAAAATCTGTAAAGAGAGAATCTTTAGGTGGGCAGTTGAACAGACAGAAGTTGTGTACTTATGTTTTCAAAGTTTCCATGGTTGGGGAATTAATAAAAGCAATTACGAAGCGAAACGGAGTTACGAAAATGACCACTGGTTCACGGAAAGGAAACATCAGGAATGGAAAAACTTTTCCTTTTCTGCGTTTAGGATGCAAAACGAAATGAAATCGTTTACTGAAAGAAGGGAAAATAAGGGGGAAAGTGGTTCATTCCAAATCTCAAATGAATCACTTTCACCCTTTCTTTCTTTGCATTTATTACTCACAACATATTATTTTATGAGTTAAATACTGCTTAGTCCCTATACTTATAGGGTTTCATCGTTTCAGTCCCTAACCTTTGAATTTCACCTAAAAAGTCATTGAACTCCCAATCTCCTCCTAATTAGTCCCTACCGTCAAAAACTCTGTTATCTTCCCCTAAAAAGTCTATTATACCCTCAATTACTTCAAAAAAAAAATTATCATCCTCTATTTTTTTATTTTCTTTATTTTTTTCTCTTTTTACCTCTTCTTCTTTCAGCTTTCTCGCATCCTTTTGTTCATCTCCTCATCAAGATGGTTCCAATCCACACACCTTCAAGAGGTGAAATGAAAAAAAGAAATAAAAGAGAGAGAAAAATAAATTTAAAAATAAATAAATAAAAGTGAGGGCATAATAGACATTTGGGTAAATTTAACAGAAAATTTTGACGGCAGGGACCAATTGGAAGAAAATTAGAGTTCAGGGACTTTTTAGGTGAAATTCGAATGTCAGGGACTGAAACGATGAAACCCTATAAGTATAGGGAGTAAACAGTATTTAATCCTTATTTTATTATAGGGTTAATTACATATAAGTACATCTTTAAATATTTTTTTAGCCATAAGGCCACAAACTAGTTTTTTCCCTCATAAGGCCACTAGATTAAAAATTGTGTTATATTTTGGATATTAAAAACTAACATATTTACATAAATGACACTAGAGTACAAAGTCAACAATCATTCTCTCTCTCTCTTCTCCGGCGGGGTCTCCGGCCAACTCAGGCGACCACAAAAGCTACTGTCACTAACACCAAAAACTACTGTGGCTAGCAACAAAAGCTACTCTAATGAGATTTCCGGCAACCTCCGGCGAGGCCACAAAAGCTACTGTCACCAGCAACAAAAGCTACGCTGATGAAATTTCCGACAATCTTATATGAGGTCACAAAAGCTACGGTCACAACACTAAAAACTACTCTCACCAACAACAAATATTATTGTCACCAGCAACAAAAGCTACTCTGATGAGTTCTCTGACGAGGTCACAACAACTACTGTCATAAAAAACAAAGTTTATTGTCACCAGCAACAAAACTACTCTCAGCAACACTAAGAGCTACTCCCACCAGCAACAAAAACTACTGTCACCAGAAACAAAAGCTGTTGTCACCAACAACAAAAACTACTCTCACTAATATCAAAAAATATACTCTCACCAACACCAAAAACTACTTTAACCATCACTAAAAGCTACTCACAACAACACCAAAAACTACTACCACGCAAAACAAAATCTATTCGCAAGATTGAAAAAATACTACCAGAGACTAACAAAGCTACTATCACCGACTGAGAAAGCTATTACCAACCAACACAAAAACTACTATGAAACATTAAAACAACTATAAATTTACAATGTTGAAGGCTTGCAATGCTCAACCTTGCATGTATTGCACATATCATAATCCATCAACATAACTTGTATCCATGAGCATCATTCACTAGAGTAAGCCATAAAATCGATAGGAATTACCAAAATCAAACCAAAGCTATCAAATTCAATGACAAATATCAACAAATGAGTTTCTACCTAATCCAAAACTGTATCCATGAGCCTTCTCTTGCTCTATGCATGACTTGCAGAACTCCAGAACCCTCTTCTGCTCCACGTCGAGGCACGCAACACTAGAGGGAACCGTAGACAAGTGCAATGCCTCCTTCACTATCCTCATCTGCTCCTTATCTACAAATTCAACACAATTTGCTAATTTAAAAACAAAACAAACACATTTTCTCCCAAAACTTAGTCTGACTTTGCTTGAACAAGGCTTGCCTCTGGGATTCCAGTTCGGCTTAACAATAACCGGTGGTTTGCAATAGGCTTAAGGCTTTTTCTGACTGAAATACTTCTCAATTCCCTGCAAAATCAAACACAGCTAAGCACTCTTGATTTGCCCAATCGTTTCTCGAATTCAATTCATACTATCCAATCAAAATCTCACATTTGCAGTAGTATTGATGCAAGCACTGAGGTTCTGGCGAGCCAATTTACACTTCATCGGCGATGAGACCGGTCTCGGCTTCATCGGCGATGACGAATCCGACCTCAACTTCCGCTTCTAAGGAGTATTAGTGCAGCCGCCATTCATTTTAGATCGGAACGATGATCGGAGCTTTGGGGTCGTTTCAGCTGCAGTTAGAGTAGTCAAAGGATTCCAACCAAAACGCCGGCATCGATCGGAGGAGGTCGATTTCATATCTCCATTCTGGAATTGAACTCTGTGTGTGTGAGGCGAGAGAGAGAGAGAGAGAGAGAGAGAGAGAGAGCCGACTTAGATTCGCGAAGGCGAACGAAGATCCGGTGAAGGCAAAGCTTATCGAAGACTAGCGATGTTTCCAGAAATTGGACGTCGGCAAAGACTGGATAGTGCGCCGGCGGAGAGAGAGAGAGAGAGAGCTTATCGAAGACTCGCGATGTTTCCAGAAATTGGACGCCGGCAAAGACTGGATGATGCGCCGGCGAGGAGAGAGAGAGAGAGAGTTAGTCATCCTCAGCGAGCTAGAGAGAGAGCTTCATCTCGGTTTGCGAGAGAGAGAGAGAGCTTTTCATCGTGGTAGAGAGAGAGAGATCGAGAATAACTGAAATTGAAAATTAAATGGTAGACAGGTGAGGGTAAAATAGGTATAGCATAAAAATGAGATAATGATTTTGAGCCCAAAAGTGGCCTTATGTGTACAAAATAATTTAGGTGGTCTTATGAATAATATAAGTCTCAAAGTGACACTTCCTTGTAATTTTCTATTTATTATATTATGTACAAACTTTTTAACAACTTTCCTGATAACTTTCTTTACATTACCAAACATCGGAATAGAAAGTTGTTGGGAAATTTCATTTTCATTCCCATGGGAAAGACAAAGGAATTACTTTCCTCTCTGTGAACCAAACGAGGCCTAAGACCTAAGACCTCGTTTGTTTCGCCGATTTGAAGACTTGGGAAATGAAAGTTATTTATTTCCTTTCTTTGGTAACCACAAAGTCCAGAAATGCTTTCCTGACATAGGGAAAAGTTGGGGGTAAACTCGATCATTCCACTCAAACTTCATGAGATTGTGTTTCTCATCCTATTTCCCAGCATTAATTGCTATAATTTTGGACAATAATACCCCAGTATTAATTGCTTGAGTACTCTTGGTAGTGTTGAAAATTCATTCTAGGTTGTTTTTATTTTAAAATAGATGGGTATTATTGAAACAATGATATATTTTTACTTTCCTTTCCTGCACCAACCAAACATCTGAAGGGAAATCAAATGGTCTTTCATGGATGCTTTCCATGCTTTACCAAACACAGGAAAGGAAATCTGACAGGAACTTTAGTTTCCCTTCCCCACGGGAAAGACAAGGGAATTAATTTCTTTTCCGTGAACCAAACGAGCCTAAGAAGCTTAGAAAGTTAGAAGCCAATCTCAAAATCGGAAGCAGAAATTTTTTAAGAAAATCACATAGTAGGACATAACCAAAGATGTAAACACAGAAAACCCACTTTTAAAAAGATTTATACAAATAAGGATATAGGCCCAAGCCCAGGCACAAAAACCAAATGATGCAAGTCTAACTCCCAATTTTAATGAAAAATGACCAAAATGCTAAGTTTGATGAAATACTTACGCGTATGCCACTGACCCCAAACCTCTAAAAAACAAAAACAAAAATCCAAAATTGAATTCTCTGTAAATCACGACGAGCCTCTCTTCTATTCTCTCATCATTATTATTATAACCAAAGATCCTTTCTCAGATCAAACCCTTCATTTTTGGTCTCCTCCATCGCCGGCTTAACCTATATTGCTTCGATCTGATATCCGTTCGGGTTACGGTTCAAGTTTTCGGAGCTGCTTGGATCGAGGAGTTGAAGATCTCGCGAGTGTGAGGATCTGAGGGTTGTGATGATCGGAAGGATTTTGGTGAGATTGGATTAGTGTTTTTGTATAAAGAAGATGGATCCGTTATCTGCAATCAACGAGGAGTTGGCAGAGATCGACGGCCAGATCGTCGACGTCTTCCTTGTGTTATCGTAAGCATTTTCGAGTTTTGGATTTGGTCGGATTGTGTTTAATTGCAGAGTTTTTGAAGGTTTGATGGTGATGTGTTTGGGTTTGTGGTAGGAATGGGTTTCAGAAGGCACTACTAGAAAAACCCCTCATCACACACAGATGAGAATCCGTGTGAAATCATAGTATTACATACGAAAATCCGTGTGAAAACGTCAATACACACGGTACAACCACGGATTAATAATCCGTACGTATTACTGGCGTTGCTAATACTACTTTCACACATATTTGTCTAATCCGTGTGAATGCTTTTACTGGGTCCCACATAATTCACAACTCTCGCCAAAGTTTTTTATTGAATTTTATTAAATTATTTAGATTTTCATATATTTATTTTTTAGTTCTTCAATTGACTGTCCTCTTTTCTTTTTTCTTTTTCCTTTTTTTTTTTGGCAAACATTAATTCATCCTGTGGGGGAGGTTTCATCAATTTGAAGCCCAGACTGTCTGTTCAAGTTTTTGTGGCTCTTTGCTGCTCCAGGCATCAGCAAATCTGAAGAACACTGCCATGATTTTATCTTCGAGATTTACAGAGCATTCTGGCCACACCAGTCCGTCCATTATGCCTCCCAGTACTACTCTACGAATATCCACTAGAAACAGACAACACAGTTAGTAGTTAGTACTCTACCAAACCAAAACAAAACTAATATATCCAAATTGTACATGCTTTCCAGAAAAAGAATAACAGTACCAGAATACCAAAATCGCCTAAGCAACCCTCAGCTTCTTCAGCCTCCATCGCCACTTCCTCAAGTTTTTGATTTTTCGCATCAGCCACATCGTTCTTCTATGGAAAACACCTATTATGACAAACCATTCATAGAAATCAATCACAGTACGTTTACAATAATCTAACTATAGAGAAATCTGACAAAAAAGCCAAATTTTGTCTGCATATGTGAAAAATGAATGGTAAGTTTTTATTTTTTCATCATTTGGGATCTAAGAAAAGGAACCCTTCAGTGAGTTTCATTTGTTTTAAGAGAGGCTTACAGTAAGTTTGAATCGTTTTGAGTTGCTGACAAAGATCGAAACTTTTTGGCTCAATTTCTAGTTGGGTTTATATGAGCCATCCATGATGATGAGAGATCGATCTTATTAGAATCAGCATGATTAGGCAGAACTACAAGAAATAGTAAAGAGGGAAAATTGAAACCCATGCCTTACCTGGGAATCTGGCATCTTGAATTTCATATATGAGGTTGTGAGAAAGAGGGAAATCAGAACGAATCAGACAAGCAAAGAAAAAGGGGGCTTAGAGTTTTGATTTTGATGTGTTCGTGAGGATTGTGAATGTTGCTGCAATTTTGATTAAATGGGTTTCAATGAATGGAGGTAAGAAGGCTTGCAGGCGGAAGAAGAAGGAACAAAAAAGTCAATGGGTTTGATTTGAGGATATGGAGAGAGAGTTCTAATATTGGAATTTGTAGAAAGTAGTTGGAAAAAATTCACACACTTATCCGTGTGAAACCAAATATAATATAAATACAATTATTAAATTTAATGTAGCTAATATATTTTTCTTTATTTTAAACTAAAATTCACACAGACATCCGTGTGAATTTCTAACATATGTACAGGATTCACTATACAGGAATTAAATTTACACACGAACACATGTAGGGAGAGAATTACAATGGAAAAACAATTACAATGAAAATTGAGATTGGAATAGTCTACTCATTTCATTTCATAACCCCTTTATATATGGAGAGAATTACAATGGAAAGAACAATTACAATGATGACATTAACTACTGATTGGTTCGTAATCCATGCTGATTGATGTTAATCGGTAATTGCTTGATTCCCTCTCGGTCAATCACTTTGACGAAGGCACACAATATGTTTTTCCTTTAACACTCCCCCTTGTGCCAAGTCAAAGACGAAATGGAGCATGAGTTGTTGCCTTACTAAAAACCTTGCCAAGTAACAATAAAAACCCTGTGGGACAAAAATACACCTTGGTCGAAGGAAAAGAGCACAACGCACCTTTTACATTTGAGTATGACATGTGTGTGTTAGACTCCCCCTAACGTCTACACCTCCCCCTGATACTTACATTAATTTAGGGAGCTTGGAAAGTCTTCGCATTCCTATGCTTTTCACATGTTTCTCAAATGTGTCCTTAGGCAATGATTTGGTGAACAAATCTGCCACATTCTCCTCAGACCTTACTTGATTCATTTGAATCTTGAGGAGAGTCTGTTGTTGCTGATTGTAGGACAACTTTGGCGATATGTGTTTTGTGTTATCACCCTTAATATAACCTAGCTTCATCTGTTCGATGCAAGCTGCATTGTGTTCGTAAATGCAAGTAAGCTCTTCAGTGGTAGAACTCAAACCACTAGTCCCTCGAATATGTGCAATGATAGCTCTTAACCATTCACACTCACGAACCGCCTCATGTAGAGCAATGATCTCTGAGTGGTTCGAGGAGGTAGCCACAAGGGTTTGCTTGGTTGATCTCCAAGATATCGCCGTGTTCCCATTGGTAAATACATAACCAGTTTGGGAACGATATGTGGGTCAGATACGTATCCAGCATCAGCAAAACCGACCAAAACGTCATTTGGCGTTTTAGTGTAGTGAGTGGCGTTTTCGCCATCTACATTTCCTTTAGGAATTGCAGTTCCATCTGCGGTCCCTCTTGTCTCTCTGTAGGGAAAGAACAGTCCCAAGTCAATGGTTCCTTTTAGGTATCGAAGATGTTCTTGATACCATTCCAGTGACGCTGCGTTGGCGCTGAGCTAAATCTAGCTAACAAGTTCACTGAGAATGCAATGTCTGGTCGAGTAAATTGGGCTAAGTACAATAATGCGCCTATTGCACTTAGATAGGGAATTTCAGCTCCCAACACTTGTTCGTCATCTTCCTTTGGACGAAATGGATCTTTCGTTGCATCCAAACTTCGACCGATCATGGGAGTGCTAGCAGGATGTGCTTTGTCCATGTTATATCGCCTGACTTTTGGACATATGCAGACTGGTGGATTAATATTCCACAAACTCGGTGTTCTAGTTCAAGACCTAGATAGAATCGAGTTTTCCTAAGATCCTTCATCTCAAATTGGGATTTCAAGTAGCTCGCGGTTTCTCGTATTTCATCAAGAGTACCAGTTATGACATATACTACTACAATTTGCAAATCCGGAACTTGTTTTCTTTATGAATACGCAGGGGCATAATTCATCGTTCTTATATCCCTTCCTAATCAAGTAGTCACTTAGACAGGTATACCACATCCGTCTGGATTGTTTCAATCCGTAAAGTGAGCGTTTCAACTTAATTGCAAACGCACTCTATGGTTTAGAGTCACTTGACTTGGGTAATGTAAGGCCATTAGGCACTTTTCATATATATCTCTGAATCTAGATCCTCATAGAGATATGCAGTAACCACATACATGAGCTGCATTTCCAGTCATTCGGAAATTACTAAGCTAACTAAGTAGCGGAACGTTATAACGTCCATTACGGGAGAGTATGTCTCCTCGTAGTCAATTCCAGGGCGTTGTGAGAAACCTTGCGCCACAAGGCGAGCCTTGTACCTCAGGACTTCATTCTTCTCATTACGCTTTCTAACAAAGACTCATTTATGTCCTACAGGCTTTACACTTGGTGAGGTTAGCACTACCAGACCAAATACCTGTTTCTTTGTCAGAGAATCTAATTCTACCTGGATTGATTCATTCCATTTAGGCCAATATGCTCTTTGTTGAAATTTTTCAATAGAGCGTGGTTCGATATCATCGTGCTCTATGATTCCTTTAGCAACAGTATATATCATCAATGTGTATGGAAGATCTTTCTATCAACTCATACGTACTCTCTTAATCCTTTGAGATTTCTTTGTTCTCTGGAATCATTTCAAACATCGGAGCGTCCTCCAGTATTGATTCATGGACATAACTATAATCAGAGATAATCTCATGAAAGGGGTTCTATACATTGATGATTGGTTTGTGCCTTACTCACCCTCTTCTTCCTTGGGTGAGTGTCAATCGAACCAAGTGACCTCCCCCTCTTCCTTGGGGAGCCACGACCTCAACCACACCTCCACTAAGTGCGGTTACAGTGCCTCTATCTGCGGCACCGTGCCCCTTGTTGGGGACTTCTAACCTTGCAGGCACATTTGCAGCTGGTATATGTGATCTCGTCACTTTTACGATATCAGTAAATGCATCAAGCATCGAATCTGCTACGTTCTGAAGATCGATTATTCTTTTCACTTCACTTTCACTTTATGAAGTGCGGGGATCAAGATGAGACAGAGTGGGGACAAACCACGAAAATTCCTGTCGTTCCCTTGGAAAATCCTTTTTCCTTCTCCCCCTAACGACGGGAAGACTGTCTCCAAATCAAAGTTGACAATCCGCAAATCTAGCGGAATAAAATGAGGATCGCCTGTCAAGGGTTACCAAATACGCGGCATATCATTGTGACACATTTTGGTGCGCTGTGGGGGCGCAATAGGCACATATACTGCTCAACCAAATATGCGTATCCAACATAAATACTTAATCGTCTCTGAGGACCCATTTTGGTGCGCTGTGGGGGCGCAATAGGCACATATACTGCTCAACCAAATATGCGTAAGTGTGAAGTGTCAGGCTCATATCCAGTTACCAACTGGTATGCAGAAAATGGTTGGCTAGCTGTGGGTTTTAAACGAATAAGTAAAGTTGCGTGCAATATTGCATAACCCCATGCAGATATAGGCAGGTTGGTGCGCATAACCAATGCCCTAGCCACCATCTGTAGCCTTTTGATGGTGGCTTCTGCGAGACCATTTTGTGTATGCACATGGGGTACATGATGCTCTACATCGATCCAAATAATGCAATAATCATCAAATGCTTTTGATGTAAACTCTCCAGCATTATCAAGCCTTATAGACTTGATAGGGTGATCAGGGTGGTGAGCCCTTAAACGTATAATCTATGCTAGGAGTATTGCAGCATTTTTGTGGACAATAAAACGACAAGTGACCAGATTGTTGAAGCATCCACCAGAACCATAAAGTACTTGAATGGTCCGCATTCTGGATGGATAGGTCCACAGACATCTCTTTGTAAGAATGGAATGTTTTGTTTTGTATCTTTAGCATAGGAAGGTCTTGATCCTATTTTTGCTAAAGAGCAGGCTTTGCAAAACGAGTGATGTGCCTTTGAAATAGTAAATGAGGCATAATGGGAGGGAGGTAGTGCCTCTGGTACTTCATAAAGCAATGACTGCATTTTAGCAATCCTAGAATCGACACCTTAATTACAGTGTGGCGGATTTTTCTCCCATTTTTCACTCGAAAGAAGGGATGTCCGTGTGAGTTCTTGAAAAATACGGATCATCATGTCATGACCTCGGTGCCATAGGCAGTCATGGAAAAGCCTGTATGAGTCAGTGTCCCACATTTCATTGTTGGTGACAGTATAGGATTCAATGATCCGAATCATAGTGAGGTACAGTCCACTAGATTGACTCATAAGTTTCTCTAAGATGCGTTTCCTTCCACAGTCATTAGATGTGATATCAAGGTATTCAGTTCCATTCTCACGGTGTGTTTTTACATGATAATCGTTGGCACAAATTGCTTTGAAACATTAACAAGGTTCGATTAGCTCTTGGTGCATACAAAGCGTTTTTGACTTTAAATATATATCTCAAATTCTTTAGAGTAATGCTATTTTAGTAGAATGATAATCTTTTCATTCTAATAATACATTTTTTTTCTCTAGATGTATTGCTTTACATCTTTATATTGCAATTTCGAACCATGTAAATATGTGTATAGAAAATAAATTTGAATAAATTCAGTACTTCAGAATAAAATTCGAAATTTATTAATAAGCCAACGATAATCAAATCAAGGTCTTGTTCTAATTCATCAAACCATTATTGAAATAAACTTTAAGACCAAGTAATAGTCTAATTAAGAAAGAAGCATTATGCCTTCACAACTGTTTTTGGAAAATAAAGTAAATAAAGCAGATCAGTCAAATTCTGGGGCATCGGTTGACTGAGCAAGTTCCTTGTTTCCATTAAAGTATGCAATTGTGAGGTTAAAGTCTGGGTCATGGCCTCCTTCTTCCATATAGTGAGCCTCTTGTTCTTTAGATTCCCTATAGCTCTTGTAATTGGCTGCTACTCTGTTGCTTGCTTGGCAGTTCTTGTACCAATGCCCAATGACTCCACACCTATAGCATGGTTCATTGCCAACTCTATTCTGTTTGACTGAAGGGTTCTTAGGTGCCCTTTGCACCTTGTTTCCATGACCACTAGCGCCACCATCTCTGCGCCATACATTGGGAGGGCCTCCACGGCCCATATCACGACCCCCATGTCCCTTGCCACGTGGTGCATTATTGTCACGTGGGTAGGGATCAGCACGTCCAACCCCCTTTGTATTGGGGTTCTGTCCACCTTTCACTTTGCCATAATTAGCTTCAGGAATTTTCTTTGTCCCAACAGGCCTGGCATTGTTGTTCAAAAGAACCTCATTATGCCTCTCAGCCACTTGCAGTAGGTTGATCAGCTTGTTGAAGGTTGTGATTCTTTTGTTATCATACTCCAGCCTATACTGGTTCGCTAGTATAATTGCTGAAGTAGGAAAAGTGGAAAGAGTCTTCTGGATCATATCATCTTCTGTGAGTTCCTTTCCACATAAATTTAGACGTGCTTTTAGGCGCAACATGTCCTTGTTGAAGTCATTGACCCTTTTGTAGTCAAGCAAGCGGATTTCATTCCACTGAACGGTCAGTTCTGGGAGCAAGGTGTCATGAATGTTCCCAAAACGTCCCTTAAGGGCATCCCACAGTTCTGTGGGTGTCTTCAACTGATGGTATTCCCAGCGTAGGCTAGGATCAATGTGTCGCCTTAAAAACATTAAGGCATTTGCTTTCACCTTATCAGACGGTCCATCGTCTTTGGGGTCAGTGGGAGTTTTGATGGTGGCAGTGTAGTCTCGTGCCACAAAGACAGTTTCTACATCGGAAACCCAACGGTGGTACTCAAGTCCGTCTGAGTCCAAAATGTCAAACTCAGGTCGAGTTGGATCAGCCATCTACATAAACAAGAGAGAAGAAATAAATTACGCAGTCATAAAGACATCCACGTGAATTATTTTCCAAACGTATGAATTAGATTTCAAGACCAAGATTCATAATGGTCACATTTTTTCGATGCTATGTGAAAATACTTTATCACAGTAAGTGTGTGTATAATGCGCATGAATTTTCATTATCATGGCCAAACGGTATTGATATGTTGCATTAAAAATAATCATAGCACATTTAAATATAGCGTGTAAAAATAAACTACATGGCATGCTCTAATTTCACAAATAAACTACATGGCATGCTCAAATTTCACAAATATACAACAAATTATATACTACACATAATAATAGCAATAATATATCATGCGTAAAATAAAATGTAAACAATAGCATAATATAAAGGCATGCTTAGGAATAATTATATAAGAGTAAATAAAATTCACAAAACATGCTCACAATTGAATAATAAAAACATAAGCAATAAAATATAAAGCATGCTTAAACATAATTATAAATCATGCTTAAATATAATGATATAAAACATAAATAATAAGGCATGCTTAAAACAAAAATTATCTAATTAAACATGCTTAATAACAAAATAAAATAAAAGCATAAACAATAAAGTATAAAGCATGCTTTGTTAAAATCATAAAATAAAATAAAGAAAACATACTTGATTTCGAGAAAATAAAACAATCCTAGCGCACGCGCGTGTTGATGCAGGCGTGCGTAGCGATGTTTTTGGGTTTATGAAACTAGGCCGTTTCCTCTCCCTTTTCAGTAGTGGGCTTTGTTTTTTTTCTCTTTTTATTAGCCTGTTTTGTTTTTTTTCTTCTTCCTTTTCTGGGCCGCAGGGCCTGTTTCTTTTTTTTCTTTGCTTTTTTTTTTTTTGGGCTGCAGAAGCCTGCTCTTTTTTTTCTTCTTGGGCCGCAGGGCCTTTCTGTTTTTTTTTCTTGGGCCTCAAGCCTGTTTCTTTTCTTTTCGGGCCTCAGGCCGGCTCTTTACTTTGGGCTGGGTCCCAGTTTTTTTTTTTTTTTTTTTTTCTTTTCTCTTTCTCTCTCTCTCTTCTCCGCGTCTTCGTCTTCGTCTTCTTTGGGTTCTCTGTTCTTCTTTTGGGCCAAAGGATGGAGGCTAGGCGTGTTTGCAGGCAAGGCGGAGGCGGTGCTGCAGATCGGTGCTGCAAACGACGCTCCGGTGAAGGGGAGCAGGTGAGGCTCGGTGCAAGGCGGAGGTGGTGCTGCAGGCGGTTGGGATCGGTGATGCAGGCGCTGGTGATGGAGGCTGTGGCTCACGGCCTGGTGAGCTGGGCTGCTAGGCGGAGGCGGAGGTGAGCGACTGGGATGAGTTGGGTGCCCTTAGCAATTCGATGGAGATGGAGTCTTGACGGAGCGACTGGGATGAGTTGGGGCCGATCCGGTGGTCGAGTCGGTGCTGCTGGCCGGTTTGGATCGGTGCAGTGATGGGATTTGGTTGAGGCCGGCTGGAATGGTTGGTCAGCCGGTGTTGCAGGCTCAGGAGGCGTTCTGGGCGAGCAGGAGGTGGCTACCCAGGCGGTGGGGAGGAGAAATCGGGATTTTGGAGGATGGAGGATGGGGTTTTCGATCTGCTTCTGCAGAGTTTTTTTTTTTTTGAAAGCGGCAGAAAAGAAAAAAAACTTTTTCTTCTTTAGGGTTTGGATTTTTTTTTTCTTTCTTGGCTATTTGCTCTGAGCGTGCTGATAACGTGTTAAAGTAAAATTGAGATTGGAATAGTCTACTCATTTCATTTCATAACCCCTTTATATAGGGAGAGAATTACAGTGGAAAGAACAATTACAATGATGACATTAACTACTGATTGGTTCGTAATCCATGCTGATTGATGTTAATCGGTAATTGCTTGATTCCCTCTCCGTCAATCACTTTGACGAAGGCACACAATATGTTTTTCCTTTAACAGCTAATATATTTTTCTTTATTTTAAACTAAAATTCACATAGACATCCGTGTGAATTTATGACATATGTACAGGATTCACTATACAGGAATTAAATTTACACACGAACACATGTGTATCACCTTAATTCATACAAAAATCCGTGTGAATTTTTGCGGCCCCACTTTTAAAGTATGTTTCACACGGTATACTGTGTGAATATAATTTTCACACAAATATATGTGTGTATTGCAGTATTTTTCACACAGATATATATCCGTGTGAATATCTATGTGAATCTCATCTGTGTGCATTGGGGGGTTTTTCTAGTAGTGAGGTGGAGAAGATCAAGGACTCAAATAGGCAAAGCCAGGAGCTAGAAGATATCACTGATAAGATGTGGGATTGTAAGAGGTAATTTGGCCATCTTTTAATGCTTTTTGATAAGTCCGTGGATTTTGTGAGCCCAGGAATATTGAATTATGGATTGATTGGTGACGATGATGTATATTATTGATACTGGTTGGCACAGAAATAAATGAGTTTCAGTACTTGAACCAATAGTATCGTTCCTAACTATTGGTTATACATCAGAACAGTTTCTAACACCCTGGAACATGTAATTTTAGAGATTTGTTACACACAAAAAAGATGAGAGATGACATATGTGAGAATCTGATGGCTGTCCTAGGCAATTACGAGTACAGTAGCAGAACACGAGTACGAGGGCAGTAGCAGGATTAGGCGATGACGAGTGCAGTAGCAGGATTAGACGATGATGAGTGCAGTAGCATAACACGAGTAGTAGAACTGGACGAGTATGAGTACAGTAGCAGGATTGGACGAGTGCAGTAGCAGGATTAGATGATGAGATGAGAGTAGTAGGAGAGTGAGGTTTTGTAAAGTAGCATAAAGAGATTATTCTCAAGAAAAAAAAGAGTAACATAAATTGATTATTCTCAGAAAAAAAAAGTAACATAAAGGGATTATTCTAAAAAAAAAAGTAACATAAGAGAATTAGAAGTCAAAAGAAGTAGTTAAGGGTAAAAAAATAAATTAACGCATGACATGTGACAAGTGTAGAGCAGATTGTCCTCATTTATAAAATTTGATCCTTATAAAGGGATTAGAAGTCAAAAGAAGTAGTTAAGGGTAAAAAGATAAATTAACTCATGACATATGGCAAGTGGAGAGCACATTGTCCTTATTTGTAAGATTTAGTTCCTATATGTTTAATTCAATCTTTAGAGGATGTATTTGTTAAGTCATCTTTTGTCAATAACTTATATGTAATTTGTTATAGTATATTTTTGTCACTTGTGTTTGGGTTGGTAAATTGCTGGGTTGAATTTCATACTCTTGAGTTGTTATACAATTAAGATAAAAAGAAAAAAGCAAAAAAGCAAAAAAAAAAAAAAAAACAGTTGTTATACAATTCTAATTTCAGTGTCAGACTCATGTTCTCAAAGTCGTTATAAACATTTATGTGACTCATTGTTGAATTTCAATCCAGTGATAGAGAAAAAAATACAAAAACTACAAGAGTGATAGCGGTAAATTTTCATTTTATACTGTTGCATTTTACTTTTTTCTATTTAAATAGTGACTTAGTGGGTGATTATTGATTTCTTAATTATCATGACCTCGATCAATATGTGAGTATGTGACTTAGCGATTGAGCCTCTAGATTGGGAGTCCCCTAACCCGCATACAATCCACGAAATTGTTGTTTGTAGCCAGCGGAAGGAAGTACTTTTACAAGATCTCCTGACTAGGGATTAGTCCATGGTTGAAAGCTTTATAATACAGCAGGACTCGGTCAAGAAAAAAATAATTATTACGAGATTAAGCAAGACGTGAGGATAACCTTTTGTATTTGATAGTCGATGATTGTAATACATATTTAGAGATTATAAACGTTTAAGAGATGATACTTACTCGCACAATGGATATTGAAGGAAGAAAGATCAAATATCCATCGTCACTGATAGTCAAGTCAAAATAGAATAAGTTTTAGACATTTTTACTTGCAGTTGAATCACTACCCTCTTTTCTAGTTTCAACATTTTTATGCTTCTTCCTTTTTCTGAAATATTCTGATATAGTCAAGTCATCTTTGTCCATAGAATCTCCAACTTCCATCCTACAACATTTGGGAGGAAATCCGGGAGGAACAAGGGAATCATTACGTTCACTCCTTTCATCTGAAATCAGAAACGGAATGGCATTAATTTCTCGTTTCCCATTGAAATAGGCATCATCACAAGTTCGTAACTTAAGCTGATGAAATGTAGGAAACTGAAATGAAGACATTGTATAATGGCTATAACGACTAAAATATCTGCATAATGTGTATTTTAATATTTAGACTCTTATCTCCAGATGTGGTTTTTTTACTTTTTTCGCAGTGAAGCATACCTCTATGGTGCATTTGCCAGTACATTTGACTATGTGCAGTCAGAAATGAGGGTAAATAGCTTTTTAGACTCTATCAATTGAACACGATTGACCGATCGATTGTGACGCATGGATTTTGCTATTTGAGTCGATCTTTCTACCAATTGAATTTCAGAAGCCACTCTATCAGTTATATCTATTAGAGATGGTTAATGGTTACCTTACTCTCTTGTAATATATATATCGATATTCTATCCCACCTTAAGAGAGTTGTCTTTCCAAGTTCAAGGGGATATATATCAGGGAGTAAATAACTGTAGTTGAATACTGAATGTAATAGTACTGGCCGGGTTTGGGGAGATATCAAGATTCTCGTACAGATCCATGTAAAAGAGCTAGAATCTGAATAAGCAGCATTCCAGTCACCAACTTCCATGGTATTTGGCTGCGCGCTCATCATTCATTAGCTCCTCCACAATAGAATTGGCCCAGTCTGCCATTTTCTGAACCAGATTTTCGTCTTGGTGAATCTGAAAGATTCAGCCACTCATTGTAATCTTAAACTTGAGGATTACTTAACTAGAAACAATCACATATATATAAACACATTAGCTTAAGGCATGCCAGAACAAGTATGAAAGACAGAAGACATACCTGAAGCTGAGAATGAGTTGAATGCCATGACGAATAGGTTCGGTCTTCTGCAACTGCTCTAGTTTCAAGTTCTCTGTATATGGGGCTGAGATCTAAAGACTTGCGTGTAGAGAGTGCAGGGACCTGAACCTATATATAGAGGATGATATCAGGAACTTCCCATAACAGATTTCCTAAATCAATTAGGTCCTCTATATATAAATCCTGTACCAATATACATTACTTGATTACAAGCACATTAAGTTTCCCAATACAATATGGATTTCAGATACAAATTCCTTATTGTTCCAGGGATAGAATCATCTATGCAATCCCGGTTATTTCATTCAACAGTAATCATATACAATTGTTAAATTCATAATGTGATTAATGTAAGTCCAACTCTTACATTCTCCCACTTGGACTACATTACTCACTCAATTGTACACAATTAGAACAATGTAATAACCACTGAAGTGTGCACATGAAATTGCATAAAATTCTCAAACTTAATCACAAACTTGGTCAAGTTATGGAATCTGGCAGAGCTAAGGAAAAATAATGCTTTCAAAAGCACACCACTCCAAAACTACAAAACCAGAACCATAACCCACATAAGTTCAATTGATACAACCAAAGATAAAACATACATATGCAGTATGTATCTGTCATCATCTGCAGTGCATATGTAAATGGTCCAAACTGAAGGATTTTGACTATCAAAATCAGAGACACAACCAAAACTGGAATGGATTATTACTGAATGTGTCTGCACTTTACAAAACTGAAATGTTGATCTTAATCAACTCAATCTATCCAACATAAATCAAATAGCTATTTGCCAAAACAAAATACAGAAATATTCACAATCACCAAATGCTGCAGCAAAATAAAAACTTCTGAATGATACCATGGATTTATTACTGAATAATGAAGACAAAGTCATTACAAAACTTCAAATTTCAGAAAAACAAGAACTGAAATTAAACAACACTAAAGATAAAACTTTTAACAAAAATAATGCTCCCACTGATCCTAGGCATCCAAGGTAGGAAGGACTCCCACATCAGCTACATGTTTCTGAAAAACTGCTACAGATAATGCCTTAGTGAATGGATCAGCTAACTGTAAGTGTGTATTAACCTGAGCTATTTCAATTTCCCGATGCTTCACTCTTTCTCTCACACTATAATATTTCAGGTCTATGTGCTTAGAGTTATTAGACCTCTTATTATTCTTAGTGAAGCAAACAGCTGCAGAATTATCACTATAAACTCTCAAAGGTCTGGTATTGATGGAATCCAACAACCTAGTCTGAATTAGAAAATTTCTAAGCCATAACCCTTGACACACACCATCATATATTGCTATAAATTCTGCCTGCATGGTTGAAGTGGCTGTCAATGTTTGCTTAATGCTCCTCCAAGCTATAGCACCTCCTGCCATCATAAAAATATATCCAGAAGTAGACTTGGTTGAATCTGGATACCTTCCTGCAAAATCTGCATCAGTGTATCCAATTACTTCTAGCTTCTCAACTTTCTTGTACACCAGCATATAGTCTTTAGTTTTCTGTAAATATCTAAGCACCTTCTTTGCTGCAATCCAATGCTCATGCCGAGGGTTTGACTGAAATCTCGATAATATACCCACTGCATATGCTAAATCAGGCCTAGTGCACACTTGCGCATACATCAAGCTACCAATTAGTCTAGCATAAGGTCTGCCCTTCATATCTTCCCTTTCCAAGTCATTCCTAGGACATTGACCTTTGTTCAGTTTATCTCCTTTTGAGATAGGTGCATCTCCTGGCGCACACTTCTGCATATCAAATCTGCTCAAAACTCTAGAAATATAATTATGCTGACACAATCCCAGTAACCCTCTTTTCCTATCTCTTTTAATTTCAATTCCCAGCACAAACGAAGCTTCACCAAGATATTTCATATCAAAGTTCTTAGATAGAAAGTTCTTAGTTGATTTCAACAAGTTCACATCACTGCTGGCAAGTAGTATATCATCTACATACAGAATCAAGAAAATAAAGTGTTTACCTACAGTCTTTAAGTAAACACACTCATCAACTATATTCTCAGTGAAACCAAAAGTAGTGACAACTGAATCGAATTTCTTATACCACTGTCTAGATGCCTGTTTTAGACCATAAATAGATTTCTTCAGTTTACAGACCATGTGTTCTCTTCCTGGTTTAATGAATCCCTCGGGCTGTTTCATGTAGATATTTTCTTCAAGTTCCCCATTTAAGAATGCAGTCTTCACATCCATTTGGTGTAACTCTAGATTAAAGTGCGCTACTACAGCCATAATCATCCTAAAGGAATCTTTTGTCGAAACTGGAGAAAAAGTTTCACTAAAATCAATGCCTTCTTGCTGTGTAAAACCCTTAGCTACTAACCTCGCTTTATACCTCTCTATACTGCCATCAGCATGTCTTTTGGTTTTGTAAATCCACTTACAACCTACAGGTTTTTGATTTGCTATAGGTTCAACTAACTCCCAAACTCTATTGTCATACATACTTTGTAATTCAGCTTCCATAGCCTCACTCCATTGCTTAGAAAATTCACTCTCAGTGGCTTGTTTATAACTAATGGGATCATTGTCTTCCCCAAAATCAAAGTCCTGTTCTTGAAGATATACTTCATACTCAGTTGGGTCAATGGTGGGTTTTCTAACTCTGTTTGATCTTCTTACTGGTTGAGATACTTCAATGTTTTCGTTTTGAGGCATCACAACATTATCCTGAGGTTGTAGATTTTCTGGTGCTTCTTGGACAGCCTCTGCAGGTTCTAAAATTAGCTGCTGAGGTACAAAGATGGGTGGTGCATGAGCAAGAGGTAAAACCTGAGCTAGTGTTTCGGTTTCAGGGATTTCTTCAAACTCAAACTGTAAGTCTTCGGGTTCTCTATTATAAAACACTTCATCTAGAAACTTTGCTTTATTTGTCTCGATGATTCTGGTATTATGGTGAGGGGAATAGAACTTGTAGCCCTTGGACTTTTCTGGATACCCTATGAAGAATGCACTAACGGTTTTGGGGTCTAATTTCTGAATGTGAGGGTTATAAACTTTAGCCTCAGCCTTACAACCCCAAACATGAACATGGTGTAAGCTTGGCTTTCTGCCATTCCAAAGCTCAAAAGGTGTCTTAGACACAGCTTTGCTAGGTGCCCTATTGCAGAGATAGTTGGCTGTTTTGAGAGCCTCACCCCACAGATACCTAGGTAGTCCAGAAGTACACATCATACTTCTGACCATGTTCAGTAAAGTCATGTTCTTCCTTTCTGCGACACCATTTTGCTCCGGTGTCCCTGGCGTGGTATATTGAGCCTTAATACCATGCTTTTCAAGATACAAAGCAAAAGGGCCTTTGCTTTGTCCAGCCTCCGTATATTTCCCGTAAAACTCTCCCCCTCTATCAGACCTGACCACCTTAATTTGTTTCCCCAATTGTTTTTCTACTTCTGCATGAAAGATCTTAAAGGTTTCGACAGCTTGGGATTTTTCTGAAATTAGAAAAATGTGACAGAACCTAGAAAAGTCATCAATGAAAGTTATAAAGTAGGAGTTTCCACAAATGGTTTGATGTTTAAAAGGTCCACAAATGTCAGTATGGATGAGTTCTAAGAGTCCTAGGCTTCTGGTGGCATTTTTCTTTCTAGAATTAGTCATTTTTCCTTTAATGCATTCTACACAGTCCCCTAAATCATCAAAGTTTAGCTCAGGCAGAATGTTTTTCTTAACTAGGATCTGTAGTCTTTCTTTTGATATGTGTCCTAATCTCCTATGCCAAAGGGCTGCTGAGTTTTCATTAGAATTGTGTCTTTTAAGACCAATAATGGAATTGCCATCTACACTGTTTTCAATAGATAAAATCTCCTTAGGAACTGAACAATGTAACTGTAAATAATCATTTACAATGGCACCAGAAGCAATAGGAAGAAAATTCTTCGAAATTTTTATTCCATTACTGTCAATAAGAAAACTACAACCGTTTTTAACCAAAAGGGAGACACTAATCAAGTTCCTTCTCATAGAAGGTACCAAATAGACATTGTCTAAGATAAGAAAATTTCCAGATCCTACTTCTAGCCTAACAGATCCAATTGCCTTCACTGCTACCCTTGATCCATTGCCAACACACACGTTTTGTTCCTCACTTCTGGGATTTCTCTTCCTTATGTATCCCTTTTTTTAGTTAACCAAGCTTTGAAACCAGTACAATCTCTCTTAAGGTGGCCGGATTTTCTGCAGAAGTAACACTTTGTCTGATAGGGTTTCTGAATTTTAGAATCAGGGGCTGGAGCTAAGGCTGATTTAGGGCTGAACTTCTTTCCCTTATGATTATTCCCCTTCTGGGTTTTCCATTTTGGTTTGCCTACCAGATTCACACTTTTCTCGATTTTCTCCTTCTTAATTCTTTCATCTACTTGCACACAGATCGAAATCAACTCGTTTATGTCCCATTTATCCTTTTGAGCTAGGTAGGTGGTGTTGAGATGTTCAAAGCTCATTGGTAGTGAGTTTAGAGTGTGATGAATAAGCATCTCATCAGAAATAGGATTCTTCAAGGTTTTCAGCTTAGCGGCATAATCAACAAGTTTCAAGATGTGTTCTCTAATGGTTCCTGATCCTGTGTATTTGGTGTTCATCAATTTGTTCAACAGGTTTGCAATCTGGGCCTTATCACTCTCCTTGAATCTTTCACCAATTGATTCTAAGAACTCTGTAGCTAACTCCTTTTCTTCTATGCTGCCACTAACAGAATCAGACATGGTTCTTTTCATTATATTCTTGCAAACTCGATTCAGCCTATGCCACTCATCAAAATATTTCTGCTGTTCACTGGTGCTAGCTATAGTCAGGGCTTCTGGAGGTTTCTTATACAAAGAAGATCTAAGTGGTTGACACTTAGGTAGATTTCTATGTCTGCTCTCCATCTCTTAAAGTTTGATCCAGTAAGAGGTTCAATGTTCATGAAGTTTAAAGGTACAGAACCTATAGGAAGCATTAAATTTGTGTAAGTTTTATGCATATAAAATTTTTATTGAATACTAAAGGATCTAAATCTTTATCTTGCTCAAAAGTTATGTCCTGCATTAAGCTTTATGAATACAAAACTTAGCATTCAAACAATTACAGAAGATATTAAGAATTTAAAACATAAGACTGAGCAAAAAATAAAACAATATAATGCAATAAGAAACCAGAAAAATTGCATTAAGCCCCAAAACAACATATTCTGAATTCATGCCAAACATCACTTGTGAGTAGAAGTTATAGCATAACTGAATCACAAGGCCAAAATAAATGGTACATTGGTATGCAAAAATCAGTCATCACCTATATGGCTGAAGAAAAGATCTTTGTATCTGAATATGTGACATTCAAATTGCAATGCGCTATTCCTGTGTTTTAGAACTATGTAAAGAAAGAGACCTTCTGTGGAAGCTACAGTCATAGTTCTAGAATACAGAATACAAGGTTGTCTGTTAAAAACTGAATGGCTTATCAAGAACACTGAGGAAAAAGTGCTATGGCTCCCTCTCCCTCAATGCACCGAATAAGTCACAGACAATATTACTAGTTAATATATAATTCAACTAGATTTATTCATTTTAAACAAGAAGATTCATAGGGAGAAGGTCTGTAGCTTGTTGTTTGATAGTCAAAGTAACAATAGGCCAACAATTTTGCAACGAGATATTTATTCACACATGTAGACAACATCCATCACAACTATAAAACAAGTTTCATAATATACTAAAAGGATGAAGGCTATCTAATTGTGCAACTCCGATACAAAATTATCAACAATCTGTTCATGAAGAAGTTTTTCAAATTTACCCGAGCCAAAACTTCAATCCTGACTGCATAGAAACACAAGGCGGAAGCAATCCTTCTATGCAGCCCCTTTAGCGAGCCTTTCTGACCCCAAAACAAGAAGCAATTTTGCTTCTTACACCCAGAATCGAAAAACCCCAATTGGGATTAAGATGAACTAAAGACGCATACTCGGCGAGGAACAGAAAAATACCCGTTATGAACAACGGTCAATTAACGTCCTGATATTCTGAATATATCTAATAGGCCGAGTATGGGTCTTAGGCTGTGTTGGATCAGAAACTGGACACCTTCGGCCTACTTGCTCGATATAATCTGTAGCTCCTTTAATTAATTAATTAATTTTTTTTTTTTTTTTTTTTTTTAAGAAAACGTTTTAAATTTACTAAACTTCTAGCATGCATGATTTCCGAAGTGGTTTATACAATTTGTGATCGTGGCTCTGATACCACATGTAATCTTAAACTTGAGGATTACTTAACTAGAAACAATCACATATATATAAACACATTAGCTTAAGGCATGCCAGAACAAGTATGAAAGACAGAAGACATACCTGAAGCTGAGAATGAGTTGAATGCCATGACGAATAGGTTCGGTCTTCTGCAACTGCTCTAGTTTCAAGTTCTCTGTATATGGGGCTGAGATCTAAAGACTTGCGTGTAGAGAGTGCAGGGACCTGAACCTATATATAGAGGATGATATCAGGAACTTCCCATAACAGATTTCCTAAATCAATTAGGTCCTCTATATATAAATCCTGTACCAATATACATTACTTGATTACAAGCACATTAAGTTTCCCAATACAATATGGATTTCAGATACAAATTCCTTATTGTTCCAGGGATAGAATCATCTATGCAATCCCGGTTATTTCATTCAACAGTAATCATATACAATTGTTAAATTCATAATGTGATTAATGTAAGTCCAACTCTTACACTCATTACATCCTCACCTTCACGTACTGCTCAAGATTTTCTTCTCCTAGTTGAGGTTGAGCTTCAATCCACTTTTCCAGTCCAGCCTCAAATTGTTGGAGTCCCCTATTCTCATCCACTTGCAACGCAACTGGTTCAGCTTCTAATGGTTTTGGTCCTGCTTCTTGAACAGATTTTAAACTTCTAATAGTGATGGCTGTTAAGGGCACAATTAGCTATTCAGTTAGTCTATAATTAGTTAGTTAATCAGGGTATTATGCATGTTAATCTGTCTAGTGTCCTACAGTTATCAGACACGTGGCTTGCATCTGTGCAATCCCACATAGTATAAGTTCTACTGCGCGCTGCTACTCTTTCTCGATGTATCAGAGCCTATAGTTTACTATACAAGTCCTTTATCTCTCAATTTTCTGGTTTTTCTTGCTTTTCTTCTTCAATCTTTCACTGGCTGCTATATTTGTTGGTCATAAAACCATTCTTAAGCAAAGTCGAATGATGGTGTTGCCACGTTATCAGCTCATGGCAAAAGACATTGCCGCTTCACTTGCAGCTCCTCAAGCAACAATATATACAGGATCAATGTTCAAATTATCAATTCCATCATCAGAGTCTCCGAGCATCTCCTCTTCTTCTTGCCTTCTTCTTTTCTTTCCCGGTTGATCATCGTTTTCCCTAAGTAAACAAATAATATTTGTCTTTCTTGTTTACTTGTACACGAGTTGCGACTCATCAAGTACGTACTCGTAGATAAGGTCGTCTTTCCCGGGCACCTCCTTGCCGTGCCATAGCCACCACCGTCCATGAATCCTCGATTCTTTTTGTGCTTCTCCGTTTTCTTTAAAAGAATCTCGAAACCTAGATAAAAATTAGCACGGAAAATTCAAAAACAGATATAGGTAGGATTATCACAGGGATTGCCAAACTAAGCAAAAAAGGCTAGAAAAACAAAATAAGGCAAGAAATTTTTGCTAAAGATCAACGGGCCGAGGCTCTGAACTACAATCAGGAACCATTTTCTATACGTTCCTGATTGTAATTCAGAGCCTCCGCCTTTGGATCCATAGCAGCAAGAGTCCTCACCGGTTTGCCTCTATAGTAAACGAACGACTTAGTCGTGACCTAGAGTTTTGAAAGAAACTGCCCTAAGCTTGACCAGTGCGCAGGGGAATTTTAGAAACATGACCGGGATGGATTTATAGAAAGTAATAGCAAGGAAAGCACAGCCGAATTAGTAGGCTAGGGTTTAGGGTTTGTGGGCTCCCCTCCTATTTTTTTTCTTTGCTTGATGATTAAGTAAAAGAATTCTTAAGCGCAAGATTAAGTAATAAGAAGCTGCTCTGCATCTTTAATAGTGTTTAGGTCTTTTTATCTGTTCAGAACTAAAATTGAGATGTACCTAGCTACATGAGATCTGTATTACTATTAACTTTTTATGACGTCTTTCCCGGGCACCTCCTTGCCGTTCAGCTTGGGTTTAGGGCAAAACCTTTGGCCTGGACCGTCATAGCCACCACCGTCCATGAATCCTCGATTCTTTTTGTGCTTTCTCCGTTTTCTTTAAGAATCTGGAAACCTAGATAAAAAATCAGCATGGAAAATTCGAAAACAGATAGACATATATAGGTAGGATTATCACAGGGATTGCCAAACTAAGCAAAAAAGGCTAGAAAAACAAAATAAGGCAAGAAAAACAAGTATCGTTTGCTAATGATCAACGGGCCGAGGCTCTGAACTACAATCAGGAACCATTTTCTATACGTTCCTGATTGTAATTCAGAGCCTCCGCCTTTGGATCCATAGCAGCAAGAGTCCCCACCGGCTTGCCTCTATAGTAAACGAAAGACTTAGTCGTGACCTAAAGTTTTGAAAGAAACTGCCCTAAGCGTGAACACTGCGCAGGGGAATTTTAGAAACACACGCACGACCAGGATGGATTTATAGGAAGTAATAGCAAGGAAAGCACAACCGAATTAGTAGGCTAGGGTTTAGGGTCTGTGGGCCCCCCCTCCTTTTTTTTTTCTTTGCTTAATGATTAAGTAATAGAATTATTAAGCGAAAGATCAAGTAATAAATCTTAATAGTGTTTAGGTCTTTATATATACTAGCCTCTTAACATGTGCTCCGCACATGTCAATTTGTTTATTTTCTTAAAAAACAAAATTGTAAATCATGTGTACGAACATCCAATCTTATATTTGGGGAAATTTCTCAGTTTATATTAGAGATGTTGTTTCCTATTTTATCCTAATTAATTGGCATGCATAAATTAATTTTTATATTTTTTTGTTAGTAATATTTTATTTCTACTTTTTTTTTTTACTATTGCAGTTATAAATCCCACTCCTTGGACAATGCCATCCCACTCCCTCACTCTCACCTCCCACGTTAGGTTTTGCTTCTTTTTTTGTTTCCAATATTTTAAATTACCAATATATCTTTTATGTGTTAGATTATAAATTATAGAGTTTTTCATGAATTATGGGTAAAATAGGTAGTTCAAAAATTTAACCATTCTCCCTGAAAATTGGCTTAATTATATTACATACAGATCCTATCCAGAGCGAGGCATCGCTTTGAAATTTCAGAGCGAGGTTAGGGTTTAGGGTCACTTTTCAGTCGCATATCCACATCTCAACCGTTCAGTTTTTAGGTACTAATGTATAGATCATCTCTGCAAAATTTCAACGAAATTGATGGTCTTTAAGGTATCTAACTCGCTTAAACCACTGGACGAATTGAATCTGTCCAACCTGAACCGTACTAGCTTTAAGGTAGTTATCAATGCCTTAACGACCATCAATTTGGCTGAAATTTTGTAGAGATGATCTATACATTAGTACCTAGAAACTGAACGGTTGAGATGTGGATATGCGACTGAAAAGTGACCCTAAACCCTAACCTCGCTCTGAAATTTCAAAGCGATGCCTCGCTCTGGATAGGATCTGTATATCACATATATATATATATATATATATATATATATATATTCAGAACCCAAATTGAGATGTACCTACATGAGATCTGTATTACTATTAACTTTTTATGGCGATGTGTAATTTTACAGCTTGAAATATGAACCTGCCTAGCTAGGTGCCTTGTAACTATTACTTTCCATCACTAGGTGTATAGTTATTTTCAAGTATTTTCAAGCTAGCTGTTCCTTTTAAGACCCCATGAATCAGTTGCAGTAATAATGTCCCATATGCCTACTCCTTGCAGATCCTTGTTCTTTCTCCATTTTTTCTCACACTAAATTTATGATGATCGCGGCAAGGAGCAGCCACTGATTTGAACTATAATATTGTTGTGTACGTCAGCCACCATGAGTAGTACTTGTGACTTCTTATGTAAACTATAAGAATGATCGAGGGAGTGTGTCATTGTCTGTTCTCTGCTGCATCTCGACACCTAGTAATTTGCCTATTAATCTTCTTACGTGTTGTATAACTCTGGCGCTAGGCATGGAACTTCTCATCTACAGGGCTGATTGTGTTCATATTTTGCGCTTTATTCTTTCTGTGACACTTTAGACATAGCAGATAATTGAAGACTGGGACAAGCTATAATTTGAAGGGACAGATAAATGCAGTTCCCTAATAAATGAATGTGAAATTTTTTCAAAGCCATCACGACCCATTGACTTCAAGAATGGGATCGACATGCATGAATTTTTGAAGTCAGAAGACTTTGCAGGCTGGTAGCCTTTGCTATTCAATATCAACCGACTTAAAAATTATGTTTTCATGGCCAGATATGAACGTGCAGCAACGTTACTCACGTGAACGAGATTGTTTGGAGGAGACTGGAGAAAGACAATGGATAAAACTAAAATAAATAAATAAAATTTAAAAAGTTCATGGTCGATAACAAAAGCACATTGTTTGAAAGTTTATGGTGAGATTGTAAGTATCCACCTAGGTTCAAGTGAATATGTATGACTGCCTCATCAGCAATAGAGTATCTACAGAAGACAGAAGTTCCTGATATTTGAAGAGTTCTACTCTTGGCCTCCCCTTCCCCTGCATCAGAAGAAAAAACAGCATAACAAAACAGCTAAACTTTCAAGAAAAAGGTATCATGTTGAATGGCAGAAATAGGACACAACTTAAATCTGAAAGGAAGCACGATTGACTCCAAACCAGGTATGTTGATATGTATACTAGCAAATAAGATAGGAATAACATAAGTAGTAAAAAGATGATCTGATTTTGTCCGCCGACCAATTGAATTTGTAATGACCAAAGGAATGCAAGTATAAACAGCATGACTGCAGGTGTTGATAAAATAATTTATTTATCAAACTTCATACTCGGTAGGGAGAATATCACAAATGATCACTCAACTATGACTCATTCAACACTTTGGTCACTTAACTGTCAAATATATCACTTTAGTCACTCGAATATGTCATAATTGAGTGATCATTTGTGATATTCTCCCTACTCGGTATACAGAGTTCACTGACAAGTACTAAATACTAATAGATCTTCCTATGGCTTTATTTATTAATTTAAGTATTTTACTACACTAGCCAAAAACTCAACTTTGGCATGAAGTCAGAAATGTTTTGTAATGACGAACCTTTATCGTTATAGTTGCAAGGTTTATGGGACCAAATCATGCCCATCAACCCATGGTAAAACTTCATTTAAGCTGAAAGGAGAGAAGGTATTGGCAATCTAGAAGCAACAAGGTAACAAAATGAACTTCTGGGGTTATCTGACTAAAGGGAACTTACTCTCAAGTCTCAAATACAGTAACTTAAGATAACTGAAATATTATGGCTCATACCATCCGAAAGAAGTCACATATTATTGTAATATTGAGAAATGGTTTACAGGTATCTTACACCATGTGGTTATGGTGCTGTTGTTCAGTGCTAGATTTAAATTGACACCAGCTATTGTTCAACATAAAAATGCAGGGTTGGAGGATTCTGATCTTTGGTCGCCAAAATCACAATAAATTTTTGTGGAAGAGCAAAACGGACACTGGAACAAAAAATAATATCAAAGAACACAGCTTTAGTTCAAGGGTTTGCCTTACTTGTTGTCTGAATGTTAAACAATAAAGAAATTTCTTCAACACTAACAATGAAACAAGCAGCAATATATAAAGTTTTCTTTTGTGTCAGGAGTAATAACAAGTGACCAAAGAAATGAATGTACACATGCATGTAGTATCCATTGCATTAGTCCATAGTCCTTGTTGGCTCAAAAAATTGTGCAGGGTTGATAGCTTTGTTCTGAACTTACAAGATATGGACTCAAGAATATCTTAATCATCAGACGAGATATGTGTACAGCAAGTTAAAGATGGTAATGTACGTGACTGTTTTCTGGACATAAGAGACCATTAAAAATGCAACTTCTTTGGTCAGCATAAACATTGTTAGTATGTATATGCACATGTAGGTTAAAGGTTTTGATCAACAGGTTGAGTAGTTACCATTTACAAAGAGATTCCAACCGCATTCTGCTTCAATCCATTAAAATATCTACAAAAGACCAAGTTTCTGCTTTGAGAACGTTTGAGTACTCTTGCACGCCTTTTCCCTGCATATGAAATAAAATAAACCATTAAACAGAATAAACCATTAAACAGAGGGTCAATACCATGCTGAAATGCAGATATAAAATGGAACTGCAATCCAACACTAAATAAGGCTGAGCTCTAACAATTTGATTTGATTTGTCTAATAGCAGATAGATAGAAAGAAAAGCAATTATGATAAAGTATGACACGCAACTTTTAACATTGATTTCAGACATGGCTGGTTTGAATTGTAAGGACGAGAAGCCGGCCACAGTAGAAATTGAATGATCTCAAGTGTCTTCATATACTCGGAAGGTTTCATAATTAGTAACAAATTATTTATCAGATTTCCAAACTATATTCTATTTATAGTATAAATGGATTTCTGATAAGATGGATCATATTATCTTCACTTGTATCAAGTATGAGTTTTCTTTTGTTAGTCTACTAACTTCTTAGAGCATAATCAGAGCATTATGTAGAAAAAACAAAAAGGATACCCACGAATATGTGATATGTCAACTGTTTCATTCCTCTTAAAAAGTGGTTGTTAAACGCATATTAAAAATGAAACAAATTATGGATTTCAACCTACTCATTCAGAAAAAGTAAGAATAAAAAAGCAAGCTATTAAAAAAAAATGCCATTATATGGATGACAGAATTTTCTTTAGTGAAGAATTTGTAATATAAAAACAAAGGGAGCCAGAAAATTAGAGTACTCCTCATGAACAAGGAAGCAAAAGCAATAAGATTAACAAGTTTTGGAATACCAAATCAGAGGAGGGCTTTGTTTCGTTAGCTTTTTCTATAAATCATTCCCAGAAGAATTGGCTCTTAAGACGCCCACTATACTTTTTGAAGCCTGGTGACTCTATTTTTAAGAGCTGAAACCCGATTCTCCAACACTATGCTTGCCGTGTCACTATCTGAACTTCTTGCCGTGTCTCTCGGCCTTGCATCCTCCAACCAAAACTTCATTCAACATATCCTCTGTCTCCAATCTCTCTGACTTAATAGTATCAACAGAACTTTCTGCAGTTGAAGATGCCAGATTTTGAACTTGACCTGATAACTTCTCACTATCACCACATGTTCTAATTTCAACATTTTTGTGTTTCGTATAATTCTTAAAAAGTTCTGACAAAGTTAGTCGATCTTCATCCAATGGACCTCCAGATTTCAATCTCTCTGACTCCATAGTATCAACAGAAGTTTCCGCAGGTGAAGATGCCAGATTTTGAACTTGATCTGATAACTTCTCACTGTCACCACATGTTCTAGTTTTGACATTTTTGTGTTTCATATAACATTCAAATATTTCTGATAAAGTCAGTCCATCTTCATCCATTGAACCTCCAGCCTCCATCCTACTACATCTGGGAGGAAATCCTGGAGGAACAAGGGAATCATTCCCTTCATTCCTTAGTTCTGAAGCCAGCCCTATTTTTTCTGGAAACTTTGAATAAGAAACCGAAGGAATGGTGAAACCATTAGTCTTCCTCCCTCTCTTAGAACCCTATACAACTTTCTGTGGGGCAGAACCATGATGTACGGGGACATGTTTAGCTCTCGGAAGTGATCCTTCCATGGACTTTGCTTTCTTGAATTTTGGCATAGTAGGCTCGCTTTTGTTTTTGAGAATTGACACTGATTCCTTCCACCACTTCAAGTAACTTGTGCTAATATCTGCCTTTGAAAGCCTGGATGGAATATACAATTTTACATTCTTAATTTCCACCATGCAATCTTTCCAGGCTCCCTCAGAATTTACTTCTACACATGAGTCATCAAAACTGTGACCAGAGCGAGCTACAGAACATGGAAAGTCTTGATCATATCCATATTGCCTACCCGATGCGGAAGTTATTGCTCTCTAGTATCCAGCTAACTCAGTCGCCCTGAAGCACATGACAAATGACAATAATTCATCCTCCAGACCTGGGCGAACCCACTTTTCCTTCTCGTCATGGTATTTAGGCAAGTTCCAGTTCTCAATTGGCATGGCATAAGGGCGCCAAACAAAAACTTCTCCAGCTGATTCTAAAACTGTCCTCACATTTACAACTTTTAGACCATCTACTCTGGTCCATAGGGCCAATCTTGGCTCAGCATAACTAATAACATTGGGTACTGGCCTAAATTCCAGAAATCTTTCCCATGCCCAAACCTGTACTAAATGAAATGGTGACTTGAGTTTGAGTTTTGAAACATCATTCCTGCCCTTTAATTCATTTGAAGCTACAATAGTCCTTTTCAGCACACTCAAATCTCTATAAATGCAGGCAAGAACAGCCGGTGCAAGCACAATGCGGGTACCTCTAGCTAAAAGAATTGCAATTGGAAATACACGTTTGTGTAAGGCATTACAAGCCTCAGGAAAAACATACCTGGACAACCAAAAGGCAAGGAATGCTTGGTGCTCCAATTCACTCCCACTCTTCCTGAACTTCTTCAACCATAAGCTTTCAGTAGCATTCTTGGATGTGGGTTTCAGAAAGCAGGCTTTTTTCAGAATGGGTCTCCATTGACCTCTCTTTCTTCAATAATGGTGTCCTCTGGACTCTCCATCACAGAAGTCTTGGGTTCAAAGAGTTTAAGTACTAAAGTATTTTCTCCTTGTTGCATAAGAGAAAGGATTTTGACTTTTGGAGTTCAGGGGGTGATGCTGAACAGAGTTTTTCTTTCCATGGATGAGATGAATAATCGTCTTCCTCCTCTGTAATCTAAGAAAAAAAATTAAAGAGGAGGAAGACGATTAGACTGTTCAGTGAGAGCACTTGCTTTAGCGTACAGCCATAGGCAAATATACACTTGGGACTTGGGACTTGGGACAATTGAGTGTGTCATCGTCCACACCATTTCCTAGGTATTTCTGCCTCCGCAGTTATTTCCTAGGTATCTTTCCCGTCACGTCTAGTTTGTAGTTTTGTACTTCCCAGCTGCCTGATATTTCGTTTTCAATTTTATAGTTTCCGACCATAAAAATGAACAAAGACTAGGTACAACTCCTAAAGGACCTAAAGCCTAGAGGGCTTTGTTGACAAAACCTATCCTTAAAGCCGTACAGAAAAGATGAGAGTTACCGGGGGGATTGACTTGAATTTACTCAACTTCTGAAATTGTTTCTTTAAAAATAAAATTAGGCTTTTGTATTGAAAAAGGTGCGCTTACCATTGAAGGGAGATCTAAAAATTAAATGGCTCGGATTATGTGATTATACTGTATGGTGGGTCTAAGTATCATACTCAGCTCTTAAGAGCTTAGATAATGTAACGTTTGGGATGCGAGTAAAAAATGGGACAGCACGACCTGACGAACTCAATGAAATATGTGCTTTCATTTTCATCTTGATTTGAAGTAGTCCACGGGATTCTAAAGGTACCATTACAAACACTTTGCGTATCTCTAACATACCACAGATCAACGATAAAACGAGCTACAGAGAGTGGTTCATTTTATCTTACAAAATGTACAACATCTAGACAGCTACATACTAACATGTAAGCGAGAATAGGAACAGTACTGCGGATGTGAAAGGCAACACTCCACTCATCAACTAAGTGAAGAAGCAAACTGCCGTCCCATATCTTTATTACAGGCCCAAATTAAGTGAGACGCGAGGGTAACAAGACCCCTTTGTGCTTGATAGTTGATGACTGTAATACATATTTAGGAATCTTAAACGTTTAAAAGATGATATTTACTCACATAATAAGTTAGATACTTGTTATGTGTGGCTAAGATATTTAGGTAGAAGAAAAGACCATATGTGGCTATAGCAACAAGGAAGAGTATATCATGGGCCGTTCTTCACTATCAGTTTGTAAGTTGGTTTGTTCCGAAATCCATAATCTAATGTTATCCCTTATAACCAGGCAAAGATCCCATTCCCAAAACAAGAGCAAAAGCACAGAATCTGGTGGAAACATCTGGAGATCTTTGCTTCAAATTAACTTCAACTCAGGCCTGACAAGAAAATTGCATAAAACTTTGATGTTTGACATAGTTTTCGCATGTATTCTTTTGCAGAAGTTAGAGACAGCATTTGGTTTATCAATTACTGTTACAAATATTCTGCAAAGCCAATTAGGGTAACTATAAATAGTTTTTTTTTTTTTTTTTTTTTTTTTTTTTTTGAGTCAGTCGTCCTTACGATCGGAGCGACCCCCAAAGAGGGTGTCCCAAAGGCTTCCTAGGCCCAAAGACTAATCCCCCTCGGCTAATAAAACATTATCTTCCTTTTAGAACAATATTTTGACATCTAACAAAAGGTAATAAAACACAAAAACAGAATGTATACATAATAGTTCAAGCAACAAGGGAAGGTAATCCATACTGCACAGCTAGAAGGCAAGCAAGGAATCCTAATGAAAGGTATGACATATAAGTACTTTGAGTCTCTCTACAAAATTTGCACAAGCTACTCACTAAACAAAAAATCATGCATCATACTATGAATGCTGAAGATTTAAAAAAGTTAACATTACGAATAATATTTAGAAAGAAAAATCAGATAAAGTCATAAACAGTTTTTGGTTATTATAGTACTTACGGAGCTCGTCTCAGAATCAATGGTGCTGGCAGATTGACTAGGGAAAAAATTGACAGAGAATATCTCTTATATTCGACACCACAGTGAAAACTTGAACTGCTTCAAGAATCTTTAGGGAGAAAAATTGAAACAGAGAAGCATGAAATGCACAACATGGAAGCAAAACTTGAGTAATGAATTATGAAAGGACCAGTTGATAACCCGGCTTTAAGGAGATGAGAAAGATAAATTTGACAAAGTGCATGCAACAAGCTGTTCTAGGTGATTACACCTGCCTGGACAGTTACATAGCTGGAGATCATGGTGAAAAATGCTCGAGCTTTGGAACGTGGAAACATGCATGCGATATGAAAGACAAATTCGGTAAAGAGATCAATTTGTCATCTATGTTTGTTCAGTTTCTCATTACGAAAGCTTGCATAAGGAAATCCACTAGCACAAAGCTCAACCCTTCAAACTGTGTTTTGGCCACCAGTTGGAATTCATGCACATGAAGAACATAAGCTGACCAGAAGCCTTAACTTGATAAAAAAAAAAGCATTGGGAACGTAGTTAAATTCAACAACGCATTGTTCGCCAAACAATAGAATAGGATTTTCATAGTTTGAGAATCAAATTGAGTTTGATTGCCTTCCTAGAAAAAAGAACGAAAAAAAATCAGGATTTGTAGTTCACCCGATGAGTTCTATGTTCCTTACATCTATTGCTATACTAACTTTCTGCACATGATTCTTTGAATTGATGGGTGCACCTTATGAAATCCAAAACCTATGGAAATCCTAAAGATTTCATTTTCACCTCGTCTTCACCCCAATTGTGATTGAGAAATCATTACTTTAGACTTTCATAATAGGAAGAGTTCATTTTCTAAATAATCATCTCTGCCATAAAAAAAAATAAATAAATAAATAAATAAGATCTTAATTATTACCAAAAATGTTGTTTGATTATAGATTTGAGACTAATGATCTATGATTGGAATAAAATGTTGTAGCAATGATTTTCAGAGGGTAACTTAAAAAAAATTAAAGTGAGGATTCGTAAATCATTATTGGAGTAACATGCCGGTTCACCGAATACTTAAGAGAGAACTTTTGTAGAATCCTCTATATTATCTATGAAATGACCCAAGATATTCAATATGTCTGTACCTTTCTAATCAATATAACCTATCTTGACTGCTTTTGGTTTGCATGTAGAAAGTGGTGAGCAGTTCTGAGACACGTGAAGCACACGATGAATACCACACAATGGTGGTAGTTCTAAATAGCATACTAATATACGGTTGAGGATTTACAATGGTATAAGACTAATCAGTCGATTACCTGAGGTATTAGCATTGACAATATCTTCCAAACAGGAAGCACTGGAAATCTAGGACAAAACTAAACTTTTATTATCTGCATAGAATTCTTCTTTTCTAAAGACACTTTCTTAACTTTAGATGAATCCCAGAATGTTGTACCTCGTCCATATGGAAGAGTTGAAATAACAGCTAAGAAATAGTCGAACTGCATGCTTCACCTGGATTGGATATGAAGTTGTTCACATCAGATGCAAAGTGCTAATTAGTTAAGCTTATTCTAAATGATTTAGGGAAGGGTAAAAAAATTACCAATGCAACAAACAGTAGTGTCAAAGCATAGAGCTAAAGCTCTAAGGGATTGTTTTAGGGGAGTGGTAAACACCTTTATTATTGTGTGGGTTCTTTGTATATGTAACAGAAAGTGTTTCACATTTAAAACACATAAGATAGGAAGATATCAAGAGATTAGAAAATACATTTCTTCAAATAAGAATGGATAAAATTGGTCCATCCCATACTGTAAGTCCTATTGGATTATTTAAGAGTCTTCAATATTCAAATTTGCAAGATTTTCTTTTTTATTGAACAAATTTGTATGATATGTAAACAAGGCAGGTGCAAAGACTGAACTTTCACAATCAAGGGTTCAAATTTTAAAATGAAATCCCTTAGTTCCATTTTAAGAGTGGCAGTTATGTTCAAACAACTCATTCAACAGCAAGACCAGAATCCAGATTCAAAGAGTAAGTAAGAAAACAAAAATCAAGACAAATATTGAATAATATATAAGACATAAGACATAAGATAGAGCGAGTGATTTTTTTTAATAAAAAAATTAGGCAAACATCAGGAAAGTTTATCACCCATAATAACAAAAGTAGAGTAAGAATAATTAAAGTTTTAGAAATACCAAATTAAAGGAGTGCTATCTTTCCTTAGCTGTTCCCACACCTGCTCCACTAGTGTTTGTTTGAAACATGTCAGCCAAACTTTCAAGCTTGCTAACCCTAGCTTTAAGCTCTGAAACCTGTTTCATAACAGAACCTTCTTCCACAGTTGAAGATGCCAAATCTTGAACTTCACCTGATAACTTCACGCAGTCACCATCCCTTCTAGTTTCAATATTTTTATGCTTCTTACAATATTTCAAAATGTCTGATTCTTTAAAGCTTCTTACAAGATTTTTAAGCTCTGAAACCTGTCTCTCAACCCTGCTAGCCCATTCATTGCCAATAGTTCTTACCATGTCATTATCTAGACTTCTTGCATTACTCACAATTACATATTTAATGTTCCTCTTGGCCTTACTTCCCCAAACCAAAGTCGGACTCAGCATAACCTCTTTCTCCAATCTTTCTGACTTCATAATATCATCAACAGAACTTCCATCAGCAATTGAATCATCAACCCCTTTTCTAGTTTCAACGTTTTTTTGCTTCCCTTTTTCCAAAATTTCTGGACTAGTTGGTTCATCTTTGTCCATAGTGTCTCCAACTTCCATCATATTACCTGTGGGAGGAAATCTGGGAGGAAATCCGGGAGGAACAAGGGAATCATTACCTACATTATGTACTTTGGAAATCTTTACTACTTTTGCATAACTCTTTGGACAAGAAACAGAAGGAATGGTGAAACCAGTAAACCTGTTTCTTTCATTTGAACCCTCAGCAACTTTCGTTCGCCGGAAACCAGGATGCCTGAGGGCAGGTTTACCCTTCAGTAGTGATCCCTCAGTAGTCTTTGCTTTCTTCTTCGGTGGCATCCTAGGCTTAGTTATGTGTTTGAGACCTGATACTGTTTCCTCCCACCATTTCATGTATCTTGTGCTCACATCTGCTACAGACAGCCTAGATGGAATATACAATTTTACATCCTTAATTTCCTTCATGTGATATTTCCAGGATATATGAGGAATGAAAATACCAGAACCATCATTGGATTGAGCAATGACACACGGAATATCTTGATCATATCCAAATTGCCTAGCCACCCTATGCGGAAGGTATCGCTCATTTCGACCAAATCCAACCAAATCAATCACCCTCAAGCATAGAGCAAAAGAAAGGAACTCATCATCCAAACCAGGACCAACGCACCTATCTTTTTCTGAACAGTAACTAGGAAGCTTCCAGTTTTCAATGGCAATGGCATAAGGGCGCCACATGAAACATTCTCCAGCAGAGTCTAAAACAATCCTCAAATTTCCGAAATCCTGACCATGTATTCTATCCCATCTAGCCAATCTTGGCTCAGCATAGCTCATAACATTGGGCTTTGGCCTAAGTTCCAAAAACCTTTCCCATGCCCAAACCTGAACTAAATGAAATGGTGACTCTAGCTTTAATTCATTACTGCCATTTGAAGCTACAATAGTCCTTTTAAGCAGACTCAAATCTCCATAAATGTGAGCAAGAACAGCCGGTGCAAGCGCAATCCGAATGCCCCTATCTAAATGAATTGCAACAGAGAAAACAGCCTTGTTTACTGAATCAAGACTGCCGTGGAAAACATACCTGGACAACCAAAAGACGAGAAATGCTAGGTGCTCTAGTTTACTCCCGCTCTTCATGAATTTCTTCATCCATAACTCTGCGCTGGCCACCTTAGACCCACGCCCACTGTAATCGTAAAGTCCTTTTCGCTCTTTCTCAAGTTTCTCTTCTATTTCTTTCAGCTCTCTGCTTTCTATAGGACTCAAAATAGAGTCTCCCAAAACACAGAAGCCTCCCAAAACCATAACATCCTCCAATGTGACTGTGGTTTCACCCCATGGAAAAACGAAGGTGTTGGTCTCACAACACCATTTCTCTGCAAACCCACAAACCAGGTCGTTGTCTCTTCTTATCTGGTAAGTCGAGTTGAAGATGGGTTCGTAAATGCCGGCTTTCTTCCACGTGGATTGGTGAGTAGAAGCCAAGTGGTGAACCCAAGTCAGCAAGTCTTGGTGGTCGCGGCGCCATCCACGGAACTGAAGCTGGGATGGCCACTTTTTTGGGTCCAAGGGTGAGGTGGGGATATGGGAGGTGAAAGACTCGAAAAGGGAGGAAGGCGAAATGGGTTTGAGATAGTGGGCTGTTTTGTGAAATGGGTGTCCACCAGTTGGTGAAATCATGAGGTCTTCTTTCTCTTCAACCATGGTTTCCGGCGGAGTCTCCTTGCAGCTAGGAAAGGGAGAAAGTTTTGGCCTTTTGGAGTGAGGGGAGTGCTCAACGGCTTCAAACATCTTTGCTTGAAAAACTGAAAACTCTTGGGTTCAAAGGAGCGAGGGGTTTTGATTTCCTTTAGAAGAAAGGCTGATTCTTTGTTTCTACATCATTTCTGTTTTGTTTTTATATTTTAATGGGATTGTCTACAGTACATTAATGTACCGATACATCAAGTATACTAGGTTCAATACAGAGGGTACATGGATAGACATGCATGGAGTTAGTCCAGTGACGGAACTTGAAACTTCTCTTTGAGGGGGCCAAAAATTTTGATACATTTTTTTTTTTTACAATTGAAATTTACTATAAAATTCAAATACAAACAAATATTGAATAACAAGAAAGGAAAACTATTTTTTCTTCATTTTCAAAGCCATATATCAAGCATGCATTAATATTATCCTTTAAATGCACTCATTAATTTATATTTTATAGAATTCTATAAGATGCATAAGGCTATTAATTAAGGTAATTATTATAGATATCTGTTTACTGCAATAATTAATGTTAAAAATTCAATTTGAGGGGGCCATAATTATAAATTTTAGTCAAATAACTTTTAATTATGATAAAAATACAAGCCTACCAATAAAATAATTTCATTTTTCAAAACAATTGGGGAGGGGGGGGGGGGGCAGGGCCCACTCCGGCCCCCAAATAGTTCCGCCATTGAGTTAGTCTACCCTTATACCGAGCAGTCTACATCTGTATTGAACTTAATCTACTTGATGTATCGGTACATTAATATACTAAAATATTTTCTTTAATTTTTTATAAGAAAATAGAATTAGCAGCGAAGGCCTCGTGAACCGACACAACACACGGGAATGCTTTAGGACCGTGTCCGACTGCCTGAGCTAGAGTGAGTGAGTGATCAATGACCAACAAAATTTGCTTATCGGAACATATGGACAAAATATATCATCTCAAACTGAGGAACAAGCATCTTAATGTCTTTGAATGAAGAATACGTAAGCGTCAGAGAGGATCACCACTTAATGCAATTGATAACAAGCTTAGAATCGCCTTCAAGCATAATGCGGTTGAAACCAATTTGCATAGGGGGAATGAGGCAATCTTGTGGAGCTCTGCACTCTGAGACATGAACCGAAGAACGATCATTGTTTGCACAAAATAGACCAAGGACCTAGGACGAAGTGTGCGTCTACTAAACTGACTGCGCTGTTTTGCTTATACAAGACTGCAAGTCTGCAAGAACTTGGTCATTTCATGTGTCTCAAAATACTTCACGAGGTTGCACCGTTACTTGCAATTTACAAGAATGTTATGTCCCAGATTTCACTCTTTCATTGACAGTACTCTTAGATAGAAAGAAGATCATATATAGTTTCACCTGTATCAAGTTGAGTTGGCTCTGAGCATAATCATAGCACTGCTTAGTAGAAAATATTTCAAGTAGAGTAATAAGTTTATCTAAATTGCTTCTCTGTTAACTTGGCATTAGAGATTCAAATCTTTCTAATGCGCACTTTATTACACCTAAAAACCGGGCTCAACCTACTCATTCAGGCAGCCTTATATCATAATCCCGAATGAAATAACCCCTATTTAACAAAAATCGAGTCAGACATAAAAGAAGAGGATTTGTTGCATAATAAGATCAAAAAAGTTTCAAATCTTGAAAAACTAAAAAAACAGGACAACAAAAGAAGTACTGATCAGTGATAACAAAAGTACAGTGATAACAACCAGGAATTAGAAATACCAACTCAGCTTTTTTTCATTAGCTTTTTCTAAAATGTATTTGCTTTCTAGCTCAGCAAATACAGCCTTTTAACCCTCGTTTCAAAAGACAAGCTACTGCTAGCACATTCGTTACCAATGGTGCTAGCCATGTAGTTCTTTGGACCTCCTGTTTTGCTGTCCATTACATTTTGCAGGTTACAATTAGCCTTAAATGCTCCGGTAAAAGCTTCAGTCTTCAGTACTTCCTTCGTTCCCTCTGACCTTATAGTATTACCAGTACCTTTTCCCACCCTTGAAGCTACCAATTTTGAACTTGACATGATAATTTCTCAGTCACCACTTTCAACATTTTCACCCGTCTTGCTATATTTCAGAACTTGTGATATAGATGTGTCTCCATCCAATGGTACAAAACACTGAAAATGCAAACTTTCATTCAACTGAAAAAATGGTAGTTCTGTGGCAAAAGTAAAACAAAAAAAGTTTTTTCATGTTCAACCAATTCAGCAAGTAGCCAATTAGATAAACAAAAAAAACGTCCAGATTGAGAATATAACAAAAGACATTAGATAAACGCCCACAATTTGTTTTGTTGAATATTCTGCAAACATCAGGAAAACTAAATACTCATCAATGGCATTGACACAAAAGTACAGTAAGAACAAGCAGGTTTTAGAAATACCAAATCCGATGAGGACTTTCTTTCCTTAGTTATTCCTAAAACTCGCTCCTTTAGCGTTTGCTTGTGACATGTCCACCACACTTTCAAGCCTGCTAACCTTTGCTTTAAGTTCTGAAAACTGTTTCTGGAACTCTTTTAGGGTAAACAGTATCTCCAATAAAGAGCTACTACAAGCACAATTATTGGCCGTGATACTTACAGTGTTCATGGCTTGACTTCTTGCAGTATACCCCTTGATAGTTTCAACGTTTGACTTCGCCTTGGATCCGCCAACCAAAGCTTCACTCAAGCTTATCTCTTTCTCAATTTTTCCTGATAGCATACAATTATTAGAACCTTCAAAGGACATTGAAGATTCCAAATTCTGAACTTCACCTGATAACTTCTCTTTGTCACCACGTTTTCTAGTTTTGACATTTTCTTCATCATCCATAGGAGCTCCAGCTTCAATCCTATCACCTCTGGGAGGAAACCCTGGAGGAAAAAAGGAATCATTACCCTCATTGCTTCCTTTTGAGGCCTGCACTAGTTTTTCCAAACTTTTTAGGTAAGAAACTGAAGGAATGGTGAAATCAGTAATCATGTTCCTTTCTGTTGAACCTTTAACAACTTTCTTTGGCAGAAACCCAGGATGCATGGGGACATGTTTATCCTTTGGTAGTGATCCTTGAGTACTGTTTTCTTTCTTTTTTTCTGGCATGCTAGGCTCTCTCATGTGCTTGATACAGGACACTGTTTCCTCCCACCATTTCAGGTATCTTGTGCTCACATCTGCCTCAGAAAGTCTAGATGGAACATACAATTTTACATTCTTAATTTCCCTAATGTGATGTTTCCAGGCTCTATGAGGATCTTCTTTTCCACAAAGCATATTGGAATCTTTGTCGGATCTATCAACGGAACATGGAATGTCTTGATCAAATCCAAATTGCCTAGCTACCCTATGAGGAAGGTATTGTGTTGTAATACCGAACCCATCTAACTCAGTCAGCCTCAAGCATATGGCAAATGACAGGAGTTCATCATCCAAACCAGGACAAACCCTCATTTCCTTTTCCAAATAGTATTTAGGATTCCAGTTCTCAATGGCCATGGCATAAGGGCGCCACATGAAATCTTCCCCGGCGGAGTCTAAAACCCTCCTCCAATTTTGAACATTCAGACCATCTACTTTATCCCATCGAGCCATCCTTGGCTCACCATAGCTAATAACATTGGGTTTTGGCCTAAGTTCCAAAAACCTCTCCCATGCCCAAACCTGAACTAATTGAAATGGTGAGTGAATGGTGAGTTTTAAGACATCATCACAGGTTCTGAATTCATCTGATACAAGAGTCGTTTTTAAGATACTCAAATCTTTGTAAATGCTGGCAAGAACAGCCGGTGCAAGCGCAACTCGAATCCCCCTAGCTAAACGAATTGCAATAGAAATCACAGCCTCTTTTACCATATTATGATGGTTGAAAACATACCTGGCCAACCAAAAGACAAGAAATGCTTCGTGCTCCAGTTCAGTCCCACTATTCATGAATTTCTCCATCCATAATCTTGTGTGAACAGTCGTGCAAGTGCGGAGTCCCAGTCGCTTCTGCTCAAGTTTCTCTTCTACTTCCTTCAGCTCTGTGCTTTTAAGAGGGCTGAAAACAGAGTCACCCAGAACCGAAAAGCCTCCCAAAACCATAACATCCTCCAATGTGATGGTTGCTTCACCCCAAGGAAAGATGAATGTGTTGGTCCCACAACACCATTTCTCTGCAAACCCACAAACCAAATCCTTTCTCCTTTTGATTTCGTAAGTGGAACTGAAGATGGCTTCATAAATACCAGCTTTCTTCCATGTCCATTGGTGAATGGGGGCCAAGCGTTCGACCCAAGTCTGCAAATCGTAGTGGTCGAGACGCCACCCAGTAAAATGAAGCTTCAATGGCCAGCCTTTTGGGTCAAAACGGGAAGGGAGGGAGGAAAAACAGAGAGGGAGCTTGAAAGGAGGTTCATCAATGGAGGAATGGGGGACAATGGGTTTGAGAAAGTAGGCATTTTTGCGAAATGGGTGTCCACCAGTTGAAGAAACCATGGCCGCGTCTTGTTGCTCTTCGACCGTCGTGTCCGGTGGAGTCTCCTTGAACAGAGAAAGCTTTGGCCTTTTGGACTGAGAGGAATGCTGGGACATTTCGCCGGCAAACTTTTGGGTTCAAAGAGAGGGTTTTGAGTTTGGAAAAGGTTGAAACTTGAAACTAGGGATGAAGTCTAAAAGAAAGAAACCAATTCGGGGTAAGGTGAAGAGTGAAGACCTTTGTCCCTTCGCTATTATTTGGTTCCAACTTAACAGCGCCCATGGGGAAGGAATCAATAAAAGAAAAAAATGTTAATTGATATTCAAATTTCTAAAAAAAGGGCATCAATCTTATAATGGGGTTATCTCAATCTTAGGACTTGTAATATTAAGCAATTATGAACAACATGGATACAATTATGAACACTAGTCTCATGATGCCCGTGCGTGTGATTGATGAACATTCTTTAATTTTCACTAATTTTTTTTTAAATTATATTTATATTTTTCTACCTTTTTCTTTTTTGATATTTTGGTGAGGCTCAAGTGTTTTGCTTTATACATAGTATAGACAAATAGATATGTAACAATTATAGACAGGTTAAACGAAAATTGTGGGAGAGTAATGTAAGCACCGAGTCACTAGGCTTTGTCACGTAGTTTGGCCCAAAACATTTCTCGTCTGTTATCTATATAACCCGATTTTGTTGCATTAATCAAAACTTTGAACTGGTTATTATATTTCAACAAACTTTGATCATAAGTCACAACTTTGGCTCTTTTTGTGTTGCACATTCTCGTCCTACATCACGCTTCCACCACCAAATGATCAATTCATGGATAAGTAGCTAGGCTAAATTCAGTTATTTGGATGACCATGCTCACTGTAAGCCAAGGATATTAGGTACAAACTGTATTACGTTCTCAGAATTGCCTTGCTAAGTGAAGAGTGTTATCATGCTAAGTTATTTATTGATTCTACGCGGCTTCTTAACTTTTATCGTTTACCAGTTAAACCGATCACATTCTCGTCCTACACCATGCTTCCACCACTAAACGATCAATTCATGGATAACTAGCTAACCTAAATTCAGTTATTTGGATCACTATGCGCACTGTAAGCCGATGATGTTAGATACAAACTGCGTTACGTTTTCATAATTGCCTTGCTAAGTGAAGGGTGTTATCATGCAAAGCTTCAATCTAAACTTGTTGACCTATACGGATGTTATATATCTAACATCTAACAAATTGATATTATTAAGTTTGAAAAATGTAGGAGACATAACAAGAGGCCTAACACAAGATGTTAGTCACTAGGACATCAAGAAATTTACACATTGTTTTGTTGTTTCTCTAAAACATGCAATGATAAGGCAGTTTCTCTAAAATTGTTCCCAACTGTCTTCAAATAAACACACTCATCAACAAGATTTTCTGTAAATCCAAAAGTAGAAATCACAGAATCAAATTTCTTGTACCACTGTCTAGAAGCTTGTTTTAGGCCATAAATTGATTTTCTTAACTTACACACTAAGTTTTCACTTCCAGCTTGTACAAACCCTTCTGGTTGCCTCATATAAATCACTTCATCTAGTTCACCATTCAAGAAAGCTGTTTTAACATCCATCTGGTGCAGCTCCATATCAAAATGAGCCACTAAAGCCATGATTATCCTAAACGAGTCTTTTGTAGAAACTGGAGAAAAAGACTCAGTAAAATCAATGCCCTCCTTCTGTGTAAAACCTTTGGCAACTAATCTTGCTTTATGTCTCTCTACATTGCCATTTGCATCTCTTTTGGTTTTGAAAACCCACTTACAACCTATAGGCTTCTGTTTTGGGTCAGGTTCAACTAATTCTCAAACTGCATTTTGGCTCATGGAATCAATTTCTGCTTCCATTGCTAGCTGCCATTGATGAGATTCACAACTTTCAATGGCCAGATTAAATGTAGTTGGATCATTGTCCTCTACACAGTCCATTTCAATTTCTGCTTCTTGTAGATAAACAATGTAGTCACTCTCTTCCCCCCCCCCCCCCCCATAAGTTGGTTTTCTTGCTCTCTGTGATCTTCTAGGTTGAGCCACTGGATGATTTTGAGGTTCAGTTACTTGACCAGTTACGTGATCAGTTACTTTGTCAGTGACATGGGCAGTGACTTGACCAGGTACAGTTACTTGGGTAGTTACATGGTCAGTGACATGGGCAGTGACATGACCAGTGACTTGATCAGGTACAGTTACATGGTCAGTGACTTGGGCAGTGACATGGGCAGTGACTTGATCAGGTACAGTTACATGGTCAGTGACTTGGTCAGTTACTTGGCCAGTTACTCGACCAGGGACAGTTACTTGGTCAGCGACATGGTCAGTTACGTGACCAGTGACATGATCAGTTACATCTTGTTCTAAAGGCAATGCTACACTTAAATTCTCATCTGACACAATTTCCTCAAAAACTGAGGTTAAATCCTCAAGGTTTGTATTGTGAACTTTTTCACTTAGAAACTTTACTTGATGTGTTTCAAAAATTCTAGGTGAATGATGAGCAGAATATAATTTATAGCCTTTAGATTTATCTGGATAACCTATAAAATAGCAACTAACAGTTTTGGGGTCAAGTTTATTCAAGCTTTGATTATAAATCCTAGCTTCTGCATGACATCCCCAAACATGACAGTGATGAAGACTAGGTTTCCTGCCACACCAAAGCTCAAAAGCAGTATTTTCTATGGCTTTGCTAGGTGTCCTGTTGCAAATATAATTTGCAGTTTTTTAAAGTCTCACCCCACAGAAATTTAGGCAAACCAGTTGTACACATCATACATCTAACCATGTTCAAAAGAGTCCTATTCTTTCTCTCTGCAACACCATTCTGTTGTGGATTATAGGGTGTTGTGTATTGAGCTTTAATTCCATTGTCTTGCAAAACAAGGCAAATGGACCCTTTTGTTGGCCGGATTCAGTGTACTTTCCATAGAACTCTCCCCCTCTATCTGACCTTACTGTTTTGATTTTCTTTTCTAGTTGATTTTCTACCTCAGACTTAAAGATTTGAAAGGCTTTCAATGCTTGTGCCTTTTCTGAAAGTAGATAAATATAACTGTATCTAGAAAAGTCATCAATGAATGTGATAAAATACACATTCCCACAGATAGTTTGATGCCTAAATGGTCCACATATATCAGTGTGTATGAGTTCTAATAAATTTTGGCTTCTATATGCAGTTTTCTTTCTTGTGTTGGTTATTTTTCCCTTAAAACATTCCACACAATCTGTTAGATCAGAAAAATCAAGTTCATTTAGGATTTTGTTTTTCACCAATATTTTCAGTCTCTCTTTTGAAACATGGCCGAGTCTTCTATGCCATAAAAATGCAGACTTTTCATTTAATTTGGTTCTTTTAACACCTGTTAAAGTGCTAGTACTGTTTGTGTTATCTTCAACAAGTAAAATTTCTTGTTGAGCCATTGAACAACTTAACTGTAAATAATCATTCGAGATAACACCAGAACCAATTTGAACAGAATTTTTAGAAATAAGAATTCCATTACTATCAATAACAAGTCTACAACCAGATTTTACTAAAAGAGAAACTGAAACCAAATTCCTTCTCATGGAAGGTACATAAAAAACATTGTCCAAAACTAATAATTTTCCTAATCCTAGATCAAGCTTTAAGGTTCCAATAGCCTTGACTGCCACTCTCATGCCATTGCCTACACACAGGTTCACTTCATCACCTTTTGGGATTCTGCTCCTTATGAATCCCTGCAAAGAATTAGTAATATGAATAGGTGAGCCTGAATCTATCCACCAAGACTGTGGTTCAACATTTATAAGATTAATTTCTAAAGAAAAAACTGTATTAGAAAAAATCTTACCCTTTTTGGCTAACCAATTTTTATAGCCAGTGCAGTCCTTTTTCATGTGTCCTACTCTTTTGCAAAAGTAGCACTTGAACCTAAATGGCCTGTTTTCCTTGGCCACTGCAGCTGTTGAACTCTTAGTTATGGCTTGGGTAGGCTTGAGCTTATTCTGGGGCTTTTTCTTCTTAGGCTTCTCTATGAGATTTATGGCTGTAGCAGGTTCTTTTTCTTCCTTGATCCTAGCTTCCTCATCAACACAGATGGATATAAGTTCATCTAAAGTCCAGTTTCCCTTTTGAGAGTTGTAACTGGTCCTAAGATGACTAAAACTGTTAGGCAAGGAATGAAGTGCATAATGCACTACCTGCTCATCCCTAACCCCCATCAAGAGCTCCCTGAGTCTGCCATTTATATTGATCATCTTCATAATATGTTCTCTAACTCCCCCTGAACCCATGTACTTCAAATCATGAAACTCCTTGGTTAGTCTAGCTGCTTCTGCCTTTTCACTTTCTTTAAACTTAGCACCTATGAGTTCCAGAAAATCTGATGCTAGCTCAGGTTCTTCTATACTTCCCCTGACAGTCTTCAACATAGAGGTACGAATGAGGTTCTTAGCCATTCTATTGGATCTGTGCCACTTCTTGTAAAGGTCTGTTTCTTTCTTGGTGCTCTTTTCATTCAACTCTATAGGCTTATCCTCAGTAAAGCAATAGTCTATATTCTCATGCATTCCCATATAGTTCTCTACAGAATCTAGCCAAGCTCTATAGTTGGTTCCAGTTAACATCAAGACACTGTTCAAGTTCATGTAGGAGTTACCTAAGGAGCAAAACAAAAATTCATGTGAGTTCTTAATTTGTAAAGAAAATAATATTAAGTTTTCTGCGTTTTATTTAGCTTTAAGCAACCAAGACAAGAACATACAGAAAACCTAAACAATCCATACTTGCATTCATATCAGTCCATAACCAAAAACAATGTTAAGCAACACTTTTGAGCAGAAGCATAACATCCTGGAGTTCTTTATCAATATACCATATTCAATGAAAACAAGTTATCCAAAGAAATTTATCCACATCTTTAGACAGAAGAAAAATTTCTAAGTATCCGTATTTATTTTCATCAAGCATGCATATTGCTGTTTTGTATTCTAAAACTATACTTGACCACTTCTTTGGAAGATAAAACTGAAGCATAGTTTTAACACACAAAACACAATTTCAGTTTTGTCACTCGATCAGGTACTTGATTAGTTACTTGACCAGTTACATGGTCAGTGACCTGACCAGTTACATGGTCAGTGACCTGACCAGTTACATGGTCAGTTACCTGACCAGTTACATGGTCAGTTACCTGATCATTGTTTTCTGCCAACATCAATGAAGAATGCTTTGTGCATCATAATCACTTATGCCAACAGAAAACCACAAAACCCATGAGCTTTTAACTTTATATTCTACCCAGATTCATCCTTGTAAGAAAATTAAGCTCTCGTATCTGTCAATTTTAATAATGTGTAAACAAAATCTGGGAGATTTTTGTTCTTCATGCAATTTTACACAATCACAGATACAATACCATATCATCAATCAATTCAACATGCATATTCAAGCATAACCAAAATTGTTTCGATTCCAAGAAACCACAGAACAATCAAGAAATTGTAAATTTCATCCGGTCACCATCTACTCTAACCTAACGCACGCCGGGAATGCAACTAGGGTTCTTGAGCACAATCAAAAACACAATTATCATGCTATGAATCGAAATCAATTTCACAGAAAAACCTGTTTTTGCTTTTTCCCCAATTTGCTGCTAAAAATCACAGCGGAAGCGTGAACTTGATATTTAACCAGATGCAGCAATTGACTTAAGTAACTTACCTTGGTCAGTTACATGACCAGTTACATGGTCAGTTACCTGATCAGTGACTTGGTCCGTAAAGCAAAAACCCTTTTTTTTTTTTTTTTTTTTTTTTTTGTTTTGCAAAACCCTAAAACGATTTTGATACTTGTGAGCCTATGCTCTGATACCAATTGTTAAATAACCATATACATGCTCACAACATATGCACACAATCATAAAAGGGATTAAGGCTTACCTTCAGCAATCACTGGCATGGATTCCATCTTATGCAGCTGCAAAAACGAACACTGAATATAGCCTTCTGTTACTTACCAACTTGCTTCTCAATGGACAGAACAATATGCAAAACGTCGGTAGTAATCAGGGACCAATTCATCTGTATATATAGGTGACTTAAACCTCAAGAAGCTTCCCATTAAAGCTATCCATATCGGTTTAGGTTTCCTAGTTAGATTCCTAATGTAACACTTCATTGTAGTCTTTCTTGCAGACTAAGAATAAGATTACTTACCTTAATGAATAGATACACTGCTTCATTAAGTTACAAGTATTGATTTATAGTTTGTATCCATGTTAAGCTAGGATTGATATTAAGCTAATCATCAATTACTTTATGATGATATGTGTTATGTCCATATTTGATCTTACAATTAGAACGTTCCAGATTCTATTTGTTGATCTATAATTTTCCTTTTATTAGTTTTTTTGCTCTTGAAATTAAAGCGAAATGGTTACAATTACCGGGATCCCGTGTGGAGTTCAAGGACGGGAATCAGCAAACGATCACCAATGGTTAAAACATAAAGATGACAACCCTACTGATCATCGACATCGACATCGACATGGGAAGACGTAGTGTGTAAATTTTATCCTAATGCAATTAGGATGTTCATTCCAACCCCTCTGCAAACGTTCATCCTGCACTATTTTTTTTATGTATTTTATAACAGTAACAAGAATACTACGTACGTTTTGACTTAAAATGGTAAAACTTGTCCCTTCACTTGTGGCATGGTGGGCATTTCAATAATACTGATGGTAATCTTAAACAGCAAAAAGAAATATGCAAAAACGAGTGACATAAAAATTGAGTATCTAGTTGAACTGCAGATAAAGAAATGCAGGGTTGATTTCTTATCCATAAAATCATAAATAAATTGTTTGAAGAAGGGGACTAGTGGAAGAGCAAAGAGGACACCGTGACAGCCAACAAGCCATATTATCAACAAGAGGTAACATAAGTTATCAACAGATAAAAAAATAAAAAATAAAAAACTACAGTTTCATCAGAAACGATTGTCCAAAATTAATCCAACACACGGTATCCCATTAGAATTTTACATCCTAGCTAGAGGTAACAAACTAATCTAGGATTAACAGTACAGAGTTCATATTTCTCTTGTACAAGCAACAAAGATTTCTCTGCACTTCGATCTACAACACTGAAATATAGTGGACTTTATATCAATCCACAACCTAATAACTTTCATCCTATGTCCTAGATTTTAACACCTCAACTATCTTTTCAAGCATTGTAACCTTAGATTTAAGTTGTGACACCCGTTTTTCAAATGAACTGCTGCTAGCATATTCTGGTTTCTCAAATACAGACCTGCTGCAAGCGTATTCCGGTCTCTCAAATGAAGAGCTGAGGCTAGCACATTCCTGTTCCTCAACTGGAGAGGTGCTACTAGGACATTCATTGCCAATAATGATGCTTACCTTTCTCAGCTTCCTCTTACCCTTATCACCCCAAGTCACAACTTTACCCAATGTAATGTCATTCTCAAATATTTCTGATGTGATAGTATTAACAGAATATTCATCTGCAATTGAAGATGCCAAGATTTGATCATGATCAGCTGATAACTTCTCACCGTCGCTACCTTTTCTAGTTTCAACAGTTTTATGCTTCTTCCTAATTTTCAAAGCCTCTGCTATAGTTAGGTCATCATCATCCATAGGATCTCCAACTTCCAGCCTATACCTTTTTGGAGGGAATCCGGGAGGCACAAGGGAATCATTACCTTCGTATACATTCCTTCCTGCAGAAACCTGCACGAGTACTTCTGCCTTCTTTGGAGAACGGATACAAGGAATGCTGACATCATATATCTCATTGACAGCTTCCCTTGCTTTCTTTTCTGGTGACATACTTCTGTGTTTGAGGCCTGTCATGGATTCCTTCCACCACTTTAAGTATCTTGTGCTAGCATCCGCCTCAGAAAGCCTCGATGGTATATACAATATCACATACTCAAGTTCTTTCAAGTACTGCTTCCAGGTCATATTAGTATTGTGAATCAATGGAGCAACAAAACCTGGGATGTCCTGATCGTAACCAAATTGCATAGCCACTCGGTGCGGAAGGTACTGCTGTTTAGTACCAAATCCAACCAACTCATTCACCCTCATGCATATCGAAAATGACAGCAATTCATCATCATTCAAACTGGGACCAACCACTACCCACTTCTCCTTCTCCACAAAATACTTGGGAAGTTTCCAGTTCTCAATGGCAATGGCATAAGGGCGCCACAAGAAACCTTCTCCCGCCGAATCCAAAACTCTCCTCAAGTTTCCAACAATATTTAGACCAAGTACTTTATCCCATCGAGCCAATCTCGGCTCAGCATTTCTGATACCATTTGGCCTTGGCCGAAGTTCCAGAAATCTCTCCCAAGCCCAAACCTGAACCAAATGGAATGGCGACTTGATCGTCACTTTCAACTCATTCGAAGCTGCAATACTCCTCTTCAACATACCCAAATCTCTATAAATGTTTGCAAGAACAGCAGGCGCAAGCGCAATCAGAGTCCCTCTAGCTAAACGAATTGCAATGGAAAACACAGCCTTGTTCACTGAGTTACGAGCATCATGAAAAACATACCTAGACAACCAGAACACAAGAAATGCCTCATGCTCCAAATCACTCCCACCTTTCATGAATTCCTTCATCCACAAATCAGTGTAGGCAACTCCCCAGCCTTGATCACCTCTTTTATTTTGAAATCCCTTCCGCGCTTCCTCAAGTCTATCCTCCACTTCTCTTAGTTCTCTGCTTTCAAGAGGACTGAAAACAGAGTCTCCCAAAACAGAAAACCCTCCCAACACCATCACATCTTCCAAAGAAATAGTTGCTTCACCCCAATCAAAAATGAACGTGTTGGTGTCACAGCACCATTTCTCGCCAAGCCCACGAACCAAATCATTCTTCTTTCGGATTTCGCACATGGAATTGAAGATGGCATCATAGATTCCAGCTCTCCTCCATGTTCCTTGGTGAGTTAAAGCCAAGTGCTCCACCCAAGTCTTCAAATCTTTGTGGTCCAGACGCCATCCACGGATTTCAAGAACCAATTTCTTGGGCTCAAAACCTGATGGGAGGGAGCTAAAACACTGGGAAAGCTCAGGAGGAGGTTCACCAATGGAGGAAGCAACAATGGGTTTGAGAAAGTAGGCTCTTTTCCGAAATGGGTCTCCTCCAGTTGGTGAAACCATGGCCTCATTTTCTTGCGCTTCAATCATGGTGTCTGTGATTCTGTCCTGCATCAGTGAATTGGGGACTGGAGTCAGAAATGGGTGGTACTGTTGTTTCTTTCCTGAAAATCAGAGAGAGGGTTTTGGAATTAGGGAGACTTGGGGAATTGCTTAGGATTTTTCTTGTTTTTGTTTTAATTCTTGAAATCAAAAATGTCTGGGATTTCCATTAGTGGGAATGAAGCCGCGTTAAACGGCAAAGAATATGAAAAGAAAGACGACGTCGGGTCATAGTGGACGTCTGGCCAATTCTTTGTACTCTGTTACCCACTTTTTAGTGCCATCTGAATTTTGACTCAATTATGCTACTTGAGTTATGATAACATGCTCAATTAATTGCTTACTCAGTTTTGCTTAATTTCTTTTGATCTAAAATTAACCGAAGAGACTGATAAGGCAATCGCAATTAATTTAATGATCTCATTATTACACACATCCTAGAACAATTTTGGTAAATATTAATATTTTATTTTTTTTATTTTTTTATCCTTACACCCTCCATGATGATGGTTTTATAAATAATCAACCGGTCTTCGCTTTGAAAATGTGTCTTCTAAAGTTTTTGATGACTTACTAGCATGGCCCACACACTATGTGTGTGGAGAGAAATTAAAGGTAGTGGAGAAGCTTTTCATACAACTATCTAGTTTTCTACTATTTTTTTTTTATTCTTTTGTTTTCTATTATGCAATTTACTATATTATTCTTATTGATTAATTATATTTCATAATTTTTTAATATATAAGGGTTAAATGGGTAAAAAAAAATTCAGTTTTGGAGAACAAATACTTAATAATGGTATTGACTAGCATGGCTCACCCACTTGTGGAGAGAAGTTAAAAGTAGTGGAGAAACTTTTCATACAACTACCACATTTTCTACTATTTTTTTTATTCTTTTGGTTGCTATTATGTAATTTACTATATTATCCTTATTGATTAATTATATTTCATAATTTTTTAATATGTAAGGGTTAATTTGGTAAAAATTTCAATTTTGGAGAACAAACTCTCTTTATTTAATAATAGACTACATGATCATGTCAGTTTTTGAAACAAGTTTGCCGAGCAGAACCCCAAGGCGCCTTCCCTTTATAAATAGCTCGTGAAGTATAACTTACTTTGATTTTATGCTTGGAGGCTTGAGAGGAAGCCACTTCTAAGAAAATGTGGGGGGTTTGGAAGTTTTTATTATTTTTTTCTTTTTTCCTCTTTTGCTAGGGATTGAAGTGGGAAGTTATAGAGAGAGATTTCTAGGGAAAAATAAATTATAATTTTTTATGTTATTTTTTTTATTACGATTATGTCCTTTGCTTATTAAAAGATGTTTTTATATAATCTATGATCTAAGGATTTAGTCGTCTTTTCACGCTCACTTTGACTGACAAAATAGGTTGACTGACAAAATAGGTTATGTTAAATATGGTATAGATTAAGAATCATTTTTTAACCAAATGTTCTCAAGTAACCACCCGGTCCTTTGGTAGTTATCTTCCACCATTTAGGCTAATAGTGTCACGCCCCTGATTTTTCACACAAATAAAAATCGATATATAATCCCATAATTATACATGCGCGATCGTTCAGTCATCAATACAAAATACAAGGAGACATCTTCCCTTTACAGCAAGTACATATTGATGCCCTGAACCCACAATTTCAAATATTGACCTGCTCCACAGAGTCACATATTACACAACTTACGAATTAAATTGTCATCACAAAATAAAACGTAAATGCTCCTCAGAGCTTACTACATAGCGGAAATCAGAACAATGGCAAAGTCAACAAAATTTGCTTCCTACCCATTCAGCTGCCGACAAGCTACCTCAGCTTCAGCTGCGATTACCCTGACCTGTAGGATTAACCCCTACACCATAGAATGGTGCATTGGGTTTCCACACACAAAACCTGGTAAGCTTATGAAAGCTCGTATGAGTAACTCATGAACATCAATCAACAACTCACACACATCAACTTAAGGAAAACATGTAGCAATGATTCCTCCCAACCTTCCATATCCTTTCCACCGAAAGGACAACATAAGTCACCGCTGTGACAATGTTCTATTTGCTAACTTAACCATTAAGAATCAATTCAAGTCTCGTCTAGACAATAAAAGAAGAATACTCTCAGAACTCTCCTTTAAACTACATACTTATGAGTCTCCAGCAACCTTGACCGTTACCCCCATAAGCAATAATGGCAGACAGACTAGAACTCTGACTGAAATCGTAACCACTCGTCCAGCCAAGGACGTGATTACCCATTCCTGCCTTGGTCACCATCTGCGACTTGTCACCATCTGTGACAAAATCATAATAATTGAAACTCTGACAATTAAATATGATACACAAGTCCTCCCCGGACATTTAAAAGAAAGAATCTCCGAAACTCTCTTTTAAAAACATGTACTCATGAGCATCAGATAGCTCCCCGCTACCCCCTATGATGTACCAACAACAATTCAATCCAACTCATGAGCATCAGATAGCTCCTTGCTACCCCCCATGATGAACCAACAACAATTCAATCCAACATGGACAAAACAACACATCAGCACACACCTCAATCATATCTATCGTTAACCTAACAAATAGAATATGATTCACAAGTCCTCTCAGGACATTTAAAAGAAAGAATTCCCGAGACTCTCTTTTAAAAACACGTACTCATGACCATCAGATAGCTCCCTGCTAGCCCCCATGATGTACCAACAACGGACTAAGGCTCTAACTGAACGTAGCTACTCATCCTGCCAAAGGCATGATTCCCCAATTCCTTGCCTCGGTCACCATCTGCGACCTGTCACCATCTGTGACATATGATCTTCAGACCCCGTCTAGTCTTAGAATCACCCATTAAGTAGGTCACACCGACCTAGAAATGTTACAAACATTTAGTTTCGGCTTTCCCAATCCCTGCTCACCATCTGTGACCTTTGGTACAAGGACCAATACATTTAAAATGAGTCACGCTTGACTGAAAATGTAACATCAAGGTCAATACTTTTCAAACAATAGAAAACATCTTTTTCCACAATATTGTTTCCTCAAAAGTCACATTCAACAATAATATGAATACCATCATACAGATTATTCATCACACATCATCCACAAGAGTATATATATATTTCACGTAAATATATATATACGTAGTCATTCGCTTAGGAATGCCTACTAATACCAACTATAGTTTGCAGTTAAATAATTAACGCCAAAACAATAATGGTAACTCCGTTCATAAATGAACCTTGTGAGATTACTCACCTCGAAACTCCCGCTGCGTCTTCAATATAGAACAAAGAAGCTCAACCACAATTTAACCGTCCAAGGATACTTCGTCAATTACCTAATCATATACGGTTTCAACTTAGCAACAATTCACAAACAATTTAAGTCTGAAACCGCTGTTTTGAACTAAAATCCCCAAAGTGGCGCCAATCAAGGCGAAACCACATCCGAGAGCTCCCAAAGTCTCCGGAATACTTCCACGATCGATATGTCCAAACCACAAGTCGATCGGAAGCTCGAATCCTCACGGATAGAATAAATCGACCAGTATGAAACTGTAAAAATCATAACAATTCCATACGAACTCCAAAATTTGCGTATTATATATCGAAATGCTTGTATCAATGAGTAGAACATATATAATACCAAAAAAAAGTTCCCTACATGGCCGGAAAGCCACCAGAACACCGCCACCGGCGATGGTGCACCGCCACCGGCCAAAACTCAATATTTCACAAAACTCCCAACATCAAAGTTGTTCATCTAAGCATGCTTGTGAATTTTCATAACTAGCTCGAAGTCAGAAAACAAGCATAAAGGGTCGAAAACTACCTCACAAGCTTTGGATTTTTGCTCAAACTGAGTTGAACCGATTTCAACGTAAATCGATCCAAACAAACACCAAAGATCGATCAGGGAGCCTTCTCTGAACTCAACCAAGGAAGCATGAAGCCACGAAGTCGCCGGAGCTGCGTTTTCCGGTCGGGTCCGAAAACACCAACTGCGTCGCCTTACTGCGCTGTACATGGTGGATATCGCCGCTAGAGTATGCCACAGAGATGACCAGAAGAAGGAGACGAACCAGCTGACCAAGTTTCACGGCCAAAGATCGCCAGAAATCGCCGGAAAAGTCGGGTCAGGTCTCCCGGTTCGGGTCGGGTCAGGCGGAAAACTTTGATTTTGAAGGTGTCGACTGAGAGAGAAAAGAGAGAGAAAAGATATTTCCGGAAATGGAAATATGAAATTATGAATGAATTTTCTGATTTTCTCTATTTATACCAAAATGGAAACTTCTTCCCATGGCCATAACTTCTTTATACGAACTCTGATTGACGCGTTCCGCATGTCCACGAACTTGTATCGACGCGCTCTACAACTTTCGTGAAGGAAGTTTTGTAGAATTTCAATGTATCCAAAGTCAACCTTAGCAACCCCCCTAAAGTCATACTTTCCGAATAAAAATTCTCCGAAACACTTCCGCTCCATGCACGAGCCACGAAACCTTCCAATAACCACTAATTAAATTCAGGAAAATCCTCGGAAAATAATTACGAATTTCTGGGGGCATCACAAACAGCCACCCACTAGCAACTTTGGTGGTTAGCTTAAGCAAACCACATCTTAGATACCTCGGAAACAAGTCAAACTCATCAACGGACTCTCCAGACCCTCCCTTTCCATATAATAGATTTATGTTCATTTATAGGATAACAAGATAGTTAGAAGCCCTTTATTTTATCAATCCAATCGCTCTTTTGATTTTGAAAAAAAAAAAAAAGCTTAAGAAAACCACATCCTCCTAAATGCTCTTTTGTTTGCAACTACTTAGTAACCATACTTCACTTTTGTTTAGCTTTTCTGGATAAATAAATAAATTAAACAAAACCGAATATGGTTGTTCACAAAATCACTTAGTTCTATTTTTTTTTAATGTTTTCTTTTGTTCAATTTTTATATTGTTGCGAGTGCATTTTCACTCACATACAATATTAATGTATGCTCATATTCTCTTTTAAAATTATTTTATCACCCATAATTTTACACCTAAAATTGTTTGTGCCCCCGAACTTCTAATTTGATCATTTGTGCCCTTCTACTTTTCAATTTGATTGATGGATTAATTCTTGTTTACCTACCTGAACTTTAAGTCAATCTTCATGTTAGTCCCTATTCTTCTTCTTTCATCAAGCTTACCCCTGCACTTTCAATTTTCATCAGTCATGTCCAATTCTTGAAGCTCCATACAAATATTTCGTCAGGTGATGACGTGCCAGAAGATAGAGTTGCTAAATTTCTATAATACCCCTTGTCAAACCTAAATGAAAAAAAAAAAAAAAACTTTTTCTTTAATTTTCTAATCTCACCCATCTCTCCATTCTTGACAAACTCATTTGATCCTTCCTCCCTCTCTTACCTCTAGATCTTGACTCTCTGATCCAACTTGTTCTATGGCTCACTCACTCTATCCATCACTAAGCTCAAGTCTTTAGGATCCCTACACATTTCCCAAATTTTCTTAACAAGATATTTCTCCCAAAACTCCATGATTTCTTTATCCAATTTGAGAAGGCTCAATTTCTCCCAAACTCCAAAGCGTAACTCACTATCTGGGCCCTTATCGAAATCATCTTTTGATAGGTTGACTCAGTTGGAGGTGATGAAACCACCATTAGCATCTGCACACATCCAGAAACCAACAACACCCAGAAACCGAATTCCTCGTAAATTCAGAAACCATGGCTGAGAGTGGTTCATCTCCATCCTAAAAACCCATGCGATTCACAAACCCCAATAGCATTAAAGCATCAACAACAACCACCCTAAACATTATAATCAGCCAAAACCCATCAAACTCTACCTTAAACCCACCATATCCATCCCCTCAACCTCTATCCCAATTGGTTTAAATCTCATCCCCACCCCTTACTCCACTGCCCAACATTTCTCTCCCTCAATTTGTGGTTGATTTACTCTCTATTGACTGCTCTGATTTCGAGTTTCTGTATGGCCTCAATCTCCGGCAGAGACCCTAATCTGAGGAGGTGGTGCTTTAGAAATTGGAAAAGGAATTGAAGGTGTTGCCAAAGATTAGGGTGATGGAGGAGTTTGATGAGAATTCGGTGGAGGGATTCAGAGCCCCGGGAGTTCGAGGCTTCAGGTGACCTGCAGAGGAGGATGAGTGAGACGAGTTTCGAGGTTGAGATCTTCGTCGATGAAGAACCTGAAGCCACTATGGCGGGTGGTGGCAGATTGTCTGGTGTCGTCGGTGGCTAGCTCTCACCATGCCAGCAGTTCATCCTCTCTGTTGTTATCTGAAGCTTCGATAATTCTGAGGGTGAGTGAATTGTGCGTGTGTGGTTTTGTGGTTTGTGATTTCATTTTTTTATATTTGAAATGCTGGCTTAGTTTGTGGAATTAGGTCTTACTGTGTGTATGATTTGGTTTTGCATTTGTGGCATGGTGGTGCTCCTTCATTAGTAAGAGATTTGAAGTTATTCCCCCAGATGATGCAGGCTCTGAGGGATTTGGGTTTTGGGGGGTCAATGTGGTCAACAAAGATGGTGGAGGAAGAAATAGTGAGGCGTGGGGCAGATGAAAATTGAATTGTCAATTTTACCTCTCCTTGTAGACCCGACGCCAAAAAAATTTGAACTTTGACTTGTGCCACGCCATCAATTGACGGACATTTTGGATGGAGTTAGAAGAATTGGACATGGCTGATGAAAATTGAGAGTGCAGGGGTAATCTTGATGAAATTAGAAGAATATGGACTAACATGAAGATTTGCCTAAAGTACAGGGAGGTAAACAGGAATTAATCCTTGATTGATTATAGCCAATCCTTAACTAGTTCATCAATTTCTTCATATAGTGTTGTCCGGTTAAACTAGATTTTGGCATTCAATCATGCAAAAAACATACCATTAGCATGGCCAAGGCTAAAAGTTGATTCTAAGGGACTCTCATTGTCACCAATTTATAAAGAAATTGATGAATTAGTTTACTAATGGCTATGGTTGATCATATTGGAGAGTAAAAGAGTATATGTGATTAAGTAAGAAGTTCAAGAGCACAAATGATTTTAGGTGTAAAGTTCAAGGAGGTAAAATGAATTTAACTTTAAATTAAATTGCTAAAAATTAACTAGTCGTATGTTCACCTACTCAATCAATTTTCTTCTAAGTTGTGCTTAACTACCTTTGGATCAAAATCCAATGGTGAAGAGTAATGAAGAATCTATTTACGTCATTATTCTCCACTTTTAGTTTTACATCTAACCGCAGTTAGCCAAAACATGCGTATGAAAGTAATTGATGATTACCAACCAAATCATATGCAAACAACACAAAACAAACAAGAAAATACAAATTCATGTCTATATCTTCCATCAATTAAGAACTCATTCAAAAATCATGTAGATAAGAGAGTAGATCGAACATAGCATACTAACCTTAAGGAAGATAAGACTACAAAGTACTAGAGCTTGGTCAAAGGTAGAGCTTAACTATGAAGAAGACTATGAAACACAAAACAAGGTCGGAGGCGGCACTGTCTAGTTAGGTTTTCAATTGGGGAAAAAAGAAGAAGCCCAATAGAGCCTTTAAATATATTTTAGAAAGAAATAACTAAGTTTCCTTTTTAACCATTCCTATAATAAAACGACGTCGTTTTAATGAAAGAAATAAAAAAAGGTAGCCCCTTCAACCTCTCACTCTAATGTGGTGAGTTTGTGAAAGACGAGCCCCAATGCCCTAGATGATCGATTAAATTTCCCTCAACCTGCCTTTTTTTTTTAAGTGCTCCAATGCATTTTTCAAGTCGCCTTACACCAAAGCGCGCCCTGGATTCGTCTCAAATTTAAGTTTAATAATGTTGTTGGAAATTGTTTGATATTGAAACTTATTTACTTTTATAATTTGTTTCATGATTTCCTTAAATTACTAAAAATTAACTAGTCATGTTCCCTACTTATTTAGGGAGGTAAGAAGAGTTGTTTTTTAATTTTTTGTTTCATTTTTCTCTCTTTGTCCTTATTTGTCTTTCTATATGACTTGACAAAGTCTATTAATAATTGAAAAAAGTTGGAGGTTCAAATATCAAATTTGGAGGTCTAACTAGAACCACCCTACATTGAATTGGTTGTGACAATGTGAAAAAGGTCAAGTTGTGGTTGGGTGCCCTTAGTATTTAGGGCACACCTCAATTAAAAATGGAATAAGGTTGGGTGTCCATAGTAATTCCATCGAATTACTATGCGACGAATATACTAAGAGAATAAGAATCGGACAATATTTCAAATTCAAATGATAAGTCCGGAAATTGGTCAATATTCTAATTTCAAGATAGTGTCAAGTGTGTTGGACTAATTGTGAATGTATTAGTGATTGGTCAAACTTGGTCAAATTTTGCAAAGTGGTCAATCCTAGTCAAATTAAAAAAAGTTGGTTGGACGATGTGTTAATCGTCAAGATTTCAAGGATTGTTAAATAGATTATTAACGATTAAATGTCAGAACTTATGACTCCAGTTACATGAGGAACGGAAGGTTTGTGACTCTCGAAGCACGTGAAGACAAGTATCAGAATCCAGGTAGGGGATTCGAGACTCTCCTCGATATGTGCGTTTATTATGTTAAGTTGTTTTAAAGTTATACATGTTATGTTGTGTGGCTTGGTTAGGTTAAAATGTGAAGCATACTAACCATACCTTATGAGAAATGTGATGTCTTAAGAACAAAGGGTGGCACTGACTTCCTTGGGTTTGTCCGGAGGGTAAGCTACACCAATCGGACAGGGAGTGATCACAATGACGACCTGATTCCATGTGTGTAGCTGGGTAGCAAACACTCTTGCTACGCTTACCTGGTTTATAAATTAGTTGAGGTAAAGTCATGTAGTGGGTCCACAGGACCGGCCATCGAGTAAGATTCAGCGCGCGTATTTAAGTATCTTGTGTCAATTTTCGAGTCGTAAAGCATTTTTAAAAGTTTGTCGTTCCTTGAAATATTTGTTTTAAGCATTTTTCTAAGGTATATTTTATTTTATGAATGAAATCATATCGATTTATCATTAAACTCAAGCTAAATTGGGTCATTACATATCCTCTCTCTACCGACAAAAGGTAGATAAATAGTTTGTGGAGGTACCACTGCGATACATAGATTAGATCAACTCATCCAATAGTTCCATGCTCACTTATTTAAGTACGCCTACGTACACATTATGAAACGTACACTATGACATAGTGAATAGGCAAAGTAAAGGAAGGCCAAAAAAACCCCATCCCATCCCCAAGAGGAACAAATTTGACACCAACAGTACATCGCCATATAGCCGTGCTCCTGGATAGCGCCTTGTTACGATCCCCCGAATCGTAGCCATGAAATAACATAGCTGCAAAAGCCAATGATGAAAAAACTAAATAAATAGAAAAACAGATTTTTCATTGATATCCTTTTCCTCAAGCAGACAATGGATATATAGGCAGCTCACATACACGAGTAACCATAGGTTACTTTACCTAACATATTCCATCTACAATGTTGAAACGGGGCGCAGCACCAAAACAAGTAAAATGATCCGTTTAGAAAATTGAGCTTCTATTCATACCTCTAAAATTGTCATTTGGAGCTCCCTCATTTTTAAAATAATAGTTGACTTTGTCAACTTATGTCAAATTACCAATAAAGACACAAAAGAGGAAAGGAAAAAAAAATTATGACCTCTACGTACAGTAGTAGTCTTTAATTGGAGAAAACTTTCTCCTCCAACGTAAATCCTAAAATATACATCGGTAAACATTATTAATGTTGTTGTCGATCACCCATCAATGGAAATAAGTTTTTTTTTTTTTTTTTTTCAGCTTAATTGTATTAAGACAAAATAGAATTGTGAAATCTTCAAAAATTGAAGGAGGTTTTTTTATTTTATTTGGACGATGGGCATTATGGGAAAATCAGGGAGGTATCGATAGCAAATTAGTTATTTGTAAAAGTAAATTGGAGGTCTATTAAGTGAGGAGCTCCACATACCAATTTTAAAAGTATGAATATAAACGCCCTTTAAAAAAATAGATAGAGTCTTAACAGAAGAATTCTAACAGTTGGTTTTCTAAAACGCCACCACGCCGGAAAAGCTCTTCTTATCCTAAAATCCATTCCTTCGCGCGGGGCTCTTCACGCCCTTAGGACTAACTTCCTTTTGGGTCGAGTTCCACCAGACACTGCTACGACCACCGCCATACGTACTCAACCTGTTAAGCCACCCGCTCTCGGATCTAGCCCGAAAGCAGATACTTCTCAGACCAAGCAGATCCACGCTCAATGGACGATAAGATTCTTCCTCGAATCCTTGACACTGATACAGCCCGCAGAGCAAACCACCACCACCAGATACGGTCGGAAACATTCTAGCCAAGAAGGCGGCTTTTGAAGGAGCAGCGCTAGGACGGGTTAGAACCAGCCTGTCGCCACTTGCCAGAAGAAGAGGCCCCTCGACCTCCTTGGATGTTCTTTCAAGCGTAACCGTTGGGTGGCGTAGAAGAACGCCATGGATTCCAGCGCACAGCACGCAGACCAGAAATAGGCATAGGGCAAGCACACGGCGGTGACTTTGATAGCCTGGCCATTGACGGCTAGGGCAACGAGAGCGTTTCATTGATATAAATGTCTTTTTTCAAAGGTACATAATCAAGTTCAGACCAAAAAAAAATAAAAAAAAGGTACATAATCAAGTCCAGTCCAATAGAAAACGAAAAAGGGTGTCTTTGCTCTACACCAACGCCGTCTCCCCGAATTCCAATCTCGACTCTGACAAAGAGAAAGAGCTCGAAAGATGTCGTTATCCGGCTCCGGTTCCGGTTTGTCATCAACTTCGAACAACTACAGGAATTTTAAAGAAGTCACGCGCCACCGTGAGTTTTCTCCTCCCTTTCGCTTTCCTTTCTCAATTTCGCGATCGAATCTGATAACTAGTGGGACGCTCTAGGTAAATCTTGTATTCTAATAAGATCAAGATGAATTTTTCCTAGTAAAATCACAGAATGACTTTTGAAGTTAGTCATATGATAAGCGACTACAGTTCCTAATCGAGAAAACTCCACTGGTTATGGTCAGCTTATGATTGATTATGAACTATAGGATCAGCCAGGAAAACCAGTCGTTGTGTGTATAGTGTGAGAGCAGCACTGATCTGCTGCGTGCAATGTATACAGTTATACACCACCAACGGAAATTTGTAGGTTTTTATTTTTTGTATTATTATAATCGATCTGTTTGCGTCAGATTTTTATTATAATTTTTCATATGTTTTTTTTATAAGAAATATAATTTTTCATATGTCATCAGTGTATCTTTTATCACTGTATTTGCTAGGATTGTTATTATTATATATTGTTGTTTTCTATAATTATAGTAATATCTGTGCTGGCTATTACTGAGACATTTCTTGTTTTATATCATTTGCATTTCTTGTTTTATATCGTTTGCGAGCTTTGTGGCATGATCTTTTGCTGACTAATTTGCCCGTTGATTGACCTGTTTTCTTCTTTCTTTAATTAACCCATATATGATGTTTAGGATTATTGCATGAAATGCTTCGGTCTTGCAAAACCGGGAACTCAAAATCAACATGGAAGGTACAAAATATGATCTATGTTTTTGTTTTTGCCGTGTTTTGGAGTAGTCATGCCTCTCTCTCTCTCTCTCTCTCTCTCTCTCTACAAGTACTGATTCCCCTTGTTATACAAATCAAAAGATTGTTATGTGTCATGGATATTTTCTAGGTCTGTGATACATCTTATTGGTTGCTATTGTCTATAATAGACAATTATAACATGGACTGTTTTTGGTTCATAAATTTCAAGTTCTTCAGAATGGATTTAGTCAAGCCTTGATAGTACACTCTGTAATTGGTGGGGATGGGGAAATGCGAAATGGTGCTTTTTAGGAGTTGTCATAGCTAATTTTCTTATTTTGTAAACCCATTCACAAGTAAATGCTTTTCTTGCACTGATTAACATAATGTAAACTCTTGATATTGTTTACATGCAATTTTCTTTGTTGTCCTTGAATCCTATATTTCTGCAGGTACTCATTATGGACGAATTTACTATCAAGATAATGTCTTACGCATGCACACTCCTTGATACTACAAATGAAGGAGTTTTATGTAAGAATCAAAAGGATCTCCTCCGCTAAGTTATTTATCATTAAAAAAAAAAAATTCCTTTGGTGTTGCCTTGGTATCAGCTTTCTGCCTAATCTTTGGAAAAAAACATTGTTGCCATTTTAGGCTAGTGATTACCTCTTAATTGTTGTGTTAAGTCTATCTATTAATAAGCATCAATTGTCATTTTTTCTTTCTTTCTTTCTTTCTTTCTTTCTTACAAGTTACTACAATGAATTCATATTTTCCTGCAGTGCTAGAGCGCATAGATAAGGAAAGGCAGCGATTTGCCTCCATGGATGCAATATATTTCATCCGGCCTTCTAAAGAGAAGTAATGATTTTCACACTTTTTGGGTTTTTTTTGCTATAATGTTACTAAGTAATTGATGTTTGCTGTTTTAAAAACTGCAATGGGAGTCAAGTTCTTCCTTTCTACCCAGCTAACTTACCATTTAGTTTTCACTCCTATCCACTGTTACAATTTAGTTTCGATCTCTTTAATTTTCTTTATTTATTTTCATATTATCAGGGGTCGTTATGAGACCTAAACCTTAGAATCTAAGCAATGGGATTACATGGAAAAGTTGCAATCTTAGAAGTACAGTTTGTAAATGTGTCACAGTTGCATTATTAACTGTCCATGGGGCCAAATTAGGGGGGGGGGGGGGGGGGGGGAATGCAAAACAAGCTGGGGTAATTAGAGGATCCTAAAAGACTTTGACATTAGCACCAATCCCATCTCTATTCCCCATTCATGTAAGAACTTAGTAACTATCCCTGTGATCTCATGCCAAGCATACATTGTGATAAATAAACCCTCAAGAATGTTAGGATTATTCATTTGATCCAATCCATTCGTAGTTTCTCATAAGTATGCCACCAATTTGGTGTGTGAACGCGCAATTGTGTGTGAGTGAGAGAATGCACTTTGGATTTTAGCATGCTGTCTATCTATGCTTTTGATTTGTTATTCTCATAATGTTGCTAGTATGGTTTCCTCATGGATCTTGCTACAGAATTAAATAATTGCTGGCCGACATCCTAAAAACTTAAGCTTTTGGGTTAAGTTTTGGGAACATTGGTTACTAATAAAAGTTATTCATACATCTCTGGAACATTAACCTCCCAATATATGCTGAATTCCTTGATTGCTTTTTTAATGGAGAGGCACACATGTTAGATATGTATTAGAATATAAAATCAATATTGGTGCACATCCTAACAACTTAAGCTTTATTGAAGGTGCTGCACTAACAAAGTTTATCAAATCACAAATCTTAAACGTAACTACTTTAGCAATTTCACTAGAATGATGCTTCTTTAGTAATTTGTTGTTCTTATGGTTGGATGTGTACCCCTTAAATATGTGCTTCCTTACTTTCTTTTTGAAACAACAAGTAGTGCTCATGCTTATTCTGTTCTGTGAGTAGAATGTGAAGTAAGAAATTTCCCGGTTGAAATAATGTTGTCATATTGGAATATGAAGTAAACATTTTTAATCTTCTCTCTTTCTGGTTGTAATTTGCAGTGTTAGATTCTTCTTGTCAGACATGTCGGGAAGTGCACCTTTATATAGGAAGTATGTGCATGAATATCAGTCATTTTTCTTGTACTAGTTTGCTTATTTTCTCATAAGAGATAATAAAATAAATCTTTCTTTTGTCTTGGAAGGGCGTTTGTTTTTTTCACTTCACCTATATCGAAAGATTTGGTTGGGCAGATAAAGGGGGATGGAAGTCTAACAAGTCGCATATCTGCATTGAGTGAGGTTGTAATTCTTTCCCTCAGCAACTATTTTGTTTTAGATTGAGAACTCTGCAGAGGTTTATGTATCAGCCAGTTAATTCCTTCTTTTCTTCAACATGCAGATGAATTTGGAGTATTATGCTATAGACAGCCAGGTATGTGTGGTCAATTTGTTTAGTCCCATATGCATTATTTGCAGTTTTTTTCTTGTAAATATTTTATCAATTTAGGGTTTGGGACTATCACTCACCGAATAAGATTTAAGTGGTTTCAGTTAGAGGATGACTGTTCAATCTGGCTCTTCTGTGGCACCTTACATTTCCAACTTTTTGTGATCATTTTGGAATTTCAGTGCAGACGTAGATTAATGATGTTTTCTGCTCATTAGAGTTCTTTTATCACCCTGATTATAATAGTTCCTTTTTCTTGTGTAGCTCAATGTTGTACAGTATTTTGTGGTTCTGAAGTAATGCACAAGTTCTCTTTCTTTGTCGAGCATACCTTGGTTGGCAACCACCTCCCCAGATTACATAGAGTTCAAAATATACTTTCCCCTAAATATTTTAACTGATTAAAAAGAAAGAAAATTTCCCGTATTAAAAAAATAATAAAATAAAGAAAATTTATGTATGAATTTCTAATGTGTAAACTGAATCCACCTACTTGACTCATGCATCTATACAATTTAGTTGAGAGAAGTGAAGATGATACTTACATTATTTTGTAAGTTAGATTGGTAGTCACCTGCGTAGTTCATATCTCGTCAAAATGACATGCATGTCTTGTTAGAGACATAATATTGTAAGTACCACCAATTGTAAAGTTGATATAAATTCATTTCATATAAATAAAAAAAGATTTGACATAAGTCTCATAGGAAGTTGAAATTTATGTGGTTAGAATATGTTCTGGAATATACATACGTTACGCATATTATTTCCACTCTATATTTCATAATTTATGTCTGCCATAATTATCTTCATAGTATGCTTAAGCTGGATCAAATATGTTGTGTCTGACTATTTTTGATAGGTTCCTTTCTTTTTCCTGATGTCTGCTTTTCCTTGCAAAGGGTTTTGTTACCAATAATGAGAGAGCTTTAGCGCAGCTTTATGGGGACAAGGACGATTCACGCGAAGCCGAAGCGTGTTTGAGTGAGATGGCTGCACGTGTAGCCACAGTCTTTGCTTCTTTAAGGGTAGATGTGATAATGATTTTAAATGTTGATTGAAGATTTCGTGAAAAATGTTCTGAACTGCACAACTATATATTCATTTTTTCAATTTCTTAGGAATTTCCTATTGTTCGCTACCGAGCTGCCAATAGGATTGATGCCACCATGGAGACCACTTTTCGTGATTTAATTCCTACAAAGCTTGCTGCTGGTGTCTGGGATTGTCTCATGCATTACAAAAGAACAATTCCAAATTTCCCTCAGATAGAAACATGCGAGTTACTTATCCTTGACAGATCTGTGGATCAGGTCTTTAGCTATATGCCTGTCTTTTTTATAAACACATCATACTCAATGCGCCCTTGTCTTTATTAAGTAATACCCCTCCTCATCTGAAATTTTCAGATTGCTCCAATCATCCACGAGTGGACATACGATGCCTTGTGTCATGACTTGTTAGATATGGAAGGAAATAAATATGTGCATGAGGCAAGTAGTAACTTCCCTTTATGGCATTTCTTTCGAAGTTTATGGTCTTACAAATTTGGGTAACATAGAGTTGTACATACAGGTTGCGAGCATAAACGGTGGTCCTCCTGACCAGAAAGATGTTCTTCTAGAGGAGCATGATCCTGTCTGGCTTGAACTTCGCGATCATCATTTAGGATTTGTAAGTCCTGTGCCTACACATATCTTTTTGGATTTTCTTATGCATAAAACCATATCTCTTTGTTTTCTTAGTCGCAAATAATTGACCTTTCCAGGCCTTGGAATGGTTGAATTCAGAACTTTCCAATCTTAAGCAGAACAAGGCTGCACTATTCGAAAATTCAAGGTTTGTGTATAGTTACTCTTAGATAGTTGCTACAATCAGCAGACCAGCCTTATTGTGGAAGATAGCTTCAATTGTGCAATGGTTCTCAAATTTGACTTGTGCTTTATTGCAAGTACTTTTTGTTCATAAATGGTTTGCATCTATTTCTCGAATTGTCAATTACTAACAAGGACTATAGTGAAGTAGATCATCACTAAGATAGCTACGCATGCAATGTTGTAAAATTGGTCGTTGTCAAGAAACTTATATTGAAAGTAAAATAGAGAGCAAGCTCGGCTGGAGTTTTCTTTTTCATTTTATCTGGGGACATGTATTTGAAAGACATACTACATGGCACATGTTAGTCATTAATTGTGCGAGGTATTGTTACATGACCCAGGTATGTGCCTCATCTGATGCATTTGGATAGTGCTAGGAATATCTCTTTGGTCTGCCAACCCTCTGTAACTTTTATGTGATCAATACTGAGTTAAAGCGCGCGCGCGCGCACACACACACACACATTATTACACAAAGTGTGATAACTACAAGACTTTAGTCCATTAATCAATTTTAGGGACCAATGGGGCATGCTTCATAAAAGTAGTTTGGCTAGCAGACTAAACTTTGACTTTTTTTTCTTTCTAAATATTCACCGCTTAGGAGTTACTTTTCTTATCTGGTGGCTAGTGACTGCTTTTGACATCTTCCTTGAACAAACCGATAAGCTGAATCTTGGGTAGTCTTATTACTAAATTTTTTTATTATTATACCAGAATGTTGAAATTAATGTTTGGTAAAACATGTTAAATAGAGATGGGCAATGTCCTGAGCTATCTTCAAGGGAATTGAAAGAGATAACTGAAGCATTGCCACAGTATGTTGAACTAAAAGAAAAGCTCTCCCTTCATATAGAGGTTAGTTCTTTATAGAGTATCTAATTTTAAGTGTCTGATTAGTAAAGTTCAAATGTGTTAAAATTTAAAATGTTTTGTTTAAAAAGATTTAAATTGCTGCTAAGTATTTACGATGACAGCATAGTTTACGATGATTTGTAAATTCAATTATCTGTGAAGGTCCCTTAGGTAAGAACATGCTTCTGAAGCTGTTAAATAAATTGTGGATGGTTTCTTTTCGAAAAAGAAATAAAATAAAATTATGGATTATTTATATGCATTGAGATATGTCACTGAAGTCGCTTGTCTGCAATCTTTCTCTAAATATGCTTTTTTCTAGTCTTAAAATTGCCAAGCCCATTGGAAAGTATAATGGAATACTAAATTATGGTATCATGAGATGGAGTACCGTTCATATCGGAATGATGGCATATTGAATGGCCAAGAAATTTATACTTTGGCTCTGAGCATAGCAACAGTGGCTTAAGGAAAATATATAATATATTTTTTTTTCTCCAGATTGCATCGAAACTAAACAGAATTGTCAGGAACCTTGAGCTCCCATTCCTTTCGGAGCTGGAGCAGGGTCTTGTTTTTGGAGATGCAGGAATAAAAGAGGTGATCATGTTTCTGAGAATACATGGGGTAAGGAATCTTGGAACTACTAAATTTGAGCGCACCAGACACCTCTTTCTATTTTGTATAACACCATTTGTTTAGCCGTATATTACTCGCGAACATAAGCTGCGCTTGTTGATGATTCTTGCTGCCATTAGAGAAATTTGAGGAAACTCACAGAAAGCTCAAAAGAAGTTAGTTCTGTTCATCTTGACGATCTGCTTTTGTTTTACGGTATACTATTATCAGTACGCATATTTACTACCCCAGGATATGACTGTTGTGAGGAATATGAAGTTGAATTGGGAGAGAGCATAGAATTCCTGATTTCAATTTTCCTTGAAGTTTGTATTTAATTTTAATGTATTTAACAGATACTTTTTTGAACCCGTTCAGTTTGTTGATCAATATCTGACAAGCAGTTGTGCAATAATCAGAGAAAATGTTATAGGAAAGAGTCCAAGAGAAGATGAATGGCTTTATTCGTTTTTCCGATGATAGAGGTACCTTTTAGCTGGCTTTCATTTGTACAGTTCTAAGCTTATAAGTAACACTTGTGTAAGCTGGTTTATGGTAATGTTTCCATGGTGCTCGGAGATGAGAAAAACAGAATACAAATCAGGGTCTTGTTAATTCAATTACCACGAAGCTTTGGAGGTTCTGCAATTTCAAATCATAGAACAAGTTTGGAGTTTCTGATACACATCTGTAGTTGACTACCTTTACGTTATTTGGGGTTAATTCAACCTCAAATAACTTAATTTTCACCCTTGCTTACGTGTTTAATACTTTAATTCATAGAACCTTAATGAGAAGACAACTCATTGCTGAATTCTCTTAAAAGGAAGTTTCTTTCTCCCTCATGCTTTCTCTGTGAGTAAATTTTAAGTAAATACTTCTGTTTTAGGATGTGCAGGGTATTGCTTTATAGTAGTGCTGTTATTGTTAGATTACTGATGAGGACTTGGACTTTTGGAACTGCTACTTATGAGTTATAATGTCAGTGTATTCTAGGCTCTGCTTCATTATATATATATATATATATATATATATATAGAAAGACGACAATGAAGGGCCCAATCTTAACTTTATAAACAGTGATTAATGAGTATCATGCAACTCATCATTCCAATGCATTAAGCCAGTGTTTTTTGAATTTACTATATCCTATCAAATTTTCTCTTCTTTCAGGAACTTATAGAAAAGCTTAGCAATGGTGCACTGTCAGAGGAATTATACCCATGTGTGAATCCCAACGCTCGTTTACTGAGATCGAGGAGGACACCAATGTGGGCCCACCGCCGGAATTCCGATAATGGGTTTTCAAGGTATATTATCTTACTCGATCTTCTTCTGCTGTGCACCCAGGTCGTCAATTCAGTTCACTTGATGATTTTGTATTTTAACCTTAATCGTTACCCTTGCAAAGGGTTGCACTTTTATTCCTTTGTTCTTAATTAAATCCAAGTCCCTGCATGGTCACAAAACCCTATCAATATGATCAGAACTTCTTGTTTGGAAATCTTCCATAATTAGAGCAGCTATTTGTGTCCTTTCAGTGACTATTCTTTTTGTTTTGTTCTTTCTTTTTCCCTGCTGCGTATTAAGGGATGCATCTACTGATTTCGAAAAGATGGGCCGACGCATATTTGTAGTTATAGTAGGTGGAGCTACTAGATCAGAGGTATGAAAGTGTTCCCTTTCTTCTCATTTGAGAAAGTTGTGGATACTTGTTCTCTTATTTTATTTTCAATGCGAATGAAAATTTGTTGAGCTTGTAATTAAATGTTTACAGCTTAGGGTTTGTCGGAAACTCACAGCAAAGCTCAAAAGGGAAGTTATTCTGGGCTCCTCATCTCTTGACCATCCTGCAACTTTTGTTACGGTATACTATTATCAAAATTTTGATCTTCAAAAAGCTTGATGATACTTCTGCTGTCCTCAAACAAGCTGGTTTGATATGCAGAATCTGAAAATGATCACAGCAGACGACCAACCGCTCACGTTGGATGATATCCAGATCTGATTGTGGAAGTTCAACAATTTTCAGTTGAGTCTTTATGCATTCAATTCAACGCATGATTTGTGAAGGTCAATAGTAACTGGCTGTCGTCCAAAAGCATCAATATCTCATTCGAAACTTATGTTAATGGACCACTTGTAGAACATTGTCTCCTGATCCCATTAATTACTTGTAGCATCTACTGATATGTCGTTTGACCATAAATCTGTCAGCTGTTTGCTCAGTATCCCATTAAGCACTTCTTCAGATTCTATTCTGCACCCAAGAACAAAAGCACAATCAAAGTTTGCTCTTGTGACGGGACATTGGCAAGAAAAATTTTCAATCAAATATGACAAGAGAGAGCATATTGAATTCCTGATTTCAATTTTCAATATACCAAAGCTTTTGTCATTTTTAATTTTATTTATTGTTTCCGAACAAGTCTTTGCATTTTAATCTTTTATAGGGCCGCATTCACGACCCTGTTTTGCCAAACCCTTGGTTGGCTTCGTTCGTCTTGACACTGGCTGGTGTTAGTTTTTTATTTATTTATTTTTTTTATAAGAGAAATAGTCAACTAATATTGAAGTTGAGCAAAAATTACACATAATAACTCACTCGTAAGAGTTGTCAATAGAGTCATTAGCAAAGTAATTCGACTATTTTAGCTAAGAAGCTCAAACACATCCAAAGATACACTCAACACTACCTAAGAAGGATTTAGGTAGCAAAGATACTGTAGGGGCCCTGGTGACATTCTTCAACTCTTGGAGCTCATACCACTCCTTCCCAAAAAGAGAAGGAAACATAACAACATAAAAATAAAAATAAAAATAAATTATTAAAACTTCAGCTCAATCTTTACCAACTATTACTTGTGAGCCTGACTTAATTATCTATATGACATAAACATGCTTGTCAAAAATTCAAAAAGAAAAAAAAAAGAGTATGAATTAAAGTAGATGTTTTATTATTATTCTCAACATTTAACTTAAGCATGCCAAATACACTTTTTTTTATATACTATTAGTCTGATTTGATCGTCTATTTTAGACTAGCAACCCAAGACATCAAAATTTTTTTTCTCATGGATGGCTTATTATGCAGTTATGCAACATATCCTTTGGAGTATCAGCCTATATATCAAATGTAAATTTGACTTCCTTCACTGTTACAAGCACATGAGTTGTACGTAAATATTCAAGCATATATATAAAAATTATACATGAGTAGCACGCGTTCTAGCTTTTTTTTTTTTTCTTTTTTTTTTCTCTGCTCTGAGTTTATTAATGAATTGATCGTCGGAGGGTCTTTGTTCAATACCACACCGAATTTGAATTCTGTTTTATAGGTTGCATGCGATCATACACTGAGAGGCAAGTTCCAATCTTTTACAATTACCAATAGTTCTTCAGTAACATGAGCTTGAGGAATGAACTCACATTTTTTATATTTACCATTTTGAGGATTATCCCACTTTTATCACTAAGTAACAACATATATACTTAACCACATACTTGTTGTTATATCCCACATATTGTTATTACAACGCTGTTCAAATCTAACCCAGGTGGTTGTATCACACATACATGTAAATTTCTACATGTAAAAATCCAAATGTAGTATTTAGATATAGGAAAACAACGAATGATTTTCTATGGAAAATAATATTTTAAACATCATTCGTATGTTAACTAAAAATCACGTAAAAACATCATTCGTTAACATACTAAAAATCACGTAAAGTTAAAAGCACCTAAATTTAGAGGAAACAATATACATACTAGGTTTTAGAATGCCAAATTAGAGAGATCTTTCTTTCATTAGCTTTTTGTACAATTATTCCCAAAGGTCTTTGCTTTCATGAGTTTCATCCCCTCGACTACCTTTTTAAGCCGGTTAACATCAGCTTTAAGCTCGAACACTCGTTTTTCATATGAAGAGATGCAGCTAGAACCTTCCGGTTAATAAAGAGCTGCTTTTTGTCTTGCTTCTCATTACATTTCTGATTTTCCTCTTACCCTTACCTCCCCAAATCAAAGCTTTAATCAAAGGAACCTCTGTCTCCAATGTTTCCGTCTTCTTAATATTTACAGACGTGCCTTCATCTGCAATTGAAGATGACAAGATTTGATGTTGACTTGGTAACTTCTCACTGCCGCTGTCTTTTCTGGTTTCGACAGTTTTATGCTTCTTCCTCTTCTTCAGAGCTTCAGCTATAGTTAGGTCATCTTCATCCACAGGATCATCAGCTTCTTGCCTATTCCTTTTGGGAGGAAATCCGGGAGGCACAAGGGAATCATTACCTTCATTCCTTCTTGTAGAAACATGCACTAATTCGTCTGAATTCCTTGGAAAACATATACGTGGAATGCCAGTATCATGAATATTCATCTTCTCCCTTAATTTGGAACACTCTTGTGCTTTCTCTGCTTTGCTTTTCCGTGGCGTACTTTTCATTTTAAGCCCTGCCACTGATTCCTTCCACCACTTCAAGTATCTCGTGCTAGCTTTTCCCTCAGAAAGCCTGGATGGAATATACAGTTTTACATTCTCAAATTCCTTGAAGTAATGCTCCAACGCTATATCAGTACTTTGAATGGGCTGAACAACGATGGAGGGATCTTCTTAAAAAAAAAAAAAGAAGGACGATGAAGGGAATTCCCTGATCGTATCCAAATTGAAGCTCCGCAGTGTCAAATCCATCAAACTGATTTACCATCAGGCATATGCAAAATGAAAATAATTCATCATCATTTAAAGATTTTAAACCATGGCCTCATCTTCTTTCTCTTCAATCATGGTGCGTGTTGTAGTCTGCTCCATGAAGGAAGGTCAAGATTGAGCACAAGAGTGAAAAATGGTGGATGTTCTTTTTGTTCCTGATAAATAGAGAGAGGGTTTTGGCGTTAGGGGGAGGGCAGAAATGTTAGGGATGAGTCCCACTAATGTGCATGCACAGCTAACAGGGTGAAACAACAGTCAATATATAGGATTCAAATTTGCTCACCACTAATATTTTTGTGATGGTACCACCACTCAATATAAAACTGTTATGTGTTATAAAACATAATTATAGTTAATCAATTGTTATATACATATAACAAAAGAAAGAAAGACGTCGAAGTCTCCGGTCCTATTCTCCAAATATCCTGTTTTAGTTTCCCATAAAACATTATTAATATACTTGTGTTATGGAGAGTCATATATCTGAGCTTTAATGGTTCTACGTACACATTTGGGTGTAGATTCAAAGTTGGTATGATTCATGAATGAAGATTAAATGAACAAGATTCATGAATAGTGAAACAATGAAGTATTGAAAACTTCAACCTATATTTAAACATTCTTGAATCAAATTAGGTTTCTTCTGTGTTAGAGTTCATTCTATTAATTTCTTTCTATTTCTTTTTCAATAAACTTCGTTAGAGTCAATTACAGGACCTTGTGGCTTGTGTCATTCCTATTGTTACACTCAGAACTTACAAGGTTATGTTCCATCATCACACTATTGCATTAGTTGGTTTTACATTAGTTGCAAGGTTTAAAATTGAATGTTTCTATACATGACTTCATATTTGGTATTTGGAGTTGGGTGTGACTTGTGCTCTACATTGTTTCCCTCTGAGAAACTAATATCACCTAATTGCTTATTTGATTAAAAAACAAAAAAAATTGGAGTTCCCTCTTTACATTTTTACCCCCAACACCTTACCTCCTCCACCTCCAACCCCGACAGTAGTTTTGCTGCAAATTATATATTTAGTCGAAGCCAAACATTTTAGTCCATGAACAGTGGAACAATGTTGCGTTGGTCTTGTTCCTGAGCATAATTCAATTTGATAATAATTAGAGAGCATAATTCACCAGTTTTCAAAACAAACCGACGATATCAAAGGCATTGGAGAGAGAGAGAGAGAGAGAGAGAGAGAGAGAGAGAGAGAGAGAGAGAGAGAGAGAGAGAGAGAGAGAGAGAGAGAGAGAGAGATTTTAGGATGCATGTGTGATAGAAATTTCAGTATTTTGGATTTATAGAAATTTTTGTTGAAATTTTGACTTCGAGTAATTATTTTGTGGTTTCAGATTACCACGTAACATTGTAATGTGGTGGTCTGAACCAATAATATTACCTGAATTTATGGTTCCTACTTGTATGGGTGAAGAAAAAAAAATTAATTACGACAAGAACCAATCAGAAACAAGTACATGTAATATATACGAATGACATTAGCCTGAACCACCACATGTACTATGGTCGATCCAAAACCATAGAATAATTTTTCTCGAATGTTAGATGAAATTTTGACAAAGATTGGATGTTATTGGTACTAATCTAATTTCAAATTTTTTTTTTTGGTCAAATATTGGTAAGCTTAAATTATGAAAATTTCAGCATGAATTTGGACTATTTCGAAGAAACTTATACCCATAATTGGCGGATACAGATAACCTAATAGAAGGCCCAAATTTATGGGAAAACCAAATTAATGAAGTTTAATGCCTGGACCCAGAACTTAAAATTGGTTACCCATTTTGTTCAAAGCCAACATTTTTCTCCGGAAACCCACCAAAAAGATGAAAACAAGAAATCTACCTGAAAGGTTTTTCATACCGAATGGCTATGGATTGAGAGGCTAGCAGGAACTCCAAATATCACATTAACGTGTGAATTGGTCTATCATAATGGGTCTTCAACAAGCCCCTGAGGACATAGGAATGAATTGAGAGGTAGCAGGAAATATTGTTCAATTTTAATACGAACAAAGGAACTGAGAAGATTTACTATCAGATGTATGAAATCCAGTTCTGTAACGGGGAAATTGTGACTGGGGTAGCCAAGTTTTTGTCCTCAGAGGCCGACAGTTTTGTTTTTCCTTGGGGAGAAGCAACAATGATTACTGTTGAAGTGATCTCTGTTGAAGATTTAATGGTTCTTGGTAGATGTTCAGCCCTAACAAATTGGCTAATTATTGAATTTTGAAGGAAACAGGGGAAGAGATGGAGAAGAAGAGGATAGATATTTGAGTAACAACCAAGGCGAAGAAACCTCGGCAATTTAAATCAGTGAATCATTTCATAAAGAAAAAAGTAGCATTACTTTTAGCACTCAATGACACCAAAATGGGATATTGAATACTGTTCAACAATTGGAATTAGCAGACAATCAGAGATCGGTTAAACCAAAAGGACGACAACTCTGTGGATCTCAATATCCCCAAGGAAGGAATCTGGTAGCACATATTGGGGGGTACTGACCGAAAAAGCAATATTAAACACCAAACAGAGCAATGCAAAAAGCAGTAACAGAAAAGCTGAGAAACTAGTTTTGCTCATGCTAGTTTGCATATGGCATAGCTATAGAACTACAATTCAGCAAGCAGTATTATCAATGTATATAATCGGTCCGGCCAGTCAGTAATGTAAAATTGGATATCATACATGGTCAATATTTGTACTGTCCCCAATGGACACCATTACATAAAAGAAGCTTCTTCGGTTGCAAATGCAGATTGTCAATATGTTCACATGATTGATGATTATTTGCTAAAGACGTTACACGGTTAACAAGAGATTCTAACTGCATTACAAGAAATCCAAAGAATATGTATAAAATACAAGCTTTCCAATGTTGGCAGATTTAGGTTCTTGCCCACCTTTTTGTTGCATCAAAAAAGAAAAAGCTTCACTAACAAATTCAAGAGAGCTGATACCGTGTACAGCAGAAATAAAACCAAACAAGAGTCTGAAAAGAAATACAGTTTAGTAGTTATGTTCAAACAAATCTATTAGCAAACAATAATTATACCAAACAGGAGTCTGAAAAGAAATACAGTTTAGTAGTTAAGTTCAAACAAATCTATTGCAAACAATAATTATAACAAATAGAAGTTGTATAGACTATAGAATACATGGACAATTTGAATTTGTAAATACATGACTGCAAGAACCTAACGACTTCAGGTGTCTCAATATACTTCACAAGCTTAGACAATTAGTTACAAAACTCTGTTATAAGCCAGGTTTCATACTCTATGTTATTCAGAATACTCTCCGATAAGACAGATCACAATATAGTTATGCCTGTATCAAGTTCAATTCACTTTGAGCATAATCATAGCTCTATGCACCTTTCCAAAGAAAAAAAAAATAGCACTGCATGGTAAACAATCATTTTAGTAGTGATAAGTAAACCTAAATTGCTTCCTTGTTAACTTGGCATCAGAGATTAAAATTTTTCTGAATGTACATTTCCATTCCACTAAGTGGGCTCAACCGACTCATCCAGACAGATAATATCATAATCCATATTTAAATAGCAGGAAATATAAAAATAAAAAATAAAAAAAAGGAGTCAAATATAAAACAAGAGATTTGATGCATAAAAAGACATACTTCGGTTTCAAATCTTGCAATATTAAATGATGGAGGACAACAAAAGCAGTACGCATTCGTGATAACGAAGCAAAAGTACAGTAACAACAACCAGGATTTAGAAACCAACTCAGTTCATTAGCTTTTCCTAGACTTCATTTTCTTTTAACTCAGCAGATACAGCCTTTTAACCCTCGTTTCAAAAAACAATCTACTGCTAGCACATTTGTTACCAATGGTGCTAGCCATGTGATTTTTTGCACCTCTTGTGTTGCTGTCCGCTGCATTTTAGCAGGTTACACTTAGCCTTAGATGCTCCGGTCAAAGTTTCAGTCTTCAGTACCTTCTTTGTTCCCTCTGACCTCATAGTATTACCAGTACCTTTTTCCACACTTGAATATACCAAATCTTGAACTTGACCAGATAATTTCTCACAGTCACCACTTTTCTTGGTTTCAACAGTTTTATCTATCTTGCTATGTTTCAGAACTTCTGATATAGACAGTGCATCTTTATCCATAGGATCTGCAGCATTCATTTCATTACATGTGGGAGGAAATCCTAGAGCTACAAGGTTATCACTATCATCATTCCTTCTTGTAGATACCTGCACTACTTTTTCTGAATTCTTTGGAGAATAATCACAAGCAATGGTGGCCTTAAATATCTTGTTTGCTTCTTTTGACCCCCCTACGGCTTTCTTTGGTTTCTTTTTCAGTGGAATACTCTTCTGCTCGAGGCGTGACTCTGATTCCTGCCACCAGCTCAAGTATCTCATGCTAGTATCTGTCTCAGAAAGCTTGGATGGAACGTACAACTTTGCATTCTCAAAACTGTGGCTGTGTCCAGCAACAGAAGAACATGGAATGTCTTGATTAAATCCAAATTGCCTAGCCACTCGATGAGGGAGGTATTTCTGTCTAGTACCAAATCCAACTAACTCAGCCACCCTCAAAAACAAGGCAAATGACATTAGATCATGTTCATCATCCAAGTTTGGACCAACCAACACCCACTTTTCCATTTCAACATAGTATGCAGGAAAAACACAGTTCTTAATGGCCATGGTATAAGGGCGCCGAATGAAACCTTCACCTGCTTTGTCTAAAACGCTCCTCATATTTCCAACATTCAGACAATCTACCTTATCCCATCGAGCCAATCTTGGCTCAGCACAGCTTATAACAATAGGTATAGGCCTAAGTTCCACGAACCTTTCCCATGCCCAAACCTGAACTAAATGAAATGGTGACATGATTGTGGCATCTACAATTTCATTCCTAGCATTCAATCCATTTGAAGCTACAATTGTCATTTTCAGCATACTCAAATCCCTATAAATGTGGGCAAGAACAGCAGGTGCAAGCGCAATTGGGATCCCCCTAGCTAAACGAATCGCAATGGAGAAAACAGCCTTATTGACTGAACTATTAGGAGTATTGTGGAACACATACCTGGACAGCCAAAACACAAGGAATGCCTCATGCTCCAATTCACTCCCACTCTTCATGAATTTCTGCATCCATAACGTTGTGCAAGCATTCCTACACCCAACAGAGTAATCGTAGAGTCCTTTTCGCTCTTTCTCAAGCTTCTCTTCTATTTCTCTCAGTTCTCTGCTTTCAAGAGGACTCAAAATAGAGTCCCCCAAAACAGAGAAGCCTCCCAAAACCATTACATCCTCCAATGTGATGGTTGCTTCACCCCATGGAAAAATGAATGTGTTGGTCTCACAACACCATTTCTCAGCAAACCCACAAAGCAAATCCTTTTTCCTTTTGATTTGGTACGTGGAATTGAAGATGGCTTCAAAGATGCCAGCTTTCTTCCATGTAGATTGGTGAATAGGGGCCAAGTGGGCGACCCAAGTCTGTAAGTCTTGGTGGTCGAGACGCCATCCACGGAATCGAAGCTTCAATGGCCAGTTTTTTGGCTCAAAACGGGGTGGGAGGGAGGTGAAACCCTGAGGGAGCTTGAAAGGTACATCAATGGAGGAATTAGGGATAATGGGTTTGAGAAAGTAGGCGTCTTTGCGAAATGGGTCTTCCCCAGTTGGTGAAACAATGGCCATTTCTTTCTCTTCATTCATGGTGTCGACAGAAACTAAGCACAAGACACAGAATAAGGGAGATGATTTTCACTTTGTAGCAAAAAAAAGAGAGGGTTTTAGGACAAGATGAAAAGAGAGAGGGTTTTGTGCTTTTTGTTGGGGTTTAGGGGATTGGGGCAATGCAAACAGAGCCAAAGTTTTGGACAAAGTTGGGTTTTTCACTTTTGCTTTGGGTGTATCATAGCACAGTAAGATGGTTTAGCTATGAGAAATTGAGAAGAAAGGAGACGTTGAGTCGCAGAGACCTGGTCATGCGAGTCATACAGGGTTACAGACCGGCCCCTTAAGGATGAAAACAGAGCAAATTTTCCTCATTTTTTGTATTTTCTGATCAATTTTTTCCCTCTCTTTAAACATGAAAATAAATAGGACTAAAGGGCATGATAAATTATATTTTTATTCACATTAAATTGAAAATTATAATATATAACTTCTCACGATGCTCCATATGAGTGAAAATTAAAAGTATGTTTACTAACAAGAGAGTATAAGTAAACACAAGATGCATCTAAAGGTGTGGAAATTATTCTATGCACCGACGGTGCAAGTGACCCAATCCTTATAAAATAATCTCAACCCTTGATATTTATTATAAACTTTATTTTTAATAAACAAAAAGTGTAATTAATGCAATCTAACCATTTATTTGTGTTGGTGCAAGTGCACGACGGTGATCTGAATACTCCCCGTTGAGTCTCTCATTTTGAAGCATTTTTCAAACGCTTTCCTTTTGTCTTTGAACTTTCCGAGTTCCTATAGCTACATGCCTACATTCTTCTAATAGCAAAATGCTTCTCCGTATGACCATCATAAAGATCTTGTTTTCTTAAGGTGATTAATTGGCTCCTATAACATCAGTAATAGCTCAGTTATAACTAATGGAAGGTAAAACCCACTTTTTAAAACCCCACCCTCCCCACTTTTGGAGTTCGAACACATTTGGATATACTTAGTAACAAGTGAAACTAAATTACAAAAAAAAAAAAAAAAAAAAACAACTGAAACTTAGAAACTATGGGAGAAATTTTAAATACACACCCCTAATCACTCAATACACATCCCTATTATTTTATATTTCAAATTAGATTTTGTAGGTAGGTTAAATGACAAAAACAGACATCTATGTATTTTAGAAGAAAAAAATAGTCATATTTTCCTTATATTATTCTATTTAAATATTTATGTATAAATAGTTAGATAAACACAAAAAATTTCTATACATGGCCTCCCAATTTAATACAAGAATAAAGTTAGAAACTATCTAATTTAAGTTTTCCTTAAATAAATTGTAATTAAATGAGGTTAGAAACCATAATATTTAGAATTTCAAAATCAATGACATTAAATATTTTTAAAACATATCACTTTACTCCCATTTTTTAGTTAATTTTCTTTTTTGTTCTAAGGGTTATGATTAATCAATTTATATTCTAATATAAAACATCACATGTGAAAAAAATTTGTAACTGTTAATTTGTTTGATCCCTCTAATGACAACTTTTTAGTTCCACTACTGTGGAGAAAGTGAGAAACTACTGATATAGTTTTGGTTGAATGTTCAACTCATAATTTTATACTTGATTAACATGGTGTTTGGTGGATGTGAGCTCAAATAACACAAAACCTATTTATATGCATCTATTTAAAGGGAACAATAATAAATCTTTATGGATTTCTCAATAACAAACACAAGTAATCAATATTGTCATTTACAAAACGTCAATATAATAGAATATACTAATCGTATTAAATAGTAATCCTAATGTAGTAAAAAAGTAGGATATTTCATGATTTTTTAGATTAAGGATATTTTAGGTACTTTGGGTTGTGTATTTAGTAAAATATTAGAATGAGAAATTAAATGGGTGGTGCATTAAGTATGGAATGTGTATTAAGTAATTAGGGGTGTGTATTTAAAACTTTCTCTATTCTTTTTCTCTAAGTATTTCATAGATTCCTTTCAAAAAAAAAAAAAAAAAAAAAAGAGGTACTTCATAGATTTGCGACATATATAGTTTGCTGACTGTTCATCTCCCATCTAGAGGAAGAAAAATTACTAAATTTTTTGTATTTTGCATCTGTGATTCACAATACAAATGCATTTGCATTGCTTTCCTATGAAAAATTCACAAAACTTGAATCAAATGCAAGTTTCTACCTTTCTGAAAAGGATTGTGATGGATGGTGGATTACACATGCCGTTTCAAATATCTCCGCATCAAATTTATTGAAGATCATATCTGAATAACAAACTGGTAGATGCCGTTGTCCTGTGATCAATTTGATGGATATGACTCTCTCGTCATACTTAGCAGTTAATTACAACATTTGTTTGCTGCTAAATTACATCTTGGAAACTAGATTAAATAACCATTAGTGATTAGTGCATCACACATATAGATAGGTAATATGCTTATATGCAGAATGCAGGTGAACGCACTAATTGCATGTATAAACTGCTAACTACAGAAAATTAGGAATCCTTCATTCTCATTTAGCAGGTCTTGCAAAACTGTCCATGTCTAACTCCTAGTGTCCATTAGCTTCTTAATCCTAGCTAGAAGTAACAAACAAAACACTAGGATTATCCACATACGGTCATATTTCTCTTTTATACACAACAAAATTTTGTCTTAGCTAGAAGTACAGGGTTTAGACTGCCAAATTCAAGAAAGAGTTTAGACATTGCTGCCAACTCAGAGAAAGCACCATTTGATTAACTTTCAATGAATCAACTCTTCCCAAAAGTATTTGCTTTCAACACCTGAACCACCTTTTCAAGCCTGTAAACCTTAGCTTTAAGCTCTGAAACACGTTTTTCATATGAATTCATGCTGCTGCTGCCATCTTCCCATTTCTCAAATAAGGAGCTGCTTCTTGCCTTGCTTCTCATTACATTTTTCATTTTCCTCTTACCCTTACCTCCCCAGATCAAAGCTTTAATCAATGGAACCTCTTTCTCCAATCTTTCAGACTTCTTAGTATTAACAAAAGTACCTTCATCTGCAATTGAAGGGTTGATGCTAGCACATTCCAGTTTTGCAAATAAAGAGCCGCTGCTAGTACATTCTTGTTTCTCAAATAATGAACTGCTGCTAGCACATTCCAGTTTCTCAAATAAAGACATGCTGCAACCACATTCCAATTTATCAGATAAAGAGGAGCTGCTAGGACATTTGTTGCCGACGATGCTCACCATGTCATTACTTGGACTTCTTTCCTTACTCGTGATTACCTTGTCCAGTTTCCTCTGACCTTTACTTCCCCAAGACACCACTTCACTACTCAACACAACTTCTTTCTCCAGTATTTTTGACTGCATAATATTCATAGAACCTTCAGCTGCAGATGAAGATGCAAAGATTTGATCAGGACTTGATAACTTTGCACTGTCAGTACTTTTTCTAGTTTCAACAGTTTTAAGCTTCTTCCCAAGTTTCAAAGCCTCTGATATAGTTAGATCATCTTCGTCTATAGGATCTCCAGCTTCCATTCTATTCCTTTTGAGAGAAAATCCTGGAGGACCAAAAGAATATTCAGCCTCATTCCTTCCTGCAGAAACCTGCACAAGTTCTTCTGAATTCTTTGGAGAACAAATACAAGGAATGGTGGCATCATTTATCAAGTCTACAGATTTCTTAACTTTCTTTTTTGATGGCATATGTCTCTGTTCGAGGCCTGAAACTGATTCCTTCCACCAATTTAAGTATCTAATGCTAACATCTGCCTCAGAAAGCCTGGACGGAATATACAATTTCGCGTTGTCATAATTTTGGCTATGTCCAGGAACAGAACACGGAAGGTCTTGATCAAATCCAAATTGCCGAGCTACTCTATGTGGAAGGTAGTGCTGTATAGTATCATATCCAACTAACTCAGCCACCCTCAAGCACATGGCAAATGACAATAGTTCATCATCCAAGCCTGCACCAACCAAAACCCACTCTTCCTTTTCAACATAGTATTTAGGAAAATTCCAGTTCTTAATGGCCATGGCATAAGGGCGCCACATGAAACCTTCACCTGCTGAGTCTAAAACCCTCCTCATATCTCCAACATTCAGACAGTCTACTTTATCCCATCGAGCCAATCTCGGCTCACCATAGCATATACCTTTGGGCTTTGGCCTAAGTTCCAGAAATCGTTCCCATGCCCAAACCTGAACTAATTGAAACTGTGACTTGATTATGAGTTTTACAAAAGCATTCTTGGCATTTAATTCATCTGAAGATGCAATTGTCCTTTTGAGTAGACCCAAATCTCTATAAATGTGAGAAAGAATAGCTGGTGCAAGCGCAACTCGAATCCCCCTAGCTAGACGAATTGCAATGGAGAAAACAGCCTTATTGACTGCGTTGAAAGAATTGTGGAAAACATACCTGGACAGCCAGAACACAAGGAATGCTTCGTGCTCTAATTCGCTCCCACTCTTCATGAACTTCTTCATCCATAGGTGTATGTAAGCAACTCTAATCCCACCCTCGCGATTGTAAAGTCCAAATCTCTCTTCCTCAAGTTTGTCTTCTATTTCTTTCAGTTCTCTGCTTTCAATAGGACTTAAAATGGAGTCTCCCAAAACAGAAAAGCCTCCCAAAACCATAACATCCTCCAATGTGATAGTTGCTTCACCCCATGGAAAGATGAAGGTGTTGGTCTCACAACACCATTTCTCTGCAAACCCACAAACCAAATCCTTTTTCTTTTTGATTTGGTACGTGGAATTGAAGATGGCTTCAAAGACACCAGCTTTCTTCCATGTAGATTGGTGCTTAGAAGCCAAGTGGAGAAACCAACTCTGCAAATCTTGGTGGTCGAAACGCCATCCAAGGACTTGAAGCTCTAGCTTTTTTGGGTCAAAACGGGGTGCGAGGGAGGAAAGACAGTGAGGGAGATTGAAAGGAGGTTCATAATTGGAGGAATCAGGGAGAATGGGTTTGAGAAAATAGGCATTTTTGCGGAATGGGTCTCCACCAGTTGGTGAAACCATGACCATTTCTTTCTCTTCAATCATGGTACCAAGATGAGACAAAGATTATGGGAGATGATTGTTGCTCTCCAGCAAATAACAGAGAGGGTTTTAGAGAAAGAGAGGATTTTTGTCGTTTTGGGAATTTGGAATAGAGCCGGTCTTTTTGTTTCTGTTTTTGAGGGATCATGTTCTTGAATAGACGCAAAGTAAGATGGTTTAGCCTAAAGAGGAAAGAAGACGTTGAGAGACCTGGTCTGCTGGTCATGTGACACATAAAGACCGACCCCCCAACTCCTCACTCCTCAGGGCTTCACCCCATTTCCATTTCTCTATCTCTCTCTCTCTCTCTCTCTCTCTCTCTTCTTATTTGAGAAAAATCAAACCTTTCGTCTAACCCAATTTCTGACCCTCACGACTTGTTTTTTATATCCTATTTTTCACCTGGGAATGGATTCTCGATTTATATTGTAAAGATCCATCTGACCCGTCCAAAGCAATCAAAAAGTTGAGAAAGTAACTATTTCATGATGGATCTTTTCGAAAAAAAAAAAAAAACTATTTCATGATCGATATAAATCAAAGGGTGATATAATGTTACATCATTCGAACGCTGACACTTTTTCATATGAGAACCGAGCGGTGTTACACTCAAAAAGTTGAGATTGAAAAAAAAAAAAGTTTACTTTTGTATTGGAATTTGAATTGGAGGGAGGAAATGTTTGTTTGAATTGAGAGTGTGAATATGGTATGATACGAGAGTTTAGTTTTCTATTCAATATGACTGAAACTCAAGTGAAGTTTTGTACAAGCTGGTAGGTGGTTTTGCAATAAGAATGATTTTTATGTATAGTCGTGCCCCAAAGAGAGGGCGCCAAGAGCGAAACCCTAATCTTAGAAATACATTTGGACTTTCTGGTCCATATAATCGCTCTACTTGGGAAGGTAATCGCCAAAATAGGCGAACACAGAACCGAAGAGGTAAACGTGGAAAGAGAGAGGAAGGCAACGCCTCTGGCCATGTTGGTAGCGATACTAACACTAAGAGCCATCTAAATGACGCTTTCAAAGCGCCTCAATCAATGGAGTTTGAGCAAAGAGATGTATGTTCTCGATGTGGAGTGTCTGATCATTGGGCACACATTTGTAGAGCTTGTGAAGAAATTGTCGCCGCCTACAAAGCATATTGTGAAGCAAGAGAAACTCACTATATGGAACAAGAAGATCAAGAAGATGATATAGAGTGAAGGGTTGAAGACTACAATCTGGCTGGGATCAATAGATCGCCAATTCTGTTTAAGTCTTTATTTTTCTAAGAGACGTAATAGGCAATTGCCATATATTTTTGCAGTAAATGCCAATGGTTTAGCTTTTCTTCAAAGTAGGCTCACTCAAAGTAAGTGTGATGTCTAGGAAGGTTCTGAGATTAGTGGTACTTAAGCGAGGCTTGCTCCACCGACATCTCTCTACTCACCTGGTCACATTTATTTTGGAATTACCGAAAGAAGTTAGACGACTACCATTGTTTTGCATTAGCTATCATTTTTGGATTAAATTTTGTTTAGTCAAAGAGACAATGATGTAACTCCGCTGGCTTATGAATAAAATTTTGAGTTCTTTATGACTCCATTTTGATATCGGGCATATGACTTTTGTGACTACAATGGCTAGGCCATCATTATTAATTCAAGGACATGGAATAGCCCAAGTTCCACTTGCCAAATGACGCCTTAATTACTGTCACAGAAACTCTCTACGCTTCTAGGGCGAATCACACCTATGAATAGTCGATAGATTCCATGCGAAAACGCATGTAGAGAACGGAAATGAGTTCCTTTGCAATACCTCTAACGATTGCGAATAAAGGCACATCTTAGAGAAGTTTATGTGTCTCTCTAGTAGATTTTATGTCACTATTCGAGCTATTAAATCCAATGAAGTTACGAGAGAAGAACTCTTAGATTTAAACACATATTGGCTTTGTCACGACAGGATAGATCATTCTATTCATGAAATGATGATCCATCCACTAAAGACTTCACATGGACATCATTTCTTTCGAGCGAAATGAAGCATGAATCAAAAGTTGATTTCTGGACTAAGTGTGACGGACGGAGCTGCCTAGGGCACCGCTTAAGTCCACCACCAGCCTAGGGCTGGCGCAGTCTCTATCCATGACGCCATGGATGGCGTCCATCATGGTGATGGCGCTCCAGGTGATGCTGCAATCAGCAACTTGCTTCAAATAGCGTTTCAGATGCTCAGCCCAACCAAAATTCTCATTGGTTGCTTCTAAAGCCTCTCTCTCGTTTTACAAAGCCCGTTCCTTAGGGAAATTAGGACTAAGACCGTCCTATGCAAAGGAAATGAACATACTCATTCTGTTCTTACATAGAATCCATGGGGATTCTGTGGATTGATTCAACCAACTTGCGGACGCTTAAATATTTCATGATGTTAGTTGACACGCAAACACGCTGGTCACGTGTTGTGCCATTGTCCACCTATAAATGTTGTTTATGCTACACTCCTAGCACATATCATATGACAACGGGCTCACTCCCCAGATCATCATATTCAGTCAATTGGATTTGACTATGCTAGAGAGTTTACATTGAAAGACTTTCGATGGATATTGCCATGGGACTGATGTTGGACATCATATTCTCAAGTATACACCCAAATGGTCTTGCGGAAACAACTATGATGATAGTCCAGACATTGGTAATGCGTACCAATCTCCTTATATCTGCTTGGGGTGATGCAATATCACATGCAGCTATGCTAATTCGTCTACGACCCACCGCCACTCAATGTACCTCTGCGTTACAGCTAGTGACTGGGTACACGTATCGTACTTACGCATATTTGAGTGAGCCATTTATGTGCCAATTGTGCCGCCACAGCACTCTATAATGGGTCCTTACAGACGAATGGGCAACTACGTTGGATTTGAGGCTCCAACAATCTTCTGCCACTTAATGCCCTTGTAAGGAGATCTCATTACTGCTAGATTTGCTGGTTGTCACTTTGATGAGACAGTCTTCTCTTCGTTAGGGGGAGATAAGAACACGGATGTTCAGCAAGAACGACAGGAATTGTCATGGCCTGTCCCCACTATGTCTCATCTCAATCCCTGTTAGAGTGACGAGATCACACAAATATGCTGCAAACAAGCCTGCAAGGAAGGACATCCCTATGAGAGGACGTAGCGCCACCCTACACAGAGGAGTGGCACTCTGGCGTTACAGGCCATGGCCCTAGCTAGGATGCGTGGGAAGCCCGTAGGTTCGAAGGACACATTGGCAGATTCCAATCCTTTGATCATCAAGACTCAAAATCCGTCTCATGAGAATCTTCCAGGTTAGGGTTATCGTTGGGGGACGCCTCAATGTCAGAACCTATTCCAAAGAATGTAGAGCTTTATGAAACTTACACTAGTGTACATGAGACATGGGATACAATCTCCATCATAATTGATGATGTAGTTGCGCATTTCGTTGCGCATGAATTTGTTGAGTCAGATGATATTGAACCACACTCCGTTGATGAATGAATGTCAATGTAGAGAAATTTGGCCTAAATGGAAAGATGCGATCCAGGTTAAGATGGATTCTCTAACGAAGAGGAAGGTTTTCGAGTTAGTGATGACAACACCTCCTAACATAAAACCTGTTGACTAATAGGTCTTCGTTAGAAAGCGTAGTGAGAAAAAGATATGGTAATCTCACCTTATGGCGCAAGGCTTCTCATAAAACACCCTGAAATAGACTACGATGAGACATATTCTCTCATAATGGATGTCATTGCACTCCACTACCCTGTCAGTTTGGTAGTTTCCGAATAACTAAACATGCAGCTTACAAATGTGGTTACTACGTATCTCTATAGAGATCTAGATAGGGAATATACATGAAAGTTCATGGTGAACTTCATTTACCCAAGTCAAGTGGCTTTAGACCACGGAGTGCGTTTACAAAGAGGTTGAAACGTCGCTCTCTAAAATGACTACTTGATTGGGAGGGGATATGCCCACGAGTTTCCATAACAAGTTTCGGATTCCATCACGATTCATGTTGGACATGATCTTCATTAGAAGCCCTTAAAGAGTTAAGGGAAACTGCTGAACACTTGAAATCCGATTTTGAGATGAAGGATTATGGGAGAACACGATTATGTCTCAGTTTGAAACTTGAGCATCGTGTCGATAGATGCTTAGGCATTTTGACAAGGTCAAACTTTCAAGCACCCCCATGACCGTCCGTAGTCTTGATCCTGAAAAGGACCCTCTTCGTCTGAAGGATGATGACGAAGATGTGCTAGAGGCAGAAGTGCCTTACTTGAGTACAATAGGCGCATTATTGTACTTAGCTCAATGCACAGGACCGGACATCTCGTTTGCAGTGAACTTGTTAGCTAAGGTATAGCTCTGCGCCAACGTGACGCCATTTTGATTGGTGTAAAAGATATCTTTCAGTATTTGAGATGTACGATTGATATGGGCTTGTTCTATCCCTACAGAGAGAAGATGGATTCAGACCCATCACACACCAGAAACGCCGCCAACGCTGGCTTGCGTTCCCTATCCCCATCCCAAAACGATATAAGTGTTTTGGAAGGTTTTGCTGATGCTGGGTACCTCTCTGACCCACACAAAGGTCGCTCCCAAACTGGTTAAGTGTTCACCATGGGAAAAGATCGTGATATCTTGGAGGTCTATAGAACAGACCGTAGTCGCTATATCTTCAAACCATGAAGAGATTATTGCTCCTCACGAAATGGTTCGTGAATGTTTATTGATTGGATCCATAATCACGCATGTTCGAACAATTGTGGTTTGAAGTCTACCACAAGATGAGCCTACGAGCATTTAGGATAATGCTGTTTGTTTTGAACAAATGAAGCAAGGTTACATCAAAAGCGACAACACCAAGCATAATCAGCAATAACAGACTCTCCTCAAATACCAAAGTGAACTAGGTTCGATCTAAGGATAATGTGGCAGACTTGTTTACTAAGTCATTACCCAAATCCACGTTCGAGAAACATGTGGCAAGAATTGGCTTGCGGAAATTATCTGAACTCCCATGGTCGTAGTCATCAGGGGGAGACGCAGACATCAGGGGGAGATGTCTACATGTTCACCTCGAAACGTGAAGGGTGTGTTGTGCTCTTTTTCCCCTTTGACCGAGGTTATTTTTGTCCCACTAGATTTTTGTTACTCGGCAAGGTTTTTAACGAGGCAACGAGAGAAGCACCACGTTTAGGCAACACAAGGGGGAGTGTTCAAGTAAACCCTAATTTGTGTTTGGCCCAAACTCTAGGTTACTTGACCTAGTGGTAATAAGGTTAAATTAGAAGGATCTAGATTCCTATTCAATGTACGATTACTTTCCTTGTATGATTGAGATTCTATACATTGTAATCCTCTATATAAAGAGGAGTCCTCCTCCTGGCTTCACTACACCACAATCCAACCGGCGATTTCTTACAAGTCTTTTTTCTTTTTTCTCGCGAATAGGAGAAGAAGTCTAGCAGCTCGGCCCCTATTATCAATGAGAATACACAGCGATTTCCTCTCAATTTCAGTTTCTCTATAACAATTAAGACATTCATAATCGTATTTTTAACAATATCACTTAACTAACTCACTTTTACATCTATATTTTACTTAACTCACTGTCGTTAATTCTACCATTAGAAGCTGTTAAAATCAATGATATATTTGTCTAAACACTAAAAAATACATTTTAATAGGGGTGGGATTTTCGAACAGGGAACCGGTGGAACCTGCCCGGACCGCACCAAAACTCCCGGTTCGGTTCGGTTCGGTGTATAGATCTGAAAGAGGTGTTTTTTCAAAGACCGAACCGTTTTCCATCCTTCGGATTCGGTTCCGGTTCCGGAATGCTGCAACTGCCAGAAACTGGGAGAACCGAGCTTTAGGGCTTTTGTATATATGGACCCGTATATATGGACTCGTATTAGCCCACTAGCCCAGTTTAGATAACCCAAAAACAAAAGAAAAAAAACCCCGACCTGCTACTCATTCTCGATCAAATTGACCTAGCCTTGAAAGTCTGAAACTGAGCTTAAGCCTCCTTCTTCTTCAGTCCTTCTTCAGCCTTCAAACTGACCTAATCTAATTGAAGATTGAGACGCTAGGTCGGACCTTCCCCAATTTCTTGCATTCGAAAAGCCAGAAAGACATAAACCCCCAGTTCATCTTCATCCCCAATCGGCCATTCCCAATTCGAACTTTCAAAGGAGATGGCTTCGAATCCTTCAATTCCTTCGAATCCCCAATCGGTCACTCTCGGTCTGGGAAACTGAAGATGAGGAAGTCTCATGATTCCGGCAAAGGGAAGAAGGGTGCTGCAGGTAAATGAGGCTGGGAAACTGCAAAAAATGGTTTCTTTTCTTTGTGGTTAGGAATCGGTTACAACCCATAACCGAACAGAAAGTAACGGTTTCGGTTCGGTCACGGTTCCGGCAAAAAATAACAGGCACACCGAACCGGCAAAAGCATATCGGTTCCGGTTCCGGTTCCGGCAAAAAATGACAAAACTAGAACCGATCCCAGGTCTACATTTTAACCTTGAATTTTTTTTTCTGAAGAAAAAATGACAAATATTTTTTTTCAAATTATATTTCAATTTAAAAAAAAATTCCTTTTTTTCTATTATAAATTTCAAAATTTTAAAAAATTTGAAACAAAAATGTAATAAATTTAGAGTTTACTTTTTAAGTTAGAAATGTATTTTTAAGTGTTTTGACAAATATACTCTCTATTTAATGGCTTCTAACGGAGAATTTAATGACAGTAAATTAAGTTTAAGGTAATAATCAATGTGAGTGACTTAAGTGATATTTTTAAAATGTAAGTGAGTGAAGTATCGGTCAAAACTTAGTGATTATTAGTGATTTTTTGCCATATAAATATATACTAAAGTCAATAATCACAATATAAAGCAAGGAAGAAATCAAGGATGTAATTGATTATGATAAAGTCAAAATGAATTGATTTTTTAGCTTAATATTTCATAGGGAGGTTCTATTCATACCTCCAAAATTAGTATTTAGGCCTCCCCACTTAATAGACCTCCAACTTAATTTTACAAATAACCAATATGCTATCTACATCTCCCTAATTTTCCCATAATACCCATCATCCAATAATATCAATAAAAACTTTTTTTTAGAGTGTTCTATTCATATACCTCCAAAATCGGTAGTTGGACCTCCATCAATTTTTGAACATTTCACAATATTATTTTACTCTTGATACAATTAAGCTGAAACCCCCCCCCCCCCCTTCAATTGGTTAGAGAATATTGCATATCCGAAATTGACTCGAGGAACTGTAAAGTAAGGAACTGGTCTGTTGATTTCTCCGCTGCTTGATAAGGATAAAGACCATAACAAAAACAAAAGGGAAAAAATGGCATGAGGATGACTATTTTTTGATTCCATACCTCTAAAAGGGAAAATACTTTTTTTTCTTTTTTCTTTTGTGTCTTTATTGGTAATTTGACATGAGTTGACAAAGTCAACTATTACTTGAAAAAAGAAAGAGGTCCAAAAGCCAATTTTGGAGGTATGAATAGAAGCTCCCTATTTCATCTTCAAATGGATGATAAGATTAAGGAATATACTTAATTTAAAAATTCATCTAGTTCTGGTGGTGAATAGATGGGAGGTATAATTCTGAGTTGAGTTTGAAAAGCAGAAGCACACTTATCAAGATCTAGGTATAGGTCTATAGCAAAAGAAATCATTATTGATACTTTCATTTCAGAGACCATCTCCTAGGAGAGTTTTTCTCTCAACCCTATTTTCCTACGGCATCCTAGCCTCCTTTGCTAGTCTCCACCGCTTCCTTCTCTTCTCGATTATTCTTTCTGTCTCTCCATGACATCCATTGATGCAGTTACAGTGAGCTTCGCTGCCTCTCTCGTTCTCGCTGAAGGGGGCAGAGCCCCTAACCTGGGGAAGATTGGCGATGGCCCTGTGTGCAGGTCCTCCCAATCTTTCCTCATCGACAAACCAGTGACCCGTAAGCCGATCGATCCAAAGGCTTTCATGACTCACTTCAATAGGACTTGGATGGTGGATAAGAAATTTAGGATTCAGGAACGGGCGGGGGATCTGTTTTTGTTCTCCTTTGCTTATGTACGTGATCATAACAAAGGGGTCTGGTGCTTTGATCGAGCCCCAGTTTGTTTTGAAGAATATGATGGTGTCAAGGCGCTGCATGAAATTTAGTTCAAGTATATCCGGATCTGGACTAGGGTTTCTGGAATCCCACCCTTGTATGAAGAACCAGAGATTCTTACTTTGATTGGTAATCGATCTATTGGATGGTTTCTTGGACTATGATAAGAAGGAATTCAAGAAATGATCGATTAGGGTTTTATTTACTCATGATATCTCTAAAACGATCTTGCTTGAACGAAAAGTTTTTATGGATATTGGTGTTGAGCCTATTCTGCATTTTCAGTTCGAGCATCTAAAAGGGAGATGTTCTCAGTGTGGACTCCTCACTCATGCAGGACTCTCTTGTGAGGAGCCAACCATGACAATCCCTACATCTAGGGTTCTGCATTTTCCTAGACCTTCAACCTCTGGGGGTTCCTTTGCTTTCTCTGGAAAGAAAGAACAAGCTGGATCTCTTCACCACTACTGCTTCCTCTTCCATCCCCATGAAGAAGAAGTCAGTTATCCGTCGAGTGGAGCATTCAATCCCTAATCCTGCTTTTCCTACTACTTTGGTACCAGCAGTACTGAGGTTGCTAGTACTGTTTTGGAGCACGGGCTGGATGGTGATCGGGCTCTTGGTCTAGAGCCTGTCATTGAGGTTGCTTGTGATATCAATGACCCTTCTATTATGCAGGTGAAATAACAGGGAGGGTTGTCTTCCAAGAAACGGGATCGCAGCTGTGACTGTAATCCTTCCCCTAAGAAATTTAAAACCATTTTGGGTGGTAAGATTCCAACTCTGCAGGCTGAGGCTTTGGGTAATTGAAGAGGATGATGTTACTTTGGTAAACTCTAAAAAGGAAGACTAGCAGGACTCTGGGAAGCAAGAACAAAATCCAGCGTGTCAACAAGAAGTCTAGTGGTGTCCCTCTAAGGTTGACCTATCCTATAGTCACTGGTTATGTTCCTAGCCCTAGAGACAAGGGCAAAGGAAAAATTTAGGGTATTCCAATTTCCTTGTCTAATACTAGAAGTTGAGTCCTCTTCTACTTTCATCTTAGTTTCTTTAGTTGTACACCAATTGAGGTCTATAGGCGACTAGGTTACTACTTCATGGGAGGTTGGTAGGCACGATTTTGTTTCTTGTTATTAGGCTAAATAAGTGGCGAATGTGTTAGCAGTGAGGGTCACATGTCCTTTGTTTGGTTTCTTATGCCATTTATGATTTTGGTATGAGTCAGCATCTGATGTACATGCCTTCTGGCCAAGGATAAACTAATGAAATTATCTATTTCCTCAAAAAAAAAACACAAAAAAAAAAAGGAATATACTTAATTTAACTCTCTACAATTAGAAGAACAAATTAGATATATCAAAAAAATGAGAAAAACTATTAATTATGGACATATACTCCATATAGAAGGTTTGCTTATGTAGAGACATAGACTCGTAGAGTGGGTGTAAATTGAAAGAAAAATATCTATGAGTTTTTTTCAATTGAAGCTTATATTTTTGGGTTTATACCTAGTTTTCTCAAAAATTAATCATCTGATTCTCACTTGCCAGCACGTGTGGCACAAATAAAAATTATAAACATCTCAGAAAGCTTATGGAATCCATTACTCGGCAACAAAGCTTCTTCTGCCCACCCAGGTGGGCACTCACCTTAGTCTTTTAACAGCACGTGAATACACTCGCTGTTAGTCTTTGAACGAAGACCAAAAACTGTGTGAATGCAGCAACTCATTTTTGCCAGCGAGCACGATGGAGCACGATGCAGTAATCAAGATCGGCAAGTAATTCGAGCCCACATCGGATATGGAGAATCCTCCAAATCTGTTCATGAGTCCTGAGATCGTCCCCCTTCTACCTCCGTCGATCGTTCTCCCAGATTAATTTGGGTTTCTGATTGTCTTCAATACAAGAATTTCACACTGCAAACTTGATTTGATACCTACTGCTAACTTTTGAGAAGTAAGAATCCTCAAGTCACAACATTACCAATGTCATCAATGAATTCAAAGTGTACAAGATTAATTTCCACCATACCAACACAAACCAACAATCAATATCATTTATCAAAGTCGCAACAGAACCATTATTGTTTTTATAGATGAGAGCATTATTTCAAATTCAATCCATACTGACAAGTGGGTATTACAACTACTTTAATTCCAATCATCCCCACAAACATAAACAACCCAGAAACATACACAAATATTTCCTTCATATTTAAATAGAACTGTTTGGGAAACTAGTTTCCCCTGAGCTAGGATACCCAGATTGACATTCTTCGACCTCCTCTAAAACAACTCCATAATATGGTATTGGTACCAAGTAACCAGCATGGATCTGGGTTTTCAATGGTGTTTAATTCCTCTCCGTTACGTGACTGAACCTCTACCATCCCAACTGTGGCTTTGATTTCTACTAACGACATGATCGACGGCTCACATGAGTTAGTCGCGTGAGAGTGGCTGGATGCCTGACACGTCAATCAGGTGACCCCCCACTTGGGTGGGTAGAAGAATTTTCGTCCATCACTACTAAAAGGACTTATCATTTACAAATGCGAGAATTTAGACTTTAGAGTGCGAGAATTTATGCATAAGGGCATAAGGCAGAGCGAGAAAACTCAAACTCTCCTCTACAGGGTCTTTGTGTCGGAGGTTTATTTATTTATTTATTTCAGACTTTTCCTTCTTCTCTTGACACGCCAAACCACAAAGGAACAGCTTCCCTCAGAGATTTATTTCTCCATTGAAGTTGCCGATCTCAATTCTTATCCTCTCGTGTCTTGATGACACCTGTGACATGACCCATCTTGTGAACTCCACAGAGATGGGCAGAGATCATCTTCTTCCATATGCAATAATTGTCAGGCCCGCTCAACTTCGCTCTTTCAAAAGTACCCGAGGAGGGATCTGGGTTTTAAACAGAAACTTCTACCTTCTGAATAACTGCACCGCTGGTACTCTCTGTTGTTGTTTGCTCTAAGAGGGGAATGTTTTGGTCAATCATGGTGGAAGAAGAACAGAATTGCAGCGGAATTAAAACACATAAGGGTCTTCAACTGGTCGAGAGAGATGGTTTGACTAGTCAAACAAGTTGATAGCAGATACCCAAGAAAACTTCTGACAAATTACTTAAAAGTGATAGGACCATAAATCAATCATCTTGAATAGGAGGAAAGAACAGTGAAAAAATAAAGAGATAAAGTCTTCTCGGATCTTTGCTCTGATAGCAACTCAAATATTGAAATGGAGAAGAGAAATAATTGTGAGAGAATTTTCTGATGTATTATTCACACTTGTCTTAAGGATACACACACACACAAACAAACCTAAACTACTACACAACCAAATGTACTACAAGTTAGTACAATCGAATATAGGAACTGTATTCTTATAAGATAACTACAGAATACATATATTCCTCCTAATACTTTTAATAATGACTCAAAAGTCAACACTCCCAACTGGTATCGGCTGGAAGTTGGAGATCCTATGGACAATGATGACATAACTATATCAGAGGTTTTTGAAACTTAGGCTTGGTTGGAAATAGAAAGGGTAATGACAGTGAGAAGTTTTCAGGTCATGATCAAATCTTGGCATCTTCACTTGTAGATGAAAATTTTGTCAATACTGTGGAGTTAGAAACATTGGCAAGAAGTTGTAGATTTGACTTGGGGAGATAGGGTTAGAGGAAACTGAACAAAGTGATGAGGAGTAAGGTGAGAAGATCAAGTAATGACATGATGAGCATTATTAGCAATGAAAGCCCTAGCATTACCTTTTTATTTGAGAAACCGGAATGCGGTAGCAGCAGCTCATTGTTTGAGGAGCAAGAATGTCCTACTATCAGCTCCTTATTTGATAAGGAACAGGAATGTGCTAACAGGATTGAAAAAGTGGTTCAGGACCTGTAAGAAGTTAATGAAACAATGCTTTCTCTAAATTGACATTCCAATTCGTACTTTCTCTTGAATTGGTCAGTGAAGCCGTTAAGGTTTCTTTCTTTATAAATGCAAGGAAAAGGAAGGCCGAGAGTTGGAATCTGCCAATATCAGAAAGTCTAGATATCTTTTAGACACATTTTGTGGATCTTAATGCAATTAGAAAGATCTTTGTAGCAATTTAACCTTGGTATTAAATAAGCTTTAGCCCGGCTCGAGCTCTATAAAAAGTAAATGAGCCGAGCATGATCACCTTGGTATTCGCTCTGACTCGGCTCATTTGCACCCCTAGTCTAGATAGGGGTTTTCATAACAGGGACACAATAGTACTGTGTTCTCAAACACGGGATAAAATTCTTATACAAGGGATAACATAGTTTATCGTAATGCTGGCTAATGAAAAGAACTCATGCGATACTATAGACCTCTTGCTTCAACACCTTACGATTATTCGAATAGTCATACTTTCTGGGGTTCGGGGTTTTTTGGGCATTCGTAATTCCAGTGAGAAGCTGGTACCTCACAAATACTACAAGACTTCATAATGGCACGTCCTACCCAGGCCCTATCACCATGGCCACCCAACACATGACATCCCCTACAAACTATTGCATAGCCACTGCCAACAGTTGCCGTCTTCAGGTTCGGGATGCGATCCAGGTACGGGCAATCAAATGTCCAGTGTTCCTTGTCCTTCAAGCAAACACGACAAACGTCAAATACTTCTTCCTCGTCTTATTCTTCTTCTTCTTCTTCTTCTTCCTCCTCCTCCTCCTCCTCTTCCTCTTCCTCTTCCCCCTTTGCTGATTCTTCTTTTTGTTCTACAAGAAATTAGTAAACAACAATTTAGATACATGTATGAAGTATTAAGAAAAACAATACAAATACTCTGGCAACAAATCTCTGTTCCTAAAACAACAGGTAAGCTAGAAAACCATATTGGCAAAGAAGAGGCCCGCCCTTTTACTTTTTACAATCTTATTCAAAAACTACAAACTGAAAGCCACTATTTAAAAGAGTTCAAGTTCAAGTTTAGTAATGGTAGAGTTATTAACATACAAACAAACAAACTTGATCTCTCAGTATAATCGTTAAGAAGTATTTTCAAATCAAACAAATGTTACAACACCACATGTCCAAAAGCAAATATAAATCCAAAGGAACCGAAATTAATTAAGGTATAAAATAAAATTCTTGCACAATTTTTTTCGCTCAAAAAACTTAAGAGCCTTACATTTTCCAACTAATATTCCCCACAAACTGTAAAGCAAAGATCAAAAGTATACCATGAGGGAGAGGCAGAGCCAGCGACAAGTAGTCAAATTGTTGAGTCAAAGACATTCCAGCAAGCTTCGAGTCTTTTGAGCCGGTACCTGTCTGTGGCTCCATTGACGACGACAAAACTCAGAAGATCATGATCTTGGAGGTACTCAAAGAGAATATATAATGAAAAGTAGTAAAGTAGAAATCATAAGCCAAATTGGACGAGGGAACACAACCAAACTAGGAATGGGAAACCTAATCAAACTAGAGCAGAGAACAACAAGTCTAGTCTCCTCCGATTATAGTCATATGTATCATTATGTTGGCAATCCATGATAGAGGAAGAAGACAGAGGTCATCAATTATAAGGACACTTAAACCCACCAATACCGTGTATATTGGCCACACAAGATGTATAATTATACAACAGAAATTTTATGTCAGCCATTTCCAGCACCATTTGCACATCAGCTATTCAAAAAATCCAGAAAGAAAATTCTGGATAAACACTAAACTCTAAACCCTATATCTAAGCTCATATTTTCAGAGTAAAAGTGAATTTCATAAACAAAAAGAAAAAAATCAAAAGCATGCCATGAGTGCGGATGTTTTCGTCCTGATCTGTGAGGTTGAGGTTGGGTGGCTGGGCTGGGATCACCAGAGACATGGTTTCGCCTGTGGGAGACAAATTGGCTCGCCCAAAATTGGGCTATGTATATTGGGGATTCGGTTTTTTATATGCTCATCCCTTGGCCAGCTTTTTATACGTGGCACTACTCCACTGCTTGTAAATATATTTCCCAAATTTTCATCAATTTATACATTTTTTTTACAAGAGATTTTTTTTTTTTTTACGTAAATACTCCTTAAATCACAGAATATTTTAATTATCATTTTCTGATTACGACTAAAAATGTTAAATCATAAGTTGGTTCCATGAATTGGTTGATGTTGCTTAGCTGAGCAGGATTCTGGGGGTCCTCTATTGAGCACAGCTGCATAGATTACCCCATATTGATGTAATCCTTTGAAGTTAATAAAATTCTACTTTTAATCAAAAAAAAAAAAAATGTTAAATCATAAGTAGCAAGGTATTCATGACTACCCACTTCTTTTTTAGATAACTAATTCTACCTGCACACTTGTGTGTGATATTTTAAATTTAAGGCTGAAAGTCGGAAAATCTTTGTGAGGGCCGGATTTTTTTTTTTTTTTTGAACAAAAATATCGATATCATTAAAATTAGTAGCTGGAATAAGGTGGAGTCTACATACGCTTAAATAAGAAATCCTGCAAGAAAATCCGGAAATCTATCTAAGCCAATACTATTCATTATGGTCTAAAGGGATGCTCGCTTTTAATCAATCCTAATTCAGCAAGAAAAAACCTCGCTCTCTAAAGAAAAATCAATCATCTAGTTCTCATTTGCCAACACACATTTCTTATACAAATAAAAACTACAAACATCTCAGAAAGCTTATAGAAGTCATTACTACTGAAAAAGGCTTATCATTTACAAAAAAACGCACTGAGTGATAGATGAGGGTGGCAAGACACCCCTTCTTGAAATTTGAGAGAACATGCCCAAATAACCTAAACCTGAAACCCCAAGCCCAAGCAAAAGCATGGCTAGCAGAATGATGAGGACCATGCATCATTTGCAACCATATCACTGCCGCTATCTCCAATGGTTGTCCATTTGAACACATCTTCGCCTACCTAATCTGCGGCACCCTGAGAATGTTGTTGGATCATAATTCATATACATATTTATGTCCTAAAACATGGAAATTACTTGTTCTAACGTCTAATTTAATGTTGACTAATCCAATTCCATTATTCCCCTAATCTTGTACTTTTTCTTAACCTTTTTGTTTATTTATATATATTTATTATGTGTTCCTTATCATGCTAGGAAATGATGGAGAAGCATGGAAATGCACTAAAAAGTCAACCTTAGCATATTTTCTTACTCCGGCTAGGAGAAAGTGAGCTAGACAAGGAAGGAGGGTCGGCAGCCTAATCAAAAAAACTCCAAATGAGTTGAAACTTTTCAAATCCATTCTAGACATCCTAAGGATCATTTCTTATGAAGATTACAAGAGCTAGTTCGGAGTGTAAGGCCTTCAAAAGATCTGTCCAAGTTTCAGACTAAAAGACAAAAAACAGCAAAACCAGACCTGTACATATTCCGGCAGAATTTCCAGCCAAACCAAGGTGAACTAAGCTCTAAAATTTTACCAGGATGTTCTAAACTTATCAAGGAACATTTGGCATGAAGAAGTCGAAGGCCAATTCCGAAGTCTCGGTGGAGATTCAATTGAAGGAAGCTTCAGAAGCAGAAAACAATGTCAAAACATGGCAGTTTGGCCTAGAACCTTCTTTGGACAGATTTCTTGTGCATTTTTAGAAGGTCTATGATGCTGAAATTATCAAGGAGAGCCCTAGAAGAATTCTACAAGATTATGGCATGTTTCTCATGGACAACAAAGAGAGCAGCTGCTCCCCTCTCTTTTCCTAAGTCATTTTTTTATACTCTACACTCTAATAGTTCATCATTACTTCCCTCTTTTTACTTCATCTCTTCCATACTCTTTTCTCTTGTTTTTAGGATCTATTACTACTCTCATACTCCACCTCCATGCTTCTTACAGTGCTTGAGCTGCTATGTTTTGCTTCCATTCATCATTTTACTCCTCTCTCTCTTCTCTATATAAGCATCCCTTCATCACACTCTTAAGGCATTACCTATTCCATCCAATTACATCTTCTTTCTCTCTTCATCTCCTTCATAAAACCTCCATATCCACCTCCCAAAATTCAAACCCACAATACCCAATCTACTCCATCATCATCACCACAACTGCCATCTTCCACCACCTTAAACTCCATCACCACCACTACTACTCCATCACTACCACTCAAAGTTAGCCAAAGGAGCATCATATCTTCATCACCATTCCATTCATCATCACCATCAAGAAGTTCATCATCCATCCATTCCACCATCAAGGAGGTTTCAAGGAGCATTGAAGAAGAAAAATGAAGGAAAAGCTACCCATTGATTTGTCAAGCTTCAACTAGTTCTTTCTTCCCTTAACTCTTTAATTTACCTTGATTTACTTTGTAGATTTGATGCCAATTTGTATGACTATGAGTGAGTAGTTACTTTGTTGGGGCTAGGGTTGAAAGCCCTAGCTAAACTTGTATGAATTGATGTTTTAATTTACATTTGATGTTATTTGTGATTTTCATCTTCATATGCTAATTCAAGAAGTGAATGCATTCGTTCAAACTTAACTACTTTGAATGAGTTGTGTTTGTCATCTCATGAAAAAATGTTTAGGGAGTAGTTAACCTTGAGCATTGATAACATGATAGCATCCTCTATGTGCATATGAAGGTTGTGAGTTAAAATCGCCTAGATCTAGGATTGGTTTGCTTGCATGATTATCTAAACTCAAAGCTTTATGCATCTAGGAACAATGAATTGAGACTTAACCGGTAATAGGAATTGTTCTTAGGTAGTTAATTCTAGACTTATCCTGTTGGAATTAATAACATTAAAGGAGTTCAAGCCTTTGTAGTCTTATCCAGATGCAAAGAGGGTAATTGGGAAATTAGAATAGCATCACTTGTATTTAAACTTCAATACTTGCAAAAGAGGTTAGTGGTAGACAATCCAACCCCTAACTTCATCCATTATATTACTAGTTTAGTTTACAGTAGTTTAGTTTACATTTGAGCATTTATTTTAATTTGGTTCACCACTCTATCCAACAAACAATTTCACTATCACCACAATGCACATACTCACCATAAGCCTAGATTTCCTTGTGAATTTAGGTTTGTGATTGTACATTTGCATATTCTAGCTCTCCTTAGGTTAACACCCTAGCTAGTGAAAGGAATCCAATCCTCGTGGGTTCGACAACCTTTCTTAAATCCCTATACTATTACTTGTACCCCTTATACTTGAGGGTGGCTATTTGGCTAACAAATGCTACCTGTCTCCTCCACACCTCCACATCACAACTACCCTCCGATCAATAGTGCAACCACTACACTGCACCTGATTGAGATCTTCTTCTCAAACCATGAGCAAAGCCGGCGACACCGGCGTAGTTCGCAAAACGAAATCTATCTTCCCTAACAAAGCAGTCACCCAAAGCCAGGCTATCCTACCTTGATCCAACCAGATTTAACGTGATTCGCATCTTACCAAGTCCACTAAGCCACTGGCGACGCACGCAAGCGCCATAGCCAGGTTAGAGGACCACTGAATCCTACCGGATACGCTGGACCTGTCTGTGATTGACAAATCCTAAGGCGCTGCTTTTTTCAAGGCCGGATTGTTTTAGGGACACCTAAAGGTATTTTTGAATTAAAATAAAAAAAATTATAAGAAAAAAATAATGTATGTTCATGCCGGGCCTTTGGATTCGTGCGCTTCCAGGGGGAGATTATTAGTCTGGTTTTGTTGGATACTCTTATGGACCGAGGTGGCTTAGTACATAACCCGATCAAAAAAAGAAAAACAATGATGTTTTTTAAGTGAGTTTTAGAAACACTTTGTAGTTTTAAAAAACATTTGTCATGATATTATTAGAGAGTCATGATATTATTTCAAGATGTTCTCTAGGTGCCTATTGTAATCAGGGGTTTAGTCTCAATGTCCCCCCTTGTATTCGACAATTTCATTAATCAAGGCTTGAGGGCAGCCGCACCAGCCCTTTATTCAAAAAAAAAAAAACATTTGTCAAGTTTTTCTCTATACAAAAATGTTTATGTCAAATTTAAAAAGCACATATAGGCTAATAGGCCTGTTAGGATTTAGGAGCAATGTCATGAGCAGTACGTTTCACAATCATTAGTATTATTATAAGGAACTGCAAAATGTCATTTTCTAATCAATACTAAAAATAGATGTGGGACTGAATAAGGTTACCTAACGGAGCATAAGCATAAAGAGAACTTCCTGAAATAATATCGGGAGTCTCCACTAAGTCTATGTATTCTGACAAGCACCAATTAGCAAAGAGTGCACAAAAGGCTACTCTATTTGCTTTAACAAAGCGGTGACATAACGGAAAGATTACTCTAAACGAAGAAGCATCATTACAAATATCACAGCTATGTATTCTGACAAGCACCAATTAGCAAAGAGTGCACAAAAGGCTACTCTATTTGCTTTAACAAAGCGGTGACATAACGGAAAGATTACTCTAAACGAAGAAGCATCATTACAAATATCACAGCTTTCCTAATATGTTGCCGCACGGAGATATATCCGGCGACATTGAATTTCATCCTGCCCTTAGGAGGTTGCATCCATTTGACGTAAACAGCTCTCCGCCTCTCTAGGCCAGACAAGGCACACTGAAGATGCATTTTGATTTTGAAGATAGATAGTTACTCATTCTGCACTCCGACTATAAAACATTTACATGTTCCATCACCATTGGTCCTCTCCATGCTATATATAGCCAATCTTTGATATTTCTTCAATAGATGTAGGCTCTTCTCCTTGCGGAACATTTTTAGACACGTACTCTTTCATTTGCTTCCATGTTTTCTTCCACCCACCAACATTTCCCGCATTGTTGCCAAAAATTTTGAAGTTATATTTGAAAATTTTGTTTCCGTTTCTGATCATGGAAGTAAAAATAACCAACATTAAGAAAATGAGAAGTTAACAAGCTCATGAAGATAAACACTAAAAAATGATAACAAATTTACCTCTGCGCAGCCCCGCGTACTAATTCTATAGTCCCAACCAAGAATTGCCTCTTTTTCCAAACGTACAGCAATGTTTGTTGTACCTTTTGCTCTATCCCATATGCTGCACTGTCTTTTTTCATTAGTAAACTCTATTACAAGTACACCAAGTTCTTTTTGACTTCGAAGTTGAGGATCTGACTTGAAGAATTGAAGGAACCTTGGATGCTCACAGTATGATTTATTATTTGCCGAGGACACTTCAGGATAATCATAGTTAGTGACACTAGAGCCAAATTGTTTAGCAGCATTGCTAATGGAAAGATCCAGAATGCACTTTGTATCACCAAAATTAGAAACAGAAAGGTCCTGAAGACAAAAATGGTTCTCAAGACGCTTGAAATGACCACAACTCTCCATGGATGCAGAAAAGGAGCAAGTGTCAGATGTTGCGAGTGTATGAATAAGTCGATGTTGAAGCGTGGGTCGAACATTTAGCAGGAGCAGGTCAGCAGGAGGTCCACATTTGCCTACGGGTAGAGTCTTAATGGGGCATAAATTGGAGAAAGATTCCATTAAGTCACTGAGCTTAGAGCATCCCTTAGATGCATGATCCAGTTTTATTTTAAATTTACCCATGAAAGCAGCTTTAAGACTTTGGACAGCTACCAAAACAGATTTCTCCTTTTTAAAAAGGATGAAGCCAAAGCATTGAGATTTTATCTTGTTTTCTGCTGCTTGAGCTACAATGACTACAACATTTTCTACTAATCCAAACTGTTCAAAGAGCTTGCCTAAACGAAAACAACGTTCTCCTTTGACGTTCTCCTTTAAGGACACTGTGTGATTGACAAATAAAAAAAAAATCTCAAACACAAAAGAGATGGAAAACCAGATGCAACTAGCGATGCCTATAATCCAATTGGAACATCGTAATCATGAAAAGAATGGATTGCCAATCCATACCAAGAGTAGATTTTGAACACTAGAAATATTGTTCCATTTCTAAACAGTAAGAGAATTTTTTAGGACAAAAAAAAAATAGTAAGAGAAGTTTCCAGATAGAACAGAGCACGCAACAGAGGCTCACATGAGCTTTGTGAATGCGCGGTGACGTCGTCGTTACCTTCTCCTTAGCACCACCGTTCGCTCTAAAGAGCTGAAGCAGCTCTAACGGTGGCGTTGAATGGCCAAAGCCTCCCTTTCCTTTATATGGCATTCGTAGACTATCACCTTCTCCTTGGAGCATTGGGAATTGTTAACCTTGTTGGAAGTAGCCTTAGCAATGTCCTTGGTTTTGGTTTTGTCACTCAAAGGTTTCAAAGTGCTCTAATCCTGCAAGAAAAATTAAAATTAAAATTAAAGAAGTACAAAATCAGCTAACGGCACGTCATTTCTTCGGTCATTAATTAATTAAATCGTTGGCTCTGTTACCGGTAGAAATCAAAGATAAAAAAAATTTCAATCCACACAAACCTTTTCACTGATCGTATCAACAACCAAGTTTTTAATGGAGATATCACTCTAATTCCAATTTGGATGTGTCCTGAAAAGTGAAAACGAAGATGAAAAGGATAAATAACTCTACCGCTAGGCAAGAAAAATAAACAAATGAGCGGCTTCAATAAATACCAAGACTAAAATGATGAAAAGCTAGCTTAGTTAGCTGAAAAGATAAAAAAGCATATTTTCCATTTGCGTCTCAGTTAGTATTTTTTTTACGTTTTCTCTTTCAGATTTTACAACAAAAAGTGCACAATAATGAAGAAAGAAAGGGTTTTAGGAGGGAAGCGTTTTAGTGGAAGGACATACATCAGGACTTCAAATGCTTTAATTAATTGAATTTGATACTTGCCTATAGTAGTTGGTTTTTTTGCTCAATTAGTATTTTTTTTACGTTTTCTCTTTCAGATTTTACAACAAAAAGTGCACAGTAATGAAGAATGAAAGGGTTTCTCTCTCTCCTGCTGCACAGTAATGAAGAAAGAAAGGGTTTTAGGAGGGAAGCGTTTTAGTGGAAGGATATACACCCGACTTCAGAGTAATGCATTAGGATTTCTAATATATATTAGATAAAGAAAATCAAACTTACAAGAATACTCTTACGTTAATGATTTTTATCGTGTTAACGGATCAACGCTAAACAAAAATATTAAAATTCGTGTTCTTATTCTGGTGACCCTATATTGAATCAACCCATTAAACTTCAAACCAAACACTTATAATTTCATTTGTTTCCATCACGTGTGCAATTTTACCAAGTCTATCTATGTGTTTCTGAATTGGAAGTCGGATGAAAATTTAGGAGGTAAACTGTTTTTCTTAAAGACAAACAAAAACAGAACATAATCAATTATAGAATCTAATAAGTCTGAGAGCTTCATCATCCGAATGTATAACCCAATTAATATTGTCCACAACTTATGAGATAGAGGAAGAAGTATAACAAATATGTGCGTTTGGATAAAGATGCAGTTATTGGTTGGCTAGAATTACATATGTTGGACAAAAAGAAATATCTTTTAATTATTTCTTATTCATGTTAGTAGTATTACATGTGAACTCAAAAAGAACTAAGATAAAGTCTAAGATCAATGTTGTTGCACTTTATGTGAGGTTTTATGATCAATTTAGAGGAATCAAAAAAAGATTTGTTTTACATACCAGAAGATTATAAAAAGTCTCTCCACAAAAAACTTAGGTATGCATATATTTCTCCCACCCACTCTCACACCCTTCGGGTGTATAGATATTTCTTATATAAATGATGCGACATTGAGCAATAGATTACAGTGAAACCTTTCATCATCCGAATTTGTAACCCAATCAATATTGTCCACAACTTATGAAATAGATGAAGAAGTATAACAAATATTGCTGTGCGTTTGAATAAAGATGCAGTTATTGGTTGTGACGCTAGAATTACATATGCTAGACAACGTAGAGGTAAATAGTTATTATGGACTTATGATTTATTAGTGTTTATCTTTATGAGTTTGTTAACTTTTTATTTTCTTAATCCTCGTTATTTCATATTTTCATAATCAGACATTTGAAGAAAATTTGCACCTATAACTTCAAACATTCTCACAACGATGGCGGGAAATGTTGGTCAGTGTGAGAAAACATGGAAATTAATGGGAGAGCACGTTTCAAAAAATGTTTTTGATGGAGAGGAGCCTACATTTATTAAAGAAATGGCAAAGGTTTCTATAATATGGATAGGACCAAGGATGATGGAACGTGTAAATGTTTTATAGTTGGTGTTCATAATGATGTAACTATTTATCCCTTGAATCAAAATATTTATTTGTTAATGATACCATATAATTGACTTTTTAATTTAAATGCAGAAGCCAGAAATTCATTACCGTTTAGATTAGTAAAAAGAAGAATGGAAAGGGCGTGCAAAAGTAATTAATGGAGTGTAAGAGATATTTTGTCATAGTCTCTAGTGGTATACATTCTCGTGCTGAATTGGAAAAGAAATTGAAGGATCCAAAACGTAGACTCAGCTTAGAAGAAACAATTGAATTGACTAAATACGGACTCCTTTAAGCAGCATTCCTCAATTGCTCCACTAGTGGAACGTTATGGGGTAAACTCTTGATCTCCCCAAAAGATTTTTATTTCTACTTTTCTTTTGTTTGAAGAAAGATCTTTTAATTATTTATTATTCATGTTAGCAGTATTACATGTGAACTCAGAAAGAATTGAGATAAAGTCTAAGAACAATGTTGTTGCACTTTATTATGTGAGATTTTATGATCAATATAGATGAATCGAAAAAAGATTTTTTTTACATACCAAAAGTCTCCGCAAAAAACTTAGGTATACATATATTTCTCCCATCCTCTTAAATTGTACATTTCTCTAAAAGGTATTATCCTTATTATTATTTTTTGTTTTGAAAATTGACAGAGAAAATGGAGGAGGTGTTCAAGAGGGGCATCCCTTGACACAGCTAAAAGGCAAACATATACCACATCATCTTCGAGAAAGAGGCAGCCAATACTTCTATTTGATTAGAAAAGAGAGTTTAACAAATATTTTTGTGCATTTGGATAAAGATGCAGTTATTGGTTTTGACGCTAGAATTACATATGCTGAACAGCGTAGAAGTAAACAATTATGATTGCTTATTAGTATTTATCTTTATGAGTTTGTAAACTTTTCATTGTCTTAATCCTCGTTATTTTATATTTTCATAATCTGACATTAGAAGCAAATTTACACCTATTAGACATTGTCACAATGATGGCAAAAAATATTGGTCAGTGTGAGAAAACATGAAAATTAATAGAAAAGCACTAAGACAGCTGTTACTATGATTTAGAGAGTTGCGTAAGGGTTTCTAATATATATTAGATAGAGAAACTCAAACTTACAAGAATACCATTTTGTTAATGTTTTTTTATTGTGTTAACGGATCAACACTAAACCAAAGCATTAACACAAACGATTTTTGTCTTCAAGTTCACACTTTAATGATGGATGAACCCTGTGTTAGTGAAATTTGGATGATGTGACATTAAATTAACATTTCATTTATTTTACATTATATCAACATTTCATCTATTTTCTTCATGAAATAATGTGTCATTTTCTCAACTTTGATTGCTTTTCAACAGCTTGAATGGATTTTTATAGTAGAAATTCAATTGGAAAAAAAAAATAGTAGAAGAACAAGTAATAAAATGAAAAAAAAAAACAAAAAAAGTTCAGAACCGTAGGATAATAGGGTAAAACCCTCCTTATTATCATCCTTTAGGACCAGTCTCTGTGACTCACAATCTCACATGACCAAAGAAAAGAGTCTATTTATGACTCACTGTCTTCTTTCTTCTTATAGTTAAACATCTACTATGCTTTGTCAAAAACATCAACTGTGTTTTCATGTAAAAAAAAAAATTGGTTAGTTTTCAAAAACCTTTGCATTGCTCCAATCCCCTAAACTCTAAAAGGACAAAACCCTCTCTCTTTTCTTCTTGTCCTAAGACCCCTCTTTTAGTTTGCTACAAAGTGAAAATCATTTCCCAATTCCCATACTCTGTCTTGGGCAAAATCTACCATGACACAGTGATTGAAGAGAAAGAAATGCTCATGGTTTCACCAACTCATGGACACCCATTTTCATTAAAAAAAAGCCTACTTTCCCAAACCCATTGTCCCTAATGCCTCCATTGATGAACCTCCTTTCGAGCTTTCCCACTGTTTTTCCTCTCTCCCATCAAATTTTGACCCCAAAAACTTGGAGCTTGAAGTCCAAGGATGGCATTTAGACCCCAGGGCCGTCCCTTGGCCAAGCTCCTTTACGAATTATTAGAATAAATTAATTAATTATTTATAAAGTAAAAGTTAAATAATTAGTTAAAATCATTTGCCAAACTTTTTTATGAATTATTAGAACAATAACCCAAGATGTAATTAATAGTCTGCTAGGCATGCCGGAAATATTTTTATTACATTTTCCTTAGACGTACAGAGTTAGAACTAAAGTGTGATCATAAAAAGTGGACATCATACTTTTTATAAATTGGATTTTATAGTTTGCTTCACAATTGGGGTTGGACCTGAAACCAATAGATATAGGAAAGGCAACATGGTGAGAACTTGGGAGAGAGTCCATCACTTATTTAAGTAGTGAGATAAATTCACATTACTCTAATATGAGAATTTGTTTTTTGGTGTGATTTGGCGAGGGTGGGTTAAAACCTGAAAATTCCTCTTGGAAATTCAGCTAAGTCTAATGTTTGAGTATTAGGGTTAGATGTAGGCTGTGAGATGAGCTTTACATCAAAATTGGATAGTGATTGAAAATTTACAAGAAGGAAGACTTTGATAAAAATTTAAAAAGTTACCATGCAATGGAATGAATTCTTTGTTATATGTCAATTGCTAATTTATAAAAAAATTAGCGGGTAAGTTGAGATTATGCATTATTTTTAGATTAACTTCCAAACTATATTTCATTTTTTTACCATTGTTCAAATCTGGAAATTTTATTAGCAACTTTTTTGTCCAAATAAATCAGATTTTTGGTACTAGCTGACCTTACACAACCACAACAAGCCTGTACAAAACTTCAATTGAGTTTCAGTCAATATTGAATAAAAAACTAAAATCTGCAATCGTATCATATTCAAACGAACAATTCCTCTCTTCAAATTGAAATTCCAATACACAAGTTAATATCTTTTTCATTCTCACATTTTAGACTGTGAATATCTCTCGGCTCCCACATGAAAAAATGTCCATGTTCGGATGGTGAAACATTACATCAACCTTTTACTTATTTGCATAATGAGATAACAAGAAATTACTTACTCAACTTTTCAATTGCTTTGGAACGGATGGATGGATCTTCATAGTAGAAATCAAGTACCCATTCCCAAGTAAAAAATAGGAGATGAAACAAGTGATGAACGTAAGAAATTGGGTTAATGTTATGTTAGATTAAGTTAGATTTTTCTTATATAAAAAAAAGTGGAGGGACTAGGGAGAGAGAGAGAGAGAGAGAGAGAGAGAGAAATGGGGTGAAGCCTTGTTATCATCTCTAAGGAGTTTGGGGTTAGTCTTTATGAGTCACATGACTAGCAAACCAGGTATTTCCTGTTATGGCTAAACATCTTATTGTGTTATGATCCCTCAAAAACAAAAGAAAGACCGGCTTTATTCCAAATCCCCTAAACCCCAAAAGGACAAAGTCCTCTCTTTCTCTAAGACCCTCTCTGTTATTTGCTAGAGAGCAACAATCATTGTCACGCCCCGAATTTTGAATAACAAATTCAAATCCGAAACATGAATTAAATAACTTACTTAAATAACATCTAGAATTTTTTTTTTTTTCAAAAACAAACACACCACTCGCCACTCGAATATAAAATCCCGAAAACCTCGAGTTCAATATTACAACTCACTCTCACAAAGTAAAATTGTAAAGCTCTAGATGAGAATAACAAACCTCACAATAGAAGGAAAAGAAAGTTGTAAAGCTCTAGATGAGCATAACAAACCTCACAATAGAAGGAAAAGAAAGTAAATGCTGCAACTCTTAACCAGCTCGGTCTCCGCCCTGATTATCCTGACCTGCAGGATTATCCGCCACACCATTTGAATAGTGTACCAGGATTGCAACAACACAAAACCCGGTAAGCTTTCTGAAAGCTCGTGTGAGTAAACAAGAAATGAACGATTGATTTATTAAATCAAAATTCTTTTAACTCAAGTAAACAACCAACAATCTCAACATCCACAAAGAAAATGTCAAACCAACTCACGGAAAACAACAAGGAACACATCCTCACAATCCCCTAACCTCAATATCACCTATGTGGCCTTTCCCACAACCAGCAAATATCATCACTGTGGTCTTTATTCCCACAACACGTTAGAGCTCTGACTACATCGTTACTTGTCACCTCGGCCTAGGTTCAAGTAAACGACATATTTCCGGGTTACTTAATAACCCTCAAACTTTAAACCTTTCCCTTGTCCTCAGAACACATACACTCCGGTTATCGTTAAACCGAAGAGCCTTAGACCATTCAGTCCTCGGAACCCTTCATTCTCTACCTTATATTCAACTCACAAGGTCAACATGATTATCACAAACATTCATCGACAATCATTATCACAATTAATCATGGAAATTTAAAAAAAACAATATCATATCATAACCAAGTTATCACAATTCCACACACACCTCAATGTCACACCATTCCATATATATTCACGTAAATATATATATATATATATATACGTAATCATCCACACAGGAATGACCACTAATACCAACTATAGTTCACACGTAGTAAAATCCAAGAAATTCATTTTTTTATTTATACTTTAAAACTCATTTTCTTAAAAACCATTTTCAAACATAACAATTAATTGTGCAATAAGGAAATTCGGTTTGTAAATGAACCATGTGAGATTTATTCACCTCTAAATTCCAGCTGCATCTTCTTATCAGCTCAAAATACGATCCAAAATCGTTCATAAATCAATTCGTCAATCACCTCGCAAGCTTCTGTTTGGCCGGATTATTTCTAGAATCCGGTGATAGATCTGTTCGACATGAAAACTTCCACCACTCGACCCGATCCTTCGTAATGCTTGTTCAGCAGCTCAAGACAAGTTCAACAAGCCAAGAAACTTGAAGAATTGTGGCCGGAGGAGAGAGAGTTTGGCCAGCAAATGGGAAACCCAGAAAAGAGCTCGGGAGGGAGGAGAGAGAGAAATTGTCTGGGGCTAGCTTATCATTGTTTCACCATTTCATGGACAATCTGAGAAAAAGCACAAGCTTAATTGTATGATTCTTCCAAGGACGTGGTCTTGTTCCTTGTCATAAAGCTGTAGCACTTCCAATTATGCTTTAATCACATAAAATATTAAAGCACTGGTCTTTCTCTTTATGTGATTTTGACGTCTTCCACTACCGCTTAAAACATGGAACACACCACTACTTTGATTAGAAGTGTATGCCACGACTCTTTGCACTGATTCAAGAAAATAAGGCAATTTGATTATACTTTTTAATAAGTGACAATTTGATTATTCCATGCTTTCCTTTTGATACGGCATGCTGCACACGTACATATTTGAAAATTTACGTTACTATGCAATGGAAGGAAATTTCTTTGTCATAGGTCAATTGCTAATTTATAAAAAAAATTGGAGGGTAAGTTGAGATTATACATTATTTTTAAATTAACTTCAAAACTATATTTCATTTTTTACCATTGTTCAAATTTGGAAATTTTATTAGAAACTTTTTTGTCCAAATAAATCAGATTTCTCGGTACTAGTTGACCTTGCACAACCACAACGAGCCTGCACAAAACTTCACTTGAGTTTCAGTCAATATTGAATAAAAAAATAAAATCGACAATCATATCATACTCAAACAAATAATTCCTCTCTTCAAATTGAAATTCCAATACACAAGCTAATATCTTTTTCACTCTCACGTTTAGACTGTGAATATCTCTCGGCTCCCATATGAAAAAAATGTCCATGTTCGGATGGTGAAACATTACATCAACCTTTTACTCAAATATAACAAGAAATTACTTGCTCAACTTTTCAATTGCTTTGGAATGGGTCGGATGGATCTTCATAGTAGAAATCAAGTATCCATTCCTAAGTAAAAAATAGGAGAAGAAACAAGTGATGATCGTAAGAAATTGGGTTAAGATTATGTTAGATTAAGTTTGATTTTTCTTATATAAAGAAAATAGTAGAGTGAGGGAGAGAGAGAAATGGGTTGAAGCCCTGTTATCATCTCTAAGGAGTTGGGGGTTAGTCTTTATGAGTCACATGACCAGCAAACCAGGTCTGAGTCTTCTTTCCATTTATGGCTAAACATCTTACTGTGTTATGATCCCTAAAAAACAAAAGAAAGACCGGCTTTATTCCAAATCCCCTAAACCCCAAAAGGACAAAGTCCTCTCTTTCTCTAAGACCCTCTCTGTTATTTGCTAGACTGCAAATCATCTTCCATACTCTGTCTCGTCTTGACACCATGATTGAAGACACAGAAATGGTCATGTTCACCAACTGGTAGAGACCCATTTCGCAAAAATGCCTATTTTCTCAAACCCATTCTCCCTACTTCCTCCATTTATGAAACTGCTTTCAAGGTCCCTCACTGTTTCAGTGTTTCTCCTCCCTCCCACCCCGTTTTGACCCAGAAAAGTTGGAGCTTCAATTCCGTGGATAGCGTTTCGACCACCAAGATTTGCAGAGTTGGTTTCTCCACTTGGCTTCTAAGCACCAATTGATAGGGGAAGAAAGCTGGTATTTATGAAGCCATCTTCAATTCCATGTACAAAATCAAAAAGAAAAAAGATTTGGTTTGCGGGTTTGCAGAGAGATGGTTTTCCGAGACCAACACCTTCATGTGAAGCAATAATCACATTGGAGGATGTCATGGTTTTAGGAGGATTTTTGGTTTTGGGAGACTCCATTTTCAATCCTATTGAAAGCAGAGAACTGAAAGCATTACAAGACAAACTTGAGGTTGAGCGAATGGGACTTTACAATCGCAAGGGTGGGTTTAGAGTTGCTTACACATACCTATGGAGTATGGATGAAGAAGTTCATGAAGAATGGGAGTGAACTAGAGCACGAAGCATTCCTTGTGTTCTGGCTGTCCAGGCATGTTTTCCGTAATTCTCTCAATGTAGTCAATAAGGCTGTTTTCTCCATTGCAATTCGTCTAGCTAGGGGATTCGAGTCGTGCTTGCATCAGCTATTCTTGCTCGCATATATAGAGATTTTATTCTGCTCAAAAGGACAATTGTATCTTCAGATGAATTAAATGCCTAGAATGCTTTTGTAAAACTCATAATCAAGTCACAGTTTTAATTAGTTCAGGTTTGGGCATGGGAACGAGTTCTGGAACTTAGGCCAAAGCCCAAAGTTATATGCTATGGTGAGTGATTGTCTTAATGTTGGAAATATGAGGAGGGTTTTAGACTCAGCAGGTGATGGTTTTAATTCCATGGCCATTAAGAACTGGAATTTTCCTAGAAACTATGTCGAAAAGGAAGAGTGGGTATTGGTTGGTGCAAGGCTTGGATGACGAACTATTGTCTATTGTCATTTGCGATGTGCTTGAGGGTGGCTGAATTAGTTGGATTTGAGACTATACAGAAATACCTTCCACATCGAGTTGCTACGCAATTTGGATTTGATTGAGACCTTCCGTGTTCTGTTTCTGGACACAGCCACAATTATGACAATGCGAAATTGTATATTCCATCCAGGATTTCTGATGCAGATGTTAGCATTAGATACTTGAATTGGTGGAAGGAATCAGTGTCAGGCCTCGAACAGAGACATATGCCACCAAAAAAGAAAGTTAAGAAAGCTGTAGACTTGATATATGATGCCACCATTCCTTTGATTTGTTCTCCAAAAAATTCAGAAGAATTTGTGCATGTTTCAGCAGGAAGGAATGAGGGTGAATATTCCCTTGGTCCTCCAGGATTTCCTCTCTCAAAAGGAATAGAATGGAAGCTGGAGATCCTATGGACGAAGATGAACTAACTATATCAGAGGCTTTGAAACTTGGGAAGAAGCTTAAAACTGTTGAAACTAGAAAATGTACTGACAGTGCGAAGTTATCAAGTCCTGATCAAATCTTTGCATCTTCATTTGCAGATGAAAGTTCTATGAATATTATGAAGTCAAAAATACTGGATAAAGAAGTTGTGTAGAGTAGTGAAGTGGTGACTTGGGGAAGTAAAAGTCAGAGGAAACTTGACAAGGTAATCATGAGTAAGGAAAGAAGTCCAAGTAATGACATGTTGAGCATCGTTGGCAATAATTGTCCTAGCAGGACTTCTTTATCTGATTAACTGGAATGTGGTAGCAGCTTGTGTCATCATTTAAGAAACAGGAATGTGCTAGCAGCAGTTCATTATATAGTAGAGCTATTACTGAAGTTATAGGAGTCATTAATCAGCTTAAAAGATTTCAAGATCTATATGGTCATAAAGAAAAGCATTTTGCTATTTTAAGGACGTACCTATAGGAACTCCGAAAGTTAAAAAGACGAAGGAAAGTGTTTGAGAAAATGCTTCACAAACGAGGCTCAGACACCCCTAAGTGGATAAGAGAAGATAGAGAGTTTGTTCCACAAGGAGGAATGTAATGTATATACCATGCCTTAGTATCTAAATTGCACTTCAATAACCTATTGAAAAATGTTTACTTCTAAAAGGTGGGGTGTCTAGTATAGTGTTTATAATTGGAAAGCCTAGTAAGCCTTGACATACTTGTCAAACTGAAGGTAAGCTACTACTCTCAAGTGGAATATGCTTTTGTAGCCTTATAGTTAATTATTTAAAGATTGGACTAGAGAGAGTATTACATTGATGATAATTTCTAATAAAGCCAATCTTTAACGAATTAATTAGCTCGACAAAAACTTAACCTAGTTGATTTGGAGATCCTATGGTCTTGGTGCAATTCGCAAACTAGTTCGGTATGGTTCAATTAGTTGAACACAAATCTAACTCCATTCCTATAATAATGACTATTGTATGCAACCGTGGATAGCGTTTTTATCTCATCTAATGATACAAAGATCTTGTTAACAAGAGAAATGTAACAGAATATTTTTCATCTAATGTCGCTTCTACGAGAATGATATGACTTGGTTCTTTAGAGCTCTTATCAATTCAGGAATAGTTCAGGGATAAAAATGGACACAACCATATAATCCATAATGTATTAGAATAAACGATGTGTGAGACCTATTGTCTCAAGTTATATAAACAGTAAATAGTTCAAGATTATATATTTATCACCAAGTAAATTTGATAGGTTTTCACTATGATAAGTTCAAATTCAAAAGCAAATCTTTCGATGCATCTCTTGTTTACTTGTACGCTCTCACCACACTCCCGACCACCTATATGAAGGAGCACACCTAATTGTTGAACAATTTTAAGTGACTTCATTAATTAAGGGGAGTGAAATTTGCACTCCCCAAATTGCAAACTACACTCCCTTCATAATATTTTAATCCAATAAATCCTGACCAGATGCGACGCACGTGAGTTGCAAAATGAGGGCAAAAAGGACTTTTTCACTCCAAAGATCTCAATCCAATACATTCTCAAAAATAAAAAATAAAAATAAAAAATAAAAATAAAAATCTCAATCCAATCATCATGATTGGATATCATCCCCATTAAAACTTCTCTGACCATGAAATTCAAAGAAACCTATTTATTATGATCTTCTTTATCTTTTAGAATTTGGATTTGGGTTGTGCAGATTAGCCACCTTTCTTGCTCCACCACCACGGCATTCCACGACAGTGACAACACAACCACTCCCTCCAATGTTGGTGTTTTCAGCAATCACCCATCAAAGCCAAGCATTTGGCTCTATCACTGAAACTACTTCTAGCTAGAGCGATTTCGACGTGGCGAGCACGGTGAGCATATGGGTGACTCTTACCGCTAGCAATCAATGAGCATATGGGCGAGCACAGTGAGCATAATGCACCACCAGCCCTTCTTCCCAATTGAATCAAACCCTCCAACCCAATCACCATCTTCCTCTCCTCCCCCCACCGCCTCGTCATCGCCGTCTTGGTCTCCGTCACAGCTGCACTTATCGTCACCTCCGCCGCTGCATTTTTACTCTATCGCCAACACCAGAAGCTCAATCCCACTTCGGCCGACAACAAGGCCTACAGAACTGAAAATCCAATCATCAAATTCTAAAACACCAAGATCCTCTCACTCATTTTCTCAAACACCTTAACTAAATCTCCAACAAACCCAAATTTTCCATGCATCGCAATCAATACATTCCCCAAATTTCACATCCGAAACCAAACCCATCTTCACAACCATCCCATGAACCCCCTGCCCCAAACCCACATCCAAAAGCCCACCATAGGCCTTGATCACACAAGGCATTGTAAAATTATCGGGTTTAAACTCCGCGATGCTTATCAACTTAATAAAGGTACCAATTGCTCAGTGATGTTAGCTTAGTGGTTAGAGCACCCACTACCTATGTACGAAGTCATGGGTTCCATTCACTATGAGGACAAGAGTGAAACCCTTTGATCCTCTTTAAAAAAAAAAGAAAAAAAAAAATAAAGGTACCAATTGCTTCCTCATAAAGCTTGTTTCTTGAGTACCCACCCGACTGAACCACCAAGAACTTCCTCTACCTCGGCAGATTATCCAATGCTCAAGGAGTTTGTTTAATAGAGAGAGTGAGAGATATGTTGATTTTGAGGAGGAGCTTCATCAAGCGGAGATATTACAGGTGGATCTCGATCCAGCTCAAGTTAGGCTCAAGTCTCCACCTCCAGACGGCTGTTGTTTTGATAAGGAAGGAGGTCGAGATTTGTGGGATTAAACTGGGTGTTGTGCTGTCGTGTGAGGATCCCAAAATAGTGAGGAGTTTTATGGGGAGGTGAAATTTGCACAAATTTGCAGGTGCGGCGAAGAGAATGATGAATGTGTAATTGAGTTTTGGATTTGATCTGTTTCAAGGAAGAGATGGTGAATAAGAGAGAAATTTAACGAAGTAAGGGCAAATCAGTCTTTTTTGCCTCATTTAACCAATCACATGCGTCACACATAGTCAAATTGACGGCGTTGTGACTAAAAATGACCGCAGGTATGATGTTGATATGAAAAATTGAGTCTGGGTATTACGTTCATAACTTTGTAAGTTCAGGTATCATATTGTCACTCACCTAATTCTCCAGAAACTGTTGGTGCAAAAAATCTGAAAAAAAAAATTGATCTTTTTTGTTTTTGGGTCTGTGAGGGAAAAATTATTTAGAATATATAAAAAATGAGGGAAAAAGAATAAGAAAAAGAGAATTAGAGTAATGTTCTGCTTTCATCTTTGAGGGCCACATGACTAGGTCTCTACGACTCAACATCTTCTTTCTTATGAATTTCTCATAGCTAAACCATCTTACTTTCTACCATCCAGACCAAAAACATCCAGAGAAAGGCTTTTAAGATTGGAGGGATGTTAGAGCGTCTCTCTCTAAAATCTAGAGAGAGAACAGATTTGAGAAAACCAATCTCCCTCTCCCTTCTCTCTTGCCCGGATCTTGATCCCTCCGGATCTAGATCAAATGCTTGAGAGAGAGTTAGGGGTGGCCTCTCTTTTTCTCAGTTCCTCTGTTCTTCATCTTTTCCCCTTGCTTCTCTCACATCCCTTGCGCACACCCCTTGTGGTGATTTTGCTAGCGTATGTTCAATTCTAGAGGACCTTGTTCCTCCTTTCTTTGTTGATCATCACAAAAAAATTTCACATCCAAAAAACTCCATGATTCCCTTTACCCCTTACCTCACACCAGCTTCCCTGCATCTACCAAAGACTTGCTCCATGAAGGATTTTTGGGCTACCTCTTAAGAGTAAGAATCACTTACCTAGAGGATTATGGGTGCTCACGCATGGGTGTTTCACCCCCATTCATCATTGGTTTTTTTCTTTGCTATTAGCTTCTGTCCCATTTCGGTGGCTTTGTTTCCTTCATGGTTTGAGTCTCTTTGGTAGAGAAAAGAAAGTCGGTGTGTGGTATTGGTTCCTTTCTCTCATCCCCTTTAACTTTGGTTTTGACTGGATCTTCTTTTTGGGATTTTTCTGGCAACAGTTATTTGGTACTCATCACTTCAATTCAGCACTTCTTGCATCCTCTCGGCATCTAACAACGGCGGCGGTTGTGTTAGTATTGTAGGAGTTGATGTTTTATTTAGTTTTTAGGATTACACTCTTTTGCCATTTCCATGTGGATTATGATTAAGCTATAATTTTCCTTATTGGGATTATTTGTACTTGGGCCTTGTTTTAGGCAACTCCCATTGGGTTTACTCTCATATGTAATTATTAATGAAATTTCATTAATCTCCAAAAAAAAAAAAAAAAAACATCTTACTTTGTTACGATGCCTCCAAAGAAAAAAACTGAAATACCTAACTTTGTCCAAAACTTTGGCCTTGTTTGCATTGCCTCAATCCCTTAACCCCAACAAAAGGACAAAACCCTCTTTTCATTTTCTCCTAAAACTCTCTTTCTCTTTTTCGCTACAAAGTGAAAATCATCTCCCTTACTCTGCTTGTGCTTAATTTGTGTTGATAGTTTGACATCATGAATCTACGGTTCATACCCTTTTTTTCATTTTATTTTTTTTGTTTTCTGCTATTCTCCTACTCTCTTTTTTCAATGGAATTTCTACTATAAAAATCCGTTAAAGCTGTTGAAAAACAATTGAAGTTGAGAAATCGACACATTATTCATGAAAAATATAAAAGAAATGTTGATACAATGCCACATCATCCAAGCATGGCGAAGATCCCAATAATCCTAATTCAATCCAAAAATGTTTATTATTAAAGACTATGCAAGTTTGGGAAAAGGCATAATGGTTTTGTTTGGTTTAGAGATTGCTACGGAAAACTTATTAATTCGATCACCCCCCAAAATTTTTTTTTTTAAAAAAAATTGAATTTAAACAATTGAAATAAGATTTTGGACCTATTGTATTTTATCTATTTTTGGTTACAGGACCTATTGTATTTCGATAATATTGAAAATATGGACAGTCAGAAAAAAAAAAAAGATATTATCGTTACCCTAATCCCTTTTCTTCTCTGATAATTTTTCGACAATAGTTTGAAAATCTTCTCGTCTTCTCTTCTCCCTCACTATGGTGAAGAGAGCAGAAACGTCACATTCTCATAGCATATACGAGGAACGAGAAGAGAAACTCGTATCTTCAAAAGACGGGAAGCAGTTCAGAAGAGTCGCAAGGTTTCTCAAACCCTGTGCTCCGAATTCGAGCAAAGCGGTGGGACCCTCAAATACTCCATTGTTGTCTGACGTCTTTCCTCAAAGTCTTCAACAATGGCCGTCCACGGTTGTGTTCCCGGGTTGCAAGAAGCCCCAGAAAAAATGGGTGGAGTGGATTGGTAGGCTGGCCGGAAAGTACTGTACTATTTGGAACCAAGCTGGGATTTGCGATGCTATTATGAGCTCGAAGTATGAGACTAACTTTAACAAGGATTTGGTGCTGGTTTTGGCCGAGTTTTGGTGCTCGGAGACTAATACATTCGTGTTTGATTGGGGCGAAGCGACGATCACAATGGAGGATGTGATGATTCTTGGTGGGTTTTCGGTTCTGGGTAAGCAGGTGACGAGGCCCATTAATGGGGTGTTGGTGGAAACAGTGGAGGAGATGGAGAAGAAGAAGACGGAGCTGACGAGAACTGCGGCGAAGAAAGCTTATCACTTTAACTGGATGACCCATTTTATGAAGCTTCAGGACTACAAGCATGAACATGTGGCATTCCTGTCTCTGTGGTTGGCAAGGTTTGTATTTCCTTCTCTTCCTGAAGAAAGCTTAGGCAAACATGTGTTTCCCATTGCGGTTCTTTTGTCACAGGGCACTAGAGTTGCTCTGGCTCCTGCAGTTCTTGCAGGGCTTTTCAGAGATTTAAGCTTTTTGAAAAACCAAGCCTTTAAGGGTGAGGAGATAATCTCTGTTTCGAGCCCATTTCAGCTGTTGCAGTTGTGGGCGTTGGAGAGGTTTCAGGGTGTGCTTAATAGTCCACCAAAGAGACTTAACCCCTGTGAGCCTAGGGCGGCTCGGTGGAACAAAGTGAACATTAAGATTAGTCTCCCTGATGTGAGGAGAGAGATTAATTTGGCTAAGAATTTTTGGTGGCGGCCTTATGCTGCTGAACTGACCAATTGGCGACATGGTTCTTACTACCTAGCTGATAAACTGTGCTTTTATGATAAAACTACGGACCAGAATTTGCAGTCTTATGTTGAATGCTTGTGTTGTGCTGAGTTGGTTGGAGTAGAAGATTGTAAGGAGAAGTATTTGCCGCACAGGGTGGCAATGCAGTTTGGAATTGATCAAGACCTTCCTGGGGATCCTACTGCATGCTCAGGGTTGGATGGTAACTCAGACACTACCGATGTTCGTTTCTTTCTTCCAGGATCGTTTTTTGAGCCGTGTGTAACTGCTAGATACTCATATTGGTGGGGACTATATAAGTCTGCTCGCGCAGATGCAATCAAAGATGGTGTCAAAGTGGCTGTAAAAAAGATTAAGGAGAAGAGTCATCATCACTCCGTGGAAGAGAAGAATTTCAAGGCGCATAAGGCATCTACAAAAGCTTTATCAAAGTGTGAACTTGAAAAGAACCACTTCTGTGCTGAGCCTGAAGTCTCAAGAAAATCCAATTGTGCTGTCAGGACACAACCATCAGCCACTGCTCAATTTCCCAAGAAGGTCAAGAAAGATTTGTTCTCAAATCATAGTGGTTGTGGCGATATTCCTCTGTTGAAACAAAGGGGACTTGTGGAAAAGAGACTGGCTTGTCTCCATAATGCTTCCACAACCGTGAAATCCACAAACGTTGTTTCCTCACAGTCACGTAACCCAAATGAAAATGTGAAGAAAAGGAAGCTGGCCGCACCAACTGAAGAGTTCCCTGCTAAGAAAAGAAATATTAGTGAGTATAACAAAAATCTTTTGATGGTTGCTACAAAAGGGATGAAGGGTAGTGATATTGCAAATGTTCGAAGTAATGTCAGGATAACACATGAGCATCAAGTTAGAGCTAAAGTATCAGACAAAGGTTATGCAAAAGGTGGGAAGAAAGCAATGGCTGAAGGGTCTCTGAAGAAACCCATGGAGGCTGATGGCCGTAAAGTGAAACAATCTGAAAGGTGTGCTGCAAAAGTTGGGAAGAAAGCAATGTCTGAAAGGTTTCTGAAGAAACCCATGGAGGCTGATGGACATAAAGTGAAACAATCCAAAAGGGGTGCTGTGAAAGAAGTCAAGAGAACAATGGAGAATGCTAGAACTAAAACTCAGAAAGATGGATTACTGATGAGGGTTCAGAAACTGGAGAAACTTTTGGGGATATAGATGTTTAGAAAAAAAACTAAGGTGTGTCAATCCGTTAGGTGGATTAATATCTGTATAATTTTTTCTCTCAGTTCACTTAGTATCTTAGAAAGTACTAGTCACTTCAATGGTCTTATGTAATCTGTTTATGACCAGTTTTTGGAGTTGATACAAGATAGTCTCTTCTAGATCTATCTTAGCGTTTATGCTGCTTGCTACCTGAACCTGTTAGAATGAGGAGCTATTCTTCGACCAATTAGTTGTAATCTTTTGAGGATGAATCAGTGCTTAAATTGAAGCCAAAGTGTTTATGCTTCTGGCTAGTTGAATATTTACAAGGAGAAGCTGTTTGTTAGCCAATTAGTTAATACACTTTTTTATGATGGTATTGATGTGATCACAAATGCTGTCTGGTATGATTTTTATACATTGGTTCATATAGTTGTTGCCAATGTTGTGTTGGATAGCAGGTTCGATTCTCTTTTTAGCAGAGAACAACAGAAGCCAATGAACATGATTGAGCGCCTTTTGCAACTGCTATCATTCACTTGCTGAAATTTCAAAGTTTTATCTTTAATTACGTCAAAGGTGAGCTGACCTTCTCTTTGGATCTTTTCCTAGTGATTTCTTTCTTGCAATGGTTCGGTTTTTAATTTTCTTTTCATCATTTCTTTAGAGGAAGTTCATTAATTCATTTAAGTTCACACCATAGCATCAATTTGTTTTGTTCAATACACGCATAGTGACAAATTCCAATTTTTTTTCTCTGACCTCCGAACCTAATTTAGTCTTTGACCCAAACTAAGGTCTTCATTGTCTTGAGCTAGTAGTTTATGTTATGTTCATTCTTAATTAATGAATCATAGAACACCACAATTACACATAGTTAACTCAATTATCAGTTGCGAATTGCAACAACATGAACAAATAGAAGATATTAACAGTTGCAATGTCAGGGTTAATATAGTATAGATGGTCGATGATCATGGGCATTATGTATGCAGATTTTCTTGGAATGTCAACATATAAATGCATTTGGGTATAAGTCGTAACTGAATCCGGTTCTTCAGTCAATAGTTATCACTGTAGCTACATATATACCACTTCACCTGCATATATTGGTGTAAGAAGATTAGAGTACTGGGGTTAGCCGAGGTTTAGTCCTTACAGACATTGACTTTCGTTTTCCCCTGGGGAGAAGCTGCAATTACAGCCCCTCGATGGTTTAATTCTTGGGGAATTTTCAGTTCTTGTAAGGCCTGTTAGTGGAACGAAGGTCACTCTTACAGGTCTTTACAAAGACCCAAGGCTGTTGAAAGAAAGCACTTTGTTATATAGAGGAAACCTAGTTTTTCAGCTTTTTTTCAATTACCGGAGTTAAGAGCTACAGATATGTTTCAACCGTTGTTATGGAGTTCAGCAATTCTGAACCCAGGCAATCCTAGGGCCACCCTTTGGCCTTTGGCACAAAGTGAATTCCTGGGGAGTTATTAAGTGGCATGAAAATTATCAGTGGCGTCCTTATGCTGGTGATTTGAGCAATTTGTTCCTTTCATCTTAAAACAAAGAAAACCAACTGCGGTTCTATTTATATTTTATAGTACCAATTACTTTCTAGTCTTATGCTAAATGCTTGTGTGGTTCTGATTTAGTTACTATATTGGAAAAAGAAGTATTTGCCACATCACACATATAGATTTACCTATGCAGCAGGTGAGCACACTAATTGCATATGTAAACTGCTGACTACAGAAAATTAGGAATCCTTCATTCTCATTGAGCAGGTCTTGCAAAACTATCCATGTCTAACTCATGGTGTCCCATTAGCTTTTTAATCCAAGCTAGAAGTAACAAACGAAACACTAGGATCTCCTCATACCGTCTTATTTCTCTTTTACAGACAACAAAAATTGTCTCAACTTTTATCTCAAAGACTCTGAAATACAGGGTTTAGACTGCCAAATTCAAGAGAGTTTAGACTCCTAACTCAGAGAAAGTACCATTTGATTTAACTTTCGATGAGTCAACTCTTCCCAAAAGTATTTTCTTTCAACACCTGAACCACCTTTTCCAGCCTGTAAACCTTAGCTTTAAGCTCTGAAACTCGTTTTTCAAATGAAATGCTGCTGCTGCCATCTTCCCGTTTCTTGAATAAGGATCTGCTTCTTGCCTTACTTCTCATTACATTTTTCATTTTCCTCTTACCCTTACCTCCCCAGATCAAAGCTTTAATGAATGGAACCTCTTCCTCCAATCTTTCAGACGTCTTAGTATTAACAAAAGTACCTTCATCTGCAATTGAAGGGCTGATGCTAGCACATTCCAGTTTTACAAATAAAGAGCCGCTGCTAGTACATTCTTGTTTCACAAATAATGAACTGCTGCTAGCACGTTCCCGTTTCTTACATAAAGACATGCTGCTACCACATTCCGGTTTACCAGATAAAGAGGTGCTGCTAGGACATTTATTGCCAACGATGCTCACCATGTCATTACTTAGACTTCTTTCCTGACTCATGATTACCTTGTCCAGTTTCCAATGACCTTTACTTCCCCAAGTCACCGCTTCACTACTCAACACAACTTCTTTTTCCAGTATTTTTGACTTCATAATATTCATAGAACTTTCATCTGCAGATGAAGATGCACAGATTTGATTGGGACTTGACAACTTCGCACTGTCAGTATATTTTCCAGTTTCAACAATTTTAAGTTTCTTCTTAAGTTTCAAAGCCTCTGATATAGTTAGATCATCTTCGTCTATAGGATCTCCAGCTTCCATTCTATTCCTTTTGAGAGAAAATCCTGGAGGACAAAAAGAATATTCACCTTCATTCCGTCCTGCAGAAACCTGCACAAGTTCTTCTGAATTCTTTGGAGAACAAATACAAGGACTGGAAGCATCATATATCAAGTCTACAGCTCTCTTAACTTTCTTTTTCAATGGAATATGTCTCTGTTCGAGGCCTGACACAGATTCCTTCCACCAATTTAAGTATCTAATGCTAACATCTGCCTCAGAAAGCCTGGATGGAATGTACAATTTCGTGTTGTCATAATTTTGGCTGTGTCCAGAAACAGAACACGGAAGGTCTTGATCAAATCCAAATTGCCTAGCTACTCTATGTGGAAGGTAGTGCTGTATAGTATCAAATCCAACTAACTCAGCCACCCTCAAGCACATGGCAAATGACAATAGTTCATCATCCAAGCCTGCACCAACCAACACCCACTCTTCCTTTTCAACATAGTATCTAGGAAAATTCCAGTTCTTAATGGCCATGGCATAAGGGCGCCACATGAAACCTTCACCTGCTGAGTCTAAAACCCTCCTCATATCTCCAACATTCAGACAGTCTACTTTATCCCATCGAGCCAATCTCGGCTCACCATAGCATATAACTTTGGGCTTTGGCCTAAGTTCCAGAAATCGTTCCCATGCCCAAACCTGAACTAATTGAAACTGTGACTTGATTATGAGTTCTAGTACAAAAGCATTCTTGACATTTAATTCATTTGAAGATACAATTGTCCTTTTGAGCAGACTCAAATCTCTATAAATGTGAGCAAGAATAGCTGGTGCAAGCGCAACTCCAATCCCCCTAGCTAGACGAATTGCAATGGAGAAAACAGCCTTATTGACTGCATTGAGAGAATTATGGAAAACATACCTGGACAGCCAGAACACAAGGAATGCTTCGTGCTCTAATTCACTTCCACTCTTCATGAACTTCTTCATCCATAGTTGTGTGTAAGCAACTCTAACCCCACCCTCGCGATTGTAAAGTCCAATTCGCTCTTCCTCAAGTTTGTCTTCTATTTCTTTCAGTTCTCTGCTTTCAATAGGACTTAAAATGGAGTATCCCAAAACAGAAAAGCCTCCCAAAACCATAACATCCTCCAATGTGATAGTTGCTTCACCCCATGGAAAGATGAAGGTGTTGGTCTCACAACACCATTTCTCTGCAAACCCACAAACCAAATCCTTTTTCCTTTTGATTTGGTACGTGGAACTGAAGATGGCTTCAAAGATACCAGCTTTCTTCCATGTAGATTGGTGCTTAGAAGCCAAGTGGAGAAACCAACTCTGCAAATCTTGGTGGTCGTAACGCCATCCACGGAATTGAAGGTTCAACTTTTTTGGGTCAAAACGGGGTGCGAGGGAGGAAAGACAGTGAGGGAGATTGAAAGGAGGTTCATAAATGGAGGAATTAGGGAGAATGGGTTTGAGAAAATAGCCATTTTTGCAAAATGGGTCTCCACCAGTTGGTGAAACCATGACCATTTCTTTCTCTTCAATCATGGTGTCAAGACGAGACAGAGTATGGGAGATGATTGTTGCTCTGTAGCAAATAACATAAAGGGGTTTTAGAGAGAGAAAGGATTTTGTCGTTTTGGAATTTGGAGTACAGGGGATTTGAATAGAGCCTTCGTTTTTGGTTTCTGAGGGATCATAACACAGTAAGATGTTTAGCTGTAAGAGGAAAGAAGCAGTTGAGAGACCTGGTCTGCTGGTCATGTGACTCATAAAGACTCCTCAGGAATGATAACAGGGCTTCACCCCATTTCCATTTCTCTATTCCTCCAACTTCCCCCAGCACCCCTCCCCCCCGGGCGGTTTTTTTCTTATTTGGGAAAAACCAGAACCTTTAATCTACCATAATCCTACCCAATTTCTTACCCTCAAAAATCTCTTATTTTTTTAGGAAAAAAAAATCACAAATAGTATATGAGCTTTGAATGATTTTACACTTTGGTGTATCAACTTTCAAAACTATCAGATTGGTGTATCAACTTTGCATCTCGTCTATCACTTTGATGTATGCCGTTAATTCCTCCATTAAGTATGGTCATGTGGTCTGTCATGTGTCATTTTTCTGGGGTATCTTTGTCTGAATGGAGTTTTTTGCTATATTGCAGACACAAAGTTTGTTTTTTTTTTCCTTCTTAAACCTTGTTGATTTCTGTTACTGAACAAAGCCTTGAATGCAATCACAAAATTGAATAGCTAGCTAAAACCACAACACATCGATACAAACACACTCAAAAGACCAAAGAAAAACATAAACACCAAAGCAAAAAATCAAGAGAGGCTATCTCTAGACCAAGAGAGCCGGTGTGCAAAACAATCGAGATCAAGAGAGTAAGTAAACCCTAATCATAATCATCATATATAGAGAGAAGCTGTTGCCATTTTCCAGAGAGAATATTTCTGAGATTAATTACTCCTTAAAAATGAGAGATGCAAAATCACTTACCATTAGTACATGCATGGTTGCTCTCCATCAATCCTGAAATACTTATAATAATTCGCCATCATCACTCCACCTATATGTAAGATTCGTAAATCGAATCTCAATGCGGTAAACCCTAGTTTTCTCATAATCTCATAGAACAAATTGCAAGAGAGAAATTTTTGAATAAGATTATCAAAAGTAAAGGGCATCTTCTTTGGTAATATGTTTTTCTAGGTTACCTGTTATTTTAGGAACGGAGATTTGTTGCCAGAGAATTTGTATTGTTTTTCTTTATACATGTATCTAAATTGTTGTTTACTAATTTCTTGTAGAACAAGAAGAAGAATTAGCAAAGGATGAAAAAGAAAAAGAAGAGGATGAAGAGGATGAAGACGAGGAAGAAGAATTTAACATTTGGGATGTTTGCTTGAAGGACAAGGAACACTGGACATTGGAATATTGGATTGCCCGTACTTGGAACGTATCCCAAACCCAAAGATGGCAACTGTTGGCGTTGGCTATGCAATAATTTGTAGAAGATGTCATGTGTTGGGTGGCCATTCTGATAGGGGCTGGGTAGGACGTGCCATTATGAAGTCTTGTAGTATTTATGAGGAACCAACTTCTCACTAGAATTCAAAATGCCCAAATAATCCTAACCCTAGAAAGTATGATGATTCGAATGACTTTAAGGTGTTGATGCAAGAGATCTATAGTGTCATATGAGTACTCATTTTCGTTAAGCAGTTCTAAGATAGACTATGTTATGCCTTAAATAAGAATTTTATCTCTACCACCAGTGCAAACAGAGCTAAAGTTTTGTTCAAATTTTGCGCTAATATATTGTCGTCCTCCTCATAATAGGGTCCTGACCTGGTTTAGGGAATTTGAAATGAAGCCCGTCATTTTTTTTGTTTTTGAGGGATTTGTTTAGCTATAAGAGGAAAGAAGATGTTGAGAGACCTGGTCTGCTGGTCATGTGACTGATAAAGACTGACCCCCCAACACCTCAAGGATGATAACAGGTATTTTATTTTATTTTTTTAAATTAAAAGAAAATCAAACCTTTAATGTAGCATAATCTTAACATAATTCTCTACCTTCACCCGTCACCACTTTTTCTTTTTATTATTATTATTTTTTTTTTATGCACTTGTTCTTTTCTCCTACTTTTTATTTGGGAATGGATACTTGATTTCTACTATGAAAAGCCATCCAACCCATCCGAAGCAATTAAACTGTTTAGAAAGTAACTTTTTGTTATCTCATTATGCAAGTAAATAAAAAGTTGATATAATGTTACACCATCCGAACATGGACATTTTTTCATATGGGAGCCAGGAGATGTTACATTCCAAAATATGAGAGTGAAACATATATTAGCTTGTGTATTGGAATTTGAATTTGGAGGGAGGAATCTGAGATTTTATTTTCTGTTTAATATTGACTGAAACGCAAGTGAAGTTTTGTATAGACTGAGATAACACCTTTTTGAGTCACTTATTTTTAAATTAGCTTAAAAAATTTATTTTCTACAACTACTCTTGGTCCCACTATTTGTGGCCAGTCACTTTTTTTTTGTCACGATGAAAGCCAATTTTTTATTCAACAACCTTAAAAAATGCCTTCATTATTCATAACTTGGTTGCGGTAATGAAGGCATTTAAAATCGTTCAATAAATAAGTGACTTCCCACCGTGACAAAAAAAAAAAAAAAGTGACTTGCCACAAACAGTGGGACTACGAGAAGTTGTAGAAAGTAAAGTTTTCAAGTTAATTTAAAAATAATGCATAGTAGCAACTTGCCCTCTAATGTTTTAGAAATTAGCAATTGACCTATAGCTATGACAAAAAAGTTCTTTAATTGCATAATAACTTTTTAAATTTATCGATGTCTCCCTTGTTATAAGTTTTCGATGACTATATAATTTTGACAAAAAAGTCATCTCACAGCCTACATCTAAACCTAATAATAAACTTGGCAAAAATACCACGTCGTATTGTGTTCGAGTTTGTTTCATATATTTATCATGGAACACGATAACAAACTATTATGCTACTGTGTGGAGGATGCTAAACCAAGAACTGGACTATTAAGTTTCGTGTTAACGGTTTAAACCCATTAAGACCCATTAAGAAATTAACCAAATTTTAACTTGATATAACAATAAACTTTGAATAACATAACAAGTACATATGATTTTCACACAATTTAATTTCAATTCTAGCCGTGCATGCGTGAGCAGAGACAGAGAGAGAGAGAAACCCCTGGTTTTCAAAACCCTAACTTGGACATGGATGTTGTGAACGCAATGGCGGTATGCCTGGCGGCCTCGTTGGGATTGGCAAATTGCTGTAAACCGGTGGATCTCAGGCCACCGAAGGGAGAAGGTTTGCGTAGGTGTTGAAATCAAAAATTTCACAAACCCAAAATACAAATATGGGTCTAATGCAACAATGACAGAGTCCAGCAGCTATCAAATTTGGTTAGGTTGATTATCTCCAGAATATCATAATTGTACAAGTTATTATAACTTTGACTATTTCAAATGGCAAACCAAGAGATATTGCCGTTCAAAGTTGACTTTGACAATTTTCAAATGAAGCAAGGGAGATGTGTTGATATTCAAAGTTTACTAGCCTTGAGAAAATTCAAACGTGAAGCAAATATGGATTCACTGCTGGTCAAAGTGCAAGATAAACTTTATCCAAAATTCAAAGCTTGTTATTCAAATTCAAAATTACAAGTTTTGGGGAAAGATAGAGTTATCTGATAAGCAACTACGCCATTATATAAGGACAACAACGTGAAGAGGCAACGGAGGAAGAAGAAAAAAGATAGAGAGGCTGGAGGAGAGGAAAAAGCAAGTGAGGAGCAGAGAAAGAAAAGGAAGGGAAGAAGAGAAGAATAATTCGAAGCTAAGAAGAGACCACAAGGAGCTACAGACATAGAGCAGTGGGTATAATTTCTTCTATATGCTGTCAATTATCATTTCACTCAATTCTCTTTGTTCTGTATTATTTGATTTCAGAAAGCTAAATAGGTGATCATGTAAAACTGTGAGCACTCCGAACAAGAAGTTGTTGGTAAAGCTTGTTATTCAAATTCAAAATTACAAGTTTTGGGGAAAGATAGAGTTATCTGATAAGCAACTACGCCATTATATAAGGACAACAACGTGAAGAGGCAACGGAGGAAGAAGAAAAAAGATAGAGAGGCTGGAGGAGAGGAAAAAGCAAGGGAGGAGCAGAGAAAGAAAAGGAAGGGAAGAAGAGAAGAATAATTCGAAGCTAAGAAGAGACCACAAGGAGCTACAGACATAGAGCAGTGGGTATAATTTCTTCTATATGCTGTCAATTATCATTTTCACTCAATTCTCTTTGTTCTATATTATTTGATTACAGAAAGCTAAATAGGTGATCATGTAAAACTGTGAGCACTCCGAACAAGAAGTTTTTGGTCTATCCCCTCTCTCCAAAAGTCCTCGTTGCTCTCGTCCTCACAATGTTACCATGGAGCTATAGAGGTCTTCGGAGCGGTCGCAATCTCGTTTACGATACATGTGTATCAACAAGTGTATGACCAATCCTGTGGAATATTTATAGCCTTGTTGAGTATCAGCAAGTGCTTTGCAACAGCAAACAGAGTGCCATCTACTCTGAAAGTCCACGAGAATCCCCACCAAAAGCCTTCTACCTCCTGCCTTCCCCTCCGCCGCAACACAACAAATGGCCTTGCACCACCTGCGAACAAGCCACACAAAGAATTGACTAAGCAAGACAAACCACAAATCATCAAAATCGGTGTTTGGAGAGAAAAGCTCACCCGTGATGTTCTCTTGGAGTGCTTCCAGCAACCCGGAAGCAAGAAGAAAAGAAATCAGAAAACTGGCACCAAACTTTGAAGCAGAAGTCCTTTCACTTCTTCTATGAGAGAAATGTGGACTCACTTTGTCCACCAAATCCCAGCGGTGAAGTGGCCCTGTTAAAGTTCTTACCTTCACCTGTAACTGCAGTACATTCAGAGACTCTGCCAGAATGAGTACAAGCTGAAGCCAATTGAGTACTCAATTCATGTTCACAAGCTCTACGTGCGTTCCAGAAAGAGAAAAATTCAGTTACCGTCCCCAAACTATTCTGCCAAGGCCAATTTGATACCCGAACTCTCAAAAGTATCAATGTGATACCTAAAGACCTAAATTGTCATCAACGTGATACTTCCGTCCAAAATTTCTGACGGCGCCGTTTGTTTGCTGACGTGACAAGCACGTGGGTAAAAAAAAAAGTGAAATGACCCATTTACCCTTTTTTTTTATAGAAAAATTCAACTACCGTCCCCAAACTATTCTGCCAAGGCCAATTTGATACCCGAACTCTCAAAAGTATCAATGTGATACCCAAAGACCTAAATTGGCATCAACGTGATACTTCCGTTCAAAATTTCTGACGGCGCCGTTTGTTTGCTGATGTGACAAGCACGTGGGTCCAAAAAAAAAAGTGAAATGACCCTTTTACCCAAATCGAGAAATTGACAGTGTGTGGGAGAAGCCAAAGGTACCAAGTACCAACTGGCAAGTCTTTTTCTTGATCTAATTGTGCTCAATTGCTATCTGGGTTGGTTTTGTTTTTTTGTTTTATGCTGGGTTTGTTTTTAGTTCTTATATACATGAATTCATGTTATATGTTGCTTTGGCCTTATGATTTTGATTTTGATCGGAGTATTTGGTATATGTTGTTACTGACATGATGACGGCAGTGGAGGAAGAGGATGCTGAGGTTGTGGCGGTGGAGGAGGGGGTTTGATGAATGGAGGTTCTATTAGCGAATGGGTGACGATCTCTTGGAAGAAAGAAGATGGTTGGTGGAGCTAAGGTTCACCAAAATTTAGTGTGCAGCTAACCAGTTTTCCAGTTGGTTGCCTTGGAAGAGGAAAGCTGCTGAGCGGAGAAGAAGACATGGGTGTCTCTGGGTGCCCAGAGCAGTTTTCTGGGTGCAGAAAGATTTGATTTTTTTTTTTTTTGTTAATCGTGTCACCCAACTTTCGTTTTGGGTCCGTCTGCTGGGAGTTGAATGCGAAGAACATGGATTTGTAGCAGGAATTGGAGAGGATGATGGCACCGTTGGTGATGGTTTTGGGTGGAGGGGAAGGAGATGAGAGAGAGGAGGAGGAGAGAGAAGAAGAAGAGGACTGAGTTTGAAGAAGAAGCAGAAGCCATTTTTCTTTGATTCTTGGGTGGAGGAGAAGGAGCGGAGCTTGCGGTGGTTTGGCTAGAACAAAATCCCAAAAGAACAAGAACAAGAAGAAAAATGAAAAGAAAAAAAATGCTCCTATCATTTAATAGGATTGATTTAGGTGCTTTCACTTAGGTTAATTAGTAAAGGAAAGTAAAATATGGGAAATCATTTGCTTCAAATGTTTCACATGATCGACTTCTTTCTCATGACTTAGATAATCAATTATAGGATTTGAATTGAGTTTAATCATATGGAATTGGTTTTGATCTTTGTTTCTTACATTTCATCCTTGTATATATGTTTTTATATTTTCTTTATTTCATTTAATTTTAATTTTCAATTTTATAAATCTTAAAGCCCCCTTATTTGTGTTTACTTGTATATATTTATATTCTTTATTTTATTTTTGTAAATAATACTTTATTATTTTAATTCTTTATTTGTTTACACAATTGTATATATTTATATTCTTTATTTTATTTTTGTAAATAATACTTTTCTTTATTTGTTTACACAATTACAGGTGTACCCTCAATCCTCGGTTAGAACGATCCCTACTTATTCTATACTAACGATGACATTTACAGGGTTAAATTACGCGCTCATTTTGTGCGTGTCAATTTTTGGCGCCGTTGCCAGGGATTGACACTCATTTTGAGCGTGTCAATTTTTGGCGCCGTTGTCGGGGATTGACACTCATTTCGAGCGTGTCAATTTTTGGCGCCGTTGCCGGGGATTGACAGTCATTTCGAGCTTGTCAATTTTTGGCGCTGTTGCCGGGGATTGACGCTCATTTTGTGCGTGTTAGCAAACAGACGACGCCGTTAGAGATTTTTGACCGAAGTATCACTTCGATGTCAAAATACGTCTTTAGGTATCACATTGATACTTTTGAGAGTTCGGATATCAAATTGGCCTTGGCAGCATAGTTTGGGGATGATAGCTGAAATTTTCTTTTTTTAGGAATTAACAAAAAAAAAGGGTAAAAAGTCAATTTTACCCTTTTTTTTTACCCACGTGCTTGCCACGTCAGCAAACAAACGGCGCCATCAGAAATTTTGGACGGAAGTATCACATTGATGCCAATTTAGGTCTTTAGGTATCACATTGATACTTTTGAGAGTTCGGGTATCAAATTGGCCTTGGCAGAATAGTTCGGGAACGGTAACTAAATTTTTCTATTCCAGAAAATAAGAACAATTAATCATTGTAATGGTGGGTGAACTCAATTGATTATTGTTCTTAGATTAAAAGAGAAGGACGTTGAAGGAAGGACAAGTGTTTTGAAATTATGTGATTGAAGCATAATTGTCAAAGTGGTGGGCTACAACTTTGCTTTTTTTTTTCTTTTAATAGAAACAAAGTGACAAGGAGCGATGCGACGTCATGTAAAACGGTGGAGACAAAACATAGTGGAGGCCATATTAATTGTCTAAACAAGCATTCAAACCTGACCATATATGCTCAACTAGAAGACAAATGATGGCAAGGATTAACCAAATGATCTTTGGGGCCGTAGCATGATCAGCATGAAGACCAAGTGAAGAATGATGGCAAGATTAATTAAATAATCTTTTTGAGGCCATGATGTGATCTGTAAGGCCTTCTCCAATCCAAAAGGCTAAAAATGGCCCTAGGGCTAAATTTTAGCCCTAAATTATGTACTATTCATTGATCTGACATCAACCGTCTTCAACCCGTCAAGGCTAAATTATAGCCCTAAAATATATTTTAACATTTTGGATTGGTTATATATATATATATATGTGTGTGTGTGTGTGTGTGTGTGTGCGCTTATTTTTTAAAGTCAATTGACTTATAGTAATTGAAATAAATTATATGATAAAAAATATTTTTTCGGTTGTATTTTTTGAGAAATTTTAAATACACACCCCAAACTACTTAATACACATCCCTATTATTTTATATTTCATATCAGATTTTATAGGTAGATTAAATGACTAAAATAGACATCTATATATTAGAAGAAAAATAATAATAATCATATCTTCCTTATATGATTCTATAATTATAAACACAATAAATTTCTATATATGCATCCTCATTTAAAACAAGAATAAAGTTAGAAACCATCTAATTTAAATTTTCCTTAAATAAATTGTAATTAAATAGGGTGAGAAACCATATAATTTAGAATTTCAAAATCAATGGCATTAAATGTTTTTAAAACAAATCGCTTTACTCCCACTTTTAGTTTTTTCTTTTTCTAAAAGTTATGATTAGTCAATTTATTATCTAATATAAAAAATCACAGGTATAAAACTTTGTAATTGTTAATTTGTTTGACCATCCAATGACAATTTCGTAGTTCGGCCATTGTGGAGAAACTACTGATACATTCTTGGTTGAATGTTCGACTTAAAATTTTATACTTGATCAATATGGTGTTTGGTGGATGAGAACTTAAATAATACAAAACCTATTACTAAACATCTATTTGAAGGAACAATAATAATTGCTTATGGATTTCTCAATAACTAACACAAGTAATTAATATTGTCAATTATAAAATACTAATATGTTAATATATACTGATTAAATTAAATAGTAGCCTTGATGTAGTTAAATAATAGTGTATTTCATGGTCTTTTAGGTTAAGGATATTTTAGGTAATTTGGGTTGTATATTTAGTAAAATATTAGAATGAACAATTAAATGGTAGGTGTATTGAGTAAGGAGTGTGTATTAAGTAATTAGGGGTGTGTATTTAAAACTTCTCGTATTTTTTTTTAAAGATAATTAAAAATATATTTAGCTAATTTTGAAATGAAATAAAATTGGAATCATATTTTTAATATTTATTTTATTCATGACATAAGCATTTAAAAGTTACACAACAAAGTAAGAAAATGCAAACACTTGTCAGTGACAACCCTGAAAATTATTAAAATCAGAAATTGAAAGCTTTGAAAACTCAATCACATAGCAAATATCAAATTCATGGTGCTTGACCTCTTAGACTCCAGAGGTGTTGGACAAGATCATCTTGTAAATGTCGGTTGCCAACAGGAGAACGTATCATTCTGTATCGAGACATATATTCCGACATGATGATTCTTCTGGATCTTGGATCCCTTTCCAAATTTTCTCTCGCTTCGTCTAAGATGCGAGCTCGAGCCCTTCTGGACCTATTTGGATCCGGTTCGTCATCATCAGACTCGCCATTGTAGTAATCGGCACGTTCATCCTCAACAATCATATTATGAAGGATAATGCATGCCAGCATGATATTGGACAAATTTTCCAAACTCCACCCTCTTGCAGGTTGTCTAATGATTGCCCATCTTGCCTGGAGAACACCAAATGCTCTTTCAACGTCTTTGCGGAAGGCCTCTTGTTTGGTGGTGAAATATGCTTCAGCTTCATTTTGAGGGCGTCTGATTGCTTGGACAAGCGTTGCCCACTTAGGGTAGATGCCATCAGCGAGATAGTAACCCATGCTATAATGATGATTATTGATGTGGTAGTCTAATTGTGGTGACTGACCTTCAGTGAGCGCATCAAACAGTGGTGAACGCCTGAGGACTGTAATGTCATTTTGGGTGCCAGGAATTCCAAAAAAGGCATGCCAGATCCATGTATCAAAATCCGCCACGGCTTCGAGAACGATCGTTGGTTTTCTTGATTTTCCACTAAAGCTTCCTTGCCATCCAGTTGGACAGTTCTTCCATTGCCAATGCATGCAGTCGAGCAAACCTATCATTCCAGGAAAGTCTCGTCGTTCGGCTCGCTGTAAGAGCCGTTCCAGATCATCTCTGTTTGGTGCTCGAAGATATCGTTGCTGGTAGATGATGACGATCGTACGACAAAATTCACCGAAGTTTTCTATAGCAGTAGATTCAGCCATCATGAAGTTTTCATCAAGAGAGTCGGTCACTTGTCCGTAAGCCATCATTCGGAGTGCGCAAGTCAATTTCACATGAGGCGAAAAGCTGATTTGCCCTTTGTTGTCACATTTTTGCCTGAAGTAGGGGTTAGCTGACTGGACAACGTCTAGTAGGCGAAGGAAAACTTCACGCCTCATTCGGTAGCGGCGTCTGAATATTTCTGGTGGGTACACCAGATTTTCTACAAAGTACTTTTGCATAAGATCATCGTTCGCACGGGAGCGAAATCGAGGGATGTATTTACGCCCGGAACCGACCCACCCCATTGCGGTTGTGGACGAAGTTGGTTATTTGCCAACCAAGTAGCTGTCGTCGTCATAACTTGTGTTGCATGCATTTCCATCTCTTCATCTTCTTCATCGTCTTCTTCATCCTCTTCCTCTTCTGCTCGTACCCTTTCTTGCCACTTATTGAACCAATTAGAACTCATTGTCAAAGGGTTTAAACAAAAAGCAAAAAGGTTTGAATCTGATTAAGAATAGGGAGAAAATAAAAGATTTAGAATAGAGAGATATATATGAGGAAGTAGAAGGAAGATGTGAAAAAGAATGTTGAAGTCATATGTATTTATAGTGTAAAAGTTTTAAAAAAAAAAATTATTTCAAACCAACGACTCCTAAACCAACGGTCAAAAAAAAAATTAAAGCCAACGGCTACAGAAAAATAAAAAACCAACGGCTAGCTGACGTCAGCAACTAGCCGTTGTTGACGTCATGCATATGTCACGCAGCACTACACGGGTGGGCCTCCCTTTTCTGATCCCTTTGGCCCTAAGGGCTAAAAGGCTAACTTTTGGGCTAAATTTACCCCTCTCTACTCACCTTTAGCCCTAACTTTTGGCCCTTTGGCCCTAAGTTTGGTGGGTTGGAGATCATTTGGGCTAAAAAATAGCCTTTTAGCATTTTAGGTTGGTGGGTTGGAGAAGGCCTAAGGCCATCTCCAGTAAGGGAGGGCTATATTGGGGTCAGGGCTATAATTTAGCCCCCAGAAATGTTATTCTTTATTCATGAACAAATGAACCATCTCCAGTAAAGGAGGGCTAAATTTTAGCATTATCAAGTATTTTATGATTTTACATTATGTTTTTTAATTTTTATGATTTTATTTTATTTTAATAATATTTTAATTTAGACTAAAATTAATTTATGAGTAAAAAAATAATTTTTAAGGTGTATATTTGGATGTGGTATTGTTGATAACATGTTATTAATTTTTTTAGGAATACATATATACTATTCCTAAAAAAAAAAGACTATGAAGCCAACGGCTAGTTGCTCATGTGTATAATTATATTCCTTAATTATAAGCCATTGGATTCAATTGTTTGCATGATTATGAGCCATTGGATTAATGTATTGCATCACCAAGAGTAAGATTGGGTTGATTTTCCGTGGGTCCCACCAAGGGCTAAAGGGCTAGCCATAGGGCTAAATTTAGCTCTCTCCACCCACTTCTCCACCTCTAGCCCTTTGGACCTTCCCTTGTTGGAGTCCATTTTTTAGCAAAATGGCTTAAGGTCACATGTAGCCTTCCTTATTGGAGATGGCCTAAGAAGACAGAAATAAGGTAGTGCTGTATGGGTTAAGCAAGAAGACAAAAGCAAGTTTTGGTTTGTGAACAAAAGGTTATGAAGGAATCAGTCGCACCAGAATTCAAAGGATGGCTAGCGCTAACTCTGCACACCAGTTGATCAACCAATTGCCGCAATGAAAGCTGAACCTGCAGCAACAAAAATTAGGAAGCCTCTGTCAATACGTAGTCAAGAATTCTAATTAATCAAGACCCCACCTCAACAAGAGGCGACAAAGTTCAAGAAAGAAGGAGTACTAGGCTCTAACTCCGTGTTCCTTTCTTCAATATGGACTGAAGATTCGATCTCAACCACCTATTTTGGTCTCTAATTCCAGTCGTTAACCATCAAATTTGGCAAGTGATAATTGTTGTTATCAGACAATACTGAAAGCTGGAGGTAAGAAATACAACTGGGCTTGATTTAAGCCCGAATGAGATACGTGGGGGGGAGGGGGAGCTTAATTGATTAATTAGAACAAGAATTGCTTGAGGTAGTGCTGTACGGGTTAAGCAAGAAGACAAAAGCAAGTTTTGGTTTGTGAACAAAAGGTTATGAAGGAGTTAGTCGCACTAGAATTCAAAGGATGACTAGCGCTAACTCTGCAAACCAGTTGATCAACCAATTGTCGCAATGAAAACTGAACCTGCAACAAAAATTGGGAAGCCTCTGTCAGTACGCAGTCAAGAATTCTAATTAATCAAGACCCCACCTCAACAAGAGGCGACAAAGTTCAAGAAAGAAGGAGTACTAGGCTCTAACTGCGTGTTCCTTTCTTCAATATGGACTAAAGATGTCGATCTCAACCTCCTACTTTGGTCTCTAATTCCAGTTGTTAACCATCAAATTTGCCAAGTGATAATTGTTGTTATCAGACAATACTGAGAGCTGGAGGCAAGAAGTACAACTGGGCTTGATTTTTAAGCCCGAATAAGATACATGGGGGCCCAGATCACTTCTTCACCTGGCGTTGATGAAATTAAATCCTGAAGATAAATGTGGGTGTCCGAGCAGAATTAATTTGCAGCCCAAAGCCCATTCCAAATCACAAGGCCCACTGCAAATCTCAGTACATCGGGTCCGGATCAAATTAACAGACACTCTACAATCTGAATGCCTACAAAAGAAACACGGGTTCAAAATACATACACCCGTCAAGCCCAAAAGTTGTTACAAAACTAGAAATACCAAATCTATATGAACTACAGTCGGTTTGATCCCACAATGGGTACGTAGGCAATCTAGCGACCCACTAGATGCAGCCACAAGTCCAAACAGAATCCCTGACTCTACCAGTCAAATTCAGCCAATCTGAAATTGAATCACTGACTCTAGACACCAGAAAAAAAAAAAATCAAATTCATTCCCAAATCACACAAGATTCAAAGGCTCTAAACCTTTCAAATCTCCCAAACATAAATCCAAAATAAATGGGACATCTACCCATTTAAATCCCAAATGCTAGAACTACATGTGGTTTGATCCCGCAAAGGGTATGTAGGCAATCTAGAACCAAATTTATCTGGATGCAACCGCGTCCTAAACACAAAATCGAATCTCTGATCCACTTAAACCAAATTCATCCCAAACACTATTCTCATTCTAAAATCAAAGCCCTCCAATGAGTCATTCACTCATTGGAACTGCCCTCCAATGAGTCATTCACTCATTGGAACTCTTGAACTACGAGTGGCTTGATCCTTCTCTAAGGGTACGTAGGCAACCCATTCAAATATCCGGGTGTAGCCGCAAAAACAAACAAACACACATCCCATCCCATCATTTGGTTTCTTCATAAATGGAATCAAATGGTGTTTCCGCGTAACAAGAGATTGTAATTAAGAGACACATTCTGTCTTGAATGGGTTGAACCCAAAATAATAAAAACTCTATTCACTAAATGAATACGAGTGAAATTATGTTGGGTGACATTTACGCTCACTGTGTGCATATTTTTACCCAACATAACGAATAACGAATTAATGTTGAGGAGGCAACAAAAAAAAAATATTTGGGTGGAGAAGATGAAGATTGATGTTATCCAATGAGAAATTAAGTAGTCTTTGTATGCCGTTAATTAGTTATGTATTTCGTTTTCCCTACAGATTTGTATTTTAGAAAATTAGTGTACTTATTAGTCATTTTGCAGTTGGGTAATATAGTCTTTCAATAATTCAAATGTCTGTAGGGTGAACTAAGAAAATTATAGGGTGACAATAGCTGCACCCATTTTTCAATTAGAGATTCAGAGCAAAAGTAGAATTAGAAAATTAAATATAAATTTTAGATACTGATATATTTAGAAATTTGTTGGCTTATTTAGCACTCTTTACAAAAATAATAAGCAAAGGGGATGAATTAATGGACAAAGGCTTCTTTTTTTTTGGTTGGAATAGAATTTATTTAATGGATTAAATTATGTTTAGTCCATGTACTATGACCCTTTTTTCATTTCAGTCCCTGACATTTTCAATTAATCTGAAATGTCACTAACGTCAAAATTTCCGTCTGATTGGTCCCTCCCGTCAAATTAAGAGGTGGCCTTAGGTGAAATGTCCAATATACCCCTCCGTTATTTTTTTTTCTTTTTAATTTCTTTTTCCTTTTTTATTTTTCATTTTTAATTTCTTTTTTTTCCTTTTTCCTTTTTTCTTTTTCCTTTTTAATGACCATCGTATCCTGCTGCATCGGTAGCGCCACGTCGGCGAACCAATCCAGATCGACGCGAAACCCCAATTCTTGTTCTCCATGCCGACGGTCCTTTTTTTTCTTTTTTCTTTTTCCTTTTCCTTTTTTTATTTTTATTTTTTCCTTTTTAATTTCTTTTTTTCCTTTTTCTTTTCTTTTTTCTTTTTTCTTTTTCCTTTTTAATGACCATCGTATCCTGCTGCATCGATAGCGCCACATCGGCGAACCAATCCAGATCGACCATCACTATTCTTCTTCTTCACTTCTGGTTTTGATCAACTTGGCCATCAAAAACCATCATTTCAACCAGACCCAAAATCCAAATCACCATTTTGAGCAAGACCCAAAAACCTCAGGGTCTGAAAAAATGGTAGTTTTCAATGAAAAGCTTCCAAATTGAGGCTTGATGTGGAGAGAGAAAGTAAGATTTGAGTGGGAGAGAGAGTAGGCTGTGAAAACAAGAGGGGAGTTGTTTAGTGACGAATTTCCGAGCTGATTGGGATCTGTTTGTGTTTGGGAGATGGCGTCGGCGACGATGGAGGCGAGGGCGGATCCCAACAGAGGGAGATGGCTTCAGAGAAGGTGAAGAAGTGATCGATTAGCTCCTAACCTCTTGCTTTTGCTCGATGTCCATCTCTGCACCGCCAAGCTAGGTCTTTGCTGGGTTTGGTTTCAATTTGGGGAGAGAAACAGATGGGTTGTGGAGTTTGATCAGAATGGGATTGGTGGGTTGAGGAAGGAGAAAGTAGGCAAAATGAAAAGAAAAAAAAGGAAAAATAAAAAAGGAACAAAAATTAAAAAGGAAAAAAAAAAGAAATTAAAAAGGAAAAAGAAATAACAGAGGGGTATATTGGACATTTTACCTAAGGCCAACTCCTAATTTGACGCGGGAGGGACCAATCAGACGGAAATTTTAACGTTAGGGACTTTTCAGATTAATTGAGAATGTCAGGGACTGAAACAAAAAAAGGGTTATAGTACATGGACTAAACATAATTTAATCCTTATTTAATCATAGAGGAATTAGACCTCTGAAGATAATACATAATTTAGCCATGAAGGGCTATTATATACCCAAACATGGAAGTTAGGGGACATGAGTGTATATTTAGCTACCAAATTTGACACCTGATTACTTTCACGGGGTGAGAAAACACACTCAATTACATCAAAATAAGAAAATAGAGATTTAACTACAGTCAATAGAGCTCCATCAACAGCCCAATTTTCATCTGTAGAGTTAAGGAAGTCTACTACCTGTTTGGCATCCAGCTCAAGCAATACATGAGTGTACCCTCCATTCCTTGCTAAATGAAGACCTAAAGATGCAGCATATAGCTATGTTGCCCTTGGAGAGAAATTTTCAGTTAAACCTTTGACAGCAACAAGTAAAACAAAACCATCCCAACGGTGAATCACAACCCCTAAGCCCCTACCCCCATTTTTCATATTAACTGCACCATCAACATTGATTTTCACAAAAGGAAAACAGGCTTCACCCATTTGGGACATGTAGAGTGAGATGGCTGCAAGTTTCTTTGCTGCCCAACAGGTAAGATACTCCCAATATTGGCACTAGCAAAGTCGTCCATCAACCTATAAGCTAATGGTAAGACCAATGGAGCAGCAACCAACTTATTGCAAATATTATAATCATTCCGGGCATTCCAAATACTCCAACTAATATAGACCAAAAGTAACATTTCTGAAGATATTTACTATATACTAAATGTCCTACATTGTTCATAAGCACTGTTCACCTTAAAAAGAAGGTTTTACCTCAGCTTTTGACTGAAATTATAATTCTGCCATATATATATATATATATATATATATATGTATATATTACCAATTCTGCCATACCCTTTAATTTTTTAATTTTTTTAACGGATAACAATTTTGTTTTGTATTTGTAAATTTCTACAAATCATGAAAAAAGTTTATTTTTTGTTGTATCACATTTGTTGCTAATCTATTATTAACAATAAAACAAATCATATTCTAAGTAGCACCGATATTTTTAGATTGTGAGTTTTCATCTATTACATATGAAACTTGAAAAAATAAAAATAAACCTGGAGGATCGCGCGGATCAATTTACTTGTTAGATTCTAATGAGAGTTATTTTGTAGACAAAATTGCATTGTGAAAAAGCAACTTTAAATTGCTTTTGACTATGAGGGAGTAATTCAGAGCACCGCCGTGCACTTGCACCAACACAAATAAATGGTTAGATTGCATTACATACACTTTTTATTTATTAAAAATAAAGTTGATAATAAATATCAAGGGTTGAGATTATTTTATAAGGGTTGGGTCACTTACACCGTCGATGCATAAAATAATTTCCATTTGACTGCATGGCCACATAATGGAATAGATACATCATTCATCGTGGAACATGGTGCTTAGTATGCTGCCCCAGTTTCGATCAATCATTTCCTCCTTTTCTTTTGCAATGGTCCCTCTTCAGACTTTAACTTTATAATCATATAATGCAAGTTCCCACTATTTCTATACAAATATTCAAAAGTCTAGGTTGACAATAGTTTGAAAAACTTCTCGTCTTCTCTTCTTCCTAACCATGGCAAAGAGCCCAGAAACGTCACATTCTCATCGCATATACGAGGAACGAAAAGAGAAACTCGTGTCTTCAAAAGACGGGAAACAATTCAAAAGAGTCGCAAGGTTTCTTAAACCCTGTGCTCCGAATTCGAGCGAAGCAGTGGGACCTTCAAATACTCCATTGTTGTCTGACGTCTTTCCTCACAGTCTTCAACAATGGCCGTCCACGGTTGTGTTCCCAGGTTGCAAGAAGCCCCAGAAAAAATGGGTGGAGTGGATTGATAGGCTGGCCGGAAAGTACTGTACTATTTGGAACCAAGCTGGGATTTGCGATGCTATTATGAGCTCGAAATATGAGACCAACTTTAACAAGGATTTGGTGCTGGTTTTGGCTGAGTTTTGGTGCTCGGAGACTAATACGTTCGTGTTTGATTGGGGCGAAGCGACGATCACAATGGAGGATGTGATGGTTCTAGGTGGGTTTTCGGTTCTGGGTAAGCAGGTGACAAGGCCCATTAATGGGGTGTTGATGGAAACAGTGGAGGAGATGGAGAAGAAGAAGACGGAGCTGACTAGAACTCCGGCGAGGAAAGCTTATCATTTAAACTGGATGACGCATTTTATGAAGCTTCAGGACTACAAGCATGAACATGTGGCATTCCTGTCTCTGTGGTTGGCAAGGTTCGTCTTTCCTTCTCTTCCTGAAGACAGCTTAGGCAAACATGTGTTTCCCATTGCTGTTCTTTTGTCACAGGGCACTAGAGTTGCTCTGGCTCGTGCAGTTCTTGCAGGGCTTTTCAGAGATTTAAGCTTTTTGGAAAACCAAGCAATTAAGGGTGAGGAGATGATCTCTGTTTGGAGCCCATTTCAGCTGTTGCAGTTGTGGGCGTTGGAGAGGTTTCAGGGTGTGCTTAAGAGTCCACCAAAGAGACTGAACCCCGGTGAGCCTAGGGCGGCTCGGTGGAACAAAGTGAACATTAAGATTAGTCTTCCTGATGTGAGGAGAGAGGTTAACTTGGCTAAGAATTTTCGGTGGCGGCCTTATACTGCTGATCTGACCAATTGGCTACATGGTTCTTACTACCAAGCTAAGGAACTGTGCTTTTATGATAAAACTACGGACCAGAATTTGCAGTCTTATGTTAAATGCTTGTGTTGTGCTGAGTTGGTTGGAGTAGAAGATTGTAAGGAGAATTATTTGCCGCACAGGGTGGCAATGCAGTTTGGAATTGATCAAGACCTTCCTGGGGATCCTGTTGAACGCTCAGGGTTGGATTGTAACTCGGGCACTACCGATGTTCGTTTCTTTCTTCCAGGACGGTCCTTTGGGCCGAGTGTAACAGCTAGGTACTCATATTGGTGGGAAATATATAAGTCTGCTCGCGCGGATGCAATCAAAGATGATGTCAAAGTGGCTGAAAAAAAGATTAAGGAGAAGAGTCATCATCACTCCACGGAAGAGAAGAATTTGAAGGCGCATAAGGCATCTAGAAAAGCTTTATCAAAGTGTGAACTTGAAAAGAACCACTTCTGTGCCGTGCCTAGAGTCTCAAGAAAATCCAATTGTGCTGTCAGGACACAACCATCAGCCACTGCTCAATTTCCCAAGAAGGTCAAGAAAGATTTGTCCCTAAATCATAGAGGTGGTGGCGATATTCCTCTGTCGAAACAAAGGGGACTTGTGGAAAAGAGACCGGCTTGTCTCCGTAATGCTTCGACAACCAGGAAATCCACAAAATATGTTTCCTCACAGTCACGTAACCCAAATGAAAATATGAAGAAACGGAAGCTGGCTACAACAACTGAAGAGTTTCCTGCTAAGAAAAGAAATACTAGCGAGTATGGCAAAAATCTTTGGAGGGTTGCTACAAAAGGGACGAAGAATAGTGATATTGCAAATGTTCAAATTAATGTCAGGATAACGCAAGAGCATCAAGTGAGAGCTAAAGTATCAGACAAAGGTTCTGCAAAAGGTGGGAAGAAAGCAATGGCTGACGGGTCTCTGAAGAAACCCATGGGGGTTGATGGCCATAAAGTGAAACAATCTGAAAGGTGTGCTGCAAAAGGTGGGAAAGAAGCAATGGCTGAAAGGACTCTGAAGAAACCCATGGAGGCTGATGGTCATAAAGTGAAACAATCCAAAAGGGGTGCTGTGAAAGAAGTAAAGAGAACGATGGAGAATGCTAGAACTAGACCTCAGAAAGAAGGATTACTGATGAGGGTTCAGAATCTGGAGAAAATTGTGGGGATATAGATGTTTAGAAAACAAACTAAGGTGTGCCAATCTGTTAGGTGGATTAATATCCGTATAAATTTTTCTCTCTTGGTTCACTTATTAGTATCTTTGTAAGTACTAGTCACTTCAAGGGTCTTTTGTAAACTGTTTATGACCAGTTGTTGGAGTTGGTACAAGATAATCTCTTCTAGATCTATCTTAGTGTCTATGCTTCTTGCTACTGACTGCTTGCCCAGGAACCTGTTAGAATGAGGAGCTATTCTTTGACCAATTAGGTGTGATCTTTTGAGGATGAATCAGTGCTTAACTCTAACTTGAAGCTTAGTGTATGCTTCTGTTCTGGCTAGCTGAACACTTACAATCAGAAGCTGTTTTTTAGCCAATTAGTTAATACACTTTTTTATGATGGTATTGATGTGATCACAAATGCTGTCTGGTATGATTTTTATACATTGGTTCATATAGTTGTTGCCAATGTTGTGTTGGATAGCAGGTTCGATTCTTTTTTAGCAGAGAACAACAGAAGCCAATGAATATGATTGAGCGCCTTTTGCAGCTGCTCTCATTCTCTTGGTGAAATTTCAAAATTTTATCTTTACCCCAAAGGTGAGCTGACCTTCTCTTCATTAGTTCATTAATTCATTTAAGTTCACACCATAGCATTTGTTTTGTTCAATACACGCATATGACAAATTCCAACATATCCACTGCTTGAACTAGGAAGAGAGAATCCGATTCTCTGAAACCCTGGAATCCTATAGAACAGAATGAGAATAGAAGGAAAAGTATGGGCTTACCTTTTTGTAATTTTTCTTTAATTGCAAATGACGAAAGTTAACGCTGTTAAATTCCTAATAGTGGAAAACAACGGTACATTATTTGCGGGACATAATAGAAATAGGGGTTTTGGGGACAATAGATTCCCTCCCACTGGAGAGGAAACGATTAGGGGGATCACCAATTCTCTTTAACCTTGTATCAATTTTTTCACAGCTCTCGTAAAGCGATATGTGTTTTTGAATTTAACTGGGTGTTAAACCGTTAAGCTCCATACCAATTTTATTTTTCAATAAAATAAAGGAGGGTGGAAGTACTCAATTTTACACGTCTTATGTTAAGTAGCACGTGCTTTGGAGTTGGTTGGACTAGAAAATGGTAAAGACTAAAGAGAAGTTTTTTTTTTTTTCGATGACTTGGTAAAGAGAAGTATTTGTCACACAGGGTTGCAATGCAGTTTGGGATGGATCAAGACCTTTTCCCAGTGAATTCATAGGATCATATCCTACCTCATCGATCAATATTCCAGCAACAGAAGGATTTCCTGCTAAGACAAAAATTGCGGCTTGTTTTTTTGGTTAAACCAAGGTATCTCCCACCCGTAGGTAAGGACTAATCCCTCTCGAGCCGGGTTGGACCCCATTTAGGGGGGAAGCTCTCCCAATACTGGCTGCTCCATTCACAAGGCTCGAACTTGAGACCTTACTTAAGGGAAACAAGCTCCTTACCACTTGAACCACCAAGCATTGGTCATTTGAAAAATGGTCATCTGAAAAATGTAAGTAAAGACGCTTTTAGGATGGAGCATAAAAGTCATATTATGGGAGCTGAAGTAACACAAAAAGGTTCTGCAAAATAGGGAAAGGTAGCAATGACCGAATGATTTCCTAAGAACCTAATGGAGGCTGATGACCACAGAGCAAAACAATGCAAAGAAGTTGATATGGAAGAGATCAATAAAACAATTCCTAAATGGTTTATTAAGTTTCCAAGAGAGTTTGATGACCATACGAAGAATGCTGAAAGTAAAACTCTAAAGAAATTGAAGTTAATTATTGGAGTAAATCCTGAATGAGAAAGTAAATTATGGGACGCAAAAAAGAAACAAAATCCAGTATATGCACTTTTGGATGGTTTCATATCGCTTCAGTAAGCCCAGTATCGTTTGATTTAGTGGCATAGTCTCCCCTTCGTATGTGGGAGGTTGTGAGTTCGACTCACGAAAGACTAGTTGTAGCATTTGACTTGTTTATCTGATCAAAAAAAAAAAAAAAACATATCGCTTCAGTGAAATTTAATGCTTTTTTCTTTCGTATGGTCTATTTATTAGATTTTTTTACTGTATATCAATGGTGCATCTTGTTTCTAGGTGTTGCCAATTACAATGAGAGGTGGTCATCTGGCCATTTTAGTGCTTAAGCTTTTGAAGATACAATAGTGTTTGTGCTTCAGGCTAGTTGAATTTGTTGTACATTTATGAAGCTTCTCTTTGCCAATTTACTGCTTTTGCTTTATCATTTATGCATTTGCTCTTTTTTTTTTTTTTTTTTTTGGAAATAAGGGCTGGTGCAGCTGCCCTCAAGCCTTCATTAATGAAACTGCTGAAAACAATGGAGGGGACATGAAGCCTAAACCCTGAACAATTAGTAACAAGAGAACATCCCGAATAATAGCAGGAGCCTCCACTAATCCTATATATACATGCATTTGCTCTTATGATTAGTATGAATATGCATGTATATATAGCAAATTATGAGCACATTACAATTCCAATATTTTAGTATCCCAACTGATGTTGCACTGTTTCATTTGTTTTACTGGGTCTATTGCTAACCTTATTTATTTTTAACAGATAAGATATTGTCATATAAAATGCCACATCACTGGATAAGCAAATCCTGAAGAATTTCTTGGTGCCGCTACTATTATTGGTTACCATATATAATTTACAGCGCCGGCGGTTGCTGTAAAGATAGACAAAAATGGTTGGAAATGCAAGATCGACCTTGTCCAATTAAAGAAGGTTAAGTTTTGGCATGAAAATAATAGCAAGTTTTAGTTTTGGCCTGCCATGTTATCAACACAAAATCCAGATTTTAATTGTTCAGATAATGAAAAGAAGTAGTTAAACAAAATGTGAATTCCTACCTGTCCCTCTTTATTTAGAAAACTTGACTGAGTCTTTTTGGCTGTCCGAACTAAATGGTTTGGAAATGAAGGTGAAGCAAAATGAAGAATGCGAAGAATATCGAGCTTCTGGTTCTTGAAAGACCAGAAAGCATTCTGGTTTTTCCTGAGCCAAGGCGAATCGATATCCATTTCCAAAATATATCAAATTGTATTGTGTACACTTGTTTTTTCTTGGGGTTGAATTAAATCCAACATTTGTGTTGTTACATGATATTCCCAAGTTTTTTTCCAAGATCAAGCACGTAAGACTTGGATGAAAAAAATTTGAAGGTGCTGTGATCGGATTGAAGTTGAGGACATGATGAGTTGTTTCCGATGTTGCATGTCTGAAGAGAAAATCGCTAGGAAGTCATTGAAAAAGAGCATAAAGGAATACCATGACACAAAAACCTTGAACTCATTTGCTAACATCTCCTTCAAAACTGGTAAATTCTTTGAAACTTTCTCTGTCTAATTAAATTTACAAAAATTACGAAAAAAAAAAGACTTCTTTCAATTATAAAGAATAACATCTCCTTTTTTAGTTTATGTCAAAGTTTTCCAATTTGTGATTAGAATTGTCTATCTTTTGAAAGCTAGACCAGCATAAATAATTAAATTTCTATAGATAGACTTTTTTTTTTCCTTTGGACAATCTATATAAAATATAGATTACTAGAAAGTCACTTGGCTAGCTTATATGAAGTAGCTAGTTCAATTCTGCTGTCCTCCAATAAGTTTTTGAATGTTAACCTTGAACATATTTACACTGTAGATAGCAGCAGGAGAAAGTATATTACCGATGAAATAGCAAAGATTGGCAAAGGAAATATTTCTGCTCGGATTTTTACTTACCGTGAACTATGTGTTGCAACTCAAAATTTTCATCCTGAATATTTGCTGGGCGAAGGTGGTTTTGGAAGAGTTTACAAAGGCCACCTTGAATGCACAAACCAAGTATTGTTTCTATCCATATCCTAATTAATTTCATCCTTTATTTCATCAATTCCCTCTTCTTCTTCTTTTTTGACTGGAAATTCCCTCTTCTAAATAGGTTTTGTTTTAACTAACCCATTTTGTTTAGGTTGTTGCTGTTAAGCAATTAGACAGGAATGGATTCCAAGGAAATAGAGAATTTCTTGTAGAAGTTTTGATCTTGAGCCTTCTTCATGCTCCTAACCTTGTCAATTTGGTGGGATATTGCGCCGATGGTGATCAAAGAATTTTGGTGTATGAGTACATGGCCAATGGATCCCTAGAAGATCATCTTCTTGGTATGCACCACATTAATTCGTTGTTCTTTTTTTTTTGGATATACACATTAATTCGTCGTTCAAAATGTGACTATTCTAGCTATTTTCAATGTCTTGTAGTGAATAATTTTGTGACATGTGCTTGTATGTGTATTATAACATGCGTTACTTTTTTTCCTCAGATTTACCTCCAGGAAAAAAACCCTTGGATTGGGAAACTAGGATCAAAATAGCTACTGGAGCAGCAAAAGGACTTGAATATCTACATGAACAAGCAAATCCCCCTGTCATATACCGCGATTTCAAAGCTTCCAACATACTGTTAGATGAAAACTTCAATCCGAAACTCTCTGATTTTGGTCTAGCAAAGCTTGGTCCAACTGGGGATAAGAGTCATGTGTCGACCAGGGTTATGGGAACCTATGGATATTGTGCTCCTGAATATGCTCTCACGGGCCAATTGACAACAAAATCCGACATTTATAGCTTTGGAGTTGTGTTTTTGGAGATAATCACTGGGAGGAGAGTTATAGACAACAACAGACCAACTGAAGAGCAGAATTTGGTTACTTGGGTATGTCAAAGCTCTATATATTGCAATTACTGTTAGTATTATACTATCATTCTCTAAGAGTCTAAACTTTTGAAGTGTAATGATTGTTTTAACATTATATCAGAGTCTTGATAAGTCGAGGTATTGTTTTTAAACCTCCGAGTTTAATTCCTCGTGAGGAAGTCAGCTTGATATCCATTGTGAAGTCGGTTTCCAAACAACTTAAGCTTTTGAGGTCTAATAGGTCATATACTTGTGCAGGCACAACCATTGTTTAAAGACAGAAGAAAATTTGTATTGATGGCAGACCCATTGCTACAAGGGAAATACCCCATAAAAGGACTTTACCAAGCACTTGCAGTTGCAGCTATGTGTCTCCAAGAGGAAGCTGCAACTCGGCCTCTGATCAGCGATGTTGTAACAGCTTTAGAATTTTTATCAGTAGATAACCTTGGTGAAGGGGGTAATGAAAATATGGAGAATGACGGTGCAGATGAAGGTACTAAAGAAGAATGAGAAGATATGGTAAATGAAAAGCCTATGACATAGTTAATGTTTCCTGAGAAATGTATTGTGCATGTTGTAGCTAGCTAGGCTGCTTAAAAATCAATACCCCATTTCACCATTGTTTCAAATATCACTTATTTATCTCTTCTCATTTCCTTTTGCATGTTTGTGTTAAGCTTACAGTTTACACGATTAAAATTTTCACAATTAATCTTGGCAAGACTAGAATTGTAATGAAAAGAACCATCACAAATAATGTTAGGTCATGAAGGATGAGGAACTTCAACAAGTTGTAGTTTGTTCAAGAACGCTGGTGGCAAATCCATAATGGATCGACTTGATATCAAGTGTGTTTTGGGCTGACCTAGATATTTTATTCGATGCTTTAGCTAAAAAAAAAAACCAAAGTAACTTATCTAAAATATAGAGAAGATATAAACAAAAAAAAAAATCATGAAGATCTGAAGATTCGATTACCTACTACCCACCATGTAATCGATTTTTTTTTTTTTTAGAGAATAAATAATCTATTAATAACCAAACAGGTTACAAAATTTCAGACCTTCAATGAGAGGGACTTACATGAGCTAAAAAAACTCAACCCCACCCAAATTAACCTATAACCAAACCTATGTATAACGATACAACCCCGCCACCAACATTAAGATGAACTGTTTCCACCCGTTCGGACACCGCGTCCCAAAACAGCCAGACCACGTGTAAATGTGATTCACCATCACGCTGATAACCAGAAAGCACTGCCAAAAGACCAGACCCACCAAAACGACCAAGACACCAAACAATGGCATCGACACTCCCCAGAAACACCTAAACTCTCGCTCACAAGAGGAGGAGGGACTTATTCCTAACTAAAAAACCACCAAAACCAAACAGCAAATAACTAAAAAACAGTACACAAATCAACACCAGAGAGGCTCAAGAACATAGGCCCAGCCCAAAGACCACCACCCCCAGCAAAGGGCAAGCACGGCAGGCAAACCCTCCTACTACCAGCGAGCCCCAACGCCACCACGCCGTCTCCACGCATCAAAACTGCACCTCGCTGAATTCCTCCGCAGCTGCACCGCCTTGACAAGCCGCAAACAGCCCCTGCATCAAGCGGACGACCTCAAACAGGTCCAAAGCGGAGACCGCGACAGATCCCTTTCGGGATCGGCACCTCCTCGTTCAGATCTGATCAACCACAGCCTAAAAAGCAGGGTCGATGACATTAGAAACCACCGCCGGAACTCCAAGTTCCGTTGCTGCACCTCCAATGTCGTCACCTCGATCCGATAGAGACAGATCGAAAACGATCCGCCCAAACAGGAAACGATGACCCATCCACCTTCCCAGAGCCACACCGCTGCCTTAAGCCCCCTCCACTACTCAAAAACACCATCCTCTCTCGGGCCGGAACGCAGTGGCTGAAAAGCGAGCTACATTCGGCTGGGAGATAGCACACTCACAGTCAGTTTTTTTCCTCCTTCGTGTGTGCGGCGGCTCCCAACGAGAGAGAGAGTAAAAAAAGACCCCTTAGAAGTATCACCATGTAATTGATTTCTTAAAGGAATAATGAGAGAACTGACATACTTTTTATCGGTGTCCCTTGACAACACAACCGTGTTGTATTTTGAATAAAGGAAAATAGAAAATAAAATGGATGTGTTAGCTTTTCAGTTCACAATTTTAGTTTTGATGAAAATAAATTTACAAAAATTTCTATTGAAACTTAAGTTATCAAATAAAATATCAATAAATATTGGTAAATACCTATATAAAAATACTAGCTGTAAATATATTTTGGATATCACTCAAATATCAGTAGGGTCAAGTTAGAGAAATCTTGGTAGTTTCAAATAAATTTCAACTCTTGCTTTTAATCAATGTTCTAAAAAACTGCCGCCCATGCCGCCTAGGCGCTGGGCGGTGGCAGACCGAGGGGATTATTGGCTAAACAGCGCTCTTAGGCAGACTGGATTTAGGCAGCCTGGGCGGTCTGGGTGGCTAGGTGACTAGGTGGGTTTCAATTTTTTTTTTCTTTTTGCGACATCTAAACCCCAAATCAATGAGACCTAATCTGCTAAATGCATAAACCATTCGATCCCCAAAACTCCTATTCGCTCTCCCTACCAAGCCACCACGCCTTCACCGCAGCTCCCCCGAACCACCGCAGCTCCAATGCTTTATCTCGGCCTCAGACTCGCTTTGTAATGTGCACCGCCTTCAATCTCCAACTCTATAAGTCCCTCTGCTCCCTTGAATTGGAAGTTTGAATTAGTATTTCACTATTTTGGTTAGTGGGTAGTTGGGTACTGAATCTATTTTGGAATTTGGATGCATGAATTGGGGTTGAACTATTGGAAAATTTGAATTTTGAAGAGAAGAATTTGTTCTTCAGTTCTTCGTTCTTCACTTCTTCATATCTGCTAGTGCTAGTTCTGTTAATGCTCTGTGGCTCTGCTATTTCAAATTGATCAATTCTGTTCTTGAGTTCTTGTTATTTGTTATTTGTTAAGGACAATAACTTTAGGTGCAAAGGTATCCAAAATTCCAAATACATGACAGGTCTGTTGTTAGAAGTTGAGGATGCTAAATTGATTTAGAAGCTATGCATTCTGTTCAGATTTAGAAGCTAAATTGATGCGCTATGCATTCTGTTCAGATTTGGAGGCACTCTTTTCAATTTATATGCATAATTGTTTCCATGCATTCTGTTCAAATTTAGAAGCTAAATTGGTGCATTCTGCATTATGTTCAATTTATATGCATAATGCATTATGTTTCGATGCATTCTGTTCAGATTTAGATGCATTCTGCCACTAATACATGTGTTTTCACTTTTCAATTTTCACTATCCATTCTGCCACGATGAGTTTCTTGGGCCTATTGTTAAATGTTAATGCATTTTGCCATGTTGTAAACTTGTAATGAAGCAAGATTATTTTTGTTTCATTGTTTGTTTTTTAATAGGAGAAAACTTAATGGCATCGTCCGGAGGATCTAATGCTACTATTACTACGAATCAAGTTGATAGATCATTGAGGCGTGGGTCAACCAATGCTGGATGGGACTTTGTGGTGTTGGCGGATCCACACAACTTAGATAAATTAAAGTGTAAGTTGTGTGGGAAGTTAGTTAGTGGTGGAATGCATAGGATGAAGCAACACATTGCCAACATCAAGGGAGATGTTGCCGCATGCAAGAATTGTTTGGATGTCGATAAAGCTAAATGTATAGCCGCAATAGAAGGAGCAAAAATTAAGAGAAAGCAGAAGGATATGCATGAGAAGGAAGTGAGGGAAGAAGTTGAAGTTTCTCAATCACATGATGTAGAAGATGTAGAAATTGAAGGGCCAAGTTTCTCAAGAAAAAGGCCGCACTTTCTTCGGCCTATAGACAAGTTTGCATCTTCAATCACTCCTGATTCTTCAATTGATCGAAGCAAGAGGATGCGTCAACAAAACATTAATGATGTCATTTAGAAGGAAAGAACACATAGTGTGCATCAATGGTTGGCTAGGTGGGTTTATGAAGCCGACATTCCTTTTCATGCCATTGACAATGATAGCTTTAAAAGATTTGTCAAGGCGGTTGGTCAATTTGGGCCAGGTTACCGACCTCCAACTCAATACTAACTAAGAGAGCCGTTGTTGAAGGAAGAGGTTGAGAGGACAAAAAACTCACTCAAGAAGCAAGAAGAAGAGTGGACAAAGAATGGTTGCTCAATTATGACGGATGCTTGGAGCGACCAAAAAAGAAGAAGCATTATGAACGTATGTGTCAATTGCAAGGAAGGCACTACTTTTCTTTCTTCAAGGGAAGATTCTTTGCAATTACACACCGGAGCCTACATCTTTTGAATATGTAGACAATTGCATTGAAGAAGTTGGGCCACAAAATGTAATTCAAGTAGTGACGGATAATGCCACTAACAATATGGCGGTGGGGAATTTGTTAAAGATAAAGAGGCCAAATCTATTTTGGACTTCATGTGCCACTCATACATTGAATCTCATGCTTCAAGGGATTGGTAACCAACCAAAATTCAAAGGAGTGATTGAGAAGGCAAAGACATTCACTATCTTTGATGAGGAATCATACAAAGAAAAGAGACATAGTGAGACCGGGAGTCACTAGATTTGCTACCTCGTTTCTAACTTTGCAAAGCTTGATGGACAAGAAGAGTGAATTGAGGTGCATGGTTGCTTGTGATGATTAGTCTGCTTGCAAACATTCTAAGAGTGCTAAGGGGAAAGTGGCATATAATACTATATTGAATGCCTCTTTTTGGAATGGGTAACACTTTGCTTGAAAGCGTTTGCTCCTTTATTTAAGGTGCTTCGCCTTGTGGATGGGGATAAAAAGCCATCAATGGGCTTTTTGTATGGAGAATTACTCAAGGCAAAGAAGACATTAAAGAGGCATTCAAACATCAAGAGGCCAATTATGGGCCAATCATAGAAATTATTGATGACAAAGCTCGTGGTTGTCTTGATAGTCCATTACATTTGACGGCTTACCTCTTGAACCCTTATTACTTCTACAAGGATGAAGACATACAGTATGATCAAGTTGTCATGGAAGGGTTCTTACTTTGTGTTAAGAAGTTTTTTCCCGATGACCTTGAGACCCAAAATGTTGTGGCAAATGAAGAGTTGTTGATGTATAAGAGCAAAGGAGGTGGATTTGGAAGAGCTTTAGCTAAGTTGGGATGTGCTAAAAATGATGACAAGTATGATCCGGGTAAGAAACTAAGACTATTTCATTATTTTGTGAAAACTACTAAGCATGATATTAATTTTGTTTACTTTTTAACTTATAGTTTTGTTTGTGCATATGTAGTTGGATGGTGGTCCAATTATGGAAATAGAACACCCAAATTGCAAAAAATGGCTAGAAGAATACTCTCTTCAACTACAAGTTCATCCGGGTGCGAGAGAAATTGGAGTACTTTTGAGGGAGTAAGTGTTTCCTCTCAAATGCCTAGAACAACACTCTCTTCAAATGGTTGACTTGTTACTAACTTACTAATATTTCTTTTCTTTTTTTGTTTTATGTAGATCCATTCAAAGAAAAGGAATAGACTAGATGTTTCAAGGTTTAACAATCTACTCTATGTCCAATTCAATGCCAAGATCATCAACAAAAAAAGAAGGGCTCAAGAGTTGGGTGTAGATGTGCTACTTGGTAATGAAGCTAGTAGGGCTCAATGGTGGATTGTTGATGGTGGTAATGAAGAAGATGACTTAGATATTACTAGTGAAATGGAGGGAGAGGCTTCAGGAGTGGATAGTGGGCCTAGGAGAAGCTCTAGAAATGTAGAGGTAAGAGAACTTCATGATGAAGATTTTGTATCGGATGAGGACACGGAAGAGGAGGGAGAAGAAGAGGATGTTGAGTTTGCGTCCAATACCGAAGGAGTCTTGGATGGATATGGAGAAGAAGAGTTAGAGGTTTAGGCTTGCAATTGTTTTATGACTTTATCACTTTAGTCTTTATGTATGCTTATTTAGAACTCTCTCAAAATTTGAATATTCTAGGTGCAATTTTATTACTCTTTGAGTCTTTATAAGTTTATATATTTTTAATTACATAAATAAAAGCTATAAAAATTAAAAAATACAAAACCGCCTGGGCGCTCCTCCCCAGCCCACTGTCCGACTAGCGCCTAACGATTTTTCGAACCTTACTTTTAAAGACCATGTGATAGATAAGTACGTTTGGCAGCATTTGGGAGAAAAACTTGGATAAAGATGTCTTGCCATGTGGATAGTAGCGCCATCTAATCAAAATCTAAGAATTCACATCTATTTATTTGAAATGCCTTACTTTCAGGGCTGGTCCTGAGTCTTTCAAGAATTATCTTGGGCCCCTAACGTGCATATTAATATAAGTCTTGCAAATACTCTTTGATTCACAAGATTTGTCAGAGATCGTGTGCAATAAGATATATATAAATTCATGTTTCAAAATTTATTGAGGATTAACACAACTATATATAAATAAAGGGTTAAATACTGTTTACTCCATGAACTTTCAGGGAAAAAACTGGTCAATCCCTCCTGTTTTAATTTCACACGTTTACTTCCTTATCTCTCAATTTTTGACCAATAGGTCTATCCGTTAACTTTCTGTCCAAAAACTCTGTTAAATTGGTGACGTGGCAATCCTTCCACGTCAAAAAGTCTATTATACCCTCACTTTTTTTTATATTTCTTTTAATTATATATATATATATATATATTTTATCTCTTCTTTTTCCTTCTTTCAGCTCTCTCTACTCCAGATACCTCCCTCCATCTCCTCTGCAACCTTCCTCTTCTCCTTCAAGTCTGAGACTTGTCCAATCTTAACAACATGTCATCCTCGTCAATTCCTGCCCTCACCGTAATCTCTCTTGATCCTCTCTGCACTCTCTGCACTTTCCCAAGCTCATGACACAATCTGCATCGTCAGCGCCGGCATCAGCGGGGCTGTCTAGCGAAGCCTGTTCCCCTCTAATACTCCCCTCGCCGCCACTATCCTTAACACTTCCTATGCCCCCCTTTCTTACATGTCTCTCTTTCTACCAAAACTCATATATAACTCCAGTAACCCATCCCCACAGCTCTCACCAATCTCCATCTCTGACCTCCCTCATTCCGCCCAAGATCCAATCCCTCAACTCCATTTCAAATTATTTTCAGCCAACACCGCTGCCGTCAAATCGATTTCATATTCTGGAGCAATTTTCAATTTCAATTTCATCGCTCCCCTCACTCTCTTCCTACTCATTTCCCCATCCAATTCTATATTCCTCTGTTTCTACAATTCACTACTAAGCAACCCATCATCACTCAAACAAAATTAGCCTCACTGCCTCAAGCTCATAACAAGTTCTACAGAGAGAAAAAAAAAATAAAGAGAAACATTCATCTTCCTCTCTCTCTCTCTCTCTCTCTTTTCTCTAACTAGTCAATTCACCGAGACCAATTCATAGCTCAAAAACGACAACCAACACTGCCTTCACAATTCACTCGCCATGCTTAAGCTTCGAAACCCTAGATTAACTGTGGAGGGAGAGGAGGTCAGAGTACTTAGACTGGTGGAGCTGGGCGGCGAGGACGAAGTTGATGGTGTCGATGGTGGGGTGGCAATTGGAGTAGATGGAGTGGCAGGTGTAGAGGGCGGCTTCTTCGTTGCTGCAGATGAAGAGCTTACAAGTCTTCTATGCCACAAGAGGCTGAGGAAGAAGATGAAAAGCACAACTCCACCACCATCGAACTCACCGAGGTGGGATAAGACCAAAAAAAAAAAATTGGGAATTTGTTTATGGAGAGAGATAAGAGAGGAAAAAGACATTTTTACATTTGATTTAATGTCAAATCTTAATGGATAGACCTATTGGTCCAAAATTGAGATATGAGGGAGTAGACGTGTGAAATTAAAAAGGGAGAGACTGAACTGTTTTTTCCCTGAAAGTTCAGGGAGTAAATAGTATTTAACCCATAAATAAAATACATATTTCAATGGAAGTATCAAACTCTACTGCACAATTTCAGCAACCAAAAAAACCTCTACTGTAAAACTCAGCAAAATTATAAACAAAATGTGTATTAGTATCGAGGGATAACCAAATTCATCAAAAAAAAAACATAATCTCTTTCTCATTCTGTATTAGATTCTAGAAAAGTAGATCAAAGACATACCTCTTATTATTATTATTATTATTATTATTATTATTATTATTTCAAAAATCCTAATTTCTGGAGATTGCAGTAAAGAAAGAATAAAAAAAATCAGAAGAAAAAACAATAGGGAAGAAAATATGATTAAGCAATGACTCGATGAACTTGTAAGGGAAGAGGGATTGAGAGATATGCAGGGAAAAATTGAGAAAAGAGCAGTCCCCAGATTTAGTGCCTTGGCAGCTTCATATTAAGTGGGGTAATTGCTTATATCGTATTTCTCAAATGTAATTCTGATCTTCACATATCTTTTGGGAAGGGAATTGCATTGCAGATGCATTAGCGAATTACAGTGCGACTTCTAGTGATCTGACTTGGTGGGACCTAGCTCCTCCTTTCATTGACAGATAATGTCAGAGTGACCGTTTGGGAATGTCGAATTTTTGTTTTTGTTAGTTATTTTTTCCTATAGCTGATTTCTGTTTGGTATGGGAGGTTTTGGTTTCTGTTCCCCCTCCCTTTGTATTTTTTCTTTCTTCAATAAATTCTCAAAGGTTAAGGTGGTGGCTCAAAAAAAAAAAAAAAAAAAAGAGGTTGTAAAGAAAGAGAAAAATGCCTAGAAGAGAAAACCTACTTTAATTCTATTTAATTAGAATTTCCTTGGTTCTTGATCAGTTAGTTTTTTTTTTCCTTGTCTCTATCACTGCAAAAATGACATCATATCATATACATATATATACTAAAATAATTTGAGATTTTAAATTTGGTGCCTTATTAGATCTGCGGCCCTGGGCTATTGCCAATGGTGCCCAGCAGCAAGGCTGGGCCTGCCTACTTTTGTATAGTAAAATATTGAAAACCTCTACTGTCACCCTTAATTTACAAATGATACTCATTAGCCAACCTTATTATTTGCATGCAGAGGCGGAGCCACATAGGGGCCTAGTGGGTCCCGTGCCCCACTGAGAATCATACAAATACAACTTAGATTACAAAAGTTACTAGTTGCCAATTTGGCAGAGTGGTCCTACAGCTTTTGTTGTGGCACTAGGTCCCTGGTTCGACTCTTGCAGTATACTTAACTTAGTTTTTTTTTTTTTTTTGGTATATAAAATGGACAATATATTAATCTCCATACATGCAATACAATACTAATATACAATACCTATGAAATCTCCATACAATACAATACTAATATACGTACTATATGCTTTCTTCTAACTCTTTTTTCTATACTTTTCATGTGGTTTTTACACCAATGAAATCTCGTCGAAGAAAATTACGTACCTGTTGTAATATATATATATATATATATATATATATTACATATACAATTTTTTTAATGTTTTGCTATAATTATTTATTTTTTTTGTGCCCTAGCAAACTAAAATTTCTGGCTCTACCACTGTTGGAGGTGAAAAATTCCGTAGAGGAGTTTGACCAAACAATTAATGCGGACTGGAGCGAGAGCTGACCTGGGAACAATCGAGAAGCTTCCCTCGAGCATTGACCTGAAATTTGACCGTCGGCTCGAGGAGGAGGGGGGGTACCTGCAGAAAACTCTCCGATGCCTAGGTCAGTATGTTTCTTAGTAGTGGAGTATTGAGAATCGGAATTCGATGAATTACCTGGACGTCGAGCCTCCTTTATATAGGCGATGACTTACTTCGGGAACAAGCCGCCATTATTTCTGCTTTAATGGCTGCATTTATTTACACACTTATAATGACAATTATTACTGCACTAATAACAGCTAATCATTGCGTACTTACTACCGTCATTCATTGCGTATTTATGATAGTCATTCATTATGCACTTATAATCATAATCATTGTGCGTAGTTATTGTCGTAATAATCCCCGCATTTATGACTGAAATTTAACGCCATACTAATTGCGGAGTTAATCGCCTTAATTGCAGGCCCAGCAGAATTTTCTCACTCCCACAGCCACTGTTTGCATGGATAGGTGTCCTTACCTAAGTCCTTCTCTACAATTGGGTTTGCAACCAGTATCATCATTTAAAGATTTGCTCAAATTTGAGATTTGTTGTTTTGTAGTGGGTATTAGGATTTGGTGGTTATGCAGTGGATACGTATTTTAACAAAGCACAAAAAAAAAGGGAATTAAATTGTATTAAACCAATAATTATGGTTCCACAACTCAAAATCATTCCAACCAAACCATATATGAAATTAATTTCTAGACTTTGTAGGCCATTGAAATATATTAAATATTTTGATGGGATACCATTGTAAGTCATTTGTACACTTTAAAATTAGAGGGCTGAAGTTGGCACCATTTTTTTTTTTTTAATCACATCCTCCTCCATGAGTAATTTATGAATGAACATGTCTCTGGAGAAGGGCGTGGTTTGTTATAAAAGTGGTGTCAATTTCAGTCCCTTCTAAGTAATAGGGTCTGGATCATGGGACATCATATTTTACATAATTTTTTTACACATTTTGTGAGCCATTAGATTTAAAAACGTTCAGTGGTGTGGATTTATTGTTTGAATGATGTCAACATAAGTACATAACACTAAGTGATGTGAAAAATGACATGGCATTACATATTTACAATAAAAAATTCTAATTTAATTAAAATTTTCTTTAAGAGGAAAAAAAAAATAAAAATTTGAGAAATAGTACAGTACACAATCAAACGAAAAGTTTAGCAATGGAAGATTGTGTATTATGGAGAAAACTATCTATTTAAGCCATACATGAAGATTGTGGGCATGTATGGTGATGGGTTAAAATTTCCTCACCAAGTATAAACTCCTTGAACAATGGCCAGAGTAGTGATGAAATTGCTGAGCTTCGATGACAGAAACTAATACAAGGGTTGTCAAACAAAGAGAAACTCAAGAATTTTGTTGCTATGTGTGATATTTTGGAAAGCATGAGAGGAACAACCATCGAAACGGTCTACATTGCAATGGGGTTATTGATTTCGGAACTCAGTGAATATCTATGGAAATGAAAGGTTTCTCTTTTAGTTTGCCGATCCTCATAAGATTGAAGCAAAGAATCTGTGATTGAAATACAAATTCATGAAGCAGCATATAGATTCTATAAAGAAAATGAATTTCGGAGAGATTTACAACAGTGTTGGAGATTGCTATCAAAGAAAAGCTACGACAGCATTAGATTCCAAAGCAGATTTTTGTGTTCACAGACATGGATTTCGACATGGCATTGTAAACTGATTGGTTTGATGATTATGCAAAAGCTCTTTATGATTAGAATTAAAGGACGGTATGTGTTTAATGTGCCAAACATGGTGTTATGGAATCTTAAGGGTTTCATTGCTAAGCCAATCCCCATTTATAGTTGGAGTGAAGCACCAATCTTAAGAGTTCCATTTCTGTCTCTCAAGAAAACTTGGAAAGTAATAGTCCGTTGAAGCTTCTCAATGTCGATGAGAGAGTACAACAGAAAATGCATCTCTCTTCACCTGAATTGGCGTTTGTTCTTCAGGCCCTTGCATCTATCCATCTTTTGAGCGAGATAAGGTTCTTCCTCTAACTTGAGATTCCTCTTAGGCCATGGTGAAGATTTGAAGAGATTTGGTTCAAGGCTCTCTATTCAAATAGAGCATGTGGGATTTGTAGTTTTCACACGTGTGGAGATATCTGTTATAGCCAGTTTTCTATTATAATTTAGTTGCATGTGCGTAGCGTGTGATCCCAGACTTAATCTATATGTATGCAGATCTGCATAGTAGACATATCTGAACCAAAAATTATGTTTAACCTTCAAATCAAAACATGACTTCAGAAAAACATCAATATCATTAGGCTTAATCTTGCTACCATGATGATAGCCATGTCGATATCCTAAAGAAGAACAACAATAACATCTAGTAAGCCAAAATTTGGCCAAAGTCCCAACGTGTACGTGTCTGATTCAAAGGACCAATTGAAAAGAGCTAACGAATCAACCCTTTCCATGGGTGAATCATACACTTTCACATTTGATTAGGACACATCTAATCCCATATTTTGACAATGGGCCACAAGTTCTTCAGGCGTATCAGCATAGCCCAACTCCAAACAAGGGATCTAGGACCCATCCACACCTCTTACTCATTATCTGTTATGTTAGGATAGAACACAATAGAGTTTTTCTATTGGAACCTCCAAATTTACTCACTTGACTTCTATACTTTTTACACCTCCTATCAAATTTTCAAATACTTAATTTGCTCATTAAACCTCACTAAAGTTCCTCAAATAACCTCACTCATATAATTAATTTACAAACAAACTAAGATCTTTATAATAAAAAGCTAATAAAAAACTTAGTCATTTCAATGATTTAATTACTCTATAAATCTTAATTACATCTCCATTCCTTAATTTGACAACATAAATCTCTTATCCAATAAAAAAAAATCAAACACAAGGTATTGAGTTTTAAAAATTAATAAAAATAAAATAACTTGAACTATTATGTGATTTTTTTATTTACTTTTTCTTTTTAGCTGTTAAAAAAATAAATTAATCATTTTTCTTAATGTTTCTCTATTTTTTTACCTCAAGATTAATTATTTCAATTTTTTTTATTTTTTTTATTTGCTAGCTCTTTTTTTTTCTTCTTCTTTTTACAAATATAATGGATAGATTTAGATTTAGGGCATAATACAATTTATTTTGTTCTCCCTGACCAATATGCGTTCAATATGCATATCCTACATTTTTATCTTAATCATAGTTTTATTTCTTAATATATATATATATATATATAGAAAATTACTCATAAGTGCTATTTTGAAACTTTAATTAGTCATAAGGCCACCTAGTTTTTCTTATACACATAAGGCCACTTACAACTTTAAATTATTTCATTTCTGACGATTTTGTCCTTTCACTTACCAAAAGTCCAAAACCAATTGCATCCGGCTTTATAATTACAATGCAGAATATAGATCTCTCACTTCTCTCTTCTCTCTTCTCTCTTCTCTCTCTCGTCGGCGATTCAGGAGCCGATAGATTACCAAAATTGATTCGTACTCTCTCTATCTCTCTCTAAAAACTCTAACTCCCATTCTTCAAACCACAACACTCTTCTACTTCTGGTCTCCGCTCGCCGTCGACTCGCCACGGTGTCGTTTCGGCTTTCGACGTGTTTCATTATCGAAATTTCTTCCCGTTTTCAGTGATGGCCGGAAGGAAGAAGGACAGAGAGTAGTGTTTTTGGCTCTGTGAGATTTGTATGACGGTGTTGGTGATCGGTCTTTGTTTCGGTTAGCGTTCAGGCGTTTTGGCTCGCCGGAGAGGAGCGATTGAGGTATCGGAGGTCTTGTGGCAAAAGATCTCTGTTGAGTCAAACTGCGAAGGTAATTTCTGAACCTAATCCTAGTGATTTAGCTGTGTTTGGTGTCTATGGAAAACAAAGGAGTTCTGTATTTTGGGCAACCAAACAGAGGGCCTAGTTACTCAGAAGAATTTTCTGCTTTGCATATAGATTGTTGTGTTGATTTTGTTGATTGTTGTGTTGATTTTGTTGATTGTTGAGCAGAATTGCTTTCTCTTTTGTAAAATAAATGTTAGGAAATATAAAGAATTGAGCCTTGGCCGGGTTGATGTTCTGTAGCTGAAACTTCACCAATCTTTAGTTAAATTCAATGTTTACTTCTTGGTGAAAACGTGTTATTTTGGTATTGTTTATGTGCGATTATATGTAGGAACGGAACAAGCATTTGAGATTTTACATATATCAGCACCTTGAGTGGTTACTGTCCACTTTCAAATTGTGCTTAAATATGCTTTAAAAATGTTAAACGTAGGTAAAGAACTTGTATGTCTTATATACATAGATTCTTATAGTTGGCTGGTGTGCTGGAGTGGATGCTACTTGAGTGACGTGTATGAGTATCAATGTTAAAGATCAATTGTTGATCAAATCATGAGGCTGACTTCTTATATTAAGATTTACATGCATGTCTCACTTAATTATGCTGGTCTCATATGCATGAGTTTTGCTTGCTGGTGACAAACGTCTCCTTCCTGTTATGTCGATATTGGGCACTGGTTTATGGTTGGTCAACTAGTTTGAAGACAGGGGCCTTGTCACGAATTATTATTATTTTTGAAATAAAGTAATGTTGATATATGATATGGTGCTAATTGTATCTCTGGCTTTTTAACATAGCGATAATACCTTTTTATAGCTACGTTAGTATGTTTTCAAGTTGATATCAGTAGCTTTTTTGTTGCAAACGGTAGGGTGTGAAGAGGTTTTGGAAGTTAGTTTGTTTTGCATGTTTAAGGTTACCTTAGTTTAGTAGCTTGGAATTTGAAGTGTAAAATAGAACTTCAATTTATGTGTTGCTATTCTTTCTCCGCTATGTCGCCAATGAATTGATTTTTGATGTTTTCATTTTATTGATTTTAAGTAACTCTATGTAACTTTTATAGTGGCTTTTAAACACAGTGATAGTAGATTTTTATCCCTATGTTAGTATATTTTCAAGCTAATGTCAGTAGTTTTTTTGTTTTCATTTTGATTGATTTCAAATCAGTAGCTGTCTATAGTTGTTATAGTGACTTTTCAACACAGTGATAGTAGCTTTCTATCCCTATGTTAGTATCTTTTCAATCTGATGTCAGTAGCTTTATTCTTTTCATTTTGATTGATTTCAAGTGGTCTTTTGTCAATAGCTTATCAAATTTGAAAAAGATGATTCTGAATGAAATTCAGTTGTCTTGTTGTGATTTCATATCTCTAGCATTTCTGGTTTGGGATTTGTGTTACACTATTAATATAGATAATCAGTTGGTTTTGTATAGTCAGTATCTATGTCAGTTGCTTTTTATTACTGGCCTAGTAACTTTGTACATGTGTCATAGTATCTTTATGTATCTGTGTCAGAAGATTTTTAGATTGCTTATTTTTTATTATATGGTTGATAAATAGTGCCACTTTGTTGTGCAGCGGCATGTTGCTATGTTTAGTTTGCATTTCAAATACTAATATTTTGTTGTATCTTCTTGCAGAATTCTTCCCCTTTGCATTTGCAGTAGTAGATTCTCAAAATCATGTGAATTTGAGTAGTAAAGCCTCCATTGACCAAGAGATCATTCAGCTAACCAAGAAATGTTGAAATGAAGTCTCGTGTTGAAGGTGGCAAAATTATGCCTATGGGTTTAGAGCGTCACCATTGAAAAATTACAGTAGCATTACAACATTGACAATAGCTTTATACAACTATTGTAATAGATTTACACAACTATAGTAGTGGCTTTTTATAAGTATGGAAGTAGCTTTTTATATAGTTACATTATTCTTGAACCCTGCATACATTTTGTAACATTGAATATGTTTTCTTTTCTCGATTCCAGTAGCATTTTATTTTTATTGTATCCTTTATATTGTCGTAGTTTTCTTAGTCTCTGATAATAGCTTTCTCAGTCTCTGAAAGTAGCTTTTGTTCTATTTGATTATTGCTTTTAGGTTGATGAGAGTAAGTTTTGGTGATGTGAGAGTAGATTTTCTTACTGGTGAGTGTAGCTTTCTGGTGTTGGTGACGGTAGCGTTTATTGCTAGTGAGCGTAGCTTTTGGTGTTTGTGACAGTAACTTTTGGTTTTGGAGAGTGTAACTTTTGTTACTGGTGACAACAGCTTTTGTGAGATCGCAGGAAATCTCATCGGAGTAGCTTTTGTTACTAATGATAGTAGATTTTATTTGTAATAGTAGTTTTTGTGACCTCGCCGGAGGTTGCCGGAAATCTCACCATAGTAGCTTTTATTGCTGGCGACAGTAGCTTTTGGTGTTAGTGACAGTAGCTTTTGTAGTCGCCGGAGGTCGGCCGGAGACCCGCCGGAGGTCAGCTGGAGACTCGCCGGAGTTGGCCGGAGGTCGACCGGAGACCTGCCGGAGTTAGCTGGAGACCTTGCCGGAAAGGAGAGAGAGAATGATTGTTGACTTTTTACTCTAGTGGCATTTATGTAAATATATTGGTTTTTAATATCCAAAATATAACACCTTTTTTAATCTAGTGGCCTTATGAGGGAAAAAAACTTGTTGGTGGCCTTATGGCTAAAAAAACATTCAAAGATGCACTTGTATGTAATTAACCCATATATATATATATATATATATATATATATATGAATGCTTTAATGAGTATGTAGTGAAATTAGAAAATGAAAATAGATAGGGAAAATAATAGAATGCAATCTAATATTATTGAATTGGAATGTCTAGAGAAAAATAATATAACCATTTTTTTGATATAATTGTCCCTAATAGTCCTTTTATAGTAGGTTATATATGTCATTTAATAATTCATAATAGAGTGAGGTCAAGTGAGCAGATTTGGAAGTCTTAATAGAAACTCAAGAATCATTTCTAATGTCGAAAGTACAAAAAGACTGAAATTAAGGGTTTCAATAGGAAAAAGGGTTTAAGATCAAAGCTACAAGAATCGTTCCTTGTAAGATACCCAAAGATTCTAACTTATTCCGCAACAAAAAATCTAGCGCTAGTTTGACCAAAAAAGCATAAGTGTGCTGCTTCGCGTGGTGATGATGAAGAAAAAGGAGCAATGTACATACCATATAGGTATCAACCATGAACACCACAAAAACTGATGCATAAACAGCTAGGCAGTAGTTAACTGGAAGTCACAGAGATGAAGTCCGGGTCTGCCTCTACAACATAGACTCGAAGCCCGGCACAGGTGCTAACCTTGAGAGCCTCCAAAGACCAGTCTAGTAGGGGTTCTAACCCCACCAAGACATAGCAATGGACATCCGTGTCCAGCATCGAAATGGAATGGAAACAAACCCCAATTTACCCCACCTAGGGGATTGTTAATTAGCTAATGGTAAAGCAACTACATGTCTTCTACTGTTATCCTGATAATATTCATACATAAATCTATGACTTCGACATCAGAGAGTATTAGGTCGACATGCCTGGTCTTCTCCTTGACTCCTTATGTATTAATCTTGACGAGTACACATATACATATCCATATCAAGCCTTCTCTAGGTAATCTCGGTGAATCTTAATCCCCAGTAGGATCAATATAAAAACAAGATTTTGAACTGAAGAGTAATTGCCTTATTTTCTAATAGTAGAGGGTGACACAAAGCCCTGGAACCCGAAACTCCATGTCTGAGAATATCATAACAAGGTAAAATATACAAAACCTTCTTATAGACAAATTCCACCTCAACCTCTTTTTTAATTTATTTTTATTCCACCTCAACCTTAAAACATGGAGATAGACAAAACACTTCGAAAAACTTTGAGATAGACAAAATACTTCTCTAATAACATGTAAAATGTTAACCAACGTTCCACCAATATGTCGTCCAATCCTCTTAGTTTACAAATGAGGAGAAAACATTCTCATATTCATCCAAGCCCCAATCGAGTTTATAGGAACCAGAAAGTTCTTGACAACTCATCATAAATCGCCAAGGATTGAAGGCTCCTTCAAAGTGCCAAGGATTAATTTCAGTTTACTCCCCTGAGGTTTGGGGGTGTCATCATTTCACCCCCCAAACTCTTAATTTCACTTTTTTACCCCCTGAACTTTCCAATTTCAATCATCCATGTCCAATTTATCCTATTCAACCAAATTGGACGTTAACTCAGACATTTGAGGGCTAAAATTGTCATTTCAAGATAAAAAATAAAAAAAATAAAAATAATTTGTTTCTGTTTCTTCTTTTTTTTTTTTTTTTTTTTTTATTTTGTCTTCAACCTATACACCACAAGTTATAATAGGTTTATAAAAACAAAAAAAATACCTAGGTATCTCTGATAAAGTGAAGAATTTTAGGATATATCCCCAATAAAGTGAAGAAATATCTATAAAAAATAATTTTACACTTTATCTGTAAATAAATATCAAATGATTTTACACACTCGCTGGTCTATGATATTTGTGATATATCTCTGATAAAGTGAAGAATTTTAGGATATATCCCCAATAAAGTGAAGAAATATCTGTAAAAAATAATTTTACACTTTATCTGTAAATAAATATCTGTAAAAAATGATTTTGCACAGATATTTCTTCACTTTATTGGGGATATACAGATATTTACAGATAAAGTGTAAAATCATTTTTTACAGATATTTCTTCACTTTATTAGGGATATATCCTAAAATTCTTCACTTTATTAGAGATATATCACAAATATTGTAGACCAAAAATGATTTTACACAGATATTTCTTCACTTTATTGGGAATATATCCTAAATTCTTCACTTTATCGGAGATATATCACACATATCGTAGACCAGCGAGCAGCTTTCAACCACCTAGAGTATTTTTTTTTTTTTTATAAACCTACTATAACTTGTAGTGTATAGGTTGAAGAGAAAATAAAAAATTTAAAATTAAAAAAAAAAAAAAAAAAAAAAAACAGAAGAAAAAAATTATTTTTTTAGTCCTGAAATGACCATTTTAGCCCTCAAATGTCAAAGTCAATGGACGGAATAAGAGAAATTGGACACGGCTTATTGAAATTGGAAAGTTTAGGGGATAAAAAAGTGAAATTGAGAGTTTGGGGGGTGAAATGATGACACTCCCAAACCTCAGGGGGGTAAACTGAAATTAATCCAAGTGACACCATTCCCCCAAACCCCAGCTCTAGCACTGTGACACCAAGAAATGACTAACACCATAATCTCGGATCATGACACCTTTGTTGAACTCCGCGCTTGGAAGAATTCATCAAACTAAATAAAATCTGTTTTGAGAAGCAAAGGTCTCCTCAAATAGAAAGAAAGAGATCCACCACATCAGAATCTTGCTAGCAACCATAACATCAATAGACTATAATCAAGGGAAAATGTCTATTTGCCCAAATTTGAGCTATACTAACCCCACTTACCCAAACATCTTATAAGATTGTCCACTACCCCAATGAATTACATAATTTTGGCCCTAAAATCCAAATAAGTATTTTTTTTATTTATTGATTTTTGTTTATTTTTGAGACAATTTTTCCCTCACACTCTTTATCACTTAGAGGGAGAAGTCATCAGAGACTTCACGGGACTCCAATCTCCAGAATTCGGTCGCCGGACTTCTGTCTCTGGAATCAGGTCGCCAAACTTCAGTCATCTGTCACCGGTCATCAATTGTCGAAAACCTCGTCGGGTGTCCCTAAAGAGGTCATCGGAGATCTCATATGTTATCGGAGAATATTATTGCCCCCCCCCCCCCCCCCCCCCAAAAAAAATAAAACCCAATAAAAAGTTTATTACCCCTAAATCCAAGTAAGTATTTTTTTTTTTTTTTTAGACAATTTTGCCCTCACTCTCTTTATCACTTAGAGGGAGAAGTCATCAGAGACTTCACGGGACTCCAATCTCCGGACTTCTGTCTCTAGAATCAGGTCGCCAGACTTCGGTCATCTGTCACCGGTCATCAATTGCCGAAAACCTCGTCGGGTGTCCCTAAAGAGGTCATCGGAGATCTCATATGTTATCGGAGAATATTATTGCCCCCTCCCCCAATAAAACCCAATAAAAAGTTTATTACCCCTAAATAAAATGTTTATTACCCCCCAATAAAATGCTATTGTCCCAACAAAACAATTACATCAGTTAACCATTAGTACAATCAGTCAAGAATCTACAAAATCTACCAGACATATGCTATTCTAGTATGTAATTGGAATTAAAACATCATTTCTGCATATTTTCTCATAGGCCTCATCAAAAAGCCCGCGGATCAAGTGGGCCGATGGAGGCCCGCCCGCCCTGAGGGCTTTTGGCCCGGCCCGGCCCGTCAAAAAACCCGCAAAAGCCCGCAAAAACCCGGCCCGACCAGTAGGCCCGGCCCACCAAAGGCCCGCTAAGCCCGGCCCGTAAAAGCCCGTAAAATATTATATATATATATATATATATATATATGTGTGTGTGTGTATGTGTGTGTTTATATATATATATATGTAGATATGTGTGTGTTTATAAATAAATATATATATATAGACACATATAGATATATATATATATATATATATTTGTGTGTGTGTTTATATATATATGTGTGGTGTTATAAATATATATATCTTATATATCAGATCCTATCCAGAGCGAGGCATCGCTTTGAAATTTCAGAGCGAGGTTAGGGTTTAGGTCACTTTTCGGTCGCATATCCACATCTCAACCGTTCCGTTTTTAGGTACTAATGTATAGATCATCTCTGCAAAATTTCAACGAAATTGATGGTCTTTAAGGTATCTAACCCGCTTAAACCAATGGACGAACTGAATCTGTCCAACCTGAACCGTACTAGCTTTAAGGCAGTTATCAATGCCTTAACGACCATCAATTTGGCTGAAATTTTGTAGAGATGATCTATACATTAGTACCTAGAAACTGAACGGTTGAGATGTGGATATGCGACCGAAAAGTGACCCTAAACCCTAACCTCGCTCTGAAATTTCAAAGCGATGCCTCGCTCTGGATAGGATCTGATATATAAGATATATATATTTATATAACACACACATATATATATAAACACACACACAAATATATATATATATATATAGATATATATATATATAGACACATATAGATATATATATATATATGTGTGTGTTTATATATATAATATATCTATATATATATAACACACACATATATATATATAGATATATATATATAAACACACACATATATATATATATAGATATATATAATAACACACACAAATGAAAAACCGACCGTTGGATGAGTTTATTATAATAAATTATGAGTGTGGTAAAAAATTTAGCCAATTTCACCATAATTTCGAATCCGATCGGATTGGTCAACCGATACGTAGAAATATATAGATGCACATTAGCACATATTTTATATAGAAGTATAAGAACTTCCACACACACACATATAGTCATATATATATATATAACACACACACACATATATATATATATATGTGTGTGTGTGTGGTTGTGTTTATAAATATATATATATACACACACATATAGATATATATTTGTGTGTGTGTTTATATTATATATATATAATATCTGTGTGTTTATATATATATATATATATATATATATACTATATGTGTGTGTGTGTGTGGAAGTTCATATACTTCATATAAAAATGTGCTAATGTGCATATATATATTCTACGTTCGGTTGACCAATCGATCGGATTCGAAAAATGGTGAAATTGGCTAAATTTTTTACCACACTCATAATTTATTGTAATAAACTCATCCAACGGTTTTTTTCATTTTCTTTGAATTGATAGGGGTTGCTCTTTGGAGTGTATGATATATAAAATAGGTTTTATAAGAGTAACTACGTATGACGTAGTTGATCGAATTCGAAACAATACCAAATTGGCTAGATTTTCTACAATCACCATAAAACATTACAATCTCTCCATCGAGCGGTTGGTTTCTCCGAATTCATTTTCTACTTCATGGTTGCTTTAGAATGAACCTAAACAATTTAAATGCAATGTATAAGTCATACAACTATAGGAATCAAATTGGTATAGACCAATGTGTTTGTAATTAAATTAATTTTTTTTATCTTATGTCCACGCACATCCATTGATGGAATATATACAAGCGTGATGTGAAAAAAAAGCACATTTCGCGGTATTTCGCGGTTATCACGGCATGGGTCAAACCAATAAAACATTAAGTGACTACGGTTGACCAATCCGATCGGATTCGAAAATATGGTGAAATTGGCTAAATTTTTTACCACACTCATAATTTATTGTAATAAACTCATCCAACGGTCGGTTTTTCCATTTTCTTTGAATTGATGGGGGTTGCTCTTGGTGTGTATGATATTAAATATAGGTTTATAAGAGTAACTACGTTTGACCTAGTTCATCGAATTCAAAACGAGAACCAAATTGGCTGAATTTTCTACAACCACTATAAAACATTACAATCTCTCCATCGAGCGGTTGGTTTCTCCGAATTCATTTTCCACTTCATGGTTGCTTTAGAATGAACCTAAACAATTTAAATGCAATGTATAAGTCATACAACTATAGGAATAAAATTGGTATAGACCAATGTGTTTGTAATTAAAATTAATTTTTTTTATCTTGTGTCCACGCACATCCATTGATGGAATATATACAAACGTGATGTGAAAAAATAAGCACGTTTCGCGGTTGCCACGCCATCGGTCAACCAATAAAACATATAAGTGACTACGGTTGACCAATCCGATCGGATTCTAAAATATGGTGAAATTGGCTAAATTTTTTACCATACTCATAATTTATTGTAATAAACCCATCCAACGGTCGGTTTTTCCATTTTCTTTGAATTGATGGGGTTGCTTTGGAGTGTATGATATATAAATAGGTTTATAAAAAATTAGTGTCTTTAAAAATTTATTTCAATAAATTAGTATCTATATATAAATATAGATTGTTTTTGGTACAATATAGTTATATAGATCTATTATCTTTGGTTGTATTTGATCATTATCCATTGAATTTCCAAAGCTTGATTAAAAAAAAAAAAAACTTGTGTCTTTAAATATTTATTTATAAATAAAGCCCGCAAGGCCCGGCCCAAAAAAGCCCGCAAGGGCAAGCCCGGCCCGGCCAGAAAAAGCCCGCAAGGCCAGCTTTATATGGACAGGCTTGGATCCTTTGATTTTTAATAAAGCCCGGCCCGGCCCGGCCCGCAATTATTTTAAAATATAGTAAGACCCGGCCCGGCCCGTTGACGACCCCTATTTTCTCATACATTTTCATTAGGGAAAATATCACAAATGGTGTATGAACTTTAGGCCATTCTACATTTTGGTGTACCAACTTTCAAAACTATCAGAATGGTGTATCAAGTTTGCTCCAATCTTTCATTTTGGTGTACGCCGTTAAAGTTTCCGTTATCTTTACAAAAAAAAAAAAAAAAAAAAACTGACAAAGCTAAAGGAAAGATAACGGAAATTTTTTTTTTTTTTTTTGCAAAGATAACGGAAAATTTAACGGCGTACACCAAAATGAAAGATTGGAGCAAACTTGATACACCATTCTGATAGTTTTGAAAGTTGGTACACCAAAATGTAGAATGGCCTAAAATTTATACACCATGGATACTTTTCATTAATCAACCAAAGAGAAAGTAAAATGCTAGAGCTATGCAACATATCCAAATGGGGCACTTGGACATTTGTGTTGCTTCCCTTTGAATCCCCACCGTCCACGTGCTCGATCCTGATCTTGTTCACCATCAGGAACGAGATTTTATGAAAAACGAATACATGTATTGTTACCTTTGGAGCTTAAAGACTGCTTGTAAAGGCGTTGATCCTTATAGTTTGAGAAGATAAGTGTACCTCCTGAAAAGCTGAAAGCGCCACCGCTGTACTCCTGAGCTAGTGTTCGAACCGCATAGTCCTTCAGCGTAATATCAACGGTTCATCTTTCGGTCTCTCCGGTTCTCTCTCCAGAACCACTCGTCTATACACAAGCAACTCCTCATTCATTAAAATCAAACACATCCAATTGAAAAGTAGTGACAGAATAGAGATGGATAGTGAAATCGGTACCTGGATTCTAATGGACGAGACTCAAGCCAGATGAGGCGGCCGAGGGAAGCGACGGTGGTGCCACCGAGCTGATTGGAGGCGTCGGAGACGACATCGGCGGTGATTGGGGATTTCCAAGAGCTAAAATGAGCTGTGATTTTCTTCTCTTGCTTGGTTTCAGAGAAGATGATGTCATTTTATGGCGGTGCTGACTTTTGGTTGAGACTGTGGCAAGGACCTCGTCCCCTCCTCCTCCTTCATCGTCATACAGTCTCTGATGCCCAACTCTGCCACCAACTCCGACTACGAGATCTCCATCCTCAACCGCCTAGTCAACGGCCGTCCAAGTCTCATTCCGGTGAAGATGGTGGTGAACTTGGTGTCGTCGAGGTTGACGGTGGTTGGTGTCCAGTGGTTGTGACTCGTTGAGTCGACTCGGCCAGGGAGGGAAGGGAGAGAGAGAGTGAGAGAGAGAGAGATTAGAGGAGTGTAGTTTATTAATTTGGTTTAGGGCAAGAATAAAAATTTCTAAATGAAGTAAGTGGAAGTATCTTAATCTATATATGGGCATTTGGTCAAGATGCCTATAATCAAATATATGTTAAGCTATGTGACAGAAATAGTTTACTTTCAATCACTTAAGAGCAGGAGTGTAGGACCAAGAGCAAAGAAAAAACGTGGTTTAGATAAAAGTAGTTTTGTTAGTAGTCAACTAGGGTTTTGGTAGAACGCGCCCCACGCGCGAGCGAAAAAAGAAAAAAACAAAAGGAGAGTTTTCTCTCCCGGCCGTACGCTGGTGGTTCCCCTGCCGCTGCGTTATGGTCCGGGAGGGGAGTTTTGTTTCTGCGTACGTAGTGATGGGGGTCCATGGCAGCGGCGAGGCTCTGGGTTGGTGGATGGGTTGTCGGCTCCGGGTGTAGTCAGATCAATCTCGATCTGCTACCCCGGTTCATGGAGGTTTTGCGGCGGTGGTGCAGCGACGGATCTTGGGGCTCCAGCGGTGCTCTTTTTCGCCACCATCCCTGTGTGTTGGGCTGTGGCTGTACTGATCTAGATGCGATGGTGCTGATCCCGGAAGGGACCTGTCCGATCTCGTTTTTGGATCTGTGGGGGTTGTCAGCCTAGTGCTGGGGTGGTTTTTTGTGGCGTGTCAGGGCGGGGTTGCGGCGAAGGGTTTCAACGTGATGCTGTTTTGATGCGTGACGATGGCCTGGTGGCATTGGCGTTGTTGGTGGTCGGTGGATCTGTTGGTTGTGCTTGGCCGTGGCTGGGAGTGGTGGTCTTTGGGCTGAGCCTGATTCTTGGGCCTCTCTGTGATGTTTTTGTTTTTGTGTTCTGTTGTTATTTTTTGGTAGTTTGGTAGGAATAAGTCTCTCCTCTTGTGAGCGAGGGTTAGGGTTTTGGGTCTGGTCTGCTGGCGGTGCTTTCTGGCTATCAACGTGACGATGAATCACCCTTACACGTGGTCTGGCTGTTTTGGACACGGTGTCCGAACGGGTGAAAACAGTTCATCGTTTATGTTTCTGGTGAGGTTGTACCGCCATAGTTAGGTTTGGTTAAGGGTTAAGTCTGGTTAGGGGTTGGGTCTTTTTGACTCATGTAAGTCACTGGTGGTGATGGTCCCGTAACATTGGTTTCGATGATATTGTAACCTGTATGGTTATTTGGTTATTAATAGAAGGTGGTATTTTTCTCAAAAAAAAAAATATATATATGTTAAGCTACTAACACAAAATTCACAAAATTCTAACCCTAATAGAGAGAGATGCTAATAACTTTTCCACAGAAGCCAAAAATTATTTCAACAAGGCCGATCTAAAAATTAAAGTGACCCGAAGTTTTCAACCCACCCATTCTCTTTCGATTCTCGGACCAAATTTTAGACCAACCGACAACTCCGGGTCAAACTCAATTTAGGCCTAAAACCGAATCGGGCCGATATGCACCCACCCCTAGCCGAAGAGTCTAAGGGATCATATAGAGTAGGCCTCATCATATGGCCCTTGGGCCCTAAGCCCGCCCGGCCCGGCCCTTCCATTAGGGCGGGCCGGCCCGACCCTTTTTTATTTAGGGTAGGGTATGGGTCACACAAATAAAGCCCGGCCCTACCCTACGGCCCGGCCCGATTGAGCCCTTAAGGGCTAGGCCCGGCCCGGCCCTAAAATTTATATTTTATTTTTGTTATTTTCGATTACATGTGTTATATGTATAAAACTATGGAAGTGTAGAAAATTATTTCAATATGCCATATTAGGAAATGAGTCTTTTAAATTGAGCCATATTTTGAGAAGAAAAAAATATTTTTTTAAAAAGAATTAACCGTTAATTCAGCAAAAACGCCGCCGTTTTAATATAATCTTATGGGTATTTTAATATTTACCAATAATTACTGTTAACTAATTAACTGTAATAATTACAAAGCTATTATTTCAAATTGGACAATATATTCATGTAATACCAATTTTGAAATAAATCAAGTAATCAACATAACTAAAAATAATCAATTGGTCGAGTTGAAACCATTTTACCAATGTAATGTTAACTTCTTAATGAGCAAAATGGGGGACGAAATGGAATTTTTTAAAATGCACCGCTGGATGTTATTTGCATATGAATATATGTTAGTGGTAGAAATTTCAACAATTTCCGCCTTTGTTTGGACCTCGATCTACCCGGTCAACTCAATACCCTAAATAGAACATAAAACAAATATGCTCTTAACCGGTCCTTGGCAATTCACTTTTTTCGATCTTTCATCTCCCACACTCTCATGGGTAGGGGGTCTACTTATGGATGTTAAAATTCCGCAACGTTTGTCCGCGCATGGTGCCGCTCCCCTTAGGGAAGTTTGCTTGTGCAAAGCGTTCACCGCTCCGTTAGGTGCCTTATTCACGGCGGATCAGCCTAATTTCTTTACACAATACCTATCACTATTGTATAAACATATAAGAATTTTCCGATTGATCGATTTTCATTTCAAAATTTTTGGATCGCACATAATCCTTATATGTCTTGTAATGTAGTATAACTAGTTTATTAGGCTTGTTACCCTCCATGAGCAAAATAGGGGATGAAATGGAATTTTTTAAAATGAACCGCTGGATGTTGCTTGCATATGAATATATGTTAGTGGTAGAAATTTCAAAAATTTCCGCATTCGGTTGGACCTCGATCTACCCGGTTAACTCAATACCCTAAATAGAACATAAAACAAATATGCTCTTAACCGGTCCTTGGAAATTCACTTTTTTCGATCTTTCAGCTCCCATACTCTCATGGGTAGGGAGACACTTACGGATGTCAAAATTCTGCAACGTTTGTCCGTGCATGGTGCCGCTCCCCTTAGGGAAGTTTGATTGTGCAAAGCGTTGACCGCTACATTGGGCGCCTTATTCATGGCAGATCGGCCTAATTTTTTTACACAATACCTATCAATGTTGTATAAACATATGAGAATTTTCAGATTGGTCGATTTCCATTTCAGAATTTTTGGATCACATATAATTCTTATATGCCTATTAATGTAGTATAACTCGTTTATTAGGCTTGTTATCCTCCATGAGCAAAATGGGGGACGAAATGAATTTTTTAAAATGCACCGTTGGATGTCGTCCGTATATGAATATATGGTAGTGGTAAAAATTTCAGTGACTTCCACCTTCGGTTGGGTCTCTATCGACCCGGTCAACTCCATACCCTAAATAAAACCTAACACAAATATGCTCATAACCAAGAATTTGCAATTTTTTTTTTTGATCTATCAGCTCCCACACTCTCATGGGGAGGGGGTCTATCACATGCTGTCAAAATACGGGGATGTTTGTCCTCAAAAGGTGCCGCTCCCCTTACAAAGTTTGCTTATACAAAGTGTTGACCGCTCCGTTTGTGCCTTATTTAATGCAGATCGACATAATTTTTTTACACAATACCTACTACTGTTGTATATGCATATACCATTGTCAGATTGATCAATTTCCATTTCGAAATTTTTGGCCGCCCGAATAAGCCCTAAATTTTTTTATTTTTTCTATTTTTTAATTATGTTTCTCTTTTTTCTATAGTATGCAATTTATCTATTTCTTTGTAATTGATTTCATAAGTTTTGTTTTCTTTAATTTCTATTTTCTTTGTTACACACAATTAATATTGAGATATTTACATAGATAGTTAATTGAATATAACCACCTTAACTAATAATAAATGTTATAAGTTACAAGTGTGTGTGTGTATTAAATATGTTCAATAAAAAACAATGAGTCTTTTATTACCAATATATACCATTAAGCCATATTTTGAGAAGAAAAAAATAATGTTTTTTTTTTTGTTAAACAAAATAAGGCCCTTTTTTGGCCCATTTCGGCCCTATTTGAGGGCCGGCCCGACCCGGCCCTTTCGGCCCTAAAGGATCGGGCTTTTCTGGCGGGTAAGGGTTAGCATATTTAAGCCCTGGCCCGACCCTACCCGGCCCTAAATTTTGTTGACTTTGACTAGGCCAGGCCCGACCCTACCCTAAGCCCTAAAATTTAGGGTAGGGCCGGCCCTAACCCGGCCCATGATGATCCCTAATATAGAGCTTCTTAAAAGAGACCGACAGTAATTATGTCATATACGAGTCAAGAGACCAATAGTAATTATGTCATATTCGAGTCATGTCATTTTACATTTTTATCAATACTCTTTCCTTTTAATATTATTTTTATATGAATATTAGTCAACACTAACTCAACCTTGTTTAATCAATGGTTTCATCTGACATTGCGGGGGTCTCTAAAATTGGTCAAGTAGGCAAATGGTTGTCAGAGCAACATGGAAAAACAAATGTCGATTAGGCTTCTTCCTCTCCCATTTTTTCCTCAATCTATTTTCACCACCTAACCCACGATGGTTGTAAAGAACTAGAAGTTTCTTATGCCATGGCAATTACGTCTAAGAGAGACTTATATCCAAATAACTACAAAGAGGCAACTAACAACTAAAGACAGGTTTTACATTTTTCTCAAGCTGCTGAAGTCGAGTACTAATCACATTTAGACAAGTTTAACCTATAATGATCATTATCAAAGACGATAGCTGAGGACCGTACTGCTCATAACCAGCTGTAATTCAGTACACCAATCGGTGTATTATGCGTAAACAAGTCTATCTCCTTCATTCTAGGCCTTGAAACTCTGGGATGCTTCTCCAGGAACCAACTCATCGCCTAGAAAAGAAGAGCACAACGAAAGAAACTATTGCCAATCCCTGTCAATGATTCAGCATACTAGCAAATGATAGAGCCCTTTCTAGTATGCAGTAGATGCTTGGAAAAACATATAAAAAACACAGTTATGATTATTGACTTTGCAGGTGATGAGTAACTATCACCAGCACACCTCTTAAGTTTTAGCAATGAGAAACTACTGTAATATACTGTTATGAAGTTTGACAAGCAGTTATGATTACCAACTATTGTTAAACCAGTAAATACAGAATTTGAAGGAAATTTACAACTTCTGCTATAAGGTAGTACCCCCACCATCAGACATGAGAGATGCAGCAGCGGCAGCAGCAGTAGGAACAACCCCAGTTGAAATTCCCGGTTTTGACAAATGCAGGAGGCTGAGAAAATCAATTTCAGATGTAAGAATAAATTGTCAAGTCAATATAAATTCAAGACCTGCATCATCCCATAGTGAGTTTGCCTAATCCATTTAAAGAACCAACAGTTTTTAGGTTTATGTAATTTTTATGCTCTGTCCATTTACTGCCTCATCATATATTGTATGATCAACCAACATGCCAAATTGTGAATGAGATTATAATGAAGGTAAAGGGCATCTAGGCACTACATATGAATTAAAGCTCACCCGGCTATAACTTAGGCTTGGGAAAACAGAAAATAGAAGAAAAAATATAAATAAACTAAACTTACGGTGCAAGATATTCGCAAAATGATGACACTGCCGACGCAACTTCAGTATAAGTTTCAGATGATGCAGGGGCTGTAACTTCAACCAACTGTATCCCGGGAGTTACAGGGACAGCTTCATCTGTATTGTGTAGTTGTGGCATCTTATTAACTGATGACACAGTCACAGTCATCTGCGTGCCTCTCTGGAAATGGAACGCAAACCCAACCCTCAGTAACTCATGATCCAACTTGTAGCCAAGTGCATAAAATAAGCGAAGCACATTCTTGCTTGCTTTGCTTTCGATCACAGTTCTTACTAAAACTGAGAGTTGCTCAGCACCTGCACCTCTCATCGCACCCCCCACGAACCTCACAGTCCTACAAAATTTAGGATGTAAAATATATGCAATATGAAATCAACTAATCATATAAAAATAAAAATACATACGTTGATGAATTTGAAAGGGGAGAGATTTTTTGAGCTTTACCATGTAGGTTCAGTTTGTTCAAGATTGCAAATAAGTCGAACCTCAGAAGGTACAGCTCCTAGATAAAAAAAAATCATAACTAGTAAGGGACAGCCAAATCATCTCTTTCAGTGCTATTCAGCAGATATATATAGACGACTCTATCAAAATAATGACACAGTAGCATTTTAGTGAAAGTAATCATATGTTGTTTTTGCTACTTAAAAACAGGAACACATGTACACAAATTCTTAAGAAAGACTGTCACATGGATCAATTCAAAGGTCACTCGAGGTGAAAAATCTGAACTTGAAGTCACTAAGGAAAAGAACCAAACAAGTAAAAAAGCCAACAGACTGCTGGGAAATTTTGTATTGAACCACACCAAAGAAGGCTTTGAGCTTCTCCTTAATATGAGTCCACAAAAGAGGAAAAATAGCATACTGATTTGCCTAATCACTACACAGATCAATAGTGTATGAGAAAACAATCTGTACCTAAGTTTGGGCCACTCATGGACCTTCAAAGGTTCTCTGCGAACACCACAAAGACCCTGAAGAAGAATCTCAAGGGCTTCAACATGCTGCAAGACGTAAACCATATGTTAGTTACAACTTCAAATACTCCACGCATAGGGGGGGACATATAAAATGAGGGAATACGGTTCTTTCAAGGATGTTCCTCCAATTATAAGCAATCTAGAGTTGATAATCATTAAATCTCTGTGCATGTAAAAAAGAAAAGTACTAACTAAAATGATCAAATTCAAACTTGGTTCCTCACACATTAACCTCAAACGAATCATTTGTTAACTTGGTAAAGACTTAGAAACCTACGCACCGAAAAGTAATGGCAAGCAAGAGATTCAATCTTTCTCATCTAGCAGCAACACAAAGACAGCTAACCAAAAGGTATCAAATGCCATAAATCCACACTCGAAGAAACTGCATTACAAATTGTAAGTCCAACTGCATTACCTGTGTTTCTATGATTCCCTGAACCACGCACTCCATCCAAATTTTGCTGATATAATCAACCTCACCAAACCCTAATGAGCAATCATACCCAAAAAGACAGAGAATTCAAGATTGTAAGAATTTACAGCATACTAGTAAACTATAAAGTACCATTCAAATCTCCCAGATAGTGTTTTATCAAAAAAATTACAAAACCCTGTAAAAGTTCTAACTTTTAAGGAAATTCAGAATTAAAGGTCGAAACCTTAAATCAAAACAACCCTAGAAAGAACAAGTTAAGGGACTAAACAAACAAGAAGTTAGAACTTACCGAGAGTGAGCTTTGGATTTGGGGCTTACTCTTACAGCCTACAGCTCTGGTGCCAAGGGAAGGTCTTCCTTATTCTAGGTTTCTGTGAATCCAGAAGACCATTTCAAGTAGCTTTGGATTATTGCTATGGGCCTCAAAAGTTTTCAAAAGCCCATTGTAATATAAGCCCCAAAAAAAGCCCATTTACAGGAATCACACTGCAAAAATTCAACTGTTTTAAACACTTTTCTATTATTATTAAAGAAAAACACTTTCATCTCTTTCGGTGTTATTCAGCAGATATATATAGACGACTCTATCAAAATAATGACGCAATAGCATATATCAAAATAATGACACATTCCTAATAAAATTTTTGACACAATGTAGATTGCAGATAGTGAAAATCTTTGCTTCTTACAGCAGTAACAATTAATATGCTGCTGCTGCTTATAATATCATATTACCAAATATATATATAATCCCACCATCACATCCCTATACATTCTCATTATGATCGTCATATAACACCAAAGTTGATACAAAGTTGTTAAGTTACCAAAATTGATAAAACTATTCCACTCAAATACCTATATCTCTAACCCCAGCACTAACAAAACTAAAAGAAGAAGAACACAAGAGCAAAAAACACAAATTTCCGAACCTGCAATCCCTACTCTCCAAAACAAACTCATATCTATTACTCCTCTTCTTCCTCTACCATTTGAACACACCACTGAACCACATTTGGGGAAAAAAAAATTATATTGCTATTACAATACTTAAAGGCCTCGGCAGATACTAAATCTTAGCCAACTCTTCAATTAAGCATAAACAGAACAAACTCAGAATCAAAACTCTGAAAATCAAATTCAATCACACCCCCCCCCCCCCCCCCCCCCCAATTCAGTAACCCTAACCGTAAAAGCTAATCAAACTCAATTCCCAATTTCCGAAACCCAGAGTCAATAACATGAATCAAAAGAGAAAACAAAAACCCCAACAAAACATAGAAATCTGGGAAACAATACCTTCGATACAAAACGCTTTCTCTCCACCGATCTGCAGACAGATTCGACACAGATCTTCCTTCCCCTCGCAGCAAAATGAAATCACCGCTCTCTCTCTCGCTCTCTCTGTTTCGACTGTACTTGCTCTAGAAACCGCGAACGAAATCTACGTGTATTTGACTTGATTATAGAACGATGGCATCCCGTAAATCAGAGAAACATAGGGGCAAAAGAGTCACTCCATTTTGTGCACGGTGATGAACATTTGGAACCTCCCAAAAGAGAACAAAATCCCCCGGCAAAATGGCTGCAATACCCAAGCCCTTAAACCGTAAAATCACCATTTCCTTTTATATTTTAGTATTACAAGTTGTTGAGAGACAAATATTATAAATAAGAATTTGGTGAAAACAAAAAGAAAGTAAAAAAAAAAAAAAACACTTGGAAGCCGAAAATCTAAACCCAGCGAGGGTTTAGCCTCTGTAGTCTTTACCGCCTTCATCATCTCAATTTCATCTCATCTCATGGCTTTGCTCTGCTCCTCTGCTCCTCTCTCAGACCCACTTGTTCCAGACCCCAAATAATCCACCCCCAAACACCCATTCTTTTTACAGGTTTGCCACCCAAGCTTGTCAAGACGGCTTCTTTTTCTTCTCTTAGCCATATTAAGCTGGGGAGAGTTGCTTTCACCGACCTCATGGCTATGGGGTTCTCCTCCTTCCAGACCAGCCATTTCAGGCCTTGCCCTTCTTATTTCTCTTTATTACGGGCTTGTCCTCTGTCTTCTTCGTCTTCTAGGTCCCTATGGACTCCTTCAGTTTCAAGGTCCGGTCTTTACCTAGTTACTTGCTTGTAATTGTGTTTTTCAGTTTAGTTTTTGTTGTTTTGAGCTTTCAGCGTTTCTGGGTATTTGAATGTTGTGCAGTTTTGCACTAGTGTTTTACTTGGGTACTGGTCGTTTACTCTTCTTGTGTTCTGTTGACCCTTGACTGCTGTAGAGTTTGTTGGATATCTTGGGGGTAGTTAAATTTCTTTGTGGAAAATGTGAAAATAATTTTGATTACTTTCGTTTTATCTTTTGCTATATTTTTTTGAGAAGTTCTTGGGAACTGTGAGTAGGAAGTGAGGATACCAAAATGCACATTTTTGTGTATGCTGGTGTTGCCTTTGGCATTTGGATGTTGTTATATATGTAAATGTATAGTACAAATCCACAAGCATGAGAATGTCAGATTGCTTTTGAAGTTTTCTAATATATTTTCCGCTCGCTTTGCATACCTAGAATGCAAGGAGAAGTTAATATATGTTTAATTGATAAAAAATGCAGGCGAGTTTTGGATTGCAAGCCAGAGGTCCATGTTGGGCGCCTAAGGGGTGTCCAGGCTACCAAATCATATAATACTTTGACCTCTGAAGGAAAATCCAACGACTCTAGATATGCCTGGAGAGCTGCGGTTACTCGCCTGAGGAAAGAAAAACAGGAAGTGGAAAGTTCTTACAGAAGTAAGACATACTCTGAAGGAAATATAAAAACGATTACCCCTGAAAAGGTTGATAACAGTAGCTATGAGATGGGGGAGGTAACTTTATATGAGACACATGGTGAAGGAAGTAATGTGGACGGAGTAAATGGTTATGCACACGATAATCCAGACGTAGTAGCTTCTGTAGGAATTCACAATCCTAGTGTGGAAAAGGTGAATGGTTTTGCACATGATGGTCCAAGACTGAGTGTGGCTACGCCACCCAGATCAGGGAAGGAAGTTAAGTCCAAGGGGCCATTATTGGGGAAGACCTCAAAGGTCAGGAAAGGGATTGATTCTGGACCTAGTAAAGATGAAGCCGGTAATGTGATGAACAGGGACAAGTCCGATGTAAAATCTTCTGAATCTAAAGCTGCTACACCAGTACATAGTAAGGAAGATCTTCGCAAGACACTTAATAACATTTACGACAAAGTTCTCATTGTCAATAGTGTCTCTATTGCAAAGAAAGTCGTTAGGATGCTTAGAGGTGAATATAGGCATCTTGTCCATGCCTGTGACACAGAGGTATGTCTACTTGACTTTGATTGATATAGTTCTGTCACAGAACTTCTGTGTAATAGAAGTGGATAGAAGTGTACTTGATATTTGTAGATAGATGTGTGACTAGTTGTTGGGTACTTGATATTTTGTTATATACTAGTTACTGTCTAATTGCTAATGATAGCATGTTAACAGGTGGCCGAGATAGATGTTAAGAAAGAAACACCTGTAGATCATGGACAGATAATATGCTTCAGTATATATTCTGGACCAGATGTGGATTTTGGAAATGGAAAGTCATGCATCTGGGTGGATGTTCTTGATGGCGGCGGCAAGGAACTTCTACTTGAATTTGCTCCATTTTTTGAGGATCCCTCCATTAAAAAGGTTGTTTGTCTTCCTCTCCTTTAAGGTGCTCTTGAATCCCAGAACCTTCAAACAATAAAACTTTAATTCGATAGCAGCAGCTTTGGAAAATGACTTCTTCCGTTTGCTTTGCTGCAATGATATTGCCACTTTTTTTTTGAAGAATTTGGTTCATATTGACGATCAGAGCTTGGAATTGTTTGTCTTAGTGTAGAAGTTTATGCACAAATAATGTATGCTGAAGTTGTGGTTAGCTTGTTTGAGTGGCCACTTTACTCTTTCTAAATTGGTCCAATTAATGAATTGTTTGCTTGCACAAGCATTTATTGATAAGTAATTTTAGATTCCTCTGTTATTGTACTTAGTTGATGGAAATTTACTGAAAACTGATCCTTGGTACATGGCTCAATATCCTATTGACTGCAGGTTGTAGCCAAATGTGAATATTTTTTGTTTGTCTGGATAATATCTGTTTCGACTTTCCATACACAAACTCTCTCTCTCTCTCTCTCTCTCTCTCTCTCTCTCTCACACCACACACACACACACACACAAAATTGGTCCAATTGCATTTGTTTTGTTGACTGATATACTTGGTATTTGTTTGACTGAGCATATAAGGTGCATGCTCGATGGAGAAATTTGATAATGAAAATCACCTAACCTTTTGTAGGTTTGGCACAATTACAGCTTTGATAACCGTAATTGAGAACTATGGGTTTAAGGTTCTGGCTTTCATGCTGACACCATGCACATGGCCCGCTTGTGGGATTCATCAAGGCGGTTAAAGGGTGGTTACTCTCTTGAAGCTCTAACACATGACCCAAAGGTCATGTCTGGGGCACCATCATGTGAGGAGAATGACTTGATTGGTAAGATATCAATGAAGACAATATTTGGCAGAAAGAAATTGAAAAAAGATGGTACCGATGGGAAAATAACAATCCTTGACCCAGTTGAAGTGCTACAAAGAGAGGAGAGAAAACCATGGATCTGTTATTCTGCGTTAGATGCAATAAGCACACTAAAGCTTTATGAGAGTATGAAAAACCAACTCTCCAATAGGCAGTGGGAAATTGATGGAAATCCAGCTCCTGGAACCATGTTTGATTTCTATAAAAAATACTGGCGACCATTTGGCGAGCTCTTAGTTCAGATGGAAACCGAGGGAATGCTGGTTGATCGAGGATATCTAGCTGAAATTGAGAAGTTGGCCAAATCAGAACAAGAGGTTGCTGTGAATAGATTTCGCAAGTGGGCTTCCAGCTTTTGCCCTGATGCTAAGTACATGAATGTGGGAAGTGATGTGCAACTACGCCAGCTTTTATTTGGTGGGTACCGTGAACAGGTACATATTACCAAAATTTATAAAAGCAGAATTCTCACCTTCAATATATATGTGCTTGGTGATGTAGACAATTATTTCGGCGTTTTGTACTTTACCGTATGAAAAAGACTTAAAACAGATGCAAGTCTTGACTATATGAGCTTTTGTTCGTGACTAGGGATTTGAAATCAATGAAACACTTCTTGTAAATACAGACACAATATAAGAGCTGATTACATGTTGAACATAATCCCAAAATAATAGTTCCGCTTCTGATGTTCTGTTTTTGCATCTTCCTCTTGTCATCTGATGGGTACACAAAAGTGATCTTTATCTGAGGCGTCGTCCGCCTCCTCATAAATGATGTTAGGATAGGCCCTGTTAGGTTTCAAACTTGAGTGCACTGGTAATGTAGACATAGAAATTCATCAGCCATGCCATGTTCGACATGTTTACTCTTGTAGAAACATTGATTTTTAATATTTTATGCCTGGGGTGCAGAAGACACTGTTAACTCTCATAAATAGATACTGTTTCATTCTCTTTTTTTCTAAATTGAAACAGGTTAAGGTTAAGGGTTTTCAATCTTTTTTACACTCTTCACCTGTGTAGCTTAATTTTAAGAGCTGTGACAGCATGATTACCATTAGTACAAGGGAGGAAACATAAATACTTGCAAATTTTACTGGAGTATTGGCTAATGTTGAGAAAATTGCCCTATCCTGGAAAAGATAGTGAAACCTCAAAACCCAAAACTTAATGTAGTAAGGAGCTTGATTGCTGGGGTCACTGGTTCATATGATACTGTGATAATCATATCCCCAGATATCCCACTGAGATGTTCTACCTGAAAACAATAATATCCCTGGGTTTTTTTTTTTTGGGTATTTACTGTGAACTACCTCAAGCATCCTTCATTTTCATAGTAAGCTATTTAAATAAAGGTACAATATCAAGTTAAAATATAATTTCCTGATACAATCCCTATAGCCTTCTCGAGCCAACAGAAGCTGTATTGATTGACTTGATTATTTCCTGGTACAGCAAGGACTCGAATCAGGCTCTTCCAAATGAGAGGACTTTTAGAGTTCCAAACACTGATAAAGTGATTGAAGAAGGCAAAAGTACAGCTCCAAAATTTCGCAATATCACTCTGCACACAATTGGTGTCATCTGCCAACTGAGATTTACACAGCAACTGGTTGGCCTTCAGTTAGCGGAGATGCTTTGAAGATTTTAGCTGGCAAGATCTCTTCAGAGTATGATTTTATGGATCCTGCTCCTGATATGGAGTCTGTTGATGATGGAGATTCTTGTGAGACAGTGAGTGATGAATGCTTGGGAAAAGAAGAGATTATCTCTGAAAATCTTGACAGGTCTGACTATGGAACAGCTTTGCAAGCATTCGAGTCAGAGGAAAAGGGGAAGGAAGCTTGCCAAGCCATTGCTGCATTATGTCAAGTTTGCTCTATTGATTCGTTGATATCCAACTTCATCCTCCCTTTGCAGGTGATTCTGCCCTTACTTTCAAATTACTGAGTTTCCTTTTATTTATGTGTGTTGTGTGAATTGGCTGCTACATTAATTTTCCAATCCTCTCAAGCTTGCTCCTCATTCTCGTGTTTTTCTACTGTGAATAATATAGGGCAGTAATATAGCTGGCAAAAACAGACGAATTCATTGTTCACTAAATATCAACACAGAAACTGGGCGGTTATCTGCTAGGCGACCAAATTTGCAGGTTTGTTATTGGCTCCAACATTCTTGCTATCTTATAAATAAATGAAAATGATATACTGCCTTTATCCTAGACAATTCACCATCACTTTATCTGACTGATGATGAAATCTGGATAGTCAGCTTCTCTTGGTTTCCTGATCTTTGGTGGGGAGAGGGGTTAATTGGAACCCGTGTTTACAGGATGTTTAAGGACACCCTTGGTGCATTCCATCACCCGTTTCCATGATTCCGTTTAAATTTCGTTAGATTTGGATCTGTGTGCATGCCATATGACCAGGCAAGTTGGTTCTTTTTGCCGTTTACAATGTTGGAAAATGTTGACTTCATCTAGCCTCCATTAAACTGTACCATGTGTGTCATGTGGAAGGGAAAATGGGCCATTTTGAGATATTAACGTCTTTCTGGAAAAAAGAAAACCATAAACTGAAATTACAGATATTAAAAATAAAAAATATGAGTGAGTATCCCAGATGAAGTTGGAACTCTAGCAGAGAAATGTAATTAAGACAACCCCATAGGTGGGATGAAAAATGTCTTCAACTTAAACAAACCTCCTGTTTTAATTGGAGGAATGCTCTTTACACAACCAACGGCATATTGGCAAGCAACTTAGTCTGGACAAGAAATGAATTTAGGGGCCTTTGATGGGAAATGAAAGGGCTGACTGCCCCAAATTTACTTCACATCATTCACCCTGTTAAAAAGAAATTGCAAGATAATATTAGCTCCCAGAACTACATGCTGTGGGTTGGGAGCAGTTGGATTTCTCTCCAAATTTTTTATTTCTCAGTTTCATTTATTTGATTTGTCTGTTTTCAACTCTTCGGATTGTCGAATGAACATGAAGCTTGTGTTTGACCTTGATCTCAGACTGTAGGTTCGATGGCAATGACGCAGCTAATGAGGTTCTAACCTAGGCGCATCTATTGCTGCTTGAAAACTATTTCCAAACCCCACACACCACAAAGGATTTTCTGGAAGGGCTTCCCTCAGGGTTAAGCCTACCCAAAAAAAAAAATTAAGACTTCAATTTTTCTACCTAAAGAGAATTTATTTATTTATTTTAATATTATACCCAACATGTGACTTGCATATGGGTTCGGTTTAGCAAAACTCTGACAGAGTTTTAAATTTGGTCTAAGATCAATTACACTTCTCATCAGAGTGGTGTTATTAGGATTTTTACCACAGGTAAAATTGTGAATCACCCACGGGGATGATTTGTGGTTTTCATTCATCAAGTACAACATGACTTTGATCTTCAATCAAATACAAGCAGTGAGGGATTAGTAGTAATGGTGAGTCCCATGGTGGCTTCTATGTGGTCTGGGGTTTGAACATCCTCAGGAACCTGCCTAGCTATTTGCTAGAGTTTCCTGTCTTCTAAAGGTTGTATGGTTCAGCGGGGAGGCCCCAGTTTCAAGCTGGGGTGCAAGAAGTGGGTTTGGGGGATTCCAAAGTATTAAATACGTTCTTAACCTTTGAGGTATGTGTGCTCATTCTGTTTTTCTTTTCACTGAATCAGAATCAACCAGCTCTTGAAAAGGACCGGTATAAGATCCGCCAGGCATTTGTAGCTGCACCTGGAAATTCTCTCATTGTTGCTGACTATGGACAGGTTAGCTGTTTGTACTATCTGCACATTACATGATTTAAAATGTATTGACTAATGTGTTAATATGGCAGCTGGAACTTAGGATTCTTGCTCATCTTTCTAACTGTAAGAGCATGTTGGATGCCTTCAAAGCTGGTGGGGATTTCCATTCAAGGACTGCAATGAACATGTACCAGCATATTCGTGAAGCTGTTGAGAACAAGGAAGTGCTACTTGAGTGGGATCCTCAACCTGGTCAGGATAAACCCCCAGTTCCAATGTTGAAGGTAAGATGTGTGTGTATGTTATACTGAGATGCTAGTTTAACAAAATCAATTTGTGATTCTTTAATGTGGGAAATTTTTTTGGTAGTTTTGTTTTATGGGAAAACTTCTCTAAGGGCCATCAGAAAGAAAAAATTTTTTGTCCTTTATGTCTCAACATGTTGCAATGTTATGGTGAATTCCATCCAATTTTAAATTTTCTATTAAATGTTGTCAATCAACGTGCACTCGTTAGTTGTTACCATCTGTTAACATGTAACATCTAGATTTTTTTTTCTTTCCCTTTTGCCAGTCTAATCTGGTTCGTTTGATGAGGTTACTTCTATGAGTAGCTCTGGTTTTACTCTGATAACTATCTTCTCATTCAAAATGTTACATTTCAGGATACCTACGGATCTGAGAGAAGGAAAGCTAAAATGCTCAACTTTTCCATTGCATATGGGAAAACTCCAGTTGGGCTTTCCCGGGATTGGAAGGTACTCTGTAGATTCAAATTATAATCTGGCAGTCCTTTTCTTTTTAGCAATTTTTATGATCCATTAGTGTTTTGTGGTCCTCAGGTATCTGTCCAGGATGCAGAGAAAACAGTTGAACTTTGGTACAAAGAAAGAAAAGAAGTGAGAAGGTGGCAAGAAGAACGTAAAAAAGAAGCTAAAGAATTTAGATGCGTTCGAACATTGCTAGGACGGGCACGCTGGTTTCCCTCATTAACTCGTGCTAGCCGTGCTCAAAGAGGACATATTGAAAGGGCTGCTATCAATACTCCAGTGCAGGTTTTTGTACCATCTATCTATCTCGCTATTAATACTCCATGCAGGTTTTTGTCCTATCTATCTCTCTCTCTGAATTTTAATTACTCGACTGCAACAGGGTAGTGCTGCTGATGTCGCCATGTGTGCCATGTTAGAGATATCCAATAATGCACGTTTGAAAGATCTTGGGTGGAGGCTGCTTTTACAGGTTAGCTCCAATTTATTTTTCTTTTTATCAAACGAGTTATGAACCTGTGCTAATGCCAGGAAGAGAAATGCAAGTTCTAAATATTCTACCAACAGAGGGGTTTGCAGGAATGGCCAGGTCCATGGTTTGCTCCCGTGTGGTCTGGTGTTTAAACCCCCTCATGGTATACCTACCTAGGTTTGCTAGAGTTTCTGGTTTCCCGTGTCCTAATGAGGGTGGGTCTGGGAAACAGGTCTGTTGGTTTCTGGGTATAAGTGTGTGTGTGTGTGTATTCTACACAAAAATAAAAAAAACAAACATGAAAAGCTAAGAGCTTAGAACATGCTTTAAGTGTAATTTCATATATGGAAATTGCTTCATGATGAAAATTTCGTTCTCTCTAGAGTCATGATTGACTAACTGGGAAATATTTGAGTAAAGTTTATTTTGGCCAGACTCAGAATTAACTTTGTATGGAAAGCAGGTCCATGATGAAGTCATCTTGGAAGGGCCATCAGAATCAGAGGAGGTTGCAAAGGCCATAGTTGTTGACTGCATGTCGAAGCCCTTTGGTGGCAAGAACATCCTTAATGTTGACCTTGCGGTTGATGCCAAGTGTGCACAGAACTGGTATGCTGCCAAGTAGATACAGCGGTTCGTTACAAAATGAATCCCACTTTTGGTAGATTTGGAAAGCTGCTTAAATTGCACTCACTCCCAAGAGGTTTTGCCCAATGAATCAGTTCTTAGAGCCTGCTGATGTGAAATTTTCCATCATCTTTGATGATGTGTTTGTCACACTTGGGCCGAGGATTACTAGAAGAGGTGCTCTGCTTTTGTGTCATATGATTCTTAAGACCATGGAGCAATTTGAAAAGCATAACTTGTACATAGGTTATTCTAACCATTGACACAGGTTTTTTATTTAGGGTGTTTTTGTATTTAGTGTCATGCATGTAAGAGTGTAATGTTGAACACTTGTTCTGTTTATTCCTTTGTGGTGAAACTCAATGTATAGTTTGAACAAAGTTGCAATTCTGCCTATGAATTTCCTTTCCAGAATTAGGTGGTAGAAAAAGAGAAAGTGATCTAAAGAATCAATCTTTTTGATCGATTGTTCTCTTGCACCTAGAACCCAAAAAAATCGTTTTTCCTCATGGCAAAAATTATGCGCATCGGTCTATTTCAACATTAAAGGATTAGAAAGCTCCCATCTTGCACGTCTATTCCAACTTGAATCAGAAACCAAGTGGCTACAATGATGATCCATTAAAATCAATTTCCAACTAGTATTTCTGTTTCAATGCCCTTTAGCCAGTTTCAACCCCTGTCAACTATTGGGGATATATAGTTATACATGCCAAACCACCCGCTCAAAATGCTAATTCAAATTTAAATACAAATTGGCAGTCCAACTGGTAATTATTTGGCATGTTGTTGCAAATTGATTCCCCAGGTGGATGCCAACTGCAGCAATAGTTGATCAGGCATTGCACCCTCCCAGTCCTCAGGTGGATCCATTGCTACAGAAGCTTCATGCAAATTCAGTACTATCTCCTTCCTTACTTCATTTGGAATGCCGAGGACATCAGGTCCATTTTCCAGCACTATTTCAACCAACTGCAAAATGTAACCGGGACTAATTGTAAAAATCAAATGGACTTGAGGCAACTCCACAGCCAAACAGCAAAAGAAATAAATTTGAGAAAAGAGAGATATTATCCATGCTAATAAGAAGGAAGAAGAGTGGCATATCCCATTCTATGCAGCAGAGAAATGCATAGGTTTTTCAATCCCTCTTAGCACTGTATGACAGATTGGTTGACATCCAACATCTCATCGTGAATTTGAATAAAAATGCACTTATCATCTACAGTATGTATGGCCTATACCCTTAACATCCTTAAAGACGTATGTTTGCTTAGCTAGTATAAAAACACGATTAAGAAGACTCAATTACCTGCTGAATCCAAGACAGGCAGACGTCAAACAAGTTTTGCTCTGGTAAAAACTGTCCAACCGCATGCAAGACCTCGGTTGCTGTTTCATTTGAAAGTTGGTCAATCACAGGACCTGATCTATCCATTAGTTTTACAAGCAAGTGATCATCTCCTGTAGACAATACTTCCGCATAGGCTGTATCCATATCACCCACTTGAAAAGCATCCATTGCATTAGTCCAAGAAGTCCAGATTGGATCCCGATCTTGGCCAACACTATCATCTCCCAAAGCCTCTGCAGTCAATTCAGGCATAGCTACTCTTGCTGTTCTTGATGGTCCATTATCCTCTCCAGCCACACGAATTGCTTCCAAGGTAGCTTCATCTTTCGATGCTTGCCAAACACTTCTTGCGGAAGGCCCCTCACCAAACCTGAGAAGTCCACTCCCTTTCTCCCATGCCCGCCTGCTGCCACCATGATCACTTCCATTTTCCGACTTGGGTGACCTACCATCCATGGGACCACCACCAACAGCCTTCCTCTGCCCATTTCTAGAACCACCATATGTAGAAAAATCCCACACCTCGGACATGTCAGATCTCCAAGATGGGCCCCTTCCCCTCATGTCCGAAACAATTCCATCAGTTTGAGAATATCTTTCCCCAAATGGAATTCGTCCATCACCACCTCTTCCAAATTTGGCACTCGCATAGTCAGGGAAACCATTATACTTGCCTAGTTGTCGATTAGATCCCTCAAACCCCATCGCAAAATTACCACCTCTCCTACCTGAAGATATTGATAAATCCCGTGCCATGTCTTCCACAATTCTCTCAAGGCCCCTTACCCTGTTCTCCAAAGTTACCATGGTGTCATGAGACCCGCCCATGAAATCCTGCAATTTAAGAAAGGTAGATGATACTTATGAAAAGATGCATTGTACGAGATCCTTAATGCAGAAAAAATATATATTAATTATTACAGTACCTGCAGCATGCTCATCAAATGAGCTTGTTGTCTCTCCAGCTGTAACAACTGCCTTTGGATAGCCAACCAATTTCCTTTGCTATTGGCAAAGGATCCGTCAGATTGACCATCAGTTTTAGAGAACCCTGCACGACTGCTGGATGACTCCCTTTGATTAATATCAGTCCTATCATCAACATCCACTGCTCTCATTCTCGGGTCTTTTCCGTTCATTCTTTCTTCTGGCCATTTATCCCGTGCCAAGTCATCATGATCTCTTTGTTTAGAATACAGACCAGCAATTCCTCTCTCAATATTACGGTATTTACTATTGAAAGATCCACGAAAATCTTCTGAATGGCTGCTTCCAATGTTGTTTGACCTTTCCTTTGAGTCCATAGCATTTGACTCGGTTTCTACCTCATTACTTGAGTTTGAAGTATTGAGATGTCTACGAGGAACAGCTACCTCTACAGGCAACTCGCCAGAACCCCTTTCAAGTTTCTGGAAGAATTCTGGGTTTAGCTCTTTGTCAGTCAAGACAGGCGGTTTCTTCTTCAGAAGACCAACAGCTTTATCTGGAATAGTACTACCTTTGGCTTTAGAAACAGAATCTGAAGTAGGGGAAGAACCATTAGATGCAACCTTTGCTGCTTGTTCTGTTTTCTCACTAGGCTTTGAAACTTTTGGCTCATTCCTTTCTGAAACCTCAGCTGATTCAGGATTTCCTTTATTTAAAAATATTGTTACAACACAGAGACAACAGATTAAAATATGAATGTGCACGTTAAAGAAGAAAAAAAATCTATTGAGGTGCTTACCATGAGATGGGGTTTTCTGCTCTTTTGGAGAGTCATCTCCCCCCGCAATCTTTTTCCAAAACTGCAACGCTTCTGTCATGCTATCTCTGACGGGTTTTATCTTTAAAACACATGAAACTTAAGTTTTAAACACTAGGCAAAGAGAAAAATAACAAGACCATCCTATTTTTACAACATATTTTTGCATATCAATAGTGTCAGATTTCAGCGATAATATTTGAAGATGAATTGGCAGACTAATGTGTCTGATGAAAACCCTATCCAATATCCAGAGGATAAATAGCAACTAAATCCAACAATTTACTTGATAAGAGAGTTCTTCCCTTCACATTCTCACATACCACCCACTCCCCCTCTCCATACACCACAACCAATTCAAATCAGCAAAATTAAATTTTTTTTTTTTTTTAAACATTGAAATCTCATAAACGTAATTCTTCATTGATCACCCATAACCATCGACTACATACACTGAAAAAAAAAAAGGGCAATCAATGTAATTGAAAGATTATGTAACCAAAAAACCACCTTGTCAAACCGGCAAGACTCAAGCACAGTGACCGTGGAAGCAGCTCTATCTGTGATCAAGTTACTCGAATGCAATGCTAGTGCAATGAGCACATCAGCTGCTGCTTTACGCGTTGCCCAATCCGGACTTCCAAGACAGTCATGTACAGTTGGCAGCAAATTATCCAAGCTTTGCGGTGCTACCGCTCCAACCTACAAGCAGATCAGCATAACTCTCCATCTGAAACCACCCTCTTTCTCCTAAAATTTCCCAACTTACACTAAACACAACTAAATCACAACAATGTACATGACTGCATCAACTCCAACACGACAACATTATTCAAATCGAGAGTTCAGCTTATAACCGAACCTGAGACAAGCTCGAAACCACGGGCAACAGCGAAGCCTTAGCAGGAAGTTAGGATTGTTAAGCAGCTTACAGATCCTGGGACAGAGCTTCTGAAAAGCAGGGACAGGAGGGTCCGAAGCCGAGTCCACAATCTTAGCCATACACACGGCCGCACCGGATTGCACCCCTTTGTTCTGCTCCCCCATGGCCTCAAACAACGGCTTCACAAACAACCCCACCACCGCCGACCCAACATTGTTGTCGCGCTGCGCTCTCCCCCTTCAAGTACTGCGCCGCCAGCGCCCCAATGGCGTCGCGACACGCGTCCCTGACGCCGGAGTCGGCGTCCTTGAGGCGTTTGACGATGTGGGAGATGATCTTTGTGAGGTGGGTGGACGTGAAATCGGGGTGGGAGGAGGAGAGCAATGCGAGGAGGCGTAGAGACTCTTTCTTGACGGCGGGTTTGGGGTCGGCGGAGGCGTCGTAGAGGCAGTTGAGGAGCACCGGGAGGCCGTCGGCGGCGAGGGTCTGGATGATTTTCTCGAGATCTTCGACGGCGATTTGGTAGGTGTCGCGGTCGGAGAGTTTGGAGAGGGAGGTGAGGATCCTCTGCTTGAGTTCCACCATGGCGAGGTGGGAGGAGAGGGAAGAGGAAGAAGACCTTGAAGATGGGGTGAGCTGGTTTTGTGGGGGTGTGGAGTTTGGGGGTTTTGTGGGTTTTGAGATTCTGGGTCCTGCGAAACTCATTGTGGGTTTTTTTTTTTTTGAAATGGGGGGAAATGGAGGGTGGGAAGGGATCTGTGTGATTAGGGGATTTTGAGCTCTCTGCTGGTGCAGCAGAGCAGAGGGAGAAAGGTGGGCAGGACCCAGGTGGGAGGGTGGAGTGGGTGGGAAGGCTACTGAAATGAAAGCAAAATCAAACCTGCAGAAATTGAAAAAGGAGAGATCTGAGGGAGAGTGAGGGAAGCCAACAAAAAAAGTGTAGAAATGACCAAATTGGTTTTGAAAAGGAGAGATCTGAGGGAGAGTGAGGGAAGCCAACAAAAAAGTGTAGAAATGACCAAATTGGTTTTGTTTGTGATACTCTGGTTTGATTGGAATTGGACTGGTACCTGGTTTTTATTTATTTTTACATTAGGTTTTGACAAGCAATTTTGTATTTTTATATTTTGTTTGTTCTGTGAGGAACATCATGCAGAATGAAGGCGTAAAAGAAAATTAAGTTTCGCCAAAATAATAGAATAATCGTTGGGGGCTAAGTGCTAATAATGACTTTGATATTTTACTTGCCCAAAAGAAATTCTAGTGATTAACTTCGATTTTTTAAAGCTAAAGTGAGGCATTGGCTAATGGCTATTGATTTTTAAAAATTTGAATTCAATCTTATTCAAGATTAATGTAAGAAAGGGACTTTGTTCGGCTGGAATTAATTTTGATACTTTTCGACAGAGATTGTGAAATTTAGTTTTTTTTTTTCGATCAAGAAGAAACTTCATTAATAATGAACTAGATACAATGAATATTGGAATTCAGCTCTTTTAATAGTGTCGTTTTGGACATAAATCATCACTGTTTAATTTGTATGAAAGAGAATTTTATGCATGAAATCGTAAAATAGTAGAAAGCTAAACATTTTTATCTAATTATAAGTCATATTGAGACACTTCTGTAATGTCATGCTCATTTCGAAGTTCTAGGTACAACTGGCCATCTTATAAACTAAGAGAAGCACATATGCTGAAAAAAAAAAAAAAACTGCTTACCAATTGACACGTCAAAGCATGAAATTACAATACGGGAACAGAATGCATATTCAAGAAAACTTTCGTAAGACCTCCTGGTAGACAAATAGGCTTAGAGAACCAAAAAAAAAAAAAACTTCCTTTCTTCCTCGTTGGGTTGAAGCTAGTTGCGTCATTCGGGAAAAATGAACTTTGGTAGCTTAACCTCTTCTGCTGGTTTCTTCTTATTCCATTCGAAATCTCAGTTTTTTTTTTTTTGTTGTTGTTGTCATGTTGGAGCTTTCTTTTTGCTACCATGAGAATGAGACTTAACCCACCTGCGTTTCACGGGAACCTTGGTGTAGTCACCCTAAAATAGTGAAGTTATACCTAAGCTTGGGTTAATTGTAACCACGTTCTCAGTGTATATTGTTATATATGTATTTGAATTTTGAATATTGTTCGTGGCCAAACGTGGGTATCATGCAGGTTTGAACCGATGAACCATCAAATTGATATATTTAGGATTTGTTTGGAGGGGTCAATCATCATATATAATATCTTATATGGAGTTGTGGAAACGTAGCAATCATAATTAGAATTAAAGGTGGTACGAGGGCCACACCATGAATGATGAATATGGTGACAATGAAATTTGAAAACTAAGCATATATAGGTGAGTATTTGTAATTTATTACTGGGATTTTGCCTTGGAGGGAAAAGTTTGATGTTGGAAGTTGGAATAAATGATTAAATCCAAAGTCAGTGTTGTTGTTCTTCGGTGTTGAAACTTGAAAGTCAATTTTCTTTTGAAAATTTGAACAAAGCATATTTGAAAAAATAAAAAATATAATTTACAATATATTTTATTTCAAATAATAGAGTAATTGTACGATAAAATTAATTGAACGATAAACACATTTTTCAAGAAATTAAAAATAAAGAATGAGATAATTTCAGTGTGGTTTGAGGATGACAAGTCGAGTTGAATAATAAAAAGTAGAAAGTTCTCATGAATTGAGGGGTCATGTATAGTCATGCTAATGAAATTTTAAAAATTTACAGTGTTTGCTCTCTCTCTCTCTCTCTCTCTGACAGAATCCATGTGAACCCCGGAAAAATTCAAAGGTTTAGTGAGATCATTTAAGGAATTAAACTTTCGATCTCGATGGTTATTTTAAATATTCGGGAGTATTATTCAAATTTTTTGCAAAGTAAAATCTGTAATTTTGGGACTCATTAATAAAGTACACGATACTACTAGTTCGTGAGAATTTTCGGAGAATTTTTCGGATACCCGAGCTAATTTGTACGGATTTTGGAAGTTTTGGGATTAAAGAAATTATTAAAGAAAATAGATATTGTCCGAGTGATGAACATATTTAGTTTTTAAGCAATATAATGAGAGATACACGAAAGTCTACTGAATTATATAAGGGATAATTCTCGAACTGATTATTGAGAGAACGTTATGATTTAAGGTGGTGCCTAGTTAAGTCAAACATATAAAAAAAAACCCTAAGCGCCGCTCTCTGACTGCAACGCCCTAAGCGCCACCGCACCGGGCCACTATGCTGCAAGGTAATGTCCTTGTTTGGAATTGTCGAGGGATAGTAAATTAACCTCGAGACGCAAAGAGCTTTGATTGATTTGGTTCAAGCCAAGTGACCTTTCCATTTTCTTGGCGGAAACCAGAGCTACGGAAAAACTTATTAACTCCCTTATGTCCCGTCTGGGCTTCGCTGACAATATTTGCGTCCAAAAGGCGCCGGATTCACAAGGGCTTGCAGTGTTGTGGAGTCATGAACTCCATGTTGCTCTACGTACAAAATCTTCGCATCATATTGATGTGGAAGTCAGAGAGAAAGATATAGATGAAGTGTGGCGGTTCACCGACCTGTATGGTTATGCTACAAGGGAAGATAGACACCAAACATGGTCCCTAATCAATGCTCTAGCTGCTGAGATGTGTTCCCTACCTTGGCTCATGGCAGGGGATTTCAATGAGCTCATGGTCCGAGTGGACAAGTCCGGCGGTCCTCCTCGTGCGCTTGCTCCAATGGCTCTCTTTCGACAGACTATGGAGGCGGCAGGTCTTAGTGACATGGGATTCTATGGCTGTCATTTTACATGGTCTAACAGATTTATAAAAGAGCATTTGGATCGAGGCTTCATGTCTGCATCTTGGAATACTTTATTCTCATTAAGCAGAACAATTACGTTGCCCCCTTCTGACTCTGATCATAATCCTTTATTGATTAAAGCTAGGGCTGTGAGAGATCTGATCTGTAAGCGTACTCGTAGGTTTCGCTTTGAGGAGATATGCCATGGCAATCAGCAGTGTTCGTCAATTATTCAACAGAATTGGTCTACTCCACTCACTGGAAACATGTTGCACCAATTGGGGATCAAACTACACTCTACGGGGCAGCAACTTTTGCATTGGCATGCCACTGATTTCCAACGACAAAACTTGAGCTTCGTGAGGTTCAAAGTAAATTGTTAGATATTATGAAACAAACATATTCAGTTGAACAGTATGAGGAACAACGAAAGCTCCATGTCAAACAGAGTCAGTTGCTCTCTCAAGAAGAAAAGTATTGGAGACAAAGATCACGTGCTGTTTGGGTAAAGGATGGGGATAGGAATTCTGCATACTTTCATCGTAAAGCCTCTAACAGAAAGAGTAGGAACACCATCAGGGGGTTGCTGAATGATGATAGAGTGTGGACTAATGAACCGCAAGAGATAAAGCACCTGCTCCTCAACTTTTAAAATATGACTTTCATCTCTGAGGGCGTGGATGAGTCTGCAATTTCTAAAATATTCCGAGCTACTCCTATGAAGGTCACTTCGACTATGAATGACGACCTAACTGCGCCATACTTGGATGAAGAAATAAAAGCTGCTTTATTCCAAATGCATCCATCTAAGAGCCCGGGTCCTGATGGTATGTCTCTCTTCTTCTTCCAAAAGTATTGGCATATTGTTGGTTTAGATGTTTGCATTGCTATACGTAACTTCTTGCAGTTTGGAGAAATTTGGAAGGAATCCAATTTCACTTATATCTGCCTGATTCCGAAATTAAAAACCCTACTGTGTCATCCCACTTCCGCCCTATTGCATTGTGCAATGTGATTTACAGAATTAGTTCCAAAGTCATTGCGAACCGGTTGAAGAAATGGCTTCCGGACATCATCTCTCCACTCCAGAGTGCCTATGTGCCTGGCAGACTCATCTCAGATAATACCCTGGTTGCAACTGAGGCAGCTCACTTTATGCATAAGCTCACAACACAAGAAGAAGACCTTTTCTCTCTAAAGCTGGACATTAGTAAGGCCTATGATCGTCTGGAATGGCCTTTTTTGCAAGCTATGTTGGTGAAACTAGGTTTCTCGGCCCAATGGATCTCTATGGTAATGAGTTGTGTGACTTCTGTTAGTTATGCCATTCTTATACAGGGTGAGCCATCTGAGACTATATATCCTACTAGGGGTATCATACAGGGTGATCCACTATCTCCCTACTTATTTATTTTATGTGCTGAAGGTTTTTCAGCCTTGATATCCCCAAGCTCCCACCTTGCATCATCTTTTCTTTGCAGATGATAGTCTCTTATTTGGAGCAGCTACTTTGGAGGAATGTCACACTTTTAGACACATTTTTTGAACACTTATGAGAGAGCTTCTGGTCAGAAAATAAATTTCCAGAACAGTAGTGTGGTCTTTAGCAGGAACGTGCAAGCACATATTCAGGCTCAACTTGCTGCGGTGTTAGTGGTCATATGTGAACAGGAACATGACAGGTACTTGGGTCTCCCATTGAGAGTTGGAAAATTCAAAACTCAAATTTTCCAGTACATTAAAGAAAAATTGTCAAAGAAGCTTGTAAGTTGGAAAGCCAAGATACTCAGTTGTGCAGGCAAAGAGATATTGATAAAAGCAGTTGTTCAAACTATGCCTTTATATGCAATGAACTGTTATTTGTTGCCAAAGGGTTTGTGTGATGATATTCATCAGTTGTGTGCTTCTTTCTTTTGGGGAGATACAGAGGACAAAAAGAAGATTCATTGGAAAAGTTCAGAACTTTTATGTCTGACAAAGAATGAGGGAGGTATGGGTTTCAAAAACATATATGCTTATAACCTTGCCATGTTAGCCAAGCAAGGATGGAGACTTGTTACAAATCCATCTTCACTCATTGCCAGATTGTACAAAGCCAGGTATTTTCCACATTGTGATTTTTGGCAAGCAGAGTTGGGTGATGCTCCTTCATTTTCTTGGAGAAGTATTCTTACAGGAAGACCTATACTTAGGGCTGGTACTAGATGGCAGATTGGTGATGGTACGAGAATCAACATTTGGAGTGAGCAGTGGATACCATACTGCCCAAAATTCCTTGTTCAAAGACCTAGCAACTCTTCGGTTGAGCTTGTATCTGATTTTATAGATGCATCTACTAGGAAATGGATTCCAGCCCTTATATATGATGTCTTTCGTCCATCAGTTGCAACTAAAATTCTTAGTATCCCACTGGGACAACGTAGTACACTTGACAAGTACTATTGGCATCCAAATAGGAAGGGATGGTATACGGTTAAAAGTGCCTACAGGACAGCTCGGCCACATGTCCTAGGAAATGCACTAGCCTAGTCATCTCAGGGATATCCATTCCAAGAGCTGGGGAAAAAACTTTGGAAGGCAAAAGTGCCTGGCAAAGTTCATATATGTGTATGGAGGGAATGCTGCAATCTTCTACCCACTAGGGAAAGACTTACTACCAAAGGGTATGAGGGTCAACTTTCCTATCTCTTATGTCACCATGCAGTTGAAGACTCAGCCTATCTCTTCTGTAAATGTCCAACAGCTACTACATTACTATCCCAAGCTCCTTTTCATCTTCGGGAAACATTGCTTCCTAACATCAACTTTCAAGAATGGATGTTGGAACAAGCTCTCCACCTCAAAATGGAAGTGTTTGAAAAGCTTCTAATGATCATAAGGGGACTGTGGACTAATAGAAACACTCAACTATGGGAGGACAAAGCTAGTTTTGCCTCGGAAATCTTCTTAAGCTGTATTACCTGGTTAGAGGAGTTTCAGCGTGCTCGAGCTATGGAGACGATGCCATCCTCACGGGTAAACAGGACTTGGAGCCCAGCAAGCAGTGCTAACCTCACTTTGAATGTGGATGGTGCTTTTATTCCTCAAATAACTAGATGTGGGCTGGGAGCTGTTCTTCGAGGCTCTAGTGGTGAAGTTCATGCTGCTTACCAAATTGCGGTTCATTTTGTCAGCTAGGCTATGCATGCTGAACTTTTGGCTATTAAGGCAGGTCTGCAACTGATTCATTTGCACAACTTCCAATCGGTCTGCATCTCATCTGATTGTTTGTTGGTTGTCCAAGACATTAATAGCAATTCAGCGAATCTCACAGAGTATGGTACGTTGATTGAAGAAATCCAGTTCATGTTACAACAGCTGCAGCAAGTCCAAGTTTCCTATACTCCTCGTACTTGTCACAAGATAGCCCATAGACTAGCTAGTTTAGCTTTTGAGTCTGAGCAGTCTCTATGCTGGCTTCACACAACCCCGGATTGTATCCGAGACATTGTACTGAATGAAGAAGACCCCTCCTCCTACTTAACTTAATAAATCCACTACCTGTTTTTACCTAAAAAAAAAGGTGGTGCCTAGTTTATATAGAGCACTAAACTCCAATGTAATGGGAATAGGAATAATAAATTGAGAAAGAAAATAAAAACGAATATTTGTAGTCTGAGACAAGAAAGCATAAAAATTAAATAGGGAAATCAAATAAACAGGACATTGTTGTAGAGAAACTGAAATTGAGAGGAATTTGTTGTGTATTCTCATTGATAATAGGGGCCTCTTTATATAGAGGATTACAATGCATAGAATCTCAATCATACAAGGAAAGTAATCGTACATTGAATAGGAATCTAGATCCTTCTAATTTAACCCTATTACCACTAGAGCAAGTAACCTAGAGTTTGGGCCAAACACAAATTATGGTTTACTTGAACATTCCCCCTTGTGTTGCCCAAACACGGTGCTTCTCTCGTTGACTCGTTAAAAACCTTGCCGAGTAACAAAAACCCAGTGGGACAAAAATAATCTCTGTCGAAGGGGAAAAAGAACACAACACACCCTTCACAATTCGAGACAAACATGTAGACATCTCCCCCTGATGTCTGCTCCTCCCCTTGATGATAACGATCATGGGAGTTCAGATAATTTCCGCAAGCCAATTCTTGCCACATGTTTCTCGAACGTGGATTTGGGCAATGACTTAGTAAACAAGTCTGCCACATTGTCCTCAGATCGAACCTGGTTCAATTTGATCTTGAGAAGCTTCTGTTGTTGCTGATTGTAGAAGAACTTAGGCGATATGTGCTTGGTGTTGTCGCCTTTGATGTAGCCTTGCTTCATTTGTTCAATGCAAGCAGCATTATCCTCATAAATGCTTTATGGCTCATCTGTGGTAGACTTCATACCACAATTACTTCGAACATGCGTAACTATGGACCTAAGCCATATACATTCACGAACTGCTTCGTGAAGAGCAATAATCTCTGCATGATTAGAAGAGGTAGCGACTAAGGTCTACTTTGTAGACCTCCAAGATATCGCAGTCTTTCCCATGGTGAAAACATAACCAGTTTGGAAGCGACCTTTGTGTGGGTCAGAGAGATACCCAGCATCAGCAAAACCTTCCAAAACACTTATATCATTTTGGGATGGGGAGAGGGAATGTAGTCCACCATATGTGGCGTCCCTGACACTAGATGGGTCTGAATCCATCTTCTCTCTGTAGGGATAGAACAAGCCCATATCAATAGTACCACTTAGGTATCAAAAGATATCTTTAACACCAGTCCAATGGCGTCGTGTTGGCGCAGAGCTATATCTACCTAACAAGTTCACAGCGAATGAGATATCTGGTCTTGTGCATTATGCTAAGTACAATAATGCGCCTATTGCACTTAGGTAGGGCACTTCTGCCTCTAGCACTTCTTCTTCGTCATCTTTTGGATGAAACAGATCCTTCTTTGGATCAAGACTACGGACGACCATTGGGGTGCTACGGACTAAATTGCATTTGAGCAATACGATGCAAACAATTACCCCATTCCACATGAAGTTGTCAAGGTACAAGATGAGGAGATTGAAGAAAATTGAGAACAAGTGTAGAGTCCACTTCCAACCATATGAATTTCCAATATCGGACCCATTCTAATTCTATTGTTTTAATAATTTCCATGATCTCCGCTGCAGCAGAACTAGGCATATCCAAATTGGAGCAAAAAAACACCCAAACAACACCTTTATAGTCCCGAAACAAGCCACCATAACTTGCTTTCCCCAAGTCATCTCTCCACTGGTGAAGGGATTGACGGACGAAGAGGGTGTGCGGAGTCAGCTTTGGTAAATGATTGTTATGGGAACATGTTCCGACCCTTAGTACCATTTATTGACTATTTAATGTTATCTCAGAAGTCGTTGATTAATCATTCATGTCAAATCCAATATTTGGATAAGTTAATTATTTCTTGATGAGTCGATTATTACTTGACCTCTTATTGACACAAACCTTTGGACGAACAAATATTTGAAATGAAAGTTTTAAAGTTTTCACCTCAAAATTATTTTAAACGTTTTCGCTTGCTGTTTATGAAAAATTATTTAATAAAATGTCTTGCGGGTTTTTGGAATGTAAATCGAACCTTGGGTTTATGTTTTAGGCAAGGCCGGCCCTGAGTGCTACTGCCTGAGGCAGCAGTCTCAGGCCACCGGTCTCCAGGGGCCTACTGTTCGTGCATTTTTCCCACTATATATGGATATATACAATTTTTCCTGACATAGATACTTCGAATCATCTCGCACCAGCGGCAGCCCAGGTACTCTATCCACCTCACAACCCAGGTTCGAGCCTTCGCCCTGACCTGTGTCACTCTTTTTTTTTTCCTTTTGATTGAATTAAGTCAATATTGTCCTTTTTCTTTTCTTCTGACACACCATGCGGCCCAGTTTCCTATTCCTTTCCATACAAATAATTTTTGTATTTCAAAAATTTAATACTTTTTTTTTAAAATTTATTTAATCAAAACAATTTTTTTTTTCCTTTTGATTGAATTAAGTCAATATTGTCCTTTTTCTTGTCTTCTGACACACCATGCGGCCCAGTTTCCTATTCCTTTCCATACAAATAATTTTTGTATTTCAAAAATTTATGTATGAATAAAAATTTAATACTTTTTTTTTAAATTTATTTAATCAAAACACTTTTTTTTTTTTGATTGAGTTCAAAACATGCACATGATTTTATATTGTCATTTGGCGAAAATATATATATATATATATATATCTACTTGAGAGGCCACATTTTAATTCTTCGCCTCAAGTCGTTAGAATCTCAGTACCGGCCCTGGTTTTAGGTCTCGCGATACTGTGACGTGCTCAATCTGGTGATGTACAGTGATAGACTACCAAAACTCCTATGAAGACAAATTTAACACTTTTTATCAATATTAACCAACCTTAACATCTAAAAGCTTGCATGCTCTCCACATTAATGATAAACTTTCAAAATAATAGATCGACTAATAACAAGAGAGTCTCTGACGAGGAATTTTTGTGTGCTCCCGTCAGTCCACCTAAGATTTCCAAGTGGTTTGATGAACTAATCAGATGTTGACACTTGGCTTCCACAAAAATTAAATAACTGAGTCATTTGTGAAAAAGACCATTCTAGGCTTTTGCTCTCTACTTCGTTCATCAGCATCATCAAGAATTCCAAATTTTGCTCATGAAAAGTTTTCTCAAACTCTATGTCCAAATCAACACCATCATCTAATCATCCTTATACACCTCCTCTATCAGTAAAAAGCCATCGAACCTGGTGGCAACGCTTGAGAGGTCATCAAAAAATTCGTCAATAAGATTGAACTCACAAAAAAAAAATCAATAAGATTACATAGATTGACCTCTAAATCCAAAAATCATAAATCCAGTAAGTTTTCTAAGGATCAAAACTGTTCCAATTAACTAGAATTACTTCAGATTTGAAGGTCCCACTCGGTTCCATTCTCTGAAACATGCATTTCAAACTGAGGGCAATATTATTCTGTATGGCTAACCAGGAGGAAGTAAACTGGGAGGATGTGGTGATAACCCCGTGGCATTGTCTAGAGCCGAGCATCAAGCCGTGTAGGCGCAATTTCACATATTTCTACTGCTGTTGTTGGTATAGCCTTCTGGATATGTTTCTGGCTGCGAAGTCTATTATGCGAGCGTTGACACTACATATGTCTAAACCACAAGATTAAAATACTAATCAAAATGGAAGGGCATCTAATATGTTTTACAATTAATTGATTCAATCTCCCAACATTGATTAAAGTTGCAAAATACGGTTATGCAATTTATGGATTAGGTTGAAAGGATGAAGACGAAGTGATAGACAGTGAATAAAAGGCCTTCAGTTGAAGGAGGACCCGAAATGGTCTTTTCTCAAATAAGCAGAAGAGTATACATTTTTATTCAATAAGTTGAAAGTCAAGTGTCAACATCTGATTCGGATGTCAAACCACTTGGCAATCTTGGGTGGACTGACGGGAGCACACAAAAATTTCTCGTCTCTAACCCATAAAGGTGAAATTTATGACGTTAAAGAAATACAACATAAGAAGAGTTAGTGATCAGAGCATTTTTTTTTTTAAGGATCGGAGCATATTTAGTAGTTCAACTGAAATTATACAAATAGTATAGGGTAGTAGGCTCGACCCTAAGTTCTTTAGACATGAAGTGAAGAAATAAAATATGACCTCACATAATATGAATGGTATTTTTTTGAAAGGTAATGTCACGCCCCTGATTTTTAACACAAATAAAAATTGATATATAATCCCATAATTATACATGCGTGATCGTTCAGTCATTAATACAAATACCTGAAAACTTTTTCCCTTTAAACCCAAGTGCATACTGATGCCCTGAACCCACAAGGTTAATATACACTCGCTCCACAGAGTTATATATTACACGTACAAACTTACGAATTAAATTGTCAACAACAAAATAAAACGTAAATGCTCCTCAAAGCTCACTATAAGCGGAAGTCTTAATAACGGTAAAGTCACAAAATTGGCTTCATACCGTAAAGCTGCTAGCTCGCTACGTCAGTTTTCAGCCACGATTACCCTGACCTGCAGGATTAACCTCTACACCGTTTGAATGGTGCACCTGGTTGCCACACAACAAACCCGGTAAGCTTTTACAAGCCAGTATGAGTACTCAAATAACTCATGCAAAACACAAAATAAACTCAGGCGAATCACAAGATAAACTCACACATTTCAATCAAGAAACAACTCACACAAATCACGGGATAAACCCACACGAATCAAGAGATAAACTCACACGAATCACGTTTAAATCAATAAACAAATCACTTTTCAATCAAGAAACAACTCACACATATCACGGAATAAACCCACATGAATCACGAGATAAACTCACACGTTTCAATCAAGAAACAAAGCACGAGATAACTCACAAGATTCACGTTTAAATCAATAAACAAATCACGTTTCAATCAAGAAACAAAGCACGAGATGAACTTACACGAATCACGTTTAAATCAATAAACAAATCACGTTTCAATCAAGAAATAAAGCACGAGATAAACTCAAACGAATCACATTTAAATCAATAAACAAATCATGTTTCAATCAAGAGACAAAGCACGGCGAACAGACTAGAGCTCTAACTGATCATATTCACTAACCCGGCCCAAGGCGTGAATTCCCGATTTTTCCACCCACGATCACATTTCGTGATCCACAATCCTCAACTCGTAAGTCTTTGGATCCACGATATAAATACCAAAACATTAAATGAGTCGCACTGGACCCAACATGTTACACGAATCTAAAATAAAAGATTCCCCGTAATTGATCCCTATCAATTACTCTCGGTACAAGACCCACATTTAAATAAACCACCGGCGAACTAAAATGTTCCACAATTCACAATACTTTTCAAAACAATAGAAATCAACCCTTTCACAAAATATTGTTTTCCAAAAAGTCACACCGAAAACAATAAAATGAACACACCCATAATTATTGTTTTATCACACAAATTCACCTACATACATATATTTCACATAAATATATACACACGTAGACATCCGCTTAGCAATGCCTACTAATACCAACTATAGTTTACAGTTAAATCAATAACTCTCAAAACGATAGAGGTAATTTCATTCATAAATGAACCTTGTGAGATTACTCACCTCAAAATTCCCGTTGCGTCTTGACTACTTACAGAATGCACTCTGTCATGCACCTAAGGAAAGTACAGCCATGATTCAGTTAATGAAACACAAGGAATAACGTTCGAAACCCTAAATCAAACCAAAATTCCCAAAGTGACGCCAATTGAGGTGAAACCACATCCGAGACCACCCAATGCCTCCGGAATACTTCTACGATCGATATGTCCCAATCACAAGTCAATCGAATGCTCGGATCTTCACGGATCAAATAAATTCATCGATATGAAACGGTAAAAATAATAATAAATCCATTCGAACTCCAAAATTTACATATTATATATCAAAACGCTTGTATCAACGAGTAGAACATATATAATACCAGAAACAGTCCCCTAGATGGCCAGAACACCGCTGGAACGCCGCCACAGGCCGTGGCACACCGCCTGCCAAAACTCATTATTTCCCAAAACTCCCAACATAAAAAAATGTTCATCTAAGCATGCTTGTAAATTTTCATAATTAGCTCGAAGTCAGAAAACAAGCATAAAGGGTCGAAAACTACCTCACAAGCTTTGAATTTTTGCTCAATCCGAGTTGAACCGATTTCCACATAAATCGATCCAAACAAACACCACAAATCGATCTAAAAAGCTTCAACGAACCCAAAGAAGGAAACTTGAAGCCGTGCCCTCGCCAGAGCTACTTTTTTCGGTCAGGTCTGAAAACACCAAACTGCGTCGTACACGGTGGATATCGCCGCTAGAGGATGCCACAGAGACGACCAGACGGAGGAGATGAACCAGTTGACCAAGTTTCACAGCCAGAGATCGCCGGAGCTACGAGTTCCAACCTGGTCGGATCGTCCGGATCCGGGTCGAGTCAGCCGCAGGTGAGGAGAGAGAACGGAGAGTTTTATGATTTCCGGAAATGGTAAATGTGAAAATGGAAATAGTAAGTTTTCGAAAATGGAAATTTCTATTTATAGAAGTTTCCTAAAACTTCAAATGCTCATAACTTTCACATACAAACTCCGATTTCCACGTTCCCCATGTCCACGAACTTGTATCGATGCGCTCTATAACTTTCGTGCAGGAAGTTTTCAGAGAATCGCAATGTATAAAAAGTCAACCTTGAGCCCCCTTCTAAAGTCATAATTTCCGAATAGAAATTCGTCTGAAACACTTCCGCTCCATCCACGAGCCACGAAACCGTCCAATAACCATAAATTAGATTCCGAAAAATCCTCAAAAAATAAATACGTATTTCCGGGGCATCACAGGTAATATAAAAAAATGACCGTTAGTAAGTCTCTAATATTCTTTAGTAGCATTTTTCATACATGCTTTGAATGTGTAATAGTTTTTTATTTAAGAAAAAAAAAAGTTATTACAAAGAGAAAATAGTGGGAGAGAAAAGTGGGGATTGTGAGATAATTTATTTTTAATCTATACTATTATTAAGAAAAGAGGGCTTTGTTAGCTAAAACTGAAAATTTTGACATATTTAACCCTAAAAGATTAAAAAAACTTTGAGAATAAATTAAATCACAAGGATAAATAGGACAATTATAAAAGGGTCCTTGACCCAAAGCACCAAAATTGGCCAAACTTATCTCACTTACCTCATCAACAGATTTTTGTTCATACTAACCCAATTTAAATTGAAATGACAATTTTACCCTCAATTTAATTAATATATTACATCATGCTACCTCTCTCTCTCTCTCTCTCTCTCTCTGTGCCATGGCCGCACCACCATCGGACCTTCACTGTGCCCAGACCCCGTCGGGCCTTCACTGCGCGCCGACCCCGATTGGATCAAAAGACTATCCCAGCTTTGCTGCGTTCAGAGCTCATCTGCAGAAGCATGGCGACCGGATCTTCCAGCCGGAACTCGAACTCTGCTCCAGAAAGCTCCGAATTTGTACCTTCCGTTGATTCTTTGTCGAAGACGAAGACATAGCTCCTGAAGACTGGATCCCTCTGCAATTTTTTTTTTCCGACTGTGATGGACTGCTTAAGTCCTTTTTTTTCTTTTTTTTTTAATAGATAACATGGGGCAGAAGGCCTATAATCAAAGAAAAAAGAAAAAAAAAAGTTTTAATTGGGGGCAATAGATGTCTATTGCCCCCCAATATACGTGTAATAGACGTCTATTGGGAGGTAATAGACATTTTGAATTGATGTAATCTTTTTTTTTTCTTTAATCAAAGTTTTTTTTGTCTAAATTTAGGAAGATTAATTTTCATTCCGGTGACCGAAAGTTCTATTGGGGGGCAATAGACGTCTATTAGAGGGCAATAGCCTATTGGGGAGCAATAGATGACATTGGGGGCAATAGATGTCTATTTAGGGCAAGAAACTTTTTCGGTGAGGTTTTCATGAAAGTCCGGTGGGCGGCAGCCGGTATCCTGCGAAAGTTGGCCGGATTCCAGCGACCAATAACCGGGCTCCGGCGAAGTCCCCTATGGTCTCTCTCTCTCTCTCTCTCTAAGTAACAAAGGTGAGGGTAAAATGGTATTAAAAAAAAATCTTAATGGGGTATTAGGGAATACCTCCTTAGAGTGTTTTTTTTAAAAAAAAAAATAAAGAGGATCAAAGGGTTTCACTCCTGTCCCTATGGTGACTCAAACCTATGACTTCGTACATAGGTAGTGGCATCTCAAACCACTGATCTAACACCACTTCTTTAGAGTGTTTTGGGTAAGAGAGAATTAAAAAAACTTAATGGGGTAAGTGGGAAAAAAATCTCTAGAAATGGGGTGAATGGACAAAAACTCATTATACAATAGATTTTTATTAAGAAAATTAAAAAGAAATGATTCTACAACCCCCACTTTTCTCTCGAACTATTTTCTCTCTGCCATAACTATCACTGAATCTATTTCTTCTGCAATAACTACCCACTTTTCTATTTTTTTTTAACAACGGAATTTTTTTGTATACATGCAGAGTAGTTTTCTTAATAAAAATCTACTTTATAATTGTCATATTTACCCTTGTGATTTAATTTATTCTCAAAGTTTTTTAATTTTTCAGGGTTAAATCTGTCAAATTTTTTTATTTTTGCTAACAAAGTCTTTTCTCTTAATAATAATATAGATTACCGGTAGTGTATAACTAAAAAACTTCAAAAAAAAAAAGGGATAAAAGTTATAAACAGTCATTGTGGCTTGGAATGATGCTCAAAATTAATCTTATGGTTTAAAAATATATGGTTTAAAAATATTTAATTTCACCCATGTGGTTTGCGAAACTAATTAATATTGGTCCAAATGCTATTTTTGACAAAAAAAACCCTCATGTGCAAGGATAAATTTGTCGTTTCAAAATTAAATAGCATTTGAAAAATTAAACTAAAAAAATAGGAGGTTGTGGAATTCTGGTTTTTATTTATTTTTAATTTCATTTCCTATAAAATTTATAATTTATTTTATTGTTAGTTTTATTTTTTTATTGAAATGACAAACTTATCCTTACACATGACTTGCATATGGGAAAGTTTTTGTCAAAATTAGCTTTTGGACCAACTTTAATCAATTTAGCAAATCACAAGGGTAAAATTAAATATTTTAAAACCACAAGATTAATATTGAGTATCACTCCAAATTATAGGGACTATTTATAACTTTTACAAAAAAAAAAAATATTCGTTAATAATTCTCTTTAAAACTCTTCATCAATAACTGTTGGTGTAAAAATAGTAAAACAAAATATTGTAATAAGAAAACAAAAGGCAAGTGTTTTGCCCATGCCTGAGCTTGTTCAGGACTTTAGGTTCAAATTGATAAGGATCTCTCTTAAAAGAGAGAGCGTACTCTCAAGCTTACACTATTTCTTGAGGAAACTTCGTCTATGAGAAAGTAGTAGAAAAGAATACTTCAATTCAAGGTTAATTCGATAATTCTATTCATTCCACAATGAGGGTATATATACAAGTACAAATGAGTAGTCTAACTGTAATAGGAAACAATCTTTCCATAATTACAGGATATCCTAATTAAATAAAATCCTAATTGCATACAGATTTACAGCGATTCTACACTCCCCCTCAAGTTGGTGCATAGATATCTATCATGCCCAACTTGTCAACTGAGCTGTCAAATACCTTCGTGGACACTCCTTTAGTAAGAACATCAGCTAATTGCTCCTCTGAGTTTACAAATGGAAAGCGAATAACCTTTCTGTCAAGATTTTCTTTAATAAAATGACGGTCAACCTCCACATGCTTTGTTCTATCATGCTGAACTGGATTATGTGCAATCTCAATGGCAGCTGTATTATCACAATGCAAATCCATAGGCTTTTTAAGCTTGTAACCCAGGTCCTTCAAGACATTACGAATCCACAATATTTCACATACTCCATGTGCCATACCTCGGAACTCAGCTTCTGCACTTGATCTGGCAACGACTTTTTGCTTTTTGCTACGCCAAGTGACAAGGTTCCCTCCAACAAAAGTGAAGTACCCAGATGTAGAACGTCTGTCCGTTTTATCACCAGCCCAATCTGCATCTGTGTACCCAACAACTTCCAATTCATCTTTTTTCTGAAACAGTAACCCTTTACCTGGCGCCCTCTTCAAGTACCTCAAAATACGAAATACTGCATCCATATGCTCTTCACTAGGACAATGCATAAATTGACTAACAACACTCACAGCATAAGCAATATCAGGTCTAGTATGTGAAAGATAAATCAACCTTCCTACAAGACGTTGATACCTCCCTTTATCAGTTGGCACTTGATCAGGATAGATAGCAAGTCCGTGATTCATCTCAATGGGTGTCTCGATGGGTCTGCAGTCCAGCATCCCCGTTTCAGCAAGTAAATCAAGAACATATTTCCTCTGTGAAAGTGAAATCCCCTTCTTAGACCTTGCAACTTCAATACCCAAAAAACTTCAGTTGTCCCAGATCCTTCATTTCAAACTCCTTTGACAAATACTTTTGTAATTCATTTATCTCTTTCGGATCATCCCCTGTAACAATCATGTCATCAACATACACAATAAGAGCTGTAATCTTACCACTCTTGCGCTTGATGAACAAGGTATGGTCAGAATTGCTTTGTCTGTATCCAAAGGCTTTCATGGACTTTGAAAATCTTCCAAACCAAGCTCTTGGAGACTGCTTCAGGCCATACAAAGACTTCTTCAATTTACACACCTTGCCAACGTCACTTAGGTAATTCTTAACACCTGGGGGCACATCCATGTACACTTCTTCTTCCAAATTCCCATTAAGAAACGCATTCTTCACATCAAACTGGTGCAAGGGCCAATCTTTGTTTGCTGCAAGTGAGATTAGAATCCGGATAGTATTAATCTTTGCCACAGGTGCAAAAGTCTCCTCATAATCAATCCCATAGCGTTGTGTATATCCTTTGGCAACCAACCTCGCCTTGTATCTATTAATAGTTCCATCTGCATTAAGCTTCACAGTAAATACCCAACGACATCCTACAGTCTTCTTTCCAACCGGCATAGGTACTAGCTCCCATGTTGCATTCTTTTGAAGAGCTTCCAATTCTTCATTCATCGCCTTTGTCCATTTTGGATCCGCCAATGCATCCTGCACGTTACTAGGAATAGATACAGTAGATAATTGATCAACAACAAGTGCATGTGACCCAGAAATCCTATGGTTAGACATAAAATTAGCTATAGGGTATTTAGCTTTGGCTTTGATATCTGGTTCATATTGTTTCTTAGGAATTCCCTTGGTAACCCTTTGTGATTTCCTAGGTTCGACACTTTCTAACCCAGAAGACTCATTACAGTTTAGGGGTACCTGAGGTGGATCATTCTGACCGGGATCTTCAGTTGGTGATGCAGAAGGGGAAATATCTTGTGTGTGAGCTTCAGATATGTCTTGATTTTGATTCAAACTATCCAAAAAAGTTGTCTCTTCCTCTCGGAATTCACAACACTCTGTTCGGCAGTTACATTTTCTATTTCGGAATTCGCGACACTTCGTTCGCAGTCGCATTCTGTTCGGCAGTCACATTTTCTGTTTCGGAATTCGCAACACTTCGTTCAGCAGTCGCATTGTCTATTTCGGAATTTACAATGCTCTGTTCGGCAGTCCATTGTCTGTTTCCGAATTTCTACCTTCAAATCTATCCTCCAAATTTTCCAAGTCTTCAAAGACATCAAAACAATAATAGAACGAGAACGAGGATTCCCTTCACAACCTCTCTCCCCCTGAAGGGAAGACTGAGAAGCTCCCCCTGAGTAGTAAGGCTCGGATTCACGAAAAGCAACATCAAGAGAGACATGTATAGTGCCAGTAAGAGGATCATAACATCGATAACCCTTCTGGAAGTCAGCATAACCAACAAAGATACACTTACGGGCACAGGATCAAGCTTGCTGCGTTGAGGCTTGGGAATATGAACATAGGCTGTGCACCCAAACACCCGGGGCTCCAAATTAGGCATAGAAGGGATGGTCAAAAGTGTATGAAGCTTCTGATGAGGATTCTGAAACTCAATCACCCGTGAAGGAGTACGGTTGATAAGATATGCTGCTGATTTTACTGCTTCTCCCCAATAGGATCGAGGTACATTCATACCAAACAAGGAAGCACGAACAACTTCCATCAACTGCCTGTTCTTCCGTTCTGCTAAACCATTCTGTTGAGGAGTATAAGAATTGGAGGTTTGATGACGAATTCCATGTGACCGGCAAAACTCAATCATAGGGCCATTCACAAACTCTCCACCATTGTCAGACTGAAACACTCTGATGGATTGTTGATACTGAGTTGCCACCATTTTGTGAAATTCGGTAAACATTCCAAATACATCACTCTTATTCTTCAGTATTGACACCCATGTCATGCGAGTGCAATCATCAATAAACGTTACAAAATACCGAGCTCCAGAAAGAGAAGGAATTTTCGCAGGACCCCAGACATCGGAGTGAATCTTCATAAAAGGAACAGGACTTTTATTAAGACTTGGTGAATATGAAATACGGTGACTCTTGGCCAGTTCGCAGATGTCACAGTGGAAATCCAAATCACTAACAACTGAAAACAATTGAGGTTGCAGCTTCTTAAGATAACGAAAGGATAGATGACCTAAACGGCGATGCCATATACAGCTTCCTTCGCATTCTCTACCCCGTTGATATGATTAGCCTGTCCCAAAAGATGCTTCTGTTTCTTTCCAGTCTCTGTCAAATCCAGATAGTATAATTTCCCCCTTCTAACACCATAACCAAGAATCCGTCGAGTCAGAATGTCTTGAAACACACAGAAAGACGGATAGAAGGTCACAATACATGCAAGAGCTAAAATAACTTGACCAACAGACAAGAGATTATAAGCTAGTGATGGAACAACTAAGACAGATTCAAGGGTTAAGGTATCAGATAAAGCAATAGAACCTTCTCCGGTGACCGGAGTTGGAGTACCATCAGCAGTAGAGACAATGTCTTGAGGGGAACGTCTAAGGTTTTTCACAAGACTTGGGTCATTGGTCATATGGTCAGATGCACCTGTATCAATTATCCATGTATTATTCAAAGTAGCCTTACCCTTCATACCTGACTGCGCTACATTAGCGGAGGCATTGTCGAGATGCTCTTCCTCTGTAGTAGCAATAGCCGCCTTGCCCGGATTCTTTTCTTTCGCGGTTTCCTGGTGAAGTCCCACCAATCAGGGTAGCCAATCACTTCATAGCACCGCTCCTTGGTATGACCTACTTCCCCACAGACAACACATTTTTTGTTTGCGTATGGGTTTGGTTTGTCATGAGGACGGCGTGGAGAAGGACCTGAGAAGCCTGGAGGAGGACCTGGTCGGCGTTGAACGGCCATTGAGGAATTTGGGGTTTGTTTTTTTTTTTTTTTTTAGGTTTGGTTTTTCTAGGGTTTCAAAAATTCAGGGATGGCTTGATTTTAATGGTGGTGGTACGCAGCGGTTTGTGGTGTGCTTTGGGATTCAGGATTCAGGATTCAGGATTCAGGATTCAGGATTCAAAGGATGCAGGCAAGTTCAAAGGATTGAACCTGCTCTGATACCAAGTAGAAAAGAATACTTCAATTCAAGGTTAATTCGATAATTCTATTCATTCCACAATGAGGGTATATATACAAGTACAAATGAGTAGTCTAACTGTAATAGGAAACAATCTTTCCATAATTACAGGATATCCTAATTAAATAAAATCCTAATTGCATACAGATTTACAGCGATTCTACAAAAGTTGTAGATGTTTGCCTAATTATGATATCTTAGAGCTTGATGATTCTCGTTGTACGGATTTTCAACCATCCCCTCAATCTTTTAGGGCATCCTCTCTTGCTCTCTCACCTTCCTAGCTAAGTGGCACTTTTATGTGTGCGCCTCTGACCCTTTTCGTACATAGAAGTTCAATTTGATGGCTATGCTGCATCTAGGATTTTCTTGCCGGTAGGTGTTGGGTTTTTTCGTGCTACTATACTAGCATCGATGCTTGTAACCAGTTCTCTCAACTGGTACTGGATATGCGTCTTTTTTTCTATTCACCGGAGAAAAGAAGGCTGGCTATTTAGTCGATGGGGTCTTGATATTAGGGGAGACCTGATTTTGGATTAGTTGGTGCTTCCTTAGTTGTCTCCACTATTGGACATTGTCGTGGTCACCTTAGTAGTAACAAAAACAAACCCAAGGAACAGTGCAGGATTCATCGATCAACTGGTCATCTTATGGTTAAGGTTAGAATGACCATTATTTTTAAGGATATGGTTAAGGTAGTTTGGTCTAAGATGGAATCAATGGCGGATCCAGGATTGAAATCTTGGGCGGGTTTGGATTTTTTAAACAAAAAAAAAAAATATATATATATATATATATATATATAATGGAGAATCTCGACGGTGCGAGATAATTTTATTAATTTTAAAAAAATGTACACCTAGTCAGGGAGGGACGTAGTGAGTCTTACCCCTCAAATGCATATCTATACAAAACTAAAAAACAAAATCAACAACAAAATAAATGTGCAATGCAATACAAGAACCTAAATGAACTAAATCTAACTCTAATAATAGGATTAACTTTGAATTAACTACTTTTCATAATAACTAATTTAACAAAAACAAAAGCCACAATGAAAAGAAAAGAAAAAAGTAGGGCTGGGCATTTAAGCCCGAAAACCCGCAAACCCGGACCGGCCTGTCAAAGCCCGACCCGTTCGGGCCGGGCCCTATTTTTTTTTTTAGCAAAACGGTTCGGGCCGGGCCTTCACTTTCAAAGTTGAAAAAACCCGTTAGGCCCGTTTTAGTTAAAAATAGACATATATCCATATATTATTGGTCCTAAAATAGGGCTCAAAATGTTTACATAGGATCGGATACACTGAATTATATTCCTCACTAAAATACCTAAGCCCCTAAACGACTAAACCTAATCAGTCTCAGCAGCCTTCATTTCTTCCCAAACCCGATCTGAACCTAGAGACTAAGAGAGGCCGCCTTCTTCGGTCCTTCTTCCCAAACCCGATCTGAACTGAGAGAGGCCGCCATATCCGCCAACGCCGAGACTACTCTCTCCCTCACTTCACCTGCACCGCGAGACGCTGAGACGACGAGACTGCTCTCTCTTTCTCTCTCTCTTCACATCTCACCCTATGAGTTTCTTTCTCTTTCTCTTTGTATCTCTGTATCTCTCTCCCCTTTCAATCTCTCTGTGTTCTTACTGTGTTTTCGTTTGACAAGTTTTAAATTAGTTATTGATTTGCAGGCGGTTTGCTGGATTTGTGTTTGGTGCCAAGGGGACTGTGATTCAGTCTGTGGAGTATTGCTGCTGTGATGCCAATCTAATTTTGCAAGTATCAAATTGGGTTTTAATCGGTTGATTAGGTTAAGTTAGGTTGTGAATTTTGTGTCTTTTTTCTGGAATCTGCAAATCTGTAATTATGGATTTATGGGTTCAAGGTGTTTGTGAGAGCTGACTTGAATGTGCATTTGGATGATAGCCAGAACATTACTGATAATACTAGAATAAGGGCAGCTATTCCTACTATTAAGTATTTGATTCAGAAGTGGGGCCAAAGTCATTCTTTCTGGCCATTTGATATGTGGGTTCTCAGTTTTTGATCAACTTGTCGTTATTGATTGCTTGTTTAGTCACTTAAGTTATGAAACAATAGTATTTAATTGAAGCCAATGTTTTCAGATATGTACAAGACTACAATGTCTATTTTGAAAATATATGGGCTTTGTATTTGAAGCATTGAAATGGTTGTCTATCATCTGGTATATCGTCTGGTTTGATTTTGGAAGCTTCAAAAGCCTTCGACCGAGTGGCACTGGAGGTGTTTGATTTTGGATAGTCTGATTGCTTAAGTGAGCAAAAATTCCTCTCCCCTTCTTCTTCTCCTATCCCTTCTTCCTTGAAGCTGTTCGTATTATGACTAATCTAATTGTTCTTCCTGTACATAGCAAAGCATATATATATATATATTATATATATATATATATAGCAAAGGTAAAACACAGGTTTTTGGGCCCGAAAGCCCGCAAGCCCGGCCCGAAATGAAACGGGCCGGTCCCTGTTTGTGCCAAAACGGGCCGGGTCCGGGCCTAGTGAAAAACGGGCCGGGTCGGGCCCAGTGAAATTTTAGTTGGACCCGGCCCGTGCCCAGCCCTAGAAAAAAGTACCTTGGAAAGCAGTAGATTGTAGCTACTATAATAATGGAGTCCCAAAGTACTTCCATCCTGCACAAGATCATACATAGATGCACACATGAACAAGACATTAAAACAAAGAAACACCAAGAAAGCAGCGAATCTTGAATTAGAAAAGGTGCAAATCTGCAAGTCACCGAATCTGCCCAAAATCTAAAGCCTACCTGATTTCCATTCTTCAATCCACGAAACTTTAAACTTCAATCCAAATATCCAACAACCTACAAAATTGAATTTCACATTTTCACATCAATCCTTACCCTATAAATTGCCCAAATTGGATTGATTCAATTAAACAAAATTGAACTTAGAGAAGTGGAGAAGGGAGAACTGGTTGAGCCACAGGCGCGAGCGGAGGACTAGAGGTGGAAGTGGGAGAGAGGAGGACCAGTTCGAACTTCGAAACTTCGAATAGGCTTATAGGCCGTAGACCCGTAGTCGATGAGTGGATCGGGAGACTGGGCGAGCCGGCTGACTGGCTGAGCCGCAAGCGGCGTCGCGGCTAGAGGAGGAGGAAGTGGGAGCACTGGCGATGAGTGGATCGGGATTCAGGAGAGCCGGCTGTGGGAGAGAGACAGAGAGTGAGACTGTGACCTCACTGACTTGTGAGAGAGACGACGAGTGGATCGGGATTCGAGAGGACCGGCTGACTGGCTGAGCCGCAGGCGGCGTCGCGGCGAGAGGAGGAGGAAGTGGCCGGGAGAGAGTGAGACTGACCTGTGAGAGAGGCGATGAGTGGAGTCGGGACTCAGAGTGGGAACTGGGGAGTTAGTTCGGGTGATTGGGTCAGCTATTGGGCTTCTATTGTCTGGACAAAGTACAAACCCCAATTAAAAAAAAAAAAAGTATAGATCTAATTTTTTTTTTTGGCCCAAAAATCTCGGACGGGCTTGAGCTCGTCCTAGTCTGTGAATAGATCCGCCCCTGGATGGAATTGGTTTCACCAACTCCTCCTTCCTAGTATGAGCAATAGATGCCAACAATTTCTCGAATAAAAATAAAGCAAAGTTATGAAAAAATAATAGGGCCCTTGACCCAAAGCACAAATTGAGTAAATGTATTCCCACTTACCCCATCAATAAAATTTTATTCTTACTAACCAAATTTAAAGTAAAATGTCAATTTTACTCTTAACCAAATTAATAAACTACAGCCTGCTAAGAATCTCTAAACCTCAGCCTAATCTCTCTCTCTCTCTCTCTCTCTCTCTCTCCCCTCCGCTCTGTCTCTCTCTCATCAGCGCCGTCGTAGAGGCTCAATCCGTGGCCTCCAAGCTTGCCAAGAAGCAGCAGCAGCAGCATGAAGTTGTCGAGCAGCCGTAAAGAAACTTGGTGCCCAAAGCCCGATCTCTCTCTCTGCTCTCTCTCCCTCCTCTCTCTCCCCTCCACACTAAAGAAACTTGGGGTGGACTCGCGTGTGCTCCAAATAAAGTCTCCGGCTTTCCAGAAGCTCCGAGAGGTTAGGGTTTGCTGGGCAACGGTCGACGACTGTTGTGGTGGGACTTTCTTCATCTCGTCAGCTCCGACGGTTTCTCGTGTTTGCCTCAATTTTGTTTTATGACTTGTAGAACAAGGTTGGTATTGATATTCCTAAAGTTGAGGTTAGATTCCAAAATTTAACAATTGAGGAAGATGCGTTTGTAGGCACCAGAACACTTCCAACTCTGTGGAATTCCACCTTGAACGCAATAGAGGTATTACAGCAAAGATATTTCCCAGTAGTAAAGTTTACTTCTTTGTCTATTGTGCCTACTGTGAATCAGTGAATCTATAGATTTCTAAATTACTATTGATGTGATTATGGAATATTTGGACTCATTGGACTTTCACCATCAAAGAAAAGAGTTGTTAAGACAAAGAAAATAGGTTTTTTTTTTTTTTTTGGGAAAATGCACAAAGACTCCAATTTGGCTTCTCTTCTTTCTTTTGGCAATTGAATAATATGGAACATGTATGGTATACAGCTTTATTAGGGTCAATTAAATCGTATGGACTTAATTTGGAGGGCAATTAAATTTTTATTGGAGGGAAATAAAGGTCTATTGAGAAGGGGGGGGGGGGGCAATAAGGGGCATAAATGTTTTGAATTAATGTAATCTCCTCGTTTTTTTCCCCTTAATCAAAGTTTTATTTGTCTAATTTTAGAGAGATTAATTTCATTCCCGCTACCGAAAGGTCTATTGGGGGGCAATAAAGGTTTATTAGGGGGGCAATAAACCTCTTCGGCAACCTATGAGATCTCCGACACATCTTTGGGGACCTTCGACGAGGTTTCATAAAGCTTTGGGGCGGGGGATTGAGGAGGGGGAATAAACCTCTCCGGAAACCTATGAGATCTCCAACGATCTCCGGCTAGGTTTTTAGAGAAGTCCGGTCGACGACCGGTATCAGGTGACCGGTGATCGGAATCCTGCTGCCGGTGACGGGACTCCAGCGAAGTCTCTTATGGTTTCTCTCTCTTCAATTATTTCTCTCTCTTTCTCTCTCTCTCTCTCTATATGTAATAAAGGGGTGAGGGTAAAATAGTCTCAGAAATAAAAAATAAAAAAAAAACTTAATTAAGTATTAGGGAAGACCTTATTAGAGTCTTTAGAATTAGGGTAAGTGGGAAAAAAATAAGTGGGTGATACAAGGAGGAAAAAGTCCCTAGAATTAGGGTAAATGATCAAAAACTCAAATAATAATTTATTTCAAAAGTAAGAAAAGCATGAGGAGACCTTTGACCCTCTAGCAGTCAACAACCTAGGCTCTTCCGCCGATAACATGTTTTATAGTCTCATAGTCTGAACGATATAAGTTTAAGGACTAAATACTGTTTATTTCATATACTTCTTGTGTCTCGATATTTCAGTTCGTCACTTTCTTATTTCAACCAAATACTCCTCGGACTCTCAAATCTCACTCAATAGGTCATAGCCATTAACTCTCCGTTAAAATCTAGGTTAAATCGCTAACGTGACATCCCTTCCACGCTAAAATGTCTATTATACTCTCACTCACTCTTTTCAATTTATCTATTTTATATTATTTTTACCTTTTCTTCTTCCAGCTCTCTCTCTATTTTTTTCTCTATTTTTTATTTTATTTATTTTAATTTTAATTTTTTATTTTATTTTATTTTTTAGTTTGTCGTTCCAGAGATTCCTGTAAAGTCATTCCTTGGTTTGGTGATCAACCCAAGTAAATGGACTCCCTAAAAACCCATATCCAATAATGCACTGTCTACCATGGCTCCCTGAAAGCTAGCATATGAGCAATTCGTATAAAACCACCACCAGATTCTTCAGACATCTCCAAAATCTCATTAAAGTCACCGACTAGCAGTCATGGCAGCGCATATTCTCCTATCATCCGCCGCATCAAAGCCCATTTGCCACTACGATCTGCATCCTAGCATAGCCATAAATTCCAGTCAACTTCCATTCATTCAAAGAACCACGCACACCAATTGTAACATCGACATGTCGAGCAGAATAATGTCGGATATGCACTGGCACTTCGTTCATCTAAAGAAAGGTAACACTCGGTGATTCGTCTCTCTGCGCCTTCCTTAGGCAGTTATTGAACCCAACCCTAACCCTAAGTACATCTCCAACAAACTAGCTATTTTAACAAAAAGTTAAAAATTTGACTAATTTTAATATAATTTATCCCTCCAACATAATACTTATACAAAAGTCAAATTTAACTTTTTGTTATTTTCTCTCTCATTTCTAGCGAAACTTAGCTAGAGAGGAACTAGAGAGGAGAGAGAAAATAACAAAAAAATTAAACACTTCCAAGTTCATTTTTTTTTTCACTTAACTTCACTGCTAGAGCAAAAGTTAAAATTTGCTAGCTATATTTAACTTTTATACAATTTAGCTGAAGAAAATAAGTTTCATGGTTGGAGATGCTATAAGGGTCTCAAGATGTTTCTCAATGCATAAAGTTTGAACACTCATCATGATTCAACAGCGCTGTGGAGGCCGCCATTGTGCATAGCGGTGGAGGCACTACGTTTAGTGTCAGAGCATTTAAAGTGTGATCCTTCTTCTTCATAAAAGATGACATTTTCGATTAAAAAAATTCATTTAAAAAAACTACAGTAAATATAAAGAGACTATTTTACTTACAACAATGATATTTTGTGTTAGAATTTATGCTTTATTAAGGAGGCTCACTAGTAAAATATAAAATTTAATTTTGTCATGTCTTTTTTTATATTTTATTTTATTTATTTAGAGTGAGGTAGCAAGCCACTTCGGTTACGTTAGCGAGTTAATAACACACTCGTCCAAATAATATTCAAACCGAGGTTCACGAGGGTATCCCAACAAAACTAGACTTATCCCCCACTGCAGGCGCACGAACCTGAAAACCCCTCAAACTTGCTGGTCACAAACTGGTGGGAGTTGGGAGTCAAACTCTAGACATACGAATTCCATACTAGGCAGTCACACAAGGTAGTTAATTTTTTCCTGTATTGACACAAATCATTTGCTATTATTTTTATCATTAATGGTAGGGATGACAAAAATCCCCAATGGGGCAAAGCTCCATTGGATACCCGCCCCTAATGGGGGGAGAATTGGGGGACAAATGGGGAATGGGGTAAGGGATCCCGAATCCCCGTTATCTAAGATTGGAGATGGTATTGTGATCTCCATCCCCAAACCCGCCCCAATAATATATACATATATTTAATTTATATAATCTAAATCACAAATATATACATTTACTACTTTACTTTAATGTGTTTTGACTTTTGCACTCACTGAATTATGATTTATGAATTTAGGGGGGTGTATTCAATTCAAATTTTAAAAGACTTTGTTTGAGTTTTTATAATCTATGGATTTACTTAATCTACGGATTGTTTAAATTCTATATGGACTCTAATAGATTGATTTACTAGTATTTGTTTAGATTTTACAAATCCTTATGATGTTTTTGGTAGGTTAATTTTTTTTTCTTCTTCTTCAATGACAAGAAAGTATGGCAGTCTACCATTTTTTATGTTGTGTATTGATAGGAGCATTTTAATGCGACGTTTTAAATGTTATTTCCTCATATTTACGTAGTTATTTTATTAAATAAATCCTTCTTTTTTAAGAAACTTTCTATTTTAGTAATTTTAATAAAAGTTTCTATTTTTAGGTCCCATGGAGCAAGTGGAGTAGAAATGAGCTTAAAGGAGAAAGAAAGGCAAGGAAACGTTGGAAATAGCTAAGGCAAGGCAAAAGGGCTGCAAAAATGAGCTGAAACGAAGAAATAAAGATTTCCTGGTCCAGCCAGGAAATCATGATCCAGCTAGGAAATCCTGATCCAACCAGGAAATCCTGTTCAAAATAGGAAACTTTGTCAAAGCAAGACTTCTGAGTCAACTAGGAAGCATGGAAGAAAAAAGAAGAAAAATGGAGAAAATAGAGGAGTCCTGAAGGCATTAGGAGACCACGTGGCTTGAAGAAGACTCAAGAGAGCTCAAGATTCTTCTAGAACACTTGTGAATTTCGGCAAATAAAGAGACCTAAGTATACTAGGGTTTCTTGGACACAAAAGGAGTGAATTTTAAGTGAAATAATTGTTTTTGCCTTGAGATATATAAGGGGGTATAAAAAGTGACATTTTGGGACTAAAAATATGTCCAGATACATTCCTGGAGAATTTCAAGGGATTGCAACAAGCAGAAAGGTCCAAAACAAGTCCAAATTCATTCATATTTCCTTGGCCGAAAAATGAAGAGAAAAATCAGATAAATTCTTAGAAAATTTGGCAATAATATATTTTGAAGGATTATGGACTTTATTTTGGAGGCTTTTGATTGGTTGGATACATAGCAAAGCTGATGTGGCATTATTTAATTGGTTGAAACTGTGTGGAGCAACCAGATAATTCCTTGAAAATTAATAGAAAATTCATGAAGCCTTTGCCGTTCCCTATATATAGCACCATCCCTTGGACATTTTACACACCACTTGCCGCCTCAAAAATTTCAACATCAGAAAAATTATCTTAATTCTCTAGTCTTCAGAAGCTCTGTGTTTCAACCAAGGAGGAGAATAAGTCATGCAATACATCAAGATCATAGCCGTCATCCACCCTGGTGTCGTCTCTAGAAGATTGTTTGCTTTCAAGGATCTTCAAGTTCTTCATCTCAAGGCTTTGTCATTCATCTTTCACGGTGTATTTGATACTTTCTTTTGTTTTCCTTTGTTTGATTATTAGAGTTATGAATTCTAGTTAACATGACGTTAAGGGCAAAGTTTAAAGCCCGTTTATATGTTTTGAAATAAAGTTGTGATTTCTATATGTTGATTCCTATGTTGCTTATGTGAGATTGCTTAATTGATTTTGGATTACAGAAAACTTTTGCATGTTTATGTTCTTTGGTGGCTAACTTAGGATATATGCATGTAAGTGGGGCTAGATTTAGGTAAACAATTCACCTAATAGTTTTGTGAACCTATTTCATAAGTAGTGAAGGCTTTGGACAAAAGTCGAAATCAATTAAGGAGGATTGCAAATAGATGAAGTTTTTCATACTAGGTTGTGCACTTTGGTTGACATCCTTTCTTTGTTCTTCATGCATTGAATGTGTTCTTGAGTAGCTAGCTTTCTAGACTATGATTGCATGTTCAATAGGTTTAATTTAGGTGCTTTCACTTAGATTAAATATTCAAGGAAAGTAAAAAATGAGAAATCATTTGCTTATTAACGTTTCACATGGTCAACTTATTTCTCATGACATAGAAAATCAACTATAGGAATTGTAATTGGATTTCATTCATATGATTGTGGTTTTGATCTTTGTTCCTTGCGTTCCACCCTTGTATATGTGTTTTTACATTTTTTTTATTTTAATTTTCAATTTTATAATCTTAAAACCCCCTTATTTGTGTTTACTTGTATATATTTCTTTTCTTTGTTTTATTTTTGTAAATAATATTTTATACTTATATTAATTTTTTGAGTTAATTACATATAAGTGCATCTTTAAATATTTTTTTAGCTATAAAGCCACCAACTAGTTTTTTTTTTCCCTCATAAGGCCACTAGATTAAAAAATGTGTTATATTTTGGATATTAAAAACCAACATATTTACATAAATGTCACTAGAGTACAAAATCAACAATCATTTTCTCTCTCCTCTCCGGCGAGGTCTCGGGTCAACTCCGGCGGGTCTCGGGCCAACTTCCGGTGGGTCTCCAGCGACCACAAAAACTACTGTCACTAACACCAAAAGCTACTGTGGCTAACAACAAAAGCTACTATGATGAGATTCCCGGCAACCTCCGGCGAGGTCACAAAAGCTACTGTCACTAGCAACAAAAGCCACTCTGGTGAGATTTCCGGCAACCTCCGGCGAGATAACAAAAACTACTATCACCAACAACAAAAGCTACTCCTTACCAAAAAACCTATGCTCCCCAAAACGAAAAGATACTATCCCTACCAACAAAAGATACTATCACCAATACCAAAAACTACTCTCATCAGCAACAAATGCTACTCTCACCAACACCAGAAAACTACTCTCACCATCAACAAAAGCTACTTTCACCAACAACAACACCAACACCAACGAGATACTCTCACTAACATTAGAGAGCTACTCTCACTAACATAGCAACAGCAACACCAGAAAACTACTCTCACCAACAACAAAAGCTACTTTCACCAACAACAAAAGCTACTTTCACTAACAACAAAAGTTACTGTCACCAACACCAACGAGATACTCTCACTAACATAGAGAGCTACTAACATGGGTACAGAAAGCTACAATCACTATAATGGAAAACCACTATAATAGTTATAGAGAGCTACTAATTTGAAAAAAAAAAAAGGCTATTGACATTAGCTTGAAAATATACTCATATAGACACATAAAGCTACTATCACTATATTGAAATGCCACTAGAACAATTACACGGAGCTGCTAACTTGAAATAATGAAAATGAAAATAGAAGCTATTGACATCATGTTGAAAAGATACTAACATAGATATAGAAAGATACTTTCACTATGTTCAAAAGCCGCTATAACAGTTACAGAGAGTTACTAACTGCAACAAATAACATACAAGAAATGGTTCATTATTCATCAATCAAAATACATCACAACACAAGCAATACCAAGACTTCATATGTCCCCTCCCCGATTAGAAGAAGCAATTAAAAGCTGTACAAAGCACTGACAAAAAGAAAAAGCAATTGTTGATCATTGATTGTTGATTTGTAAGATATTCGAACACAAATATAGAAAATCTAGAGGGAATAAGCATAGAGGAGTTTAGTGGACAGTAAGACCAAATCAATTGTTAATTGTCAGATCATTACGGCCAAAGCTAAGAGAAAATACGTCAGCAGAGCACCATCTTTATACATCAAGCTTTCTGTCGACAACCTTTAATGACTCTTCGTAATACTGAGTCACTTGGTGACCATGACCTGTAATTGCTACTGAGTCGGAACAACAACAATTCATTCAACTCACTCCGAGTCGGTTGCCACCGAGTGATGACATCAACAACATCAAAAATTCACCAATTCCGAGTGATGATAATTACCGATATGAAATCCTTTAAAAACTAGTAGGAACAAAAAAGAAGAAGAAGAAGAAGAAGCATAAACAGTCCTATAATCTTTCATCCAAAACTCAATTCCAGAATTGAAGCCATTATGAACAATCGCCCAATTTCTAATCCAATAAGCCAAATCTCTACTCTGAAACAGTGAGTTACCTTTAAACGCGAAGCACATTGCTTCCGGAGTAGCTCCGATTCGACTTTGAAACAGTAGCCTCAGACTCTGCAACGTCGACGGTGAGATTTTGAGGGAGAACGTCGGAGAAGAAATTGGAGACTGTGGCATTGATCGACAACTGTTCGATTTGGAGCTAGACTTGGAGGACGGAACCGTAGAGGGAGGGAGTCGTCAAGGAGCCTGAGACGGAGATGTGGTCAGTGGAGTTGAGAGGAAGAGGAGAGAGTCGAAGATCCCGTTCAAGTCAGCGTCGTGCATCGGAGATCTAGTTTGTGCATCGGAGATCTAGTCTCAAAACGACGTCATTGTTGGAGATTTAGTTCCAGTTTTCCGATCGCCGACGTGATGGTGGAGAGAGGGAGTACTTCGCCGGCGAGAGAGAAATGGAGTATTTCACTGGTGAGAAAGGGAGAGAGAGAGAGTGATTAATCTCAAAGGATTTGATCGGGGGAAGAGAGAGGAGAGAGTGATTAATTTAATATGAAGTAGTTAGTTTTGTTAGATAGAAGGGTAAAATCGAGGGTAAGAGAAATTTGAGGAAGCAAGTGGCCTTATATGTACAAAAAAAAATAGATGGCCTTATAGCTAATTAAAATTACAAAATGACACTTATATGTAATTTTCTATCATTTTTATTTGTTTATGCAATTACAGGTGTACCTTCAATCCCCGACTAGAACGATCCCTACTTATTCTATACTAACAACTACATTTTGTAGGGTTAAATTGCGCTCTTACTTTTAGTGTATCATGTATAATGATATATGAACAATAAGAAAAAACTAACCAGCCAAAAATATTACACAAAAAATAAAGTAGTAAACTAATGACATATAGTGATAAAAATATAATAAAAAATTATTAGATGAGAGCAGAGGCAGAAGAAGATAGTGGAAAAATAGGTCTAAGACAAAATAGATGAGTGTCACCTACTGAGACCTGTTTTTTTTTTTTTTTGGTGAAGAGCTTCTTCATTATGAGTGAGAAAGAATCCATCAAAATCTCTTGGGAAGTGGTTAGATTGTTTTTGAGTTTTGATATGTATAAAAAACACTATAAAATCCTCCAAAATCCAGCATTTAATGAAATTCTTAAAAATCCGTATACTTTTGAATATCAGCAGATTTGAATGGATAATTTTAAATCTTAATTGAATACATCAAGATTTTAAAGGACTGTTTAAAATCTCAGTTGAATACCCATAGACTTCTAAAATACAAAAAAATCTTGTAGACTCTTAAATGAATATACCCCCGTTTAAAATTTGTTGTAGATTTTCATTTAAAAAAAGACAATATGAGAATAAATTTATTTTATTTATTAAATTGTTGTTGGGGATTTGGGGAGGGTTTGGAGGCTTAGTCCTCTAATATATTTTTATTGGAAATTGAGGCGGAGATGGGGGTAGAGAATGACTTCGGCGATGGAAATAGTATTGTGAATCTCCATCTGCTAACCCACCCCATTGTCATCCCTAATTAGTGGGCAAAAGTTGCAAAACTGGTCAGCATTATTGTCCTTCTCTCCTTTTTCTTTTTCTGGTGATTACTATTACTATTATTGGTTTTCTTATAAGTTAATCATTTGTGTTAGACATACCCTATTTAGGCCTCATCATATGGCCCTTGGGCCCAAAACCCGCTCGGCCTATAGGGCCGAAGCTCGACTCAGCCCTTCCATTACGGCGGGCTGGCCCGACCCTTTCTAAAATAGGGTAGGGTATGGGTCATACAAATGAAACCCAGCCCTACCCTACGGCCCGACCCAATTGAGCCTGTAAGGGCTAGGCCCGGCCCTAACCCAGCCCTAAAATTTATATTTTATTTTTGTTATTTTCTATTACATGTGTATAAAACTATAGAAGTGTAGGAATTTTGAAGAATTATTTGAATTTGTCAGTCTGTTATGTTAGAAAATGGGTCTTTTAAATTGAGTCTCTCTGTTTGAGCCCAAATGCCAAAGCAACGAAGCCCAACTCAAGTCTTGAAGCAAACCTAGACGGCTAGACCTAGACGCTATCGAGCATCGAGGCTTCACTCTTTAGACAGGCGACTTCTCTCTCAAAACCCTATCTTCCTTGAGACAGCGTTTATACTCCTCCGTTGCCACTGTCTACCATCACCATCACCTTTGGATCAAACCTCACTCTCCCCACCGCCACCGCCACACTACCATCACCACTCTATGCAAGGTGGCCTCGAAATCCAGCGAATCCCTAACCTCCACAATCATCGAGCTCGAAAGAGAACGAGCTAAAGACAGAGACGGAATCTACCTCGAAGACGATATTGAGGATGACGAAGCTGTTACTCATATCAACCATCACAACACGGAGTCGTTTTTCCGATGGACTAGCTCCACGACGAGGACGATTGGGTAGGGTTACTCAACCTGATGGACTAGCTCCTCCGCTCCGAGCTGATCCGCTACGGCGAGATGGCCTAGGCGAGCTCTACGACGAGGACGACTGGGTGCGGTTGCTCGACCCGATGGACTAGCTCCTCCGCTCCAAGCTCATTCGCTAAGGCGAGATGGCCCAGGCTTGCTATGACGCCTTCAATTTCGACCTGTTTTCCAAGTACTGCGCAGCTGCGGTTTCACCTGCGGCAACTTCTTGGTGAGGCACTCATTCCCACAGTCATACACTTGGTGATGTAGGTCAGTCAGTGATTTGAGTATTTGAGTACAGTTTGACACTTTAGAGTTTATATACTATTTGAGTAATTGTGGTTTCAATATACTATTTTGATCTTCTGCGTTCACAAGCATATTGAATGTGCAAATACTTTGATCCTGGACTGCTGTGCTTTATTTTCAGTATATTTTGAATTACTGAATAGTCTGAAGGTGTGTATATATGTCCAGTTGCTTAGAAAACACCAAAAAGAGAATTGCATTTATATATTGTCCAACTGTTGATGAACTGAAATATATGTCGTTGATACAACCTAGTGAAAGTGAAATATATGTCCAGAAGCAAGCTTTTCCCGGAAATATAGCTGCTGGCCTGCTGCCTTTCATTTATATATGTAGTTGAATTGGAGTGCTTATAGTTGTTTAATATGTAATTTAGCTAAATTATTTATATGGTTTCCTTTGCAGGTTCTTTGTTTGGTTACCATGAAAGATCTCCACTTCTTGTGAATTGATGAGGACTTGTGTCAAACACTGCTTCAGTTTTTGTAGCCTTAGTGGCTTAGTGCCTATGTGCAAACCATGCTTCAGTAGTTCAGTTTTTTGTATCAAAGATTACCAGTTCTTGTGAATTGATGAAGACATGATCAGTTTTTGTATCAAAGTGAAAATGTCAAACATTGCTTCATTTTTTGTAGCCTCAGTGGCTTAGTGCCTTGGGCAATTCGTCTACTACTTGATTAGTTTCAGTTTATGTGGGTTTGTGTAATATTTGTAATTAACTAAGGTTCTCAAATCTCAAGTACTTAGTTTCATTTATATTATATATATTTTTTCTTCTAAGTTTGATATAGCAAAATTGTGTTTTATGTGAGTTAAACAAAGGCCCGGCCCGACCATATTTGAAAAGGGTTGGCCCTTTCGGCCTTTACGGAATGGGCCTTAAGGGCGGATAAGGGTTTATGTATTGAAGCCTTGACCCAGTCCGGCCCTAACTTTCGTTGACTTGGTCAAACCCAGCCCAACCCTACTCTAGGTCCTAAAATTTACAGAATGGGCCTTAAGGGCGGATAAAGACTTATGTATTGAAGCCTTGACCCAGTCCGGCCCTAACTTTCGTTGACTTGGTTAAAGTCCAGCCCGGTCCTACCCTAGGTCCTAAAATTTAGGGTAGGGCCACCCCTAGGCCGGCCCATGATGAGGGCTAACCCTGTTGGGATTTGCGTTGACTGCCCAACACCCTTCGAATAAGAACAGAAAAGTTGCGGTGAAGTGAGATTTGGATATGTTTCCGGAAAGCGGCCATTGTATCCAGACGTTTCAGTTTCTTGGGTCTCAGTAATAATCTCGCATTGATTCTTTGTCGGTACGTTTTTAATCTACAACTTCTTATATGATCTGATTACGATCTCTTGTTTTGCTTCATTCTGGATCTTAATGTTTGATCATCACTAACAGTAGTCAAGTTTTTGCTGGTGGGGATCTTTAATACTCGCTTTATTTTAGGCAATATGTGAGATTTTACTATTTTTGCCTTAAAGTTTGCTGTTAATGAATTGTTGGGGGTTGATGGATCTTAAAGTCATGTAGGTGATGCTAGTTAAGGACTACAGTGATGATATTTATTTCTGGGTCATTCAAGGTTTTCTGTTTGCCTCACTGATTTCCATAGCTATGCTGTTTTCATCTGGGTTTGAGCTTGATGCAACAGAAACCAAAAAAGAAAAAGATTTGGGTCATCTGGGAAATTTTGGATTTATGCATTTGTAGAACTATATAAGAGAAGTGTTAGTTTGTTGGCTTCTGTGTTTGATATAAGGAGGTTGAAAGAGGTTTTGCCGAATCTGCCACTTAACCAACTTGGGTTAATGCTAAAATGATCATGATTTCCTGCTTTATCAGATGAAATAATGCCTAAAATATACCTTTTCCCTTTTATGCAGTGCTTTTCGTTTTGGAACTACTAGATAATTGATAATTAGGTTGATCTGATTATACACCACACAGTACCCGCCTTATCCACTCAGGCTTAGAAGCTCTAAAATATCTGTAGATTTCTGTTTGTAACTCTGTTCATAAGTATATCTAAACTTACTTACATTCTGAATCTTAAGCTACATAATTGTTGACACACACCATTCACATCCTAAAGCATTGGCTGATGCTGTTGCAGGAAAGGCTCTTGAGTTGGTTGTAACATCTCTTTCAACAAGATTCTAGTCACTAAGAAACCCCCTGCTCCAAGTTGTCTGCCTGCTTGGACCTTCGATTGAGACTAGACGAAGATGGTTCAGAAGCTTGAAGCTATAAAGGGTGGTGGAGGATCCATCAGGGTAGGGGCCACCGGGACAGTGAGTTCCCTAATGACAAGAGAACTAGACTCCATCAAGGTTGAACCTCCGATGCCTATAGCTTCTTCCCGAATTAAACATCAAACAGCTCCTGTTTCTGTTCCATGTGGTGTTCCTACTCCAAAAAAGCTACCAAGGAAGTCATCTGACGAAGCCAGCAGCAGTGGAAGCAGGAACCACATGAATCAGAGACACCCTGACATTCCCCAGAAACCGAAAACTCATCTGAAAACTACTAGTCAAATCCCGATGCTCGACTCTCATAATATTGGTATGGATAAAACTCCTATTAGGCAGAAAGCTAACAAGAAAGGACCTAATATCGTTGAAGTTGTGGACATCAAATGTGGGGGCTCGGGTAGAGCGTGGGCTGGCCCTGTAACGAATCGGCTCAAGAAGCTGAGCTTCTCAAAGCTCTCTGAGAGTGTTGTCTAACCTGGTAATTTCTTCACATCAGATCTTAGATTCCTGTAACTGTATACAGAAATTCCAATTGGCCGATTGTTGTCTGCAACGTCCACCATAGAACATATGCTTGGTAGGAGCCCGGTGCCTCTCTTTTTCTTCTTTTGTGTTTTTACCACTGAGTCAAAAGTTGGTCTTAAATGACTACTTGAGGAAACAATACTTGTAATTGGGGGCTGAGGCTTATGTGAGCTACATTCACTGCTTAATTCGAGCTGGTTGAAGTACTCGATTTCTCTCATTATGAGGGATCCAACTGTGCCTTTGGTGCCTACTTCAGCAGGAGCATATGCTGCCATTTTTGCAGCATCTCTTGTGGCAATGGCTCTGGTTTTATACATCTTCTGGTCTGCTGGAAGGGAGTTGGCGGCTTGAGGCTGAAGAGAAGTGGTTTTCCGTCCAGTCTTGGTGGGGAAATTGCTTTGTCTTTGGGACATTTGGTCTTAAGCTTTGGTCACTCACAAGGTTTCTTTACCTTATATTCTATCTAAAGTGAACTGAACTTGTAGAGTAGGTGGTGATATTATCACTGTATTCATGTGCTTGTTGTTAAAAATTTAACTCACCTGCACCTCTTTAACCACTTGGGTTATATCATTTACTTGTAATTTGCCCTACTTGGATTAAGACAGGAGCATCCAATCTTCTATTTAGTTTGATATATTATTTGCACTGATGAAACATGGTGATTTGGGTTATTTTTGTTCTATGCTTTTAAAGTAAGTTGTTATTTTCTTTTCATGTTTTGAATGGCAAGTGAAAAAGGATGGTGATAGTTTTGGTGAAGCAACTCGAGTGCTTTTTAGGTGTGGGATGATAATGGTTGGTTTTGCTTTGGCTGGTCCATGAATCCAATCCCCCTAGCCTCATCTTTAAGGGGTCATGGGGAAGATATGATTGACATTCTTTTTACACAACATGTGATCTTCTATTTCCCCTACTTCGTAAAGAGCTTTAAATTTCCGAGTTCCTGTTGCGTCTGATGGAAAGAATAAATGGAAATAAATCAGTACCAGAATTCGGTCCGCTATGTCGAAAACCATGCAATTATAGAGGCCGGTGGATTGGTTTTTGAGCTAAAATAGTTATGATCATTCATTGAAACGGATGGAGAAATGGTCTGGTTAGGCAAAAGAGCCTGCCATTGTTTCTCTGCAGAACCATTAAGAACCTGTGATGAGCAGAGCAATATGAGGTGGCTCTGCCGCTGGGGGAACTAAATTCATTTTTGTTAGAGCAATTTTTATTTCAGATTGTATGCTTTACATTTACACGTATTGTAGAATTCAGACCCAAAAAAAAAAAAAAATACACGTATTGTGGAATGTCGTTTTTGACTTAACAATTTTGATTTCATCATGTCCAGACCCGTCTCCTTCCTGTTTAAAGATTGTTTTTCTTTTTTGGGAGGATACAGTCAAGGTTGGACGAACATAGGCTCTTGAATTTTTTTGTTCAAATGGAGCCTAATTAGTGAGCTGTGGCCTGTTGGTTAGGTGACATCATAGAGAGGTCACATATTAAGTATCACTAACAATCCAGAATTACCGAAGTATTTCCGTGAAAAGAATTCATGTCCAAACCAATTCAGACGAGGTCGTGTAAACTCAACATTACAAGAAGTAAACACAGCAATCTGAACACACTAAACTAACCACCAATCATTTAAAAAAAAACTAACCACCACCAATAAACATCACTGTGATAACGGCTTATGTGTGACTTTGCCACTTTCAATTTGGCTAGGCTGGTCAATTGTGTACCTATTATTTCATAAAATTAGCATTATTTTCTTTTAATAACTATGAATTTTCACCCTCTTTACCAAATGTACCATTTTGGATCCGAAAATTCGCTGACCACTCAAACCAAACAAACTGGGGTGGTTTCATTTAATTTTAATTTTATTTCTTCTCTTGATGGGGTGGTTGGCCTAAAGATGTAGACCAAACATGTGCTACATAGGCGATTTGAACGCTAGCCTGAACTATCCCAAACCATGGGCAGCCGTATGGGCTGCAGCACTTGAAATAGCAACCTTCGAGCCTTTGCATAGACCTCACCCTCACTACTAAGAACCCCGAAGTTTAAAGAAGCCAACCTAGTACCCATCCCGTAGCTTATACTAGGATCGATGTTCTGAACCAGTTGCAAAACGAAATCGCAAACAGGACTTGGCATTCTGTTGTGCTTATGTCATTGCACAAATTTGTCCTGACCTCCTTACTTGCATTTGCAATCAATTCTGTTGGTGTGGTTCCTCTTTTAACGCATGGTCAAAGTCTAGTATGGCTAGGTTGAGTTCTACGTCACTCTTCCATTTCTTGACGCTCAATCCATTGAGCAATTCAATTTGATAGATACTCATAGGAAGGTGCGTGGGTGGAATAAAATTAATCTACTCAGTCATATAATGTGTATTCTAGACATATTAAGAGCTCCAAGAAAGTCGGAGCAGAAAACCTAGAGCAAAGTTGTCTACTTTCAATGCCCCGTCCGACGGCGCGTCCTTGGGACGTCGTCGTCAAACGGGCAACCTCGTTCTGTGAGTCTTCCGGCGTGGGACAGTGGTCTTGGGGACGAATCCAAAGCTTGGAAACGCCTATAGAGAGAGTTCGGCAAGCAGTGGTGCGTTTCCGATCTCCCCATAGGCGGAGGACGAGGGCAAGGGCTTTTTATTGTTTTTATTAATTAATTGGGTCTGGGCTTGTGCCTTAGGCCCAATCTTATTTACCTTTTATTTATGTTGCTTTGTTAGCATTATGCAGGGAATAAGTCTCTCCTATTTGGGGGTTGGGCGACATGGGCTCTGTCCTGGACTGCACACCCAGGGAGCCCCTTGCTTTGTCAAATGGTCGCAACCTCCTAGTGACAGGATGAAACTAAGTGTTGCCGGATTCATTTTCCAGTGGCAACATATGGGAAAGCTGCTCTTATTAGTATATTATGGCTTCGAGTAAGCATTTACTTTCCGGTATGTCACCACCTTTGTAAAGCGAATAGAGTAGCCAAAAATGCACTCTTCGCTAATTGGTGCTTTTTAGAATACATATCCTTAATTGAGATGCCTATTATTATCTCGGGTGATTCTCTTAATGCTTATTGTAATTTTGAGTTTAGCTGTATGTCCCCCCCCCCCCCCCCCCCCCCCCCCCCCCCATGTATTCTATGGTTTCATTAATGACTAAGGCTTAAGGGCAGCTGTTTTGGCCCTTCCTAAAAAAAAAAAAAAAAAAAAAGGTGTATTCTAGTGTTTAAACCATACACCAAAATCATAATGAATGTCTCAAATGTAAGTTCAAAATTTGAACAACATTTCAATAAAGTGCATGTACACAGATCAATAAACTCATGTTATTTTCAAGATATTGACATCATTTGTAATGCACTTTTCTCTAATACCATCTGAATAATCATTAAGAAATGGAGGTTCTATTCATATCTCCAAAATTGGCATTTGGACCTCTTTTTTTTTTGAAGTTATAGCCAACTCATATTAAATTACTAATAAGGATACAAAAGAAGGAAAAAAAAAAAAGTCTCTTCTTATCTCCACGAATAGTATGTACGTAGTCTTCAACTTTGAGAAAACTTTCTCCTCCAATGTAAACTTCGAATTTCAATCTTACATTTCTAGATTATACTACGAATTTCAATTTAGATATTGAATATGAGAGAGAGAGAGAGAGAGTTTTTTTTTTGTTCAGTTTAATTGTAAATGTAGATGGAGATGTCCTTTCTATTCTTGTTGTAAATATTCAGGTGCCTATTCTTTAACCCTTCTTTTTGTTACCTTTGAAAATCACCTCGGCCTATACAGCCGAGGGATCAAGGAACAAATGTCCTTCTCGATGAATAGGTTGTGGAGCGCGCCAACACACGGCCAGAAGGCCAAGTGTGCAATTGTAGGTGTAGTGGATATAGATCTGACTTATCAAGCAATTGTTAGCCGAGGAAGGAACTTATTCTCGGCTGATAGTTCGATGCCTCTAGATTAAGGACTTGGTGGCTGAAGGTCGGGTGAGTTAGGTGTGGTCGTGAGTGTATGAGTAAAATGAACTGTCTAGTCACAGGGCTTAAGTCAATTAGATCCAAGTAATAACAAGTAACAGTAAAAGTGAACTTGTAACGAATGAAATCTTCAAGATTAATAGCTACTATGCAACTACGAACAGTAAATAGCATGATCAAAAAAGTAAAGCATAAAGACAATAAGGAGCAATAAAACTGAAATATGGAATGGTTGAAAATTATTAACTATTGTTTGAAAGAAAACAAAGAACACAATTCAAAATCGATACTAGGCTACAAGGAAAGTAAAGTAACTGAAATTGTAACTAGCAGAGCAAACTAACTAATGGACAAACGGAAATTCTACCTAAGCAAAAGGTAAGATGAAAACAAGAAAAGCTTGATGGCTTGAGTTTCTGGAGTTGTGTGTGTGTTGTCTTCTGTCGATGCTTCTATTTATATTGGCTGTTCTACGACTTGAACTGATCTCTTGGCCCTTTGAAGTTGAGTGGAATTCGGCCTCCTCTTGGCTCAGTGACTCTATCTTGCTTTGGCTCCAATACTTATAGTTGGCTGACTTGACGCTGGACACTATCTAGATCGGCTCTGATGTCCATTATCAACGGCTGGAACTAATCTTGAAGTAGACTATCTTGGATTGAACTCTCCTTATCGGCTAACGAACTTCAATTCTACTGAAATACTAGATCCCACCTCATCTTTATCGTTTATCAGCTTACTTTGTTGATTAGCTATTATCTTTCCAAGTTGAGTTCGAGTTGGAAACTGACTAGAATGACTTGAACAATCGGCAGATGGGCTTTTAGATAATAAATCTCTTTTTCGAATTGATGACTACGGGCCGACCGATAACTAAAAGCCTAGATTTTATCTGACTCAACTTGGACCAACCAAAGTGTCAAATTATTCACCGGCCACCATTTCTGGCTACCAGCCCAAATTACTTGTAGAGCGGCTCATTGTAATTAGAAGTCATTCAATAATCATGCACATTAGCTACGTCCGAGTAAACATGCAAATGTGGGTACAAACATTACCCCCCCCCCCCCCCTCCCAAGTTTCTGAAGCATCGGCGAATGTTGCCGAGTGGTTGAGAAATTTGAGTCAACTTGCCCCCCTAATCGACTTCTGAAAAACTCATGCATATATGTTCTTCATTACCTCCCTGATGGCTAGGCTATGTTTACTTTGTCGAAAGAGGTGTCAGGACATCAACTTGAGTATTAAGTCCTTGTTCAATAATTTAGCGAACCAAATTTAGTGACCAAAATCCAAGTTGATAAGTTGGCTTCTATATTCACTCTCTAGTAAGTAATTGGGCAACTTGATCAAATGACGTTCAAGTAGATAAGTGAATTGTTCATGAGTAAGCCAATGAACAAGGCCGAGTAAGACAACACGTGAATATATCTCATAGTGGCCAACAAATCAATGAACGCATGGAAACCAACGAATATTAATGTTCAAATCGGCCAACAGAAGAATGAATAGGCAAATCGGCTAACGAAAGCCAACAAACTTACTTGAGTTTAGCCGATTAGTAGGACTAGAGTTGGCCAACAAATGAATAGTGGCTCATAGAAGCCAACGAGTGAACAATGTCAAAGTTTAGCCAACAAATGAAAATATATCACAAGAAAGCCAATTTATAACTCTTGGTGGCCAACACGTGAAAAATCTCAAGAAAGCCAACAAAGCTATTTTGGGTAAGCCAACACATGAAAAGTCTTAAGTTGGCCAATGAGCTCAAGTGAGGGAGAGTAAGTCAACAAGGGAGTTCAAATTTTAAGTTGGCCAACGACATGAAGAAATGCAAATCAGCCAACTCAAAGAAAGTTAGCCAACACATGAAAAGTGGTCAGCCAACTGAAAAAATAGTTAGCCAACGTAAAGACAAAAACTTGGCAGCCAAATACTCCCTTTTTTTTTTCTTTTTTTTTTTTAACAATTTTCTTTTTCGCGTTGGCTGGCACCAATTTCATCATGGGTCGACCCACTTGTGATTTTCACTTTTCCCTTTTATATCATTTATCTCTTCATCTTCTATTATGACCACAAAAAGAGAACTCTCCCATTTCTAGTAAAACACGAGCTGCCCTCTGTCAAAGCTTGTAATTGAATCTTGCAGCTCCTATATCCTCAAATTCATCAATACCTTCACTTAATGGTGATCTGGGTATGAAGTCGAGTGGATCCTCATAACCACGAAAGGTACTACATATTTTGAATTTTGCATTTGAGTTTGTAAACTAGAAAAATCAGATCTGACGAATCTGATGAATTTTCCTATGTGCATTTCGAATTTGGCTTTGTGTAATCACCTCTCCCATTGTTCCAGAATGGAAAACATGGCTGGGTATCTCTTGATTTTGAGCAAATCCCACTTTATCAGAGTTATACGGTGACCGGGTATTATCCTTCAACTGCAGGTATTGCTCTTGGTTTCGAAATGCAGGTTCATATTTTGGGCTAGCTAGTTATGTAATTAATTATGCCGTTCTGCACTTGTTTCTCAATTTTCCAGAAATCTGAACCACATACCAATGAACTAAACAAACAAGTTCATATTGCAATTAAGCCTTCATTGACCCATAATCGCTCGTTCTCTGCTCACCATTACCTCAGTGCAATATTTCTAATCAATATCCAATTATATGAAGCCCATCATGCAATTATATATGCTGCACTTCTTTCAAGTTCTTAGCTTTAGTTTGATGCAATTGACCAAACAACACTTTTGACCTTGTTTTTCAAAGGCCCCGCAGTCATCAATTAATTCATAATTATCATGACTAGATGAAGTTATGCTTAATGCCAACCATTGTACCCTTTGACCAACTTTGTCCAGATTTAGTTTAATGCCATTGTTTGAATTATGGGTTCATCAACCCATTTTGTGCTTATGTGCAGTTTCTCTCTTTCTTCCATGCACATTGCAATTTGCTCATATATACACATGTGTTAATGCTCATTGACTTCTCATGCATAATGAAGTAGACTATCAAAGTACTCACAATTTAATTGCCTTTGTCATCACTTGTATAAATGGTTTGAAAAGTCAGACAAGGTGGAATTTGTGTTAATGTTCTATTTTGGTAAGACCAGAATGATCTTATAATTGTGCATTTGAAAAGCATGGCACAAGATCATAAAATCATTCAAAGATTGACTTACTATATATTAAACACCGATTGCACAATTACGGATGCATGCATACTTCTCGTAAATATTTACCCAGAGGCGTTGTCATTATATTGCCAACAATTTTTTTTTTATATCGAGAATGTCTTGTCTCATATGCATGTATATCGAGAATGTCTTGGCTCATATGCATGTAATATGCCTTTGCCTGCCCCCCCCCCCAAGTTTCATGGTTTTTGGTGAATAACACCGAATAACTAGAAACTTGATGTACACCAAGAAACATGATGTGCTAACCAGGATGCTCTATATCTTGTAGGAGTGGGATAGCCAAGCAATGGCTTCGAAAGGGACTGGAGAAGACAATGACGAAGTCTAACAGAAAAGTATTACCAGACGCTCATTTGCATTCGCGGAAGCATTAAGTCAAGCCACTGAAAAGAATGCCGCAACATTCATGAATAGGGTAACACAATGAGTCCCGAATGAAGGTGGGGCACGTCAACTTGTCCGATGTGGAAAAAGTTTTGAGTAAGCTTGAAGTAGATGATTCTAATTACTTCAGCGAAGGAAAAGCATGGGGCACAAAACCTGGAAAATGGCCTAGTGAAACGGCCAATTGGATTTCATGGGTTGAACGAGTCGAGAAGCGATTTGGGGACGTATGGAAACGACTTGGGATCTATGACGCCATCAAGCTTTCCACCATTACTATTCCTTGTGACCATCCCTTGCTGGCTGTCTCTATGTGTTTTTGGAGTTCTCAAACAAACTCTCTGGAGCTTCAGTTTGGTGCACTTAGTCCGACCTTGATTGATATAGCGGCCATTATAGGTATGCAGCCACATGGGCAAGTGGTGGACATTGTATTTGCAGAAAGAAAGTTTGACATTGATCTTGGTTGCGAGCTAAGAGATCGAAGTAAGGGCAGACCATCCGTTGCTAATTTTAATACATGAATTGAGGTGTTTAACAACGGCTTGGTGAGTAAGTCACTCGGTGGGGACGACAGCCTAGAAGAGAAAGAGGAAAGCCAACATGTGACAATGGAAGTGACTTGTGTAGACCATGCTACATGTCTTGCATTTTGGATATGCAAGTTCTTAGTGTGCACAACTTTGGGAAAAGTGAATGTGGAGTACTACAAGTTGGCGGAAGCATTAGCAAGTAAAGAAGTGCAAGAGAGCGATCAGCCATTAGCTCTTGGTTCATTTGTGCTTGCCCACCTGTACAGATGTGTACACCATTGTGTGACAGAAGGATTGAATCCAAATTGGTCTGGGCCATTGTGGATTTTTCAGTTGTGGCTTCACACTTATTTTCCCGTTTTCAGACAGCCGGGTTTAGCATTGGCCGCAGACACCACTCTTGGACAACAATTGGCATCTCTTGATGTACTCTTTCATTCTGCAGAAGAGTGTTTTGAGGTTTTGTTTAAGTGTCCAGAATTTTCTGCAGAACAGTATGCCGTTTGTTTAAGCAGGAAGTATCCACCCTACCTTGCCGTGGATACCAGCCAACACGCCTCAGAAAGCCATATGAAATGGGCGATAGGTATGAGGGATCTCTTCTGGGGTGCCTTGTCTGGTATGACACTCAAGTGTGGAGTGGAGTTATATTTACCATCATATTTCAGTCGTCAGTTGGGATATTATCAAGCTATACCTGCTCCGGTTCCAGAATCGTCAAACCGATATAGTTCACTGTGAGCAGTTTTCTCCAACAAGGACGACATTGAGCAGAATAATAAGGCATTTCAATACAACATGAGCTTTTCCATGAAGACAAGAATGGCAACTAGCAAGAATTCGGCTCAGTTCAGAGAGTGGTGGGTGAAACGAGTAGGGAGCCGCTTTAAAGATGGGTTGATAGCAGCCAGGCGATCAGCTTTTGCAGGAAATCCATGGGCATAAGAAAAGCCGAAAGCAAAAAAGCATGGTAAGACAACAAGCAAAGTTGCTAAAGCAATCCCAACTATAAGTAAGTTGTTGCCCCCCTCAAGTGTCCTTTCATTTATGCACATGTAGTTATTTTGTTGACCAACTTGAGGGTTGATGATTGTAGGTGGCCAAGAGTCTTTGAAGAAGTGTATTAAAGGTGGCACAAAGAGAAAGGCCACCCATAGTGCGACCATTGAGGCGGCCGAAGGTAGGACGAAATCAATTTGAATTGCAGTCGGCCATTATGTAAGAAATCATGGCCGATAGGTAATGGCGTTTCTGTTTTGTCTCCTTTAAATAACAGATGGTGCCACCATGTCTTCAACATCTCAATCTCTTCCAGCTAAACAATCGGCAAAACAAGTCGAGCAATCCTCTGAAAGTGAATAAGAATTGTGCGTGGCCAAACGAAGCCGTCCAGAGATACTCAAGGTATGACAAGTGGGCAAGCACAAATGGACCAATAGCTAACGGCTGATCGCTCTCTTGCACTTCTTTACTTGCTAATGCTTCAGCCAACTTGTAGTACTCCACATTCACTTTTTTCGAAGTTGTGCACACTAAGAACTTGCATATCCAAAAAGCAAGAAATGCAGCATGCTCTACACTAGTAACTTCCATTGTCTTATGTTGGTTTTCCTCTTTCTCTTCTAGGCTGTTGTCCCCATTGAGTCACTTACTCATCAAGCTGTTGTTAAACACCTCAATCCATGTATTAAAATTAGCAATGGCTGGCCTACCCTTACTTCGATCTCTTAGCTCGCAACCAAGATCAATGTCAAACTTTCCTTCTGCAAATACAATGTCCACCACTTGCCCATGTGGCGGCAGACCTATAATGGCCGCTATATCAATCAAGGTCGGACTAAGTGCACCAAACTGAAGCTCCAGAGAGTTGGTTTGGGAACTCCAAAAACACATAGCAGCAGCCAGCAAGGGGCGGTCACACGGAATAGTAATGGTGGAAAGCTTGATGGCGTCATAGATCCCAAGTCGTTTCCATACGTCCCCAAATCGCTTCTCGACTCTTTTGACCCATGGAATCCAATTGGCCATTTCACTATGCCATTTTCCAGGTTTTGTGCCCCATGCTCCCCATGCTTTTCCTTCGCTGAAGTAACTAGAATCATCTACTTCATGCTTGCTCAAAACTTTCTCCACATCGGACGGTATATCACTATGGAAACTTGGGCCAAGGTGACATACCCCACCTTCATTCGAGACTCGTTGTGTTACCCTATTCATGAATGCTGTGGCATTCTTTTCAGTGGTTTGACTTAATGCTTCCGCGAATGCAAATGAGCGTCTGGTAATACTTTTCTGTTTGCCTTTCGTCATTGTCTTCTTCAGTCCCTTTCGAAGCCATTGCTTGACCGTCCCACTCCTACAAGATATAGAGCATCCTGGTTAGCACATCATGTTTCTTGGTGTCCATCAAGTTTCTAGTTATTCGATGCTATTCGCCGAAAACCACGAAACTTGGGGGGGGGGGGGGGGCAAAGGCATATTACTTGCATACGAGCGAATATTCTCAACAAAAAAAAAAATTTGCCCAAAAAATGCCATGTTGGCAATATAATGGCAGTGCCTCTGGATAAATATTTTTCTAGAAATATGCGTACATCCATGATTGTGCATTTGGTGTTTAATATATAGTAAGTCAATTGACTCACTTTATGATCCTGCTGCCATGTTTTTCAAATGCACAATTATAAGATCATGAAGAAAGCTGTCGAAATGAGGACATTAGCACAAGTTTCACTTTATTTGACTTTTTGAACCATGCATATAAGTGATACAAATGCAATTAAAGTGCTAGTCATGATAATTATGAATAAAGTGATGACTATGGGGCTCTTGAAAGACAAGGCCAAAAGTGGTTTGGTCAATTGCATCAAACTAAAGCTGGGAACTTGAAAGAAGTGCAGCACATATTAATTGCATGGTGGGCCTCATATAATTGCAGCACATATAATTGAATATTGGTTAAAATACTGAGCTGAAGAGCAATTAAATGCAGAGGACAAGCCTTTATGGGTAGCTCAAAGACATCGGCCTTCGAGTGCTTAATTGCAGTCATTTTAGTTCATGGCATGTACTTTAGATTTCTGGGAAATTAAGAACACAAGTGCAGAATGCTATAATTGTGCAACTAGCCAGCCCCAAAATATGAAATTGCGTTTCAAAAGCAAGAGCTATACCTGCAATTCAAGGTTACCCAGTCACTGTGTAGCTCTGATAGAGTGGGTTTTACTCAAAATCAAGAGATACCCAGCCATGTTTTCAACTTTAGAACAATGGAAGAGAGAACTACAAGATGCAAAATTCGAAATCTGCACAAGATACATTCATCAGATTCTGCAAAATTTGAAATCTGGGTTTCATGATTTTCAATGTAAAGTTCAAAGTTCAAAATCGTACCTTTTGTGTGATGGTAGTCCGTTTTGCCTCGTACTCACTCCATACCCAGTCCATTTGGTGAAGGATTTGATGAATGCAAGATGGAATCTGTAAGTTAAAGACCACCAGTAAAAAGAACAAAAGGGTATTGTTTGTGTTTCTTTCGAAATGGAGAGCATAAGTCTCATATGTGGTTGTGAAAAGCTGAGGAGGGATCAATAAAAAAAAAGAGTGGGTCGACCCATAATGAAATTGGTGCCAGCCAACCCGAAAAAAAAAAGTTAAAAAAAGAAGAAGACGGAGGAAGTATTTGGCTACCAAGCTTTTGTCTTTGCGTTGGCTAACTATTTTTTCATTTGACTGGCCAACTTTTCATGTGTTGGCTAACTTTCTTTGAGTTGGCTGATTTGCATTTCTTCATGCCGTTGGCCAACTTAAAATTTGAACTCCCTTGTTGGCTTACTCTCCCTCACTTGAGCTCATTGGCTAACTTAAGACTTTTCATGTGTTGGCTTACCCAAAATAACTTTGTTGGCTTCCTTGAGATTTTTCACGTGTTGGCCACTAAGAGCTATCAATTGGCTTTCTTGTGATATATTTTCATTTGTTGGCTAAACCTTGACATTGTTCACTCGTTGGCTTCCATGAGCCACTACTCATTTGTTGGCCAACTCTAGTCCTATTAATCGGCCAAACTCAAGTAAGTTATTTGTTGGCTTTCGTTAGCCGATTTGCCTATTCATTCTTCTGTTGGCCGATTTGAACATTAATATTCGTTGGCTTCCATGCTTTCATTGTTTTGTTGGCCACTATGAGATATATTCACATGTTGTCTTACTCAGCCTTGTTCATTGGCTTACTCATGAACAATTCACTTATTTACTCGAACGTCATTTCATCAAGTTGCCCAATTACTTACTAGAGCGTGAATATAGAAGCCAACTTATCAACTTGGATTTTGGTCACTAAATTTGGTTCGCTAAATTATTGAGTAAGGGCTTAATACTCAAGTTGAAGTCCTGAAACCTCGTTCGACGAAGTAAATGTAGCCTAGCCATCAGGGAGGTAATGAGGAACATATGAGTTTTTCAGAAGTCGATTAGGCGGGCAAGTTGACTCAAATTTCTCAACCATTCGGCAACATTCGCCGATGCTTAAGAAACTTGGGGGGGGGGGGGGGGGCAATGTTTGTACCCACATTTGCATGTTCACTTGGACATAGCTAATGTGCATGGTTATTGAATGATTTCTAATTACAATGAGCTGCTCAACGAGCAATTGGGTCGATAGCCAGAAATGTTGGCCGATGGATAATTGGACAGTTCATTTGGTCCAAGACAAGTCAAATAAAAGTTAGGCCTTTGGTTATCGGCCGGCCCGTAGTCATCAATTCGACAAGATAATTATTGTCTAAAAACCCATCGGCCAGTTGTTCAAATCACTCTAGTTAGTTTCCAACTCGAACTCAACTTGGGAAGATAGTAGCCGATTGACAGGGAAGGCCGATGAGTGATAAAGATGAAATTTGATCAGGTTAGTATTTCAATCGAATTGAAGTTCGTTAGCCGATAAGGAGTGTTCAATTCAAGATAGTCTACTTCAAAATTAATCGCAACCATTGATGACAACCATCAAAGCCAATCAAGATGGAATCCAGCGTCAAGTCAGCCGACGATAAGTATTGGAGCCAAATCAAGATAGAGTCACTGAGCCAAGCGGAAGCCGAATTCCCCTCAACTTCAAAGGGCCAAAAGGTCAGTTCAAGTCACAGAGCTGCCATTATAAATAGAAGCATCTCCAGAAGACATCACACACACAACTCCAGAAACTCAAGCCATCAAGCTTTTCTTGTTTTCGTCTTACCTTTTTGCTTAGGTAGAATTTCAGTTTGTCCATTAGTTAGTTTGCTCTGCTAGTTACAATTTCAGTTGCTTTACTTTCCCTATAGCCTAGTATTGATTTTGAATTGTGTTCTTTGTTTTCTTTCAAATAATAGTTAATAATTTTTAGCCATTCCATATTTCAGTTTTATTGCTCCTTATTGTCTTTATGCTTTACTTGGTTGATCATGCTATTTATTGTTTGTAGTTGCATAGTAGTTATTAATCTTGAAGATTTCATTCGTTACGAGTTCACTTTTACTGTTACTTGTTATTACTTAAATCCAATTTACTTAAGCCCTGTGACCAGACAATTCATATTTACTCATACTCTCACGACCACACCTAACTCACCCAATCTTCAGCCACCAAGTCCTTAATCTAGAGGCATTGAACTATGGGCCGAGAATAAGTTCCTTCCTCGGCCAACAATCGCTTGACGAAGTCAGAAAAGCTTACTACATCTACAATTGCACACTTGGCCTTCTGGCCGTGTGCTGGCATGCCCCGCAATTCATTCATCAAGAAGGACGTTTGTTCCTTGATTCCTTGGCCATATAGGCCGAGGTGATTTTCAGAGTCAACATCTTTTCGAAGCCCACTGGGGGGGGGGGGGGGGGGCAACAACTCCAGAAAGGCCATGTGCTTAAGGACTTGGTGGCTGAAGGTCGGGTGAGTTAGGTGTGGTCTTGAGAGTATGAGTAAATATGAATTATCTGGTCATAGGTCTTAAGTCAAGTGGATCCAAGTAATAACAAGTAACAGTAAAAGTGAACTCGTAACGAATGAAATCTTCAAGATTAATAGTTACTATGCAACTACGAACAGTAAATAGCATGATCAAACAAGTAAAGCATAAAGACAATAAGGAGCAGTGTTCTAAAACTCGGCAGCCCAGGCCGCCTAGGCGCTGGGCGGTGGCTCTTCGACTCGAGGAATGCCAACTCGGTACTATTGGGCGGGCAAAAGTTCTGCGGCCGCCTAGGGGGGTTTAGGCGGGTCTGGGCCCGTCTAGGCGGATCTGGGAAGATCAGATTTAGAAACTAAAAATTTTTCAGGATCAATCAATCAAGGGGCAAATATAACCACCAGCTAGGCCTCTCAACACCACAATAATTCTAAGATGTACAAACACAGAGAGCAAGAGAGAGATGAAAACCCAAGTGCAAACCTGAATTGAATCAATCAATTAATCCCTAATTCCAAGTTCAACCTTGAGCTCATCGTCATCTTCAAACAACTTGAGAAGCCTGTCGTGCTGCTCTTCTCTCTTCTTCCTCTACCATATCCTGAACAGAAACACACTGAACCCAACCACCACCGCCACGCCCAGCAACACAATAACTACCTTTAGCGCTACCGAAGAACCACCGACTTTGTTGCTTCCGTGGTCCTTTGCCCGAACTGAATCAAACAACAACGGAATTGTGAAAAGGAGGAGGAGGAGGAATTGCATGCATCGGTTGCCGATTCCGGATCCATTCATGGTCTTCAGACCTAGCGAAGTTAAGAAGGAATGGAGAGTTTTAGGGAAGAGGAAAGCGGGTTTGTTTGCTTAAGGGAAATTTTTTTGTTCTTTATTTGTCTTTCCCGTATTCTATCTCTGACAGAGAATAAATAAGTATTAAGAAATCAATTAATCTTTCCAAATTCCAATGGCATCCTTTCCAATGTTCCCCCCCTCCTTCTTAATTCATTTATTATCTTAGAATAGTCAGACATTGAAATATGAAAATAAAATATGTTATTATAGAGTATCTTATTATTCTTCTTTATTAATTATAATAAGTCCATATATACTTTTATGTTATAAAATAAATTAAAAATTGAAAAAAATATAAACCGCCTAGGCGTCTTGGCACTAGTCCCTTGGTCACCGCCCGACTAGCACCTAGCGATTTTTCGAACCTTGATAAGGAGCAATAAAACTGAAATATGGAATGGCTGAAAATTATTAACTATTGTTTGAAAGAAAACAAAGAACACAATTCAAAATCGATACTAGGCTACAAGGAAAGTAAAGTAACTGAAATTGGAACTAGGAGAGCAAACTAACTAATGGACAAACGGAAATTCTACCTAAGCAAAAGGTAAGATGAAAACAAGAAAAGCTTGATGGCTTGAGTTTCTGGAGTTGTGTGTGTGTTGTCTTCTGTCGATGCTTCTATTTATATTGGTTGCTCTACGACTTGAACTGATCTCTTGGCCCTTTGAAGTTGAGTGGAATTCGGCCTCCTCTTGGCTCAGTGACTCTATCTTGCTTTGGCTCCAATACTTATCATCGGCTGACTTGACGCTGGACTCTATTTGGATCTGCTCTGATGTCCATTATCAACGGCTGGAACTAATCTTGAAGTAGACTATCTTGGATTGAACTCTCCTTATCGGCTAACGAACTTCAATTCGACTGAAATACTAGATCCCACCTCATCTTTATCGTTTATCAGCTTACTTTGTCGATTAGCTATTATCTTTCCAAGTTGAGTTCGAGTTGTAAACTGACTAGAATGACTTGAACAATCGGCAGATGGGCTTTTAGATAATAAATCTCTTTTTCGAATTGATGACTATGGGCCGGCCGATAACTAAAAGCCTAACTTTTATCTGACTCAACTTGGACCAACCAAAGTGTCCAATTATTCATCGGCCACCATTTCCGGCTACCAGCCCAAATTACTTGTAGAGCGGCTCATTGTAATTAGAAGTCATTCAATAACCATGCACAGTAGCTACGTCTGAGTGAACATGCAAATGTGGGTACAAACACTTTTCCCAAGCTCCTCACTCATATTGTTCATCAATTTTAGTTCCTTTGTCTTGTCTGGAAGTTGAAAGATGCTGCAAACAATGACGATTATTATTCGTTCTGGTAATTTGATTATATTGTCCGACCATAGTCTTTGTGTAGCATTTGAAATGTATGATCATAATGTTCATAGCTTTTTGTACTCGTCTTTTCCCAAGCTTTCTATCTCTTATATGTATTGTTTCCCCATTTTAATTTTGTTTGAAAATTGAAACATAATGCAGACTATGAAGAGTACTGTTTTTTTTTAAATTTTTTATTTATTTTATAATTATTATGTCTTTATGCAGCATTTGAAATGTATGATGATAATGTTGGTAGCCTCTTGTATAGCATTCTATTCCCAAGCTTTCTACTTCTTACATTGTTTTCCTATTTCAATTATTTATTTTTTTTTTTTCACTTTTTCTGGAAGTTGAAAGATGCTGCACTATGTTCAAAAATTACTGAAGGTCTAACTACTGATTTTGGAGGTATTGATAGAACCTCCCAAAAAAAGGCTTTTGTTGATTTTTTTGGACGATAAGCATTTTGGAAATATTAGAGAGATATAGATAACATATTAGTTATTTTCAAAAGTAAGTTGAAGGTCTATTAAATGGAGAGATCTAAATACCAATTTATATCTCTATGAATAGAAAATCATGACCATGCAAGATAATAAATTTGAGATTGCTTTTTTTTTTTGTCCTTTTACAATTGAGCTGGGCGTTTTTGGTAAAACCATTTGAAATGTTACCCTAAATAAAAATTACATCGCAAGACGCAAGTCCTCCTTTCTTCATTCACCGACTTCTTGGCTCTCTCACAGTCACTGCTTCTTCTCCCTGACTAGTTTGATTCTAATGCCTTAAAACCTAAACCTGACCCCAAAGCTTCGATCTTTACCCATATCATCGTCCTCCGGATCCAGGCGCAAGATGGGTCATTCTTGTTTAGTTGTATAAGTATTTTGCAGTTCTCAACGCTGTCTATTTCTCTGTTCTCATTTCTCAATTCTCAACGCCTCCTTTGCAGCAAGGTACTCTCCCATTTCCTATTTACTTATATTTGAACTTTTTGGTTCTTTTTATCTGTTGGGTTTTGAATTATGATTAAGAACTAAAACGTATATAATGAACTGGGTTCTCTTGCTTGATTGAGATAAATAGCCTGAAGGGCTGTAGGACTTATGTTAGTAAAGAATAAACCGTCTTGTTGATTTTGACTATGCTTCGGTGAATATGTCTTTCCATTTTGTCTTTTCTTACTGACTCTCTTCTCCCTCTTACAACCCAAATTCTATTTCTCTGTGAACTCTGATGAATCTTCTCGACAACCTTTAAGCCACATTTGTAGGAGCCTAGGAAGCTTTGTTCTCCTGTACACAGCAAAATTTTGGTTGAATTTATGGTTATTTACTGCTAAGTATAGATTCTTATAATAATGCATGGATAGTAGGGTTGGTTACTTGGTTATTGTCACATTACTTTGACTTGCATTTTCTCTGTTTAGTTGCATTCACTGCTATGACTGAACTGAGTGTTGTTTTGTTGCGAAAATTTTGCCTCAAATTGATGCTCAGGATCCGGGAGTTTGTACATTGCACTCTCTTTAAGGGTCACTATGAGTCCAAGGATTAAAGCTTCCTCCAAGGTGAGTAAGAAAAATACCATTGCGCGTACAGTTTGTCGGCAATCACCTTCTGTCACCAAACGTGTTTGTAACCAAAAAGTTAAGTTGTGCTATGAAATCAGCACTTTGAAATGTAACATCATCTGTGAGCGTCCTTTTGAACTAGAGGATGTTGGTGAAGATTTCACTAATATTATTAACAAACGTCAGTGGAATTCCCTGATAGATTATAATGATCCACCAAATGCCACTCTGGTCAAAGAATTCTATGCTCGTCTTGCTGGGGATACTGGTACTGATCAGGATAAAGTTTATGTCAGGAAAAAGTTGGTACCTTTTAACCCTGAGGTTATTCGATGTACTCTCAATCTTCCTCCTTGTAGTTTACCCGACAGCTATGCCACTTTCAAGAAAATGATTGACAGAAAGAAGCAGCACTTGCCTTCTGACCTTCGTGATTCTGGGACCGGTCATGGTGAAATGCCATCATCAAACTATGGATGTCTGACTGATCTCCATAGGACCCTTGCTCAGCTCAGTAGATCATCTATTTGGCCTTCTAGTCAAGTATCATGGCTTTCACATCGTTTGACCTGTTTAATTTGGCTCATCACTCAAGACGCAGTTGAAATCCCCTTACATGAAATCATTTATGATTGGATCTGTAAAGCAGCCAAGAGCAAGAAGTCATGTTTGGGCTTTCCTTGTCTTATCACCAAAATTGCTCATGATGCAGGAGTTGCTTTCCACGTGCACGATAAGTTTATGAAGCTTCCGGAGCCTGTTGACAGTGTCAATAAGGTCAAGAGTGATGCTCATATAAAATTTTCGAACTCAAATCGTTCTTCTAGTAGTGCCCCTGTTGCCTCTTCTGGTCTGCATGATGATGCTTCTTTAACTTCGAATCCAATGTTGTGCGACTTGCAGAGTTCAATTATTGCTGTGGAAAAGGGGATAGCTTGCCTTAAGAATGCTGTCTCTCATGTTACTCAAGATACCATAGGTGACAATATTACTGGTTTGACTACCCGCATGTCTGCTTTGAAAGCTGAGTTAATTTCCATTACTAACGCTGTCGCTCATGGTTCTTGAGATGTTGTTGATGATCCTATGTATTACCAATATTACTGTTTTGAAAGGGCTTGAAAGAAGTTTCTGTAAGACAGGGCTCAGTTTTTGAAGTTTTCCTCGTAAAATGTCCAAGCATTCCAACACTGATGTTGCTACAGGTGGTTGTGGTTATTTGGGCCGGAGCGAGAAAAGCTTAAATTTTTTGGGGGCTCTTTTGGACACTAAAACGTTACTTTCTTTTGCAACGGGTGTTCTTCGAATTTGTGCCTTTTCTTATAATTGATATTCGAATCTGAGACTTTTCTTAAACTGTCAACTCCATTCCTAGATTATTCTAATGTGAATATCACCATCAGTGTTAAAAAAAAATGATAATAATTCAAAAAAAAAAAAAAAAACCATTAAGGCACCAACGAACCTCTATATGATTATTAAAAGTAGTTTTGTTAGTTAAATTTTTTTTTAATAGAGATAACCCTAAAAATCTCACAAAATAAAAAGTTTTGTGCCTATATTGCAGATTTTCATTTCCCTTTTGACCTCAGATTCTCCTGGCTTACTCTGTCCTCACCTGCTCACCAAGCTCAAGGTCTCTGAAGTAGCTTCGTACCCAAGACCCAACCCGCAAACACCATAGCTTCCATGGCCAAAATCTCACATGTAAAAAAATTTGCTGCTGCTATATCAATGCAACACTGATCATTAATATAAAGATCTGGAAGTCAAACAACCTTAACTTGTTACATTATAAAGTTGAGACAACAAAATGTAACAAAAGTAGGAACTGCTAATCAATGAAGAAATTGTAATGCTAATTTTAATTAAACCGGATCACTCTTAGGTGACTAGTAACTGGTCTTGAATGGCTTGAAGGATTTGAGATCAAGAATCACACCAGCAATGGAGCCAGCAGCAGATGATATGGTTATTATGAGACAAACAACACTTAGGATCTGGAGGCAAATCCACCTTTTGCTCCACTTTCGTATCCTCTTCTGCTCAATGTACATCTCTATTGGGAAGTAAATTGTGAGAGGCCAGAATCCCAAAGCACCGAGAAGTCCAACGACATCGTTAAAGAATGGGAGGAGCATAGATATTAGAGTGGCCACAATCACAAAGGCAGTCCTCCACACTGATCTGAAGAGGTTAATGTTGTAGTGGCAGAAACAGGGGACACGTACCCTGATTTCTCTTGTAATGAAATTACTGTCCGGGTACTTTTCGGCTGCTGCTTTCTCAACAAAGGCGAAAAAGGGTTGGCAAAAGACTTGGTATCCGCCAACAAGGTGGACTACTATGGCAACGTTGGCAATGTCTAGGAGCCAATAAGGGTTGTAGAAGCCAAAACCAGTGAGCAAGTTCCCAGGGGCTAAGTCTCCAAAAGCAGCGTAGCCCATGCAGCCACATAGCATGTAGAAAACGGTTGAAACTGCAATGCTAATTATTGTGGCCTTCTTCATTGTCTTGGCTTCAGATGGTGGTGATCTAATTGTGTCCTGAATTTCCAATAAAATAAGAGAGAAAGAGTAGGCAAAAGCTATGTTACCAAGTGCTTGGAATCTCCTCCACATCTTTTGGGTTTCAGTCACACTTCCAATGCTTATTCCAGTCATACTTCCCATGATGGTTCCGGTTTCTGCAACTTTGGCAATTCCAAGTCCTAGTCCAATTGTGGAGTAAGTGAATGACATAACCGCCGCAACAATGGAGAGCCACCACAACTGGTCGAAGTTTGGAATCTGCGACAATACGATTTGCATGATGCCGAAAGCAATCATGTACGGGTTGCTGTTGATATGGCATGGATCTTTCCCGCCACTCTTGTGGAAGCAGTTTGATCTCTTTATTGCCATCATGCTTATAGATGCTGCTATAGTGTATCCAATGGCACTTCCGACTAGGTTCAAGTACTGAACAACTCCACAAATCTTGACCTTAGCACCACCTAGGTTGGATTTAACAGCATCCATGTATGTGTAGTTCCTTTTTCCTGTGTCAGGATCATTGTTGCGATAGCAATCGGAGAGCAGAGTTGAAGTGTAGTAAGTCACCCAAGAGAACAAGAGAATGACAACTGGGCCAGCAATCCATCCAAGCTGAGCTATTGCCCAAGCCAAGGAAAGAACCCCAGAGCCAATTACTGCCGTTGTTATGTGAGCACTTGCAGTCCAAAGCGTTCCACTTCTTCTGGGTCGTCCATCATCATCAAAGCATTCGGAGTTTCCCTGTGGCGGTATGTCTATTGAGACATCACAAACTTTGTTGTTGGGAAACATGTGCTTCTTGTTATCACTGATATTGAAGGAAGTGTCTCGGAATTTACTGAATGCCTAATACAAAGCTTCTGAATTTACTGAATGCATTATGCAAAGCTTGATGTGTTTATATATAGACTACGAAGCCAAATTAAAATCTTAAAAGGAGTATTAATTGAAGTCATACATGGAAATGAAACCAGTCCGAAAATGAAAATGAAAATGAAAAACAAACCCAAAATGAATAGGAGTCCAAATCGAAATATGATTTGAATTCGATGCTTAAGCTGGGAGAGTGACCGATGTAATATTGTCTCTATATAAAATGAAAATGATACACAAACCCTAAATGAATAGGAGTCCAAAATCCAAATCGAAATATGATTTGAATTGGATGCTTCTAGCAAATTGGGGGAGCGAGCGTCTGTTTAGTGAATTCAATATGTAATATTATCTGTGTGTGTGTATGTATACATAATCTTTTTATGCTAAGGACCTCCTTAGATTTTAAAATCTAAGGATTTTCTTGAATATACTCACTTTTCGATCTTATATCTAAATCTCGACCGTTCAGTTTTTAGGTCATAATGTATAGATTACTTCTACCTCATTCCCGATAGAAAAATTAATAATAATACAAATGACACTTCCCTCCCCCATTTAGTTCCTATATTTCACTTGGAGCTCAAAATTCAAAACGGTCAAGAAAAATATTAATTACCCTACAAAAGACAAAAAAAAAGGAGAAACTTTCCAAGATTGTCGGCAAAGGTTGTTATATTACAACTAATCAAAGGGTTTTTGTCCATTTACCCTAATTCTAACCCCATTAAGTTTTTTTTAACTCCCCTTTATCTATAAAGACTTTAATAAGGTCTTCTCTAATACTTAGAGAGAGAGAGAGAGAGAGAGAGAGAAGTCATAGGAGACTTCGCCAGAGTCCTGTCACCGGCTGCCGAATTCCAGTCACTGGTCACCGACCATTGGATTTCTCTGATAACCTAGCTGGAGGTCTCCAAAGAGGTTGTTAGAGATCTTGTAGATCATCGGAGAGGTTTATTGCCCCCTCCCGCAATAAACCTTTATTGCACCCCAATAGACTTTTATTGAGGGGCAATAAAAGTTTATGAAACTTCTCCGAAGGCTCCCAAAGAGGTCTTCAAAGATCTCATGGGGGGATGGAGAGGTTTATTGTCCCCTATAGAACTTTGGGTCACCGGAATAGAAACTAATCTCTCTAAAATTATACAAATAAAATTTTGATTAAGGAAAAAAATGAGGAGATTACATCAATTCAAAATATTTATTGCTCCCAAATAGACATCTATTACCCCCAATAGACCTTTTACATGCCTATATTGCCCCCCCCGCCCCCACCATAAAACTTTTTTTTTTCTTTTACTTCTGGGCCTTCTGCCCCCATTTTATGAAAAAAAAGATTTGGCCACCTACACATCTTCTCCCTAAAGAAGTATCAGAACAGAACCAAACATCCCCACTTTTGGGTCATCATGAAAAGAACCTCACAATTCTCCCAATGCTTTCTCACATCTGATTCAACTTGAACTTGTTACAACCTTTTCCAGGTACCATACATAAACCTGTTTTCCTCAGAGAGCCACTAAGAGGTAAAACAAGAGATTTCAAGGACTTTGTAGAACTTTTGTGCTTATATTATTCTCCGATTCTTACTCGCTAGGCCACAAAATTGTGTTTAATTAGCATCCGTGAAAAGAATCATAAATTTTAAGAAAGTGTCATTTTTCAAGAATACATAGTGCTATAGAAGGGTGCAATGCTTCATATAATCTAGGGTAAAAGTTATAAATATTCCTTATGATTTAAAAATATTTAATTTCACTCTTATGGTTTGCGAAACTAATGACTACTGGTCCAAATGCTATTATTGACAAAAACTTCCTCAAGTGAAAGGATATATTTGTCATTTTAATTTAAAAAAGTAAAAAGAAAAAAATTAAGTCCGAAAAATGAAAGAGTGGTTTTATTCATACCTCTATATTTGCTATATATTTAGACCTCTATTACTTTTTATAAAAATTTAATTCCCATTTTATCCCTCTAGAAAGCTTAAAAAAAGATGATCATCGTTTCTTCACTAAAAGACTTTAGGGGCTTGTGGGTTTCTAGTTCAGGTATTGAAGTTTGCATCGAATTATTTGAATCATATCTATTCAATGATTTGTCCATTATCATTGTTTTTTTTTTTTAGCGTCTCTCTTTGAAGATGGAATTAAAGAATTGAGTATTCATCACGTTAATTAGTATCGATTACCTCTTCCTTTTCATTTTAATTGTAAACTGTAAACAACAAAACTGAAAAGTTTACTTACAGTCTTGCAACATGAGGTTAGTTGATGGTCAGGTCTGGGTATATATTGATTCAACAACATGAATAGCTGTTTGGGAAATTTAGCCCTCGTCTACTATGTACAAGCAAGACAGGAAGGGCATAATTTGAGGGTGAGATCTGACGACGCCGACCTTGGTTGTAGAGGTGTGATCGGAGGTGTAGGTAGGTAGGTGCTGGACAGGTTGAAGAAGGATAGATGAACAGACCCAAAAAAATGCATGTACATAAAAGAAAAGGGCAAAATTGAAAGTTTAATGATAGTTTTTTGACATAGAGGTCTATATAGCAAATGTGGAGTTTTGAATAGAACCACTCAAAATGAAATTAGGAGGCTATGGAATTTTGATTTAAATATATATATATATATATATATATATATACAGATCTTATCCAGAGTGGAGCTCCGCTTTAAAATTAACGTGTGAAGTTCGAGTTTTAGGTCACTTTTCGTTCTCATATTCACATCTCGACCGTTCAGTTTTTAGGTACCAGTATATAGATCATCTCTGCAAATTTTCAGCCAAATTGATGATCGTTAAGGTATCTAGCTGGCTTAAACCAATGGACGGACTGAATCTGTCAACCTGAACCGTTTAGCTTTAAGGCAGATATCTATGCCTTAACGATCATCATTTTGGCTAAAAATTTGCAGAGATGATCTATACACTAGTACCTAAAAACTGAACGGTCGAGATATGGATATGCGACAGAAAAGTGACCCAAAACTCGAACTTCACACATTAATTTCAAAGCGGAGCTCCGCTCTGGATAGGATTTGTGTGTGTGTGTATATATATATATATTTGATTTCCTATGAAATTTCTAGCATTTTTTTTGTTTTATCTTTTTTTTTAGATGCCAAACTTGGATTTACACCAGACTTGAATATGGAATTTTTTTTGTCAAATTAGCTTTTCGACCAAATTTGATCAATTTTTTAAAACCACAAAATTAATATTGGGCATCACTTCAAATCACATAGACCATTTATAACTTTTACTCTATAATCTAACCAAAGGACGACTTCTATATGCTTTTAGTCCTTACAATTTATTTTGGAGCTCTAAAAGATGGACCAAAAGAACTCCAAGGAACAATCTCTCCCAATGAAATTGCATCTGCAAATTTCTACTACTATTTTTCTTTGTACATACTGGACAGAACTAATTACATAATTAAGTTCAAATAGCTTCCTCCCTCGTTTGGTTCTATGGTTCTACTTCTTACATTTCAGATTTCACTTTGAGAGTGCAAAAGTCGAAAGTTTTTTTTTTTTTTTTGAGTTGAAGGAGGTCAGACTTTATTGATAATTAAAAATAATTTCAAGGTACAAACTTTCTGAAGAAGAAAAAAGGCGCAACAATTGCATCAAAAATACAAGAAAATAGGAATATGGCAATAGCGCAAGCGCTGTTTTACCACTACAGAATGCTGCCGTGAGTGAATGTTGTAGTCGATCGTATGACTACCCATACATATCCAACTCACATAATGACAAAAGTCAATATGAGAAAGAACAGAGGGCAATCTTCTATCAAAAGATCAAAGCCGGCCAAGGGTGTCAGAACATGGCCGTGTTGGCATATGATCCCTTTCGAACAATTACCATAATCTTGAGTCCTCAACCCAATACAAATAAACATCAGGATCCCAAAGCCAGTGCAATAATTGGAAGGGAACCCAATAGAAAAGTTGTGACAAGATCCTGGGTCGGGTCCAAGACCCACCTGGATCCCATATTCGGATCTGATGTAGATCCTTCCTCCAAGCCCAGCACCATGTGTTACCTGGAGTACTCCAAGTAAACCTGACAATTTGCTTCTGATGACGCCGAACTGCGCATGCCAACATCTTTTGAGAAGGCCAGATCGGACTCCAAATCTGATTGACGACGAATGCCGCATAGGGAAGAGCCTCAACCCAATCCAGAGCCAGATCTGCACCACCAATTGACCTGTGGTACGACCCCCGCCAGACTGAATCAACGTCATCCAGCACTATGCATCCTTCACCGTTGAAAACCCCACCAGAAACTTGGCATCGAAGAACGTCGGGGACCCAAAAACGGTCACCAACACCACAAAGCGAAGCTCTACTAGTGGGACACAACACCCACACCGACACACAATCCAGCCAGAGGAAGACCCCCTTCCGCACCCATTGATTCGCCCCCGCATCAGTAGCCCTGCCGAGAAGAGGCAACCCATTGAGACAGCTGTAGCATCTATCCTGATCCCACTCCTCCCAGTAATAGCCGCCTACCTCCGAACCCGTACTAAAGAAAATTGGCCCCCCGACACCGCCCCAGCAACGCCCAAACTTCTCTCCAAAGAGGCACTACCTCCGAAGACAACGAAACTAAAAATGAAGAGGCCGAAGCCTGAAAATTTCTCCATGGATGGAGTAGGTATAGGTGACGACGACCAAGAGAACCACCGCACCACAAACCCTAGCAGAGAGCTTTGCTAGGTCGGCTTAACTCTATTTGCAAAAGTCGAAAGTTGAATCATCTTAATTGTAGAGCACTAAAAAAAAAAAAGGAAACAAATTTATGCTTCCGGTGCATAGAGTATTATGCGACTCAGACATGTTGGATCATAGCATTGTCCTTGGTAACCGTGCGAAAGCAGCACAAATATATGAAAGAATAGCAAAGGGGTTTCACATAATCCATCCAAAGGTAGGCCTCATCAAAAAGCCCGCGGATCAAGTGGGCCGATGGAGGTCCGCCGGCCCTGAGGGCTAAAAGCCCGGCCTGGCCCGTTAAAAAACCCGCAAAAGCCAGCCTCAGTGGGTAGTGGGCCGGCCCGCAAAAACCTGGCCCGGCCAGTAAAAGCCCGTAAAATATTATATATATATATATATATATGTGGGTGTGTGTGTGTGTGTTTATATATATATGTAGATATGTGTGTGTGTTTATAAATATATATATATATATATAGACACATATAGAGATATATTTGTGTGTGTGTTATATATATATGTGTGTGTGTGTGTGTCGGTGTGTGTTTATAAACATATATATGGAAGGTTGTAGAATCAGTGTGAAAAAATGGCTAGTTGGGCCTTCTGTTACTATCTTCTTCTCCTTGAGCTTGCTATTCTTTTTTGCAATATGTGAAGCTTCCAAATGTATATATATAGAAAAGATATATATGCATTACCCCATAATACGATTTGCATAATGCCGAAAGCAATCATGTATGGGTTGCTGTTGATATGGCATGGATCTTTCCCACCACTCCTGTGAAAGCAGTAGTTAGACCTCTTTATTGCCATCATGCTTATAGATGATGCTATTGTGTATCCAACTAGGTTCAAGTACTGAACAACTCCACAAATCTTGAGCTTAGCTCCTCCGATCTGAGGGTAGATTGAACAGCCTGCATGTATGTGAAGTTCCTTTGTCCGGTGTCTCTGGAGCGATAGCAAGCACAGAGCAGAGTTGAAGTGTAGTAAGTCACTCCAGAAAACAAGAGCATGGCAATAGGACCTGCAATCCATCCAAGCTGAGCTATGGCCCAAGCCACGGACAGGATTCCAGACCCAATCACCTCAGTGATAATGTGTGCTGATGCCGTCCAGAGAGTTCCGGTTCTCTTGAGATGGCCATCATCATCAAAACGGTTGTGTGAAATTGTATCTGGTTAATTATTGTTGTCCCCCATCTTTACAAACCAAAACAAAGCTAATGGGTTACAATGCAAAACTATAGAACTCCTACTGTTGAAGGCTTTAGGAAATGGGTACCGTTGCTCAACACAAAGCTAATAGAAAGAAATGTAAATATTGGTGTAGATATAGATGATTGGGTCAGTTTGCATGGGATGATGTTTTGGTTGGTTTGTCATTCAATCTCAGCGCTGAAGTATTTGTGAGGTTGGTTTGTCATTCAATCTGAGTGCTAAAGTATTTTGTGTGATCCAACTACCATACAAAGATAATCTAATATTAGGATTGTTCTACTAAGAGAACATTTTTGCTGCTGTTTAGATTATTAGATTTAAGTCCTATTTTTAAATTCTTTTTAAACTGAAACAGTGCGAGTATTATATTTTTAATCGAATAATAAAACATGCTCATTAGTAGAATCCAAAAATATTTTAGGTGTATAAATTATTTTCTTTTTTAAATGTACCTCCCTATTGCTCAGTGTCAAGCAATAATTAATACACCTAAAATATTTTTTATTTGTCAATCTAAATACTTTATTTTCTAAATGTGCCTCCCTATTGCTTAGTACAATCTGAAAATGTTTTAGGTGTATTAATGCTCAGTACCTCCCTATTGCTTAGTGTTATATATTCGATCGAATAATCAAAACATGCTTTGTGCGGTTGTGCCTATTGCTTAGTTTTATATATTTGATCGAATAATAAAAACATGCTTTGTACCTCCCTATTGCTCATGCCTCTCTTATACCATCCATTGTATTAACGCTGTTACCCTCCCAGTAGAACCAAAGAATATCTGCACACCTGAGACAATAATACAGACAGATAGCGACATCAAAATAACATCGATGGACAACTATGGTCCAAATTTTGACAACATAAAAGAAAGTTATGCGATAACTGGACATCATTTCTGCAGATGAAAAACTATAAGCGCCGACCAAGAATCTACAAACTACACTTGCAACCCCAATGAAAATTCCCCCAACTAATCTACATTAGTAAGATAGACATATCTCTAATCATACTCATCACCTCCCTCTTTAAAATGATTCACCATTCCCATGTCATTATTTACAAACTTGAGTTGAACCTCCATTTTAAAGCTGGTCTTCTACTATTTAAAACTGAGTCTTTGTCTATGGGCTGTCATTGTTATTTTACGGATCCCTGCTTCCTGTTGTCATCTGAAGAAGACCCCACCCCGTTTCTTCACTACCATTGTGTTGTTCTACAAGTCCGGCACCTCTGTCAGTCATGGTATCAGGTGAGTTTGAACTGCTTGTGCATGAAAGCCTGCCATTTTCAGATATCACAGACCTCTGAAGAAGTTGGCCACTGATATTGCTATTCATAGCAGCAACCCTGTGTGCATAGAAGAGGCAACTTAGAAGCAAAACAGAGAACACAGCATGCAATGTAAGTAAATAAATGGATGCATAGTCAGCTTACCTTCTTTGTTGGAACACTGTGAGTCCGGAGATAGTCAAACAGGAAGTGTAACTGGGGGACCAGATGAACATGGCTCTGCTGATTAGGCATTTGTGAACTTGAATAAGGTGGCCAACAAACTGCCGATCTAGTTGTAACACCTGATACAGTATTGTTTGGATTAAAGGCTAGCATCAGAAAATTGGAATATCAACAGTTCCTCCCCAAGGATTTATAGCAAACAGATGGCTGGTCCCCGTCGAGGAACTAACCAAGATCCAGTTGCTGTCGTCACTGAAACTAACGTCCTGAATAATCTGCAAAGGTACAAACAAATAGGGAATAAGATTAATATCAAACAAGTGATTGTTGTAACAAGCGCCATATTCTACACTGGACCAAAAAAAGAACACGATTCTTACTGCATTTGTCATTCCGTGCTGTAGCCTGTAAAGACGTACATGAGATGCATTAGCATCAGTTGAAGAGGAGACTCCAGGAGGGCCAGGCATTATGTTAAAAAACATCGATGTTATGCCCCTGAACCAAAGCAGACACCAAAAGCGTGCCACTAGGATCAAAGCATAACGCTGAAATAGTTTTGGTGAGCCTGGAACTGTGAGTGTGCGATAACAGCGTTACTGAAAATATCTCTGACGTTGACCTGACAAACCAAAGGAAATAATAAACACAAGCAACCCAAATAACTGAAAATGAAAGGACCAGGAAAAGTGTCAGTTATCCCTACAACATGATTTAGTCAAAAACACAATGATTAAATCATGCAAATGATGAGGAAATACCATGCGGTAGCACGAATATCCTTCCATCATATAAATTGTAAATCGATGAAATTCCTGAAGTATAAAACATTTTCAAAACAGGTCTTATGACGCCAGTGAGCACTTGTACTCATGATGTTAAAAAAAAAAAAAAGGTTTACCGTAAATACACTGAAATTATATCAAATTCCAGAATACAAATTACATCTACGTTAGCATGAAAACAGAATTTCCAGAGCATATACCATTCCAACACTATGTCTGTTGACTGGCCATTGAAAGTATATGTTTTACCCTACCCCCAAGTCCTATCCATTCCCATAGGCATAGCACACATGCCCTACCTCTCTTCCACTAAATAAAAATAATTTCTAGCACCTAAGGTCCAAGAGAGTAATGCAGTTAAATTAAAACAGTATAAGCATACAAAGGATGAGAATTTACCTGTAAAATTCTTCAATTACTCACAAGGGACATATCCCTAAGGCGTTCTTCAGACTTTTCTGAAGGAACTTTTGAGTTAGAGCTGCCCCCTGTGAACGTGTGGGTGGTGACTGGTTATAATCTGTACTACGCTTTTGTGCACTTGACTGATCATAAGTAGCTGGAACTCCAAATCTATCAGGCATACCTCTTGGCATTAGAACATCCTCGGGTTGTAAGTTCCCCGCTCTGAGACGGAACTGAAACCATTCAAATTACCAGCTGTCATCCCCGCTCTAAGGTACACCTTCATCTCTGACTGCAGCAACTTGCTGAGCAGAATCAGCAGCAAATTGATGAATAGAATCAGCAGCTTCCTGCTTCTGACATTATGCTAGTAGAACTGCTTTCAGAAGATGCTATATCTTTCTTGTCTTCAGGGTTCTTATAAACCCCATATTGATCAGATGTTACCCCAGCAGGATCAGCCTTAGAAGAAATTTATTTTCTCTTCTTCTTCCCTTTTGAAATAGTACTCCTAGTTATACTCAGTTTGGGAAGAGGTTTATCCTTGGAACATGACACTGTAAGCAAATCACTACCATTACCAATATCCTTTATGCTTTGAACTAGTACCTGTAAATTCTCTAGATTGAAAAGGAACAGAGGGCTGATCTGGTCGACTGGGTTTTAAGGAAGCAACTTTATTATTACCCATGCTACCACTTCTGCTAGGAGAGGCATCCTCCCATCTAATTCTGTATTGCACCTGATATGTTGATCTTTGCCTCCTTGTGCAGTTTCAGAAGTTGCAATAACATTGCCTTTAGTGGTTTCCTTTGCCACAGACTGCTCTGCTGCTTTGTCAACAGATTCCAGACTTTTCACAGAGGTAGATTCTGAAGTAATACTAGGACTATTAGCATCCCGTTTGTATCCTTCGACCAAGCTTTGTTCAGACTGGTTTCTGCTCCCACCAATTCATGCTTTCCTTGTTCATGCAGCAGCGAAAATTGCCTAGTTGACTATGATGAACAACAGCAAAAGTATTGACAGCAATCCCAACATCAAGTAATTCAGAAGGAGATGGCACCTTCTCAAACTGTTTCAGCATTCGAGTCAGAAACAATAGTGGCCGTCCTAACATTTGAGAGTGATTCCCTGGCCAATTCTGAAAAAGATTCAATACTTTCTGGAACAGCAGCTGTATTACCCTCTACAGTTTCAGAAACACCAACACTAGAAGATATACCATGTTCTGAAGTCTGAGAAGGAAAGCTTGGTGTAGTACTAGATTGCCCAGCAACCTGTGTTGAAATGCAAGGAGACAAAAAAAAAAAAAAAAATTCAAATGGTTAAACAGTTATATTGTTTTTGTCAAAAACCATCAAAATTAAAAGAAGAGACAGAAAAGGATCTCCCCCAGCAAATATTAATAAAAGTACCTCATGCTGTGGTTGAATACTCCCTTCCTTTCCTGGTTTCTTTCTGCAGTTGACTGACTACAGGATAAAGAACTGGTACAAAGTACAGACTCCTCAGCTGGGGCGACTTAAATAGAGGATAAAGAACTTGAAATTTGGCTTTCAACAGAAGGAGCAGCCGGCACACCTGCGGATACTTTTGCTGCAGACGGCAATGATTTGTTAACTAATGGGTCACTGATAGGAAACCTTGAGGATGAGATGACATAACTTCTCCAGCTGGCCTTCAAGGCTTTGAGAATTCACTGTGCATAGGGAGCCCAGACTTGGTGACAGGCAGGAAATTGTGAGCTGACAGATTTTTGAAAGGTATACTTTGGGTAGACTCTGGCTCACTGGATAGCTAAATCTGGTGCTTGTGAATTGGGTGACTTGTGACTACTTGTTAAAGGATGTGAATTCAGAGATGGAAAAAACAGGGGATTAGGATTGGTATAATAGCTTGTAGGATGAGAACTCACAAACGAAGGCATGGGCTGGGATTGAGAAACATTGGGGTAAGTCCTGGCGGCTGATGAGCCACCATCTGGATATGAATCTGCCCATTTATCAAGCCTTAACTCTTCATGTGTACCTGGATGTGTAATCTTGACAGGAGTTTTACGAGGGCCAGCAAACTTTCCACCTTGCTGTTGGCGTTATTGTGCAGCTATGCTGATCCCCAAGTTGCCCAACTGAGGGAGCTGAGGACCCGTTTGGGGGGAAAAACTCAGGTTCACTTTTTGATGCATAACTCCAGGAAGCTGCATGGGATGGGTTTGTAAACCTGAAACTGTACTTAAGTGCTACCTATTGGTAGTGGAATAGGAATTGGCAGTCAAACAAGAGTGACTGAATCTGCTGGTTGGTCCATGCAATTGGTTCTCACTAGTGATGGTCTTCCTGGTCCTCCTCAGTACTAGTATTTTTACCTATTGTGTCTTGGCTTCTTTGTCATAGACATTGGAACTTTTGTTGTTCTGTGTTTTTGGTTGTATGCTTTTTGAGGCTATCAATAGATGAATTTCAGACCAAAAAAAAAGAAAAAAGAATCTGCTGGTTGAGGCCACCAAATTGCACAGAAACCTGTGGCTGATGAAATGGCGTTGACGTCATAAGGATCCCATGCATTGGAGGACCAGAAGGTTTCTGACTTTGGCTAGCAGTCGTTGTAGGTGAGACTTGCACATCCTTTTTGGCCTTGGGTTGCAGATGAGCCTTAGCAGCACTGGATTGGTCGACAGAAGGTTGATCTTTCCTCGGTAGCTGCTTAGGAACTGCAGCGGTTGGCAATGACGGTGCAGGTCTAAAGGACTCAAGCCGTGCCTACATGTTCAAAAATGACATGATCATTTTGCAGAAACATTGAAAAAGACAAAAATAAAAAGGAAAAGAAAAAGAAAGAAGCAGCAAATAGAATAATCAGCTAAAACACAAATACTGCTTAATTTACTGTCAATTAGGTAACACGCTGCAAAAATTGAACTACATACACAGACTATCACACATTATGTATAACGAAACAATATAAACAAAAAAATAAAAACACTCTTCAATATTATTGCAAAGGATAAAAGGAATGAAAAAGTGATGCACTAAATCAAAGATGTGAGCTTAGAACAGATGGTGACCTGATCGTGTTTCTGCTCATCCAAAGTTGGGGGAACTGAGCTAGCTCGAGCAGGAATCTACAAGCACGAAGGAACATTCCTAGGTTTAAAAACGTACTTTGAATTGTTCAGCACTTGAAAACAGGAAACTAGACAATTGGCATCAGGTGTTCAAAATAAAATTACCTGCATCCCATTCATCAAACCAGGACTTGTGAACCCAAACTGAAAGGAAAATCCCTTGGACGCATCCCCTGGGCCTGAACCATTGGAAATAACATTAAGAACATTAACAGTTGTGACCTACCCTTTTTTCATCTTCAAAGTTTTCTTGTGTGTGTGAAGTGCATTACTACACTGTTCCTTTGATGTACCAGTGTAGATTGAATTAAAAATTTCCATATATAGTCCCATTGTTTCAACATACTGAAAATTTCCCCAACATCAATGACATGAAAATCTACCGTTCCACATTATCAACTTATCTTTTACAGGAGTATTGAGTGCTCTTGTGTCAGGAGACAGACTGAGAAGCTGGAGCTGGACCTATTGGAACAGCTTGAGAGCTTCTCAGTGCAACTGATGGTTCTGTTTGCTTGGGAGCTGTGGTTGTAACAATTGTCTCCAATGCTTCTATATTAAGACATAACAAAACAAAAATGCTTAGTAAAGAAAATCAAACCAAACAGGAAAGCACATTGCAAAAAGAAAACCAATTGTCCAAAATCCCCATTTCCCTTCAACTAGCTATAGAAACTTATAAAGCATTAGCCAAAACTCCCATACACTCCCATACTGATAAGAAAGTACATAGCTTGGATATTTTGACATACATACCATGAAATTGCGACTGTACATGGGCGACATTTTGATGTGTAGAAGCACTACCAGGATCCAAAAGATTTACAGTGACTACATTCCCATAGATTGCCCTCATTGTGCATTGCTGTTAAACTTCTTGTAGCTGAAAATTCATTATAAAACCATCAAAACATAATTCCCAACAGCCACATAATTCAGTAACACACAACAATACAGGAAAAAAACAAAAAAAAAATTCTCAGTCCTCACATTGCAGTCAAAAGCAATTCAATTGAATTGTATAATCTAAAAAGAGAGAAAAAAATTAAAATTTAACAGAATAAACCCAAGAATCCAAGCATACAGATCGACAAATCGCCAAAACCAAATCAATCAAACTACAAAGCCTAATACATATATATGCACATACAACCACCCAAGTAAAGACGGGAGTTATTAGAGCTTGATTAGTGTACCTGCGGAGTGAGAACGGAAAAATTAGGCTTTATTTGGGAACGCAGAGAGTGATAGAAAAGGCAGATTTTCAGGTGGATCATGGAATGGGCCTTGCGATCTGACTCATAAGCAGTGTTGAGTCCAGTCACACTTGTTAAATTTAGACCGGTACAAGCTTTATTCGGTATCATGTAATCTTTTAATGTGCTACTTAGGTTTAAATGCGGTAGGACGTAGCACAGCTTATTAGTACTTGGCCCAAGACACGAGTGGATAGAGGAGTGATCAAGCTGGGAAGAGTACTCAACTCTCAACAGTCCACTCAGGACCCAGAAATGGCTTCCATTCCATCATGTACCACTGCTGCTTCCCACTCATGCCTCACCTCCAACTCCTTCAGTTCTCCATCTTGTTTTGTCAAACTCAATGCCCAGTTTCTGGGTACCCGAAACAGGCAGGGCAGGGTCAGACCCTTTGGTCTTGGACCCTCCAAGTGCTGGTTCAAATTCTGTATAGATGCAAAGGTTGCTGGAATCTACGCAAGCCAATCCGGTGGTGAGTTTGATAAAGATAATGTAGAGCAGGTTTGACTCTCTCTCTCTCTCTCTCTCACTCCCACTATTGTTCTATGTTAGAGAATTAGAGTACCCAAATAATGATTGGCATTGTGTATTTTCATGTGTTTTGAGAAAAGATGAACTAAACTCGAGCATTTCTACTATTAATTGCTAGTAAGTGGAAGAAGTAAAAGATTTCATAGTAGAAAGGTGTTTGCTAAGTAATTTAAAGAATCTTTGAAGGGTTATCATCATTATTGTTAATATGGTTCATTACATTTAAATCAAATTTGACTGAAGATGGGAGTGGAGAAGCAAGTTCTGAAGGCTGGAACCGGTCCCAAACCGGTAGCAGGTCAGAATGTGACCGTTCATTGCACCGGTTATGGAAAAGATGGCGATCTGAATCAGAAGTTTTGGAGCACTAAGGACCCCGGGCAGCAGCCTTTCACCTTCAAAATTGGGCAAGGCAATGTTATAAAAGGGTGGGATGAAGGAGTCCTTGGAATGCAAGTTGGAGAAGTTGCTCGTCTGCGGTGCTCTCCAGATTATGCTTATGGAGCTAGTGGATTTCCTGCTTGGGGGATACAACCTAATTCAGTTTTGGATTTTGAGATTGAAGTACTACGATTGGAGTGACATCAGGGCAGGGAGTTGGAATGTCTGCAAATCCATATGCACAACATAATAAGTGGCATATTGTTACTAAGGAGGTGAAGGGCTAATAAGTAGAAGCAAGAACAGGTTAGTTTTGGATTGTAGCACCTACTTTCACTTATTTTGTGCCCTTTTGGTATGAATTTTTTCAGACTTATGGTGAATTTTAAATTTAGACCAAGATAAATTCTCATGAACTGAAGATCATTATTCTGATAGGGAGTGCAGATAATTGAAAACACCCGACTCCAATTTACTTTTAAGATTAATTGCTCCGCATCAAAATACTAATGGAAACTAAATTAAAGGCAGTAGCTTCCTGTCAAGTGAACTAATAGTGTGTTGTTGAAATGAACTATTAGTTCTTTGTAGCAGAAGCTGCAACAAGTGCCCTGCACATAATAACTGGAACTCACTCACATTGTTGTCACTTGTTAGACCCTTGATTGAGTGGATTGACATGCTTTCCAAATATCTGCTACTATTATATTAGAGATGGTAATATGCGAAGTTATGTGGCATTTCAATGTGAAGAAAAATGTTTGCTATTTGCTTCATTTTCTTTTTACAAAAGTTTGTAATTTGTTCTGTTAATCACCTATTGTTTGCAACTATGTATGTCAATGTCATTTATCAAAGAACTAAATCCCCAGGATGTTGGCTTATAAGAAAATGCTTTGGATGTGTTGTGCATAACGTGAATTAGAACTGCTTCAATTGAACCTGCGAATATCAATTAAAGCAGCAAATCACTTCATTTTTGCAGGATCTCTCTTACAATAATTATGCTAAATGCTACTATATTTTGCAGGTAGGAAGTGAGGGTGGCAAAAGAGCTTCTGCTCATGTCATGACCTCAAATCTTGACGTGTTACTGACCGTACTCTTGAATTCCACTTCTGCGGGCATGGATAGTGAAGGCAGACACTTTTCAAATGATATTTAGGAAGGCTCAAAGATGTAATAAACTTTTGCTTTTCTAATTAAGTAGCTCATAGACTGACTAGATCGATTTGCCTTGTTTATTGGCAATGATCTTGCATTGTTTGAGGAGCTCTAGAAATTTCGTAATGAGGATATGCTACTTAAAGATTTGCAATTTTGCTAGTGTTGAATAATATACATCTCTTGAGCTGAAAGAAAAAACAAAGTTAAAACTTCTCTCTTACTCCAAGCGGAAAGGTCACCTATGAGCCCTTTTGATTTTGTACCACACAGATAAAAGTTCAATTTTCTGAAACTCTTTAGACTTGAGCCGTTAGATTAGTCAATATCTATGATATGCCCCATGCATATAACAGTTATCATTTTTCGAATTTTCAATACTCTTAAAAGCATCAGAAAACACCACAGCTAGATACAGTCATCATACATAAAAAGAAAGCTCATTCGTCATAAATTGACAACCAATTTTTAAGTATCTCTTCTTCTTTTTTGTTGATTTGATTTTTAAAGAAGAGAAACTACAAAGAGAAATTTTCTAATAACTTCATCCTAATTGATCAAAATTAAAAATTTTGGCGGTACTTTTTATTCTATAGCTTTAAAAGACAGAATGAATTAAAATTTTCTCGCCATCCTGCACATAACCAAGATTCTTAAGAAACCATGAAAGGGTTTGACTCAACTTTATGTCACTGCCCACTTGAGAAGTTCTTTTTTTAACAAATTACATATAAGTTATTGACAAAAGATAACTTAACAAATACATCATCTAAAGATTGAGTTATACATATAAGGACTAAATCTTACAAATAAGGACAATCTGCTCTCCATTTGCCACATATCATGAGTTAATTTACTTTTTTGCCCTTAACTAATTCTTTTGACTTCTAATTCCTTTATAAAGATTAAATCTTACAAATAAAGACAATCTGCTCTTCACTTGCCATATGTCATGAGTTAATTTACTTTTTTACCCTTAACTACTTATTTTGACTTTTAATCCCCTTATTTTTTTTTTCTGAGAATAATTCATTTATATTATATATTTTTTTCTTCTGAGAATAATCCATTTATATATATTTTTTTAGAATAATCCATTTATGTTCCTTCTTAAAAAAAATAATAATAATAATCTCTTCCTTTTACACGCTAAGAGAGAGAATCTCAAAACTCTTCGTCAAGCTTTTTTTTTCTTCGTTCAGTAGCAGCTTTAGTAGCAGTAGCAGAAGCAGTCACAGTAGCAGTAGTAATCATAGTAGCAGTATTAGGTCGTCAAGCTTTTTTTTTTCTTCGTTCAGTAGCAGTAGAAGGAGCAGTCACAGTAGCAGCTTCATTTGCAGTAGCAGGAGCAGTAGCAGTATTAGGAGCAGTAGTAGTCATAGTAGCAGTATTAGGAGCAGTAGTAGTAGCAGGAGCAGGAGCAGGAGAAGTAGCAGTAGCAGGAGTAGCAGTAGCAGGAGCAGGAGAAGTAGCAGGATCAGTAGCAGTAGCAGAAGCGATTCGAACTGTCAATCCATGAATGAAATTGAAGCCTCTAGTTGAATCTCGGGTTACTAAAATTTGAATACAAGATTCATCATTTCACCACAACTGAAACATCATTTGTCACAAAAAATGCATATTCACGACAAAAGAATGAAAGAAAAAGAGTAGTTGAGAAGCAATAGTTTGGAGGAGATTCCCAACTGCAGTAAAAAGAAAAAAAATCAACTTCTAAGAAAAAGAAGATATATCTGCATATAGTCCAGAAGCAAGCTCTTCAAAGTTTTCAACGTCCAAAGTCCAAACATAACTTTACTACTAACATCACATCAAAAAACATCACAATTTGCATAAGAAATTTAAATAACCATATAACAGTTCAATACCAGGTAATCCAGAACCACTATAAACAGAACGACTTTGAATTTTCCTTTCACATTTCACATACCTATCAAAACCCGGTGACCTTTCCTTTCACATTAAATAACTAGTCATTGAATAAGTACATATCACAAGCCATAAAATGAGAGGCAATGCTTCCTCTTATCCTATAAGTTTAATCTCAATACTTGCAACGTTACCAAGCATACAACTTGAAATCATTCAAGTCTTACGTACTCTATTTCCTATGCCCTACATTCTCTGGTTACAATTCACTATGTAAAGTTGGAAACTATCATATGCAATCATGCAATTCACTATCAGATGCTTCCTGGTCGTAGTCGTCGTCAGCAACACAGATTGGTCCTTACTGGGCTGAATTGTCACAGTTTTTTTGTTTGCCAACCCTAATCGATGAACCAATTCCTCAATTAGAAACCAAAATTTCAAAGCGAAACAAATCGAAAATGAAATTGAAAATGGGGGAATTACCAGATTGCTTGTAGGAGTGGAGATTCAAGAAGTTGCTGGGCTCCTTGCTGAACCTAACACCGGCGTGGCTTCTGCCGAACTCCTTCACCAGAAAAGAGTTGTTCTTCTTCACTTTCTCCGACATCAGTTGCCCTGGAACCATCACCATTCCTCTTACCCTGCACCAGATCACCCCAGATCGGAGATAAAAATAAAATCAATGATGAGTTTACAGTGGAGAAGAAGAACTGAGAGTACAGAGAGAGAGAGAGAGCCTGTTAGGATTTTGCTCCGGCCACAGATGAGAAATTTAGGTATTGGATATTGGGTCAATGGCAATGTCCGTAAATTATGATGAAATTGGTGCATTTTGGTCATTTTCTATTAAAATTGAGAGTAGGGCTTGCATCATTTGGTTTTTGGGCCTGGGCTCATGTCCTTATTTGTATAAATCTTTTTGAAAGTGAGTTTTATGTGTTTACATCTTTGGTCATGTGCTACTATGTAATTTTCTATTCTTTTTTTTTGGTCGGTAAAAGGAAATTTCATTAAGAAGGACAACCTTACAATAAAAGGCCTAGTAAACAGAGATTGGTTGTGACTAGTTGATGTACTTATTAGGCTGACCTGAAGAAGTACATGACCCAATCTCAATCAATCTTTTGATTAAGTAGGCATTCTAAAATAAAAGATACAAAACCTAATAAAAAGGCCGAAAAGATAAAAAGTACACAAAAGTTGGAGCCCAAACAAACAGTAGGAGGCCCAACAGAAATCAACAAACAAAAGAAAACTCTGATTCTAAACTTCTCATCGTCTTCAGCCACCACAAATCCAGCACCATCAACATCCACCATGACCATCATAGCTGAATTCATACATGGAACTCCAAAATTGTAGCTTGAACCTACACCAAGAAAATTTGGGGCTAAGGTTCAGAAAGAAAAATGGGGCAAGATGGAAGGAGAAGGGAACCGAAGGAGAAAAAAAGAGATGAAACAAGAGGCAGAAGCCTCAGATCTGAGACAAAGCTCAGGGAAGCACCCATAAAGGGTGAGCAGTGCCACCGACTCTCAAGGGCACAGAGGGGGTTTCAGAGAGAGAAAAAAATCTCTCCCTTTATCATTTTTCACTTAAGAAGTTTTTGACACTTGAGTCGAACTCAAGACTTTGTACTAAAATAGATAAAAGAGATACATAAGTATTTGATTCCAGATGAGTATTAAAAAGGGGTTGTGCCCGTTTGACCAAAAACTCATGGTATTTTGCCCAATCAATCCATCATCCTTGTATTTTGCCCATTTACACAACTTTTAGGTGAAAAGACTCATAAGGGTAGTCATTTCTAAGTAGTGCCTAGTGTATCCTATGCTGACTTTTGGGTCCAAAAACTTACTTTTTCTTAGAAAACCCTGTTCCAACTTCTGAGAAAAACAAAACTAGCCTTCAACATGCCCAAGTTTTTCACCTAACGGCCTCCTGCCTAACGGTTACTTTAACAGGCGGAATCACTGCTGCTTGTTTTTATCCTAAGCTGTGGCAAGTTTTTTTCTAAAAAACCAGGAATTCTGAACTTAAAGAAAGTATAAGATACTGGCTGAACATAATTAATGATAATAGAAACATAACAGAAACTAACTTGCAAAATTAAAAATTGATGAAGTGGGTGAACACACTGAAAATATTCATATAAACATAATTACAAGCTAAAATTTCAGAGCCTCATTCTCAGGTAAACAGCTAAGAAGCTGTTTAGCTATCCATAAGAATGATTACAGTACTTACTTGAAATGAAAGCACACTTCTTCACACAGACAGGAAAGAAAATCACACTGCTACTCTTCGAATCTAGAACTACTATGAACTGATGCTATCCTCTTTTCGAATGCATTCTAAGAGAAGCTAAAGCCCCTTATATAGGGAGCGGAACTCAAATTACAATTCAAACAACAAAAACTACAGGACGACTCCGTGATTTCCTGCTTTCCTGAGTGCTCCTGCTGGTGGAGGTCGGACGGGGAAAAGCAGATTCCTTTAGGTGAAATGTTTCTCACCTTTCTTTTTGAAAAGCAAAAAGTAGCTTTTGGGAAAAGTCCAAAAGTACTTTCGGTGTTTTCTACACCTGCTGCTTCACATGTTCTCGTCGGTTTCTGAATTATGACCAAGGACAAATGAGTCGTTATCTGCCTGGGCCATTCGAGCAGTTGTTGCATTGTCTTCGACATCTGTATCAACATACAACTTGTAGTGGTTGTCTGTTTCAAGTTTTTCCACCCATCGTAAGCATGCCAGTGTCGAGTCTATCTCCTTTCTGGTGATAGATAGGAATAGGTCACTGCTGACTACGTCAGGATGATCGTAAGCAGTGATAATAATTTTTTCTCCTGCTGCCAGGAAAGTATTGTGGACATCTTCAGAGATGATCTTCTTGATATATTCTAGAGTCATGGCCTTCATCCATGGAATACTTGAGTTTGGCTGGCCATTGTACCCTACACAGGCTGGTTGAAGATATTTTCTTTGAATGATTCTCACATAATGATATGGAGGAATATATTCAACTTCACCGTTTGCCTTCTGGATCCATTCTGGAGGAGTGGATCTGAACTTCAGACGAAGTATACAGTCATTTTTTCTAATGTTTTTGACTGTGTTGACAATGATGGGCGGCAAACCTCTAAGTTCATCATTTGTTTTAGTCCACAGGTTATGGACAAAACCATTTTCAACAAGCCAGAGCTTGTGTTCTTGAGGATGTTCACTCTGAACATTGACTAAGTATCTCCTAACATAAGGTCCTGCAATGATAAAGAGAGTTGGGGGAACTAAATTTTCAGGATTATGCCTTCCTATCAGATTGTGGAATTCATACCAATCTGACTCATTGAGTGCCATGATCGGAACCCTAGCACTTTCAGGACTTTCTAGGAAGTGAATTTTATCTTTTCTTACAGCACTCTGCTGTATATGGAGTTTTTCAAACTGTGGCTTAGCATTTTCATAGAGTTCTTCAACTAGTGCAAAGAGAGCTGGGAACATCAGACCACTGCTTCTTTCTTGAAAGGCAAACAGAAGATTATCCAGGATTGCCTTCTGGTGATAAGCTAGTCTCCTGCCAGTTCTGAACACAGGAGTATCAAAAGTTCTTAATTCATAATTAAAAACATTTATAACTCCAGTTGGAGTTGGTCTACTTTTTGGCAAAGCAGCAGCCATCAACGGTCTTGATGAGCCTTTACCGTCTGCCGTTTGAGACAGGCTAGCTAATCCTTTACCCTGGGATTGATCAGTTGTGGCTAAGCCTTTTGGGCTTAGCAGAAACCTTTTAAGGATTTTTTCTTTGGTTTCCATGGGCTCTTCTTCAGGTTCATGTTCTTTTCCAGTTCTTCTGCTTCTGGGATTACGACCTTCGTCGTCTTCTTTTTGGCTAAACATTGCCATTTCTCTGGTCAATGCGTCTGGAAGATAGTTCTTGTTTCCTGCAATTAATTCAACATTATAATCATATTGGTTAAGAAATAATTGCCAGTTTGCTAATCTTCCCCTATCAGCAGCTTTATCAAGTTTGAAGTTTTTGAAATTCTTTACTCTAGCACAATCGGTGCGGACAGTAAAGGGTTTTCCAAGAAAAGCTGGAGAATTTAAAATCATTTTCTTGACAGCCAAAATTTCTTTTTCCCCTGTGGGATAATTCAGTTCTGCAGGGCTGGACTTGCCACTACAAAATTTGCAAATCTTTTCGATGTTAGTTCCAGGCGTTTTTGCTAGGACTACACCAGACCAGTAATTATCACTCGCATATGTTTGGAGGATAATTTCATCATTCTCTTCTGGTTGTTGAAGAGGAGGGAGGTTTTTGCAGAGATTTTTTATCTGCTTCACTATTTTTTCATCATCTTCTGTGAATTTCCATTTTCTTTTGGAACTTGTTTTAGGAGATAACATTGCTGTTAACCCTGAGATTTTGGGAATGGAATCTCTCCCATAATTTATGACACCAAGGAATCTCTCTAGACTCTTAGCATCAGGAATTCTATCTGGGAACTTCCAGATCTTCTCAAGGATATGAGGTTGGAGTTTTATGACTCCATTCTTGATGTTTATTCCTAGGAAATCAACTTCTTCGAGGATAAAGAAGATATTCTTTTCTCCTAGGATAATTTTGTGCTGAACTATCAGCTTTACAACCTCATGGAGGTGTTTCATGTGTTCTTCTCTGTTTTTGGAGAAGACTAGGATGTCATCTATGTAGACGACGCAGAACTCTGCAACATGCTTGAAGATGTTGTCAATCTTTCTTTGGAAGATTGAGGGAGCTTGCTTTAGACCAAAAGGCATTACTAACCATTCGTAATGTCCTTGTGGTGTTCCAAATGCAGTGAGAGGAATACTCTCAGGATGCATCTTGACCTGCCAGAAACCCGACTTTGCATCGAATTTCGAAAAGACTTTAGCTCCTCTGAGCTGGTTGATCAATATTCTTACTTAAGCAATTTGATAACCGTCTTTGACAGTTTTCTTGTTGACATCTCTGTAGTCAATCACCATTCTAGCTTTTCCTCGTAGAGTTTCTGCATGATTTCTCACGTAGAATGCTGGAGCATGATGAGGGCTAGTGGACGGTTGAATTAATCTCTTGTTCAGGAGATCTTCAATATCTTTTCTGAATTCTTTTTTATCTTCCTCTTTGTAATGAAGAATGGCTTTGACATGGCAGATAGCATTCATGTCATGCAATTTCAATTCACAGACCACTGGGTCTTTTTCCCAAAACTTTTGAGGATCTACATCGATATTTTGTTCGAGTAGTTTCTTGATTTTTTCAAGAGTGGGAGTTTTCTGAGACTCAAGCTTATTCTGAAAGTGCTTGAGGTTATGCTCATGGATGAAACTAGCTTCCGCATCTTCACTAGTTTCTTCGTCTTCTTCTTCTTCAGAAGATTCTTCGACAAGTAATTCTTCTTGTTGATTGATTTGGAGTATAGGCTCAAATTTGGGTTTGTAGGGGGTAAGATCACCACTATTCTAGTGCGATCTCTGATATTGAGTAGTAAAACCAGGACCTACCACACTTTTTGCTTGTGTGAGTCGGTCTGCCCAGAACACCCGTTCTCCTTTTCTGAAGCCTATCGTTTCTTCATCCTGAATAAATCTTTGTTGGAGAATAAAATCATTTCCCAACAAGAAATCTGATCCTTGTCCTTCAGATTGCCAAACATTCTGGATGATAAATGTTCCTCCACCAATGGTGATATGAACATTTTTTGCTACTTTTTTCATGGTGAGATGGCTTCCATCAAATGTGACACCAGTAGCAGATTTTTTCTTATCTTCTTTCCAGAGTTCATCTGGAATTGCAAATCTCTTTGCAACAGTAAATCCTGATCCATTATCTACAAAAGCATGTAGATGATATTTTTTGTGATCAGGGAATTTTTGTCCAATCTCTATGTAGTTGCTGTATCTACTAGTAGAGACGACTTTTGATTGATGAAGCTCATTTTCCTGAGCTTGTTCCTTGGGAATGAATGGTTTACATTCTTCTGGAACAATTTCTGGTGGTTCAACCAGTTCAAAATTTTCTTTTTCATTGATTTTTTCTTCATCAATGATTTCTTGTTTTTTCGAGGAAGATGGAGGAGAAGGTTCCATAATTTTTTGGAACATAGTTTCTACTTCTTTTTCTTCTTCTTTCTCCTTTTGTTCAGAGAAATATTCTTCATATTCTTGTTCAACCAGTTGGCTGACAAGGCCATTCTTGGTTTTCCTTCTTGCTTCAGCTATGAAGCATTCTTTGTGATAAGTCTTTTTTGACTCTTCACAAAACATAGGGAGACCATTCTTTTCGTGACAAAAACAGTAGTCACAAACGAATGTACCATGGTTCACCTGATAAGAAGACATTAAGGCTTCTGTCTTGCTTTCTTCCCAATTTTTGATTCTCAAAACATTCATTTGTCTGGATTCGAAGTACTTTACTTCAGAATCTGTCTCAGACTCAGATGAAGTTTCGTCTTCAGACCAGGCAGAGTAAACTGACCTGTCGTCATCTTCATCATCAGAATAGACTATTTCATAGCCTTTTATGTTTGCTGATTCTACTATATGCTCATATTCTTCGAAGAGAGCCTTAGTAGATCTTTTACCATTTTCCGGGCATTCATTGGCATAGTGCCCTTCAGCTTTACATAACCAACATATGCAAGCTTTCTTGCTTGGTTGTTTATGCTGATGAGTATTCTTCTTTTTCTTGAAGAATTTCTTTTTGGGATCTTCATCCTGCTGTTTCTTGTAATTGGAACTTCTCTTGAATTTCCAATTCTTCTTCTGATTACTCTTTTTGAATTTTTTAGAGTAATATTTTTCTTTCTTTTTTTCTATGGAATTTTGCTTCATGGCATCCCTAGTTTGTGGGCTTATCCAATATTCCATAGCAGAAATTTTCAACTCCTCTGAGTTGCTTCTTGGCCATCTTAGCTCTAAGATTGGCTTTGCATTGCTCTTTCAGTAATTGCCGGATTCTATCGGCAATTCCTCCAACTGAAAATCTTTCAATTGGTTTTTCAGCTATGCTTTCTCTCACAGCTGTTCTTCATGGTTCTGGGAGTTTTCTGTGCAACAGATTAACTAGATCAGTATTCTCTAGTTCACCAATTGTACAGTAATATTCTTGAAATTCATTCAAGTATTCTTCGAAATATCTCATGTCACAGATTTTGAGAGCATAGATATTCGATTTTGCCTTTTCTTTGGCTTTTTCACTTAAATTTGAGAGATTTCCACAGAACTGATCGTACAGGGGTACTGCAAAATCATACGGAGATTTCGACGTCTTGATTTCTTCCAGCCACTCTTTTCCTCTGGCTGTCTCTTTGAAAGAGAAATAATACTTTTTTGCTACCCCGGTGAGAGTAGTTTCAAAGTACATCTGAAGATCAGGAGCTTCAAATTTACCAAGGGTAAGAGCATAGGCCATCATCAGGCAGTCTACCCATTGGTCAAGAGTTTTTCTCTTGTCTAGAGCTTTATCCAGATCTAGCCAAATTCCATAGTTGGAAATTGGTACTCTGGGTATCTTGTCCTCTGGGACAAATCTTTGGGAATTTCTTTCTCCATTTCTGCCGTAGGGGCCTTCTGTATAGGGAGTTTAATTTTTCCCTTTTCTCGAATGATGGAAGCTTTCTCCTTCTCGACTTGGAGCTTTCTCCTTCTTCCATTTCAATATCCTGGTAGGGAAGGAGATTCCTTTCTTTTCCGGGATTGAAATTTTGCATTTCTTCGATTAGTTTTTCTAATCGTTCAGGATTTTCGCAATTCTCAGCTTCTTCATAAAGCTCATAGAGCCTCTCAGCTCTTAACATCTGGACTGGTCTGTTTAGATCAGCTTCCAGTTCTTCTTCAGTGATAGGATCTTCAACAGTGGATGCTGTACCACTGACACTAGCTTCTTCTGAGAAGATTCCTGTTTATCCTGAGATTTTCAGGACCGACATCACATTTTCTGTGATTGTCAAAATTTAGACTGATTTCTCCAGTCTTTCTACTTTCATAAATTTTAGCTTTTGCACTTTCTGCTGGTAGCTTCGGACCAGATAATTTCCATTCAATAGGAAAAGTTACTTCATTCCAAGTAACCTTGTGAATCTGTTGTGAATGGTTCTTCTGACTGGTGAGGAATCCAGTAGTAAGACCAGGGATGTTGGAAATCCGTGTCTTTGGTTCTACTGTAGTGCTCATCAGTTTATAGTATATTCTGTATACTATCGCCAATTCTTGCATATCATTTTTCATTGATATGCCATCTGTCTTGACTCTCAGTCGGAGACAGTGGGCTGCATCCTTCAAGCTGGTTGAGAAGTTGGGGAAGCAGTTGAAATATGCCACTTGATTGCATAGAGATGCTTCTAAAGTTCCCAGCAAACTAGCTTGAAAATCTGTCAGTCTGTTGTCTTGCAGGACACATAGGACTGAGCAGTTGATGCCTTCTCTTGCCAAAAGCTTTATGCCGACTTGGACTGCTCCAATGTGCATAAATTGATACTTCTTTGCTTGAGCTTTGGCAACTTCAGCTAGAGTGATCAGTAGAAGATCTGTTTCTCCTGTTGTAGAAGGGGTTGTGAATTCAAGTAATTTGAAATGATGGCTGTCCATCAGGTCAAATGTTCCCCTTTTGTATATCTGTTTGAAATCTAACTTTGGAATTGAGGCGTTTTTTACCTCATGCTCGATTTCATTATATTCAAATTCTTTGGCATTTAGGAGTTGTACTCCTTTCTTTTTCCCGAAGATGCTTATCATTTTAACATCTCGAGTTTCTTTCGGATTTTCATACTGAATACTAGTAGAACTAGTTGAAGGATCCAGAAAAATCATGTTTGGAACAGGATTCTTGTCTGGCCTTTCTAATGGTTTGAATCCATTAGCTTTCTTTTTTACTGTAGGCACTTTCTTGTCCTTCAGTATATTTTTCATAGAATCCAGCGTTTTTTGCTGTTCATTGATTTTTCTACTGACAACTGTCAGCTTTTCCTCTTCCGTTTTTGGAAGTTCCTTGATATAATCCAGTTTGTTTTCCAATCTTTCCAATTGGTGGATTATAGTAGGTAATTTTTCTAGATGAGACTGACATCTAGATAATTCTAGTAACAGCCTCTGATATTTCTCATCAGAGGAATTTAATAGAGAATTTATTTTCTCTAATAACAATTCTGACATTGTTCTCATTAAGGAGGGGTTCTCCTTTGAGCTATTTTACAAGCTCTGATACCAGCTGTTGCGGATCTAACCAATGCTCAAATAATCAAGCGATTTTTGTTCTATTTCTAGAACATATAGAAGGTTATCGATATCTTCTTCTATTTTATAGATCCTAGTTTGGAGTCTATAAATGATATCCCAGTAGTTGGGAGTTTCTTTGTTAAGACTATCTCTATAGTCTTTCAGCTTTTTCAATTTTTCTTTTTCTTTTTTCAATTCTTTGCTAGTATTCTTACAAATAGCAACTAATTCAAGTCTATCAACGATCGAAATTATGAATAGTAAAGTCTACTGTTTACCGTCGAAGGGAGGATGCAATTCAGCTGCAATTATATTTAGACAAATAAATTCAAGATGGGCCCACCACGTTTCATAAAAAAAAAAGGAAACAAAATAATAGTAAAAGCAAGAGAGAGGGGTATTAATGGGATAAACATTAAGTGAAAAGAATAGTTGGGAGAAAAAGAGAAAACTTTTGTGTGAGTGGGGTTGAAAATAAGTTGGTGGAGTGTATGGGGTTGTATTTGGTATTCTATGGGTAAGTGGTGATTATCCCATTATAAATTCTTTAACTAAATATTCTTAAGGTTTGCTGTGTTTCCAAATCCACGTCAACAAATGTATCATTCTATCTAAATTTTAATCCACGTACTTAGGATGAACGGTCGAAGATCTCTTTTTCATGAGAAATATGGTAGACCGTAGCACACCTTATCAGTACTCTGCCTATACTTGAGTGGATAGAGGTTTAGGGAGAACTCAGAAAGTTCACAGTTAGTGGAGAACTCAGACAATGGCTTCCATTCCATGTACTACTGCCCCTACCCACTCATGCTTCGCCTCCAACTCCTTCAATTCTTCAACTTTTTCAGTCAAACTCAATACCCAGTTTCTGGGTACCCGAAGTAGGCTGGGTCGGGTCAGACCCTTTGGTCTTGGACCCTCCAATGGCTCCAGAGCCAAGTGCTGGTTCAAGTTCGGTAAAAACGGTATAGATGCTGAGGGTGCTGGAATCTATGGAAGCCAATCCCGTGATGATTATGATAAAGATGATGTTGAGCAGGTTTTTACTCTATCTTTCTTTACAACTTTTACCTATGTAATTTGTGTTATGTGTGAATGTGGGTTAGTAGTGATTAACTAATAACTGTTGTTCTGTATGTGAGAGTTAGAGTAGCCACATGATAGTTTGTTTTGTGTGTTTTGGCAAACGATAAAGAAGCACAAGCATTTCTGGTATATTCTGTACAAAAATAGTAAATACTAAGAGAACAATATTTTAGATTACTTGTTACCATATATTATATTATTGCATGGTAGTTATCAACTCATCAATGAATGAAGTGATTTTTAGATAAAAAGAAAGTGCTAGTAATTAGAAAAGGTAAAAAAAACTTCAAAAGTTAAAAGGGAATTTGAAGAATTTTTAGAGGGTAACTATCATTATTAATATGAAGATGGGAGTGGAGAAGCAAGTTCTGAGGGCTGGAACTGGTCCAAAACCGGTAGCAGGTCAGAAGGTTACCGTTCACTGCTCCGGTTATGGAAAAAATGGTGATTTGAATCAGAAGTTTTGGAGCACCAAGGACCCTGGGCAGCAGCCTTTCACCTTCAAAATTGGCCAAGGTTCTGTCATAAAAGGATGGGATGAAGGTATCCTTGGAATGCAAGTTGGAGAAGTTGCTCGTGTGTGGTGCTCTCCTGATTATGCTTATGGACCTAGTGGATTTCCAGCCTGGGGTATACAACCTAATTCAGTTTTGGTCTTTGAGATTGAACTACTAAGAGTTGGAATATCTGCAAATCTATATGATATTCTAAGTAACTTGCTTCGCCTCAGGAATATACAATTATCATGAAAAATGTTGTATTCAAATCTTGGTGAGTATATCCTTTATTGTTCTCATCAGCATATGGGTTGGCTAAATCTCTACCCTTTTATGATATATTTTCTTCTCGAGTTTTGGATGTCTGATTGGTTGCACCATGATTGGAGTATAATGAAGATAACTATCATCAGTTTCAAAAGAAAAATAGAGATATTCCACAACTGTATGATAGGGTGCTGTATGATACGATGATCCACCATCAGGGGAGGTAGTTGAAACATATAGTTTCTTAACAATTAATTTACTCAATAGAGCCATGACATACAGAGAACAAAAGACCTTGCCAGAATTTATTGCAGTGCAGAACAAGGTGATCAAAGCATCAATTCTTTGATCCTTGAAACGTTGTTTGGTTGAAAATTCAATAGTAAAAGCTGATTATTGGCCTCTAAGAGTAGTGTGGTGTCTCCATGGAAGATGCTCATATATGTATAACTGAAAAGTTGTTAGAAACAGATAACTTGATCGGTCCTTTGTGAGGTTTCATATGTGGCATGACAGAACTCAAATATTATAAATTTTGGGATCTGCTTCATGTTAAACTAATTTGCATATATGCATGTATGTTAACATTAGCAAGATGATATCCTTGTTTGTTGCCATATTAAGAGAAGCTTTCTCATGTATGTTAAAATTTGTCAAAATAATGTGAGTAGGGAGAACTTTAGACTTGGTGCTAAGCATCTATTGAAAGCATAAACATAACTCTTTTTCAGAGACCTTAGGCTTGAGTTCGGTGTGCATCGTACCTGCAATTGGATTTGGAAAACATTAACACTTATTTATCTGTATACATACTGTAGAAGTCCTAGTTTGAGGTTGTCATATGCTTTTTGTGGATGAATTAAAATTGGCTTTTATCCATCAATTGATGAGTCTTTAGTTTCTCTGTTCACTGGTTGACCTTTTTTATTTTCTAAACAATGTACCCGTTGATATGTACTGTTGGCGGTCGTTAGCTTTTCTATCAATGCATCATTTTTGGAAAAATAAAACTGAAGCAGGGCTTTTGACAGCAGGTAAAGTGTTTGTGTTATTAATCGGTTCACAGTTGCACTCCACCTTTTAAGGAGTGCAAGTGGTAATACATGTTCAAAATTCCAGTGCTAAAGTCGCTCCCCATTGTCTTTAAAGCTAAATTTTCAACTAGAATCATGATTTGTTGTATGTAGGCAAAGAATCGATCTGATACAGGCCTTTTGATTACAGTATTTCAACTACATGGGAATGCTTGCTGTTGAGGGTACGTATGATAAGATGAATGCTCTTTTAAGCCAAAATATCCACCCAGTAGATATTCTATTGTTGATGGCTGCCTCAGAAGGTGACAAGCCGAAAATTGAAGAACTTTTAAGAGCCGGAGCTAGTTACTCTGTTAAAGATGCTGATGGGCGAACAGCTCTTGATAGGGCTGCAAGTGATGAAATTAAAGACTTCATTCTTGGTTTTTCAGTTCAAAAAGCATGATTGGTTAAGTTTGGTTTAATATTTTGTTGTGCTTGATCACTTTGTCAGAATCACATCATGTAATAAATTCTACAGCAGACTTTTGCATTTTTTTGAATTATTATCTTCTTCATTTTTTGTGTTGAATGAACAATATATTGATTTATCAAATGATAAAATACAATACTCAAGGAGTTAAAAATGATTATCTAGAACCAGAAGTTTTAACTGTTTTAATAAGCATGCTTGTCCCAAAAGAACGGGAACTCTTTGGACGGCAACTGCTCACATAATTACTACAATATATGGGGCATGAGGTTCTGTGTTTAGCTTAGGTCATAGCTCAAAAGATTTAATTCTATTAACTTTTTAGTATTCTCCAATATTTCAACTAATTCTCAAAGAAAGTTGGAAGCAATCAATTAACAATATAATATGCTAGTCATATATTATATATTCATATATCACATACTATACATCTAATATCTACAGTGGAAAATGAGTTTCACATTGTGATATTGTGACAGACATGTCATGAGGAATTGAATGGGTTCAGCACCATCTGGCCTCACAATGCTGTAGAATAGCTGTAAATCTTATGTAATTATGATTCTTATTTATTTAGGTTATCATGTAATTATAGGAATGATTGTTTCCTATTAGGGTTAGACTACTCCTCTTGTCCTTGTATATATACCCCTTTGTGGGATGAATAGTATTATTATTGAAAACCCTAAAATCAAAGTATTCTTTTCTACTTGGTATCAGAGCAGGTTCAATCCTTTGAACTTGCCTGCATCCTTTGAATCCTAAATCCTGAATCCTGAATCCCAAAGCACACCACAAACCGCTGTGTACCACCACCATTAAAATCAAGCCATCCCTGAATTTTTGAAACCCTAGAAAAACCAAACCTGAAAAGAAAAAAAAAAAAAAAAAAAAAAAAACCCAAATTCCTCAATGGCCGTTCAACGTTGTCTGTGGGGAAGTAGGTCATACCAAGGAGCGGTGCTATGAAGTGATTGGCTACCCTGATTGGTGGGACTTCACCAGGAAACCGCGAAAGAATCTGGGCAATGCGGCTATTGCTACTACAGAGGAAGAGCATCTCGACAATGCCTCCGCTAATGTAGCGCAGTCAGGTATGAAAGGTAAGGCTACTTTGAATAATACATGGATAATTGATACAGGTGCATCTGATCATATGACCAATGACCCTAGTCTTGTGAAAAACCTTAGACGTTCCTCTCAAAATATTGTCTCTACTGCTGATGGTACTCCAACTCCGATCACCGGAGAAGGTTCTATTGTTGTATCTGATACCTTAACCCTTGAATCTGTCCTAGTTGTTCCCTCACTAGCTTATAATCTCCTATATGTTGGTCAGATTATTTTAGCACTTGCATGTATTGTGACCTTCTATCCAACTTTCTGTGTGTTTCAGGACATTCTGACTCGGCGGATTCTTGGTTATGGTGTTAGAAGGGGAAAATTATACTACCTGGATCTGACAGAGACTGGAGAAAACCAGAACCATCTTTTGGGGCAAGCTAATCAGATTAATGGGGTAGAGAATGCAAAGGAAGCAGTATGGTTATGGCATCGCCGTTTAGGTCATCTATCTTTTAGTTATCTTAAGAAGCTGCAACCTCATTTGTTTTCGGTTGTCAGTGATTTGGATTTCCATTGTGACATTTGTGAACTGGCCAAGAGCCACCGTATTTCATATTCACCAAGTCTTCATAAAAGTCCTGTTCCTTTTATGAAAATTCACTCTGATGTCTGGGGTCCTGCAAAGATTCCTTCTCTTTCTGGAGCTCGGTATTTTGTAACGTTTATTGATGATTACACTCGCATGACATGGGTGTCATTACTGAAGAATAAGAGTGATGTATTTGGAATGTTTATCGAATTTCACAAAATGGTGGCAACTCAGTATCAACAATCCATCCGAGTGTTTCAGTCTGACAATGCTGGAGAGTTTGTGAATGGCCCTATGATTGAGTTTTGCCAGTCACATGGAATTCGTCATCAAACCTCCAATTCTTATACTCCTCAACAGAATGGGTTAGCAGAACGGAAGAACCGGCAGTTGATGGAAGTTATTCGTGCTTCCTTATTTGGCATGAATGTACCTCGGTCCTATTGGGGAGAAGTAGTAAAATCTGCAGCATATCTTATCAACCGTACTCCTTCACGGGAGATTGAGTTTCAGAATCCTCATCAGAAGCTTCATACATTTTTGACCATCCCTTCTATGCCTAATTTGGAGCCCCGGGTGTTAGGGTGCACAGCCTATGTTCATATTCCCAAGCCTCAACGCAACAAGCTTGATCCCCATGCCCGTAAGTGTATCTTTGTTGGTTATGCTGACTTCCAGAAGGGTTATCGATGTTATGATTCTCTTACTGGCACTTTACATGTCTCTCTTGATGTTGCTTTTCGTGAATCCGAGCCTTATTACTCAGGGGGAGCTTCTCAATCTTCCCTTTAGGGGGAGAGAGGTTGTGAAGGGAATCCTCGTTCTATTATTGATTCTGATGTCTTTGAAGACTTGGAAAATTTGGAGGATACATTTGAGGGTAGAAAAAATTTGGAAACAGAAAATGCAGTTGCCGAACAGAGCATTGTGAATTCCGAAATAGACAATGCGACTGCCGAACGAAGTGTTGCGAATTCCGAAACAGAAAATGCGACTGCCGAACAGAGTGTTGTGAATTCCGAAATAGACAATGCGACTGCCGAACGAAGTGTTGCGAATTCCGAAACAGAAAATGCGACTGCCGAACAGAGTGTTGTGAATTCCGAAACAGAAAATGTAACTGCCGAACAGAGTGTTGTGAATTTCGAGACAGAAGAGACAACTTTTCTGGATAGTTTGAATCAAAATCAAGACGTATCTGAAGCTCACACACAAGATATTCCCCCTTCTACATCACCAACTGAAGATCCCGGTCAGAATAATCCTCCTCAGGAACCCCTAAACTTTAATGAATCTTCTGGGTTAGAAAGTGTCGAACCTAGGAAATCACAAAGGGTTACCAAGGGAATTCCTAAGAAACAATATGAACCAAATATCAAAGCCAAAGCTAAATACCCTATAGCTAATTTTATGTCTAACCATAGGATTTTTGGGTCACATGCACTTGTTATTGATCAATTATCTACTGTATCTATTCCTAGTAACGTGCAGGATGCATTGACGGATCCAAAATGGACAAAGGCGATGAATGAAGAATTGGAAGCTCTTCAAAAGAATGCAACATGGGAACTAGTACCTATGCCGGTTGGAAAGAAGACTGTAGGGTGTCGTTGGGTATTTACTGTGAAGCTTAATGCAGATGGAACTATTAATAGATACAAGGCAGGTTGGTTGCCAAAGGATACACACAACGTTATGGGATTGATTATGAGGAGACTTTTGCACCTGTGGCAAAGATCAATACTGTTCGGATTCTAATCTCACTTGCAGCAAACAAAGATTGGCCCTTACACCAGTTTGATGTGAATAATGCGTTTCTTAATGGGAATTTGGAAGAAGAAGTGTACATGGATGTGCCCCCAGGTGTTAAGAATTACCCAAGTGAAGTTGGCAAGGTGTGTAAATTGAAGAAGTCTTTGTATGGCCTGAAGCAATCTCCAAGAGCCTGGTTTGGGAGATTTTCAAAGTCCATGAGAGCCTTTGGGTACAGACAGAGCAATTCTGACCATACCTTGTTTATCAAGCGCAAGAATGGTAAGATTACAGCTCTTATTGTGTATGTTGATGACATGATTGTTACAGGGGATGATCCGAAAGAGATGAATGAGTTACAAAAGTATCTGTCAAAGGAGTTTGAAATGAAGGATCTGGGGCAACTGAAGTATTTTCTGGGTATTGAAGTTGCGAGGTCTAAGAAGGGAATTTCACTGTCACAGAGGAAGTATGTTCTTGACTTACTTACTCAAACGGGGATGCTGGACTGCAGTCCAATTGAGACACCCATTGAGATGAATCACAGACTTGCCATTTATCCTGATCAAATTCCAACTGATAAAGGAAGGTATCAACGTCTTGTAGGAAGGTTGATTTATCTTTCACATACTAGACCTGATATTGCTTATGCTATGAGTGTTGTCAGTCAGTTTATACATTGTCCTAGTGAAGAACATATGGATGCAGTTTTTCGGATTTTGAGGTATTTGAAGATGGCGCCAGGTAAAGGATTACTGTTTGAGAAAAAGGATGAATTGGAAGTTGGGGGATACACAGATGCACATTGGGCTGGTGATAAAACTGACAGGCGTTCTACATCTGGGTACTTCACTTTTGTAGGAGGGAACCTTGTCACTTGGCGTAGCAAGAAACAGAAAGTTGTGGCCAGATCAAGTGAGAAGCTGAATTTCGAGGTATGGCACATGGAGTCTGTGAAATGTTATGGGTTCGTAATGTCTTGAAAGATCTAGGTTACAAGCTTAGACAACCTATGGATTTGCATTGTGATAATAAAGCTGCAATTGAGATTGCACATAATCCAGTTCAGCATGATAGGACAAAGCATGTGGAGATTGACCGTCATTTTATTAAAGAAAATCTTGACAGAAAGGTTATTCGTTTTCCATTTGTAAACTCAGAAGAGCAGTTAGCTGATGTTCTTACTAAAAGAGTGTCCAGGAAGATATTTGACAGCTCAGTTGACAAGTTGGGCATGATAGATATCTATGCACCAACTTGAAGGGGAGTGTAGAATAGCTGTAAATCTTATGTAATTATGATTCTTATTTATTTAGGTTATCATGTAATTATAGGAATGATTGTTTCCTATTAGGGTTAGACTACTCCTCTTGTCCTTGTATATATACCCCTTTGTGGGATGAATAGTATTATTATTGAAAACCCTAAAATCAAAGTATTCTTTTCTACTAATGCATGATAGCCCTGCTCGGGGGACAAGATTTGTAACATCAACGTTAGCAGGTGGGATTATAAACACTAATGAAAAATCTATAGCAAATAATAAATAAACGCCACTCCGTAACTTGGCAACAATCATATGGCTAATGACACAACCCATTAGATAGACCAGATTTTTTGAGATGGAGGCCTTGGTATTGTAGTCCGTGATGAGCACGGCACCTGTATCGCAGCAATGACACGTTATTTCCCTCATGTCCTAGCCTCTCTGCTATTTACATGGAAGCTGAGGCTTGTAGGGCTGGAATTCTTTTGGCTATTCATTTAAACTATGCAACAAACAAACCAAGCTCATCAATGTCAGTATCGATTCGTTCTTTAGAGTCACATATTACATTACAGAGAGTTTACAAATTAAACTGAATAACAATTCAATTAGTAAACTCACCCACACTCTCTCACTACACAACAGAAGATTTAAAACTAAAAGTATCATTCGACGTCCACGCTGCCAAACGTACACCTCAACTTTGACAACGATCACTCGATATTCTAACCTGCACAATAATCCCTACACTATGGAATAGTGCACCGGGTTGAAACAACAAACCCGGTAAGATTTTGCAAGCTCGTATGAGTAAACCTAGAAAACCACTAAAATACCTTTTTGATCCAAGGACAACAATCAACACAAATAAATACCAGTAATCCCTGCATAGAAATTTAGTTCAAGAGATCACCCCAAAAGCACACAATTCAAAATAGAAATCATAGTAATCCCTGCATATAGTTTAGTTCAGGCAAGCTCGTATGAGTAAACCTAGAAAACCACTAAAACACCTTTTTGATCCAAGGACAACAAATCAACACAAATACCGGTAATCCCTGCATAGAAATTTAGTTCAGAAGATCACCCCAAAAGCAAAAAATTCAAAATAGAAATCATAGTAATCCCTGCATATAGCTTAGTTCAGGAGATTACTTAAAAATCAACAATAGAAGTGAAAAAGAAAAAGAAATAAAGAAGCCAAACAATAGAAATGAAAAAGGAAATTAATTAAAGAAATCAACCTCACGCTAATGAATCCTTCCAAAACTCAACACCTTTTACCAAAAGGACAATTACAAGTCACCCCGTGACAAAATCATAAGAAATGTTAACCTAACAAATCAATATGAAAATCCGGTCCAACTTGGACATGTTGGCAGACAGACTAGAGCTCTAACGGATTGTAACCACTCACCCGGCCAAAGACATGATTCCCGATATATTGCCTAAGGTCACAACCTGCGACCTATAAATTCTTAGGTCAACTTGACCCTTAGATCAAAACATTTAAACGAGTCACTCTGGACCCAAAACATTACTCAAATCACCAAAAAGAGAAATCACAACCTGTGACGTCTACATCTTCAAACACTTTCCAAAACAATGGTAATTCCATTTCCCACAATATATTATTTCCCGAAAGTTATACCCCAAAACAATAACGAACTCACTCATACACATTGCTAGCTTGTATCACCACAAAATCACCAGCAGATAATAAATGCTCAAATTAATATTCCAAATAAAATCACCATTATATTACTTTACCCAATGCCACATCATCCAGATATATATATATATATACACACACACACACATAGTCATCCACTCAGGAATGCCTATTAATGCCAACTATAGTTCACACATCACGAAAATTGAGAAATTCGTTTTTATACTTAAAAACTCATTTTTCATACCTGTGAACCGCAGTCCTATGAACTTTAGTCGATTGAGTTCATATCATTTAAAACAAATATTCATTTCCAAAAACGATTTACAATTATCAATTAATTCTGATTATTAAGTAACTCGGTTCGTAAATGAACCACATGAGATTTACTCACCTCTAAAACCTGTTGCGTCTTCTCTTACAGCAGATAAGGTATCGAATATGCTTCGTCAATCACCTAAGTACAATACGATTTTAATTTAGTACACGAATCGAAAACGATTAAAGTTCGAACCCCATTTGAACTTATATCCCGAAAGTAATGCCAATCGAGGCGAAACTTCATTCGAGACCACCTGAGGTCTCCGGAATACTTCTACGATCAATATATCAAAGTTACAAGTCGATCGGATTGCCGAATCCTCAAGGATCGAAAATGATCTAACCGAAAACGCTAAAACGTACCCTAACATGCTCATATGATCTCCAAAAATTACAAACCATATATTGAAATGCTCGTATCGACAAGTAGATCACAATTAAGGACATAAACTGTCCCTTGGGTGGCCGAAAGCCGCTGGAAAACGCCGCCACAAACAGTGAAAGAGCCGTCGTCGTCCTCCAAATTGGGTGGCGAAACATATGCTCAAATCTATCCCACAACATGTACATCAACTTTCATAGCTGGGACAAAGTCTGAATCAAAGATTTGAAATCTGATGAGCCCTAGATTCCCAATCTTCAAAATTCAATCTCCACATGTTGAATCGTTGCAAGCCACCTTAGGAGAAAGTTTCTACGTCTTCTGGGCTCCAAAATCCCTCAAGAATTGCCGCCTACGGTGGCCGGAATAGTGAGTTTCGATTTGGGTAAGACGTTGCGCCGCAGCCGCGCCTCCTTGTTGTGCCTTCCTCCGCCCGTTTCGTGCTCAGATGCTACCACATACTTCAAGAGGAAGGTGAGATGAAGCCATTGCGACTTGTGGCGCGGCCAACGGTGGCCAGATAGCTGAGTAATCGCCAGACGAAGTCGGCCGCTCGAAAAAGTTCGGGAGAGAAGAGAGAGAAAAAATTTCCTAAAATGGAAACTTTAGGTTTTTTTTTTTTCAGGAAGTTTTCCTATTTAACCAAAATGAAAACTTTTTTCCGATGTCTACAACTTTTTCATACGAACTCTGATTTTCTCGTTCCACGTATGTACGAATTCGTATCGACGCGCTCTATGACTTTCGTGAAGTTCGGGAGAGAAGAGAGAGAAAAATTTTCCTAAAATGGAAACTTTAGGTTTTTTTTTTTTTTTTTAAGGAAGTTTTCCTATTTAACCAAAATGAAAACTTTTTTCCGATGTCTACAACTTTTTCATACGAACTCTGATTTTCTCGTTCCACGTATGTACGAATTCGTATCGACGCGCTCTATGACTTTCGTGAAGAAAGTTTTCAGAGAAACTCAACGAATAAAAGTCAATTCATTGACTGCTAGAAAATAAAATGTATCGAGTAATTATTCGTCCGAAACACTTTCGCTTCACCTTCAAACCACCAATACTTACTAATGAACGCTTTATTAATTCAAGGAGATTTCGCAAAATTAATAACGAATTTCCAGGGTCTTACACAAACGGTGTAGCAAATAGATTTGCTCACCTTGCTAGTTTGATTTATGTAGATGATATTTGGTCAAATGAGTCTCCTGTGATTATCTGGGATGTACTATACAAGGACTTATGTACTGATACTAGCACAGATCAAGGTCTTATGTCTCCCTCTATGCATAATTCTAATATTAAGGGTTAATTACATATAAGTGCATCTTTGAATGTTTTTTTAGCTATAAGGCCACCAACTAAGTTTTTCCCTCATAAGGCCACTAGATTAAAAATAGTGTTATATTTTGGATATAAAAACTAACATATTTACATAAATGCCACTAGAGTAAAAAGTCAACAACCATTCTCTCTCTTCTCTCCGGCGAGGTCTCCGGTCAACTCCGGCCGACCTCCGGCCAACTTTTAGTGGGTTTCCGGCCAACTTCCGGTGAACTTCGGCGACTACAAAAGCTACTGTCACTAACACCAAAAGCTACTGTCGCTAGCAACAAAAACTACTCTCGTGAGATTTCCGGCAATCTCCTGCGAGGTCACAAAAGCTACTATTACTAGCAACAAAAGCTATGCTGGTAAGATTTCAGGCGAGGTCACAAAAGCTACTATCACTAGCAATAAAAGCTACTATTACTAGCAACAAAAGCTACGCTGGTAAGATTTCTGGCGATGTCACAATAGCTACTATCACCAGCAACAAAAGCTACTATCACAAACAAAAGCTACGCTGGTGAAATTTCCAACGAAGTCACAAAATCTACTATCACCAGCAATAAAAGCTACTGTCACCAACACAAAAAGATACTCTCATCAGCAACAAATGGCTACTGTCACCATCACCAGCAACAAAAGCTACTCTTACTATTACCAAAAGTTACTCTCATCAACGCGCGCGCAAAGCAATAACCAAGCAGAACAAAAACTACTCCTTGAGACTAAGAAAACTATTCTCATAGACTAACAAAGCTATGTAAATGTAAATGATACAACCAAAATAAAAATGCTACTACAATTAGAAAAGAAAACATATTCAATGATACAAAAAATATGCAGCGTTCAACAATGATATACTATGTAAAAAGCTACTTCCATAGTTGTCAAAAGTCACTACCATAGTTGTGAAGCTCTATTACAATAGTTGTATAAAGATATTGTCAATGTTGTAATGCTACTATCATTTTTCAATGGTGACGCTCTAAACCCATAGGCATAATTTTGCCATCTTCAACGCGAGACTTCATTTCAACATTTCTTGGTTGGCCGAATGATCTCTTGGTGAATGGAGGCTTCAATATCCAAATTCATATGATTTTCAAATCTACTACTACAAATGAAAAGGAGAAGAATTCTGCAAAAATAAAGATATAACAAAATATTAGTATTTGAAATGAAAACTGAAAGCAGCAATGTACCGCTGCGCCACAAATGTAGCACTTATTATCAACGAGATGATTAAAAAAAAGCAATATAAAAAGCTACTTTCATAGGTATTTAAAGCTAGCTATAACAACACACGTACAAAGCTACTAGACTAGTAATAAAATGCTACTAACATAGTTACAGAAACCTACTGGATCAGTTATAAAAAGCTACTAACATAAGTATATAAATATACTATAACACATGTACAAAGCTGTTGGACCAGTAATAAAAAGATACTGACATAAATATTGATTATACAAAACCAGCTGATTAAAAAGCTACTGACATTATATTAAAAAGATACTAACATATAGATAGAAAGTTACTATCACTATGTTGGAAAGCCACTATAACAGTTATAGAGAGCTACTAATTTGAAATCAATAAAAATAAAAACAAAAAAACTACTAACATAGGGATAGAAAGCTACTATCACTGTGTTGAAAAGCCAGCGATACAATTGACACAATATCACATATCACAAAATCACCCAAACAGAGCTCTAGTTAGGCAAGTGACTAGTGCTGCAAGTGACTCCCAACTCTAAAATACTAATGAAAAAAAATCGCTTATCCCTATTGCTTAGAAAGCCATGTCTTCGAGTAATCTTAACATTGCAAAACAGAGAGAACATGTGGACATTGTTTAGATGGTTATGGAGTTAATAATCAAATCAAACAGAGACAGAATAACATATATAAGAGAATCAGTAATTGAACAATCACTCGTACAAATCCAATAAACAAAAGAAAACTCAAATAATACCCGAGCAGCCAGATTTGGAATTTGATAAGAATGCTCCAAGTTCACGATTCTGAACTACACTATACACACAAATTTCAACCAAATACCTCTATTGTTTCAGTCATCCACCACACACAGCCAAAAAATGAACCTAATTTTAAAAACCATAACAACAAAACCTCTCAAACCAAAACCTTCCATTCAAAACTTAATCTGTTCAAAACCTAGTGGATCACTTAATACAGAATAGGCTCTACATGAAAACAATTTCATACATATAAACAAGCATATAAATCCACAAAATGCGGCCACACATACACAGAATTCCAGTACATCAAATCAAACCAACACAAATTGCCTCAATCACTCACTTAACACAAATCAACAAACATATCTACCAATAGAGATCGCTAATCACCACAGGTCCATAAATCAACCACAAAATCCAGTAACAAAAGCCAAGAATGCATCAAATTAGGACATCGAAATCGATTAGAAGAACGAAATTGAAAACAGAACGAAGTGATCGAAACACCATAATGCAAATCAGAGAGAAGAGGTGGAGATCTATGATTAGAGGTGGCTTACAGCGTACCTAGATTTTGGTACTTTGCAAAGTATAAGGACAAATTTTACAATTTGGATTTAGTTGGATGAAGGTGATTACTTGAGAAGCATATTCTTTCTCTAATAATACATGTCATTCCACTTAATAAACGTATTATTTTTCCTTCATTTATAGGTAAAAAAAATTGATTTATTGTATAATTATATTTGATTCATGATTGAATTGCCAAATAGAAAAAAGAAAATTGAAAAAGAAACAGATTTACAAAAGAGGGTAATTAGGGTAATTTATAATAAAAAAATTGAATTAAAGTAATAGAAAATTAAAAAAGAGTGTGTGAATAGATAAAAAGGGTGTGTAAATAGCATCAGCTTATTAATATAATAAGTTAGGCATAGAGATGAGTTTCTCAGTTTGGTTGGGTTCCAAACCCCCTCAAACAAATGACACAACCCATGCCATTAGATAATTCACAGCTAGCACCAAATGAGAGGGTCTAGAGTTCAAACAATTACTAAATTTATGGTGCTCAAGAGTATCTTACATATCTAATAATCCGGAAGCTCGAGTTTTGAACTATTATGTTTAATTAATTGATATAAAGAACAATTATTGAATGAACCTATTTGATTTTTGCAAAGTTATAGCTTCTGTGTAGTAGCAGCATTTTTATCATTGTTTCGCCTAGGATGAGAAATAAAATAAAAGGGACAGAGTCTTGCCATCTAGCTGAGCTTAGCATCATGTAGGAATGGAGATGAGATGAGTGCGGTTGAATAGTACCATGTATTGTCAAGTGATAAAATATTTTATGAAATAGGGCATTCAGGATAAATGTTGATGTACCATTACATTAGCGAGTAGTGACTTCTTGAGAAGTCGAGAAGGGAGCACTGGAATAATCAATAAGTCGCAACAAGGTTAAAAGTTTTCAGTTTATAGTAGTAAAAAAAAATAATAATAATAAAAAAGAGTCTAGGGACTTAGGATTTGCGTTCATAATATAAACTTATTGGTTGGACTTTATGTTTATTTTTTATTTTTTTTATTTTATCAAAAGAATACTTCATTAATAATGAATTGAATACAACGAGTTGTGGATCAACAATCTACAAAAACACACCGATATGGTGACCCCTGCAAAACATTGACCCAACTAGACTTCACACTGAAAATTCATACTGACAGACTGATGAAGCCAATCCGGCCCCGACTCTAAACAAAGTAACGGTTGACTAACTTTCAAAGCCTTTGCTAAATGGTGGGCAACTTTATTACCTTCCCGTCTCACAAAATAGCTATTACAACAAGGAAAAGACTGATTTAAGATCTTAACTTCATCAATTAAATGATCTTCATAACTTAAGTCTTCTGAACTCTCATGTAATGTATTAATGACTGAGAGCGCATCCCCAACACGTGCTGCAAATTGAAGACCATGAAAAAGTGAAAGAGCCTCCACAGATCTTGGAGGGAGACTGCAAGTGCACCTTTTAAGTGCCCTTGATAGTCTCTGAATATTATACCCAGTAACCTAGACAACATAGTCCTCTTTTCACATGGCAGGCCCCATCAAAATTAAGTTTAAGTGTTCCCACTACTTTGTCTTTGTGCAACTTCCACATTCTGCCTTGAATTTCTTGTGTTCACATGTTGCAGCTGCCAATCCCAAGCTAAGCAAATCAAATCATTGTGGTCCACGGTCTTCTCTCCATGTGGATGGAGATTTCTATTCTTCCAGATCCACCAAGCCACAGAGCTCCCAGTAGCAGTAGAGAAAACGTGATGCACAAGGTCACTGAAAGATGGCTCCTGCTAAATAAATCATCCAAGATTCTTCTCTTATGCAGGTTTGTTGCACACGGTAGAAAGTCCTGAACTGCTCTCCATATAAAAACCCGGACCTTATGTGGTGCATTTATCCTCCAAATTCTCCCCCAAACCTCCTTAGTTTTATTACCAGTACAACCTGCCATGGAGCTTCCTATTTGATCTTGCATTTCTTTTGCAACCCAATAGCCTGACTTCACACTATAGACACCATTTTTGGTATAATGCCAAACCAGTTTGTCCGGTATACTTCTTAATCCCAGCGGCATAGTTAAAATCATGTAAGCTTCGTGGGCTAAAAAAATATCTTTAATCAGAGGAACATTCCAAGCACCGGATTCAGGCACCAAACTTGATGTTGGAGAGTGGAGATTCTCCGACAAAAGAAAATATAATTTATAAAATTTGGGGGGGGTGGGGGGCGGGTGGTGACAACAAAATTTATCAAGTGAAATTGAGGAGTACGCAGTGTGATGCAAGTGCATCGAAAACAAGACGCAGAAGCGCATATAGTTTTGAAGAGCAACCAGGGTATGACTAAATGGCTTACGACCTAGAAATATTCCCAATGAATTTTTTTTTGAATTTTTGTTATTCAATGAAGAAATTTTAACTTTAATTATAAAATTGATGAATTGATGGAAATACCTTTGTATATCAACAAATTTTAACAATGTTAGTGGTTAGGGAAATCGGTATCAAAATGCGCAAACAGAATAAATATGCAAAATACAAAACTTTGATATTTGGGTATCTAAATGAAAATCCTCATAGTCCGGGGATTATTTTAATTAATCCTAATTTTTGCCTCTACTTGCTTTTGTACATCTTATATATGAGAGTTTCTATTGGGACCTCCAAATCTGCTCACTTGACCTCACTCTATTATGAATTATTAAATGACATATATAACCTATTATAAAATGACTATTAAGGACAATTACTATACCAAAAAAATATTATATTTATTTTATGGAGACTTTCCAATTCAATAATATTAGATTGTATTCCTTATTATTTTCCTTATCTATTTTCATTTTCCAATTTCACTACATACTCATTAAACCATTCATATATATTTTTAAAGCATTCATGTATATTTAATAAGAATTAAAAATGATTAAGATCATATGACATAAAAATGTATGATATATATGTTGAATGCATATTGGTGAGGGAAAACAAAATAAATCCTCTTATGATTTATGACCTAAATCTAAGTCAATCCATTATATTTGCAAAAAAAAAAAAAAAAATCTAAAAAAACTAAAAATATTTAAATAATTAATCATGTAGTACAAAAAATACATTAAAAAAAAAACATTAAAAAACGAATGTTTTTTTTTTAGAATAAAAACAAATTATTTCTTCTTTTTTTTTTTGCACAGCTAAAATAGAAAAAAAAATATAAAAAAACATAATAGTTCATGACATTTTCTTATTGATTAGACATTAATTTTTGAAACTCAAGTTTGATTAAGAAATATATATTTAGTTAAGATTTATAGAGTGATTAAATCATTGAAATGACTACATTTTTTATTTTAAAAATAGTAATTTGTTTGCAAATTATATGAGTGAGGTTATTTGAGGAAGTTTAGTGAGGTTTAGTTAGTAAATTTAGTATTTAAAAATTTGATAAGAGGTGTGAAAAACATAGAGGTCAAGTGAGTAAATTTTGAGGTTCAAATAAAAAAACTCCTTATATATACAAAAAATGTTTTCTTTTCTTCTTAAGAAGGTGGGCCTGCAGCACATCCTAACATCCCCTTGATACCGTGCCTGGATACCATGGTAGGAATCCAAGGCTCACGGTTTAACTTTTCATCAAAGCTTAGGGTAGATTCGGTAGAAAACCCCAGTTATGCATGTAGCCAAAGGTCGATCTCACATATGCGTACGTTTTTATTACAGTATTTCAACTACACGCGTCTTGATTCCTTTTAGAAATTGAGACATGAAGATATAAGGAACCCTTAATGTAGAAACTTCAACACATGCATTTTTTTTTTTCGATAGAAATCAACACATGCAATTCCATCCGCTATGGAATGCATCTGTTATTAGTCTCTTATTTGCTCCCTCATTTTTTCTTTTTGTTTTTTTGTTTTTTTTTTCTTCTAGTTCCTCATACATTTCCTAGAACCATTAGAATCACCTAAAATGGGAACATGCATTATACATAATGCATGTGTTTATACTTCAGAGCAATTAGCAAACTCTTTTGAATAGTACGTTATATCACACATTATGCATCTAATATCAGCCAATGAGTTTTGTATTGGGCAATTCTCACGGATATCTATATGAAGTGAGGAACGGGTTCAGCAAGCAACATTTTCAGCCTTGACTAGTCTGGTAAGAGCATCTGCACTGCTCAAATCATATCTTCCACAAATGAAATTTTGGGAACTTTGACAAATTTCTCTACTAGATGTATATTTAGTTCATATTATCTGGTATAGTAGTTTTCTTTGTTTTTAATTGTACTGAATACGGGTATCCGGAAAATATCATATCTTGAGCAAATTTCATTTTACCTCCTTAACTTTTATACTCTAAATCACATGTGCCTTTGCATTCTAATTTCATCATGGGTACTCCTATATTTCCAATTTCAATCAATCATATATAATCTTTAATTTTTTTGCTAATTATTGTATAATATGTTTTGAAATTCTGGTCACTTACGATATAATTTTATAGCCCACGTCAAGGAATCATCATCCTATAAAAGAGTCCATTAAAGCCACGCACGTTTTCAATTTATAGAACATTTGACGGAAAAAAGTGTTTCCAGTTTTGTCAGATTATGAGGCACAACCGATCGAACACGTTTAATTTGCAAGTTTGGTTTCCTCACCAAGGAGACTGGCTAGGTAGGAGTTAATTCAATGCTATCCGACAAACACGTACATTTACAGCTGCATGTGTCAACTATGCATATCAGCATATGTGATATTTAATGTGTTAGATGAATCACTATGTGATATTTAATGTAACAGATGAATCACTGTGGTACGTGGGTGGATTGACTGGATTCATCGACCTAGTCGACAAGAACTTAATATCTAGTAAAATATCTGGGTTACAAACTGGCCCTAAAATACAAGTACGTACTGACCCACATTGCATGCATAAAAGTCGTCGACTAGGTCATTGAATCCACCCCCAAGTGACGATATATTCATTTCCTTCCTACAGTAAATATGACATATGCATTTACAAGAAGTGATGATTCATCTCCTGCATCAAATATGACATATATATAGAGGACCGTTCTGAAGAGGACGTCCGCACGGTTGCGGACGTCCCTCCTCCGGCGTCGAGTAGGCAGCGATGGCTGCTCTGTGGTTGCCGGACGAACCCTCTGAACATCCCGAACCACTTTCCAGTTGGGTGGACTCGCCGGTAACCACTTTGCAATCGACCTTGATCGGACTACCACTTTGCAGTCGACCACGCTGCCCAGACCTCCGACCTCGATCTCTTTGACCTTTGTCTTCACTGCAAACTGATCTGGGATGCATGTAGCCTCCGTCCGGCAAGAGGAGCACCGCCGTCGGAGCTTGATCGCTGAGAAAGGAGGGACGTCCGCACTTTTTCTGGGTTGCGGACGTCCTCTTCAGAACATTTTCGTATATATATATATATATATATATATATATATATCCTATTCAGAGCGAGATTAGAGTTTAGGATCATTTTTTGGTTTCATATCCACATCTTGACCGTTCAGTTTTTAGATACTAATGTATAGATCATCTCTGTAAAATGTCAGCCAAATTAATGATCTATAAGATATCTAACTAGTTCAAACCAATGGATGAACTAAATCTATCAAACCTGAACCGTACTACCTTTAAGGCAGTTATCTATGCCTTAATGACCATCAATTTGACTGAAACTTTGCAAAGATGATCTATGCATTAGTACCTAAAAACTGAATGGTCGAGATGTGGATATGTAACCGAAAAGTGACCCCAAACTCTATTTCAGAGCGAGGCATCGCTTTTGATATGATATATATATATATATATATATATATATGTCATATTTAATGTAGGAGATGAATCATCACTTCTTGTAAATGCATATGTCATATTTACTGTAGGAAGGAGATGAATATATCGTCACTTGGGGGTGGAATATTCAATGACCTAGTCGACGACTCGATTTTCATGCTTTATGCTTGCAATGTGGGTCAGTACGTACTTGTATTTTAGGGCTAGTTTGTAACCCAGATATTTTACTAGATATTAAGTTCTTGTATACTTAATTAATTAGGAGATTTAGTATAGAACAGACTGTGAGTGTAGGGTTGCTAAAGACCATTGCACACAGATTTCAGTAAGTAATGAAGCCAATACATACGGATTGGAATCAGTGTCTAAAGATTTTTTTGCTAGTAGTATATTACTACATATACTACATTAATATATAGTACATATATGTAGAGTAATGTTGTTAAAGATGGTTAAATAATATAGTTTAATTGAAATGGCTAAAACTTGATGTCATATATACAAAAGAAAGCTATAATAACTAGATGAATGGAAAGTTTACGATTATAAAATTGAAAAACTTAGTATTCTCCATTCTAATTTATATTACAAATAACTAGTTATTCTAAAGTTGGTAATACAGAAAACCGAAATACCAAATTTAGTAGATATGACTAAAAACCAAAAATTTTAGTTGGTAATTGGTAGCTCAATTTTGAAACCGAAAGCTTTGATTTTGAAGTTGGTAATACTTATAACCTATTTAAACCGATCGAGTGACAGCTCTAGACACAACCGATCAAACACGTTTTCTTTGCATCTTTGGTTTTCTCACCAAAGAGACTAGGTAGGAGTTAATGCATGTGTCATTTATGCATCTATCATATACAGTGCAGGAGATGCATCACTTTGGTGGGTGGATTCATTGACCGATTGACGGAGTCGAATTTTCCTGCTTTATGCATGCAACGTGGGTCAGTACCTACTTGTATCTTTTAGGGCTAGTTTGTAACCCAAGTATTTTACGAGATATTAAGCCCTTGTATACTGTTCTTTCATAGATATTTTACTATAAATACCAAAGCAACGGGAGCATTTCAACTCACAACTCATACTACCCAGCCGCTCTAATCAAACCTTTGATAAAATTAAGCCACATATTGAAATATGTCTCTCAACGTGGTCAGTGTAGCTTCTCAAGCCCCTCCTACCCTGAATGCCTCTACTGATGCCGATAGTCGACGTTCGGCTAATTTCCATCCCAGCATTTGGGGAGATCAGTTTCTGTCTTATAACAACACTGTGGTACGTACATCTGAAGCAATACTACATCTATTACATGTTATTATCTGTCTGATGAGATGATTGATATTTTTGTTTCTTCAATCGGCCTGTATAGGAAACTAACATAAATGGTGAGCAACATGTCCAACAACTGAAGGAAGACGTGAAGAGAATGCTAATGGCTCCGCCAGTTCAAACAAGTTTGGGAAAACTGGAGTTGATTGATGACATTCAACGCTTGGGTGTGTCTTACCATTTTGAATACGAAATTGACCAAACTATGCAACAAATTCACCACAATTTTAATGGTTACTGTGATGATGATCTGCACACTTGTGCTCTTCGTTTTCGCTTGCTGAGGCAGCATGGTTACAATGTTTCATGCGGTAAAGTGGCTATATATAATTTTCCCTACATTAATCCTATTAACTCTTTCTGTTTAAAACTAGGCTAATTACCGTAAACATTGACATATGAATAATTAAGCAGATACGTTCAACAAGTTCAAGGACAGTGATGGAAAATTGAACAAATCGCTTCACGATGATGTAGTGGGACTACAAAGCTTGTATGAAGCCACACATCTTAGAGTACGAGGAGAGGATTTTCTAGAAGAAGCACTAACCTTCACCACCACACATCTAGCGTCGGCAGTGCTAGCAAACCGTTTAAGCCCCCCGCTTTCGAAACAAGTAAGGCATGCCTTGAATCAACCACTCCGGAAGGGCTTACCGCGGCTAGAAGCGAGGCACTACATGTCTCTCCACCAGGAACTACACGGATCACGTAACCAAATTTTGCTGAGTTTTGCAAAGCTGGATTTCAACCTGCTCCAACAATTGCATCAGAAAGAACTAAGTGATATTGCAAGGTTAATATTTATTACCACAATCATTAAGTAGACACCATGTAAGAAAGTTAAAGAAACACGAGAAAATTGTTCTAATTAATTAGATAAATGTGTCTGATAACTAATTATCTGATTCATTAGGTGGTGGAAGGAGTTGGACTTTGCTAGCAAGCTACCTTTTGCAAGAGACAGAGTAATTGAGTGCTACTTTTGGATTTTGGGAGTCTACTTTGAGCCCAAGTATTACTTTGCCAGGAGGACACTAACCAAAGTTATTGCCATGACATCCATTATCGATGACATTTATGATGTTTATGGCACGCTTGAAGAACTAGACCTTTTTACTAGAGCAATTGAGAGGTTTGAGATTGATACACACACACACACTCTTTTTCCCTTATATTATATAACATCAATTTATTCCTAACAAAAGTTTCTCCACGTATTATCGCCGTTGTCTTGCTTATATGCAGGTGGGACATCTCCGCCATGGATGAACTACCGGAGTATATGAAAGTCTGTTACGAGGCACTGTTAGATGTCTATGCTGATACAGAACAACAGCTTGCAAGCGAGGGAAGATTATATCGTATCGATTACGCAAAAGAAGCGGTAATTAATTAAGCCTCAATTTACGTTCAGTATTGTAAATACAGAAAGTTATTGAAGGTTAATTATTAATAGTCGACTTGCTGCATATATGTCTTAGATGAAGAGACAAGTTAGGGCGTACCATGCTGAAGCAAAATGGTTTCACAAGAACTACACACCAACAATGGATGAATACATGGAAGTAGCCCTTGTCACTTCAGCCTACTCAATGCTAGCAACCACATCCTTTGTTGGAATGGGAGATATCGTTACAAAAGACTCCTTTGAGTGGATCTTCAGTGACCCTAAGATTGTAAAGGCTTCATCAGTAGTTTGCAGATTCATGGATGACATTGTATCCCACAAGGTAATTGAATTTGCCGCAGTAATAACAGAAATTATATGTACTTTCTTAGAACTCTTCCTTAGCTAATTTTTACCTTAATCTTCTTGGCTATATAGTTTGAGCAAAAGAGAGGACATGTTGCCTCGGCTGTGGAATGTTACATGAAACAATACGGTGCGACAGAAGAAGAAACCACAATTGAATTTCGTAAACAAGTGAGTGATGCTTGGAAGGACATAAATGAAGAGTGCCTCCACCCTACACCTCTTGAAATGCCGCTCTTAATGCGAGTTCTGAATCTCACACGCGTGATAGATGTAGTATACAAGTCTGAAGATGGCTACACTCATGCTGGAACCATTCTCAAAGATTTTGTAGCTTCTCTACTTATCGAACCTGTGCCTGTGCCTGTATAAGTGGAAACTGGGAACTTGTTTTATTTATTATAAGTTGTTGGAACTTGGCTGGTTTAGTTCCAAGAGTCTATTGTAAAACGCAATCCTTTAAAGTTGATCGTGGGAATCTAATAAGTTTGCCTGCGACTAACAAAAGCTGAACTTTTGTTTAGTTGCGACTTTGACATTTCATATATATAATAATGGAAATAAATTCACGAGTCATCTTGTATCTCAACCTTATATTTTGTCATATGATATTGTACATGTTGTCTCAAACACTGCTAAATTTGAAAGCATTAGTTTATAAATGCATTTTGCCTGAGCTTATAAGTGCATTTTGCCTATTAATACAGTTCTTAGTCATTAAGGAGTGTAGTTTCCTTAGTTGTGAGATGCTTGAAATTGATGGAGAGAATTAGTGAGAAAGCAAGGAGGAAGAAACCGGACAAAATAGAGTAGTCCTTTATTACCACTAGTCATCATGTCTGGAGGAGCGTCGAGGATCGACGATTAATCGCGAAATTCTCGACGATCCATTAACTTGATATTTTGTAGTTTACAGCATCTTAGTTAGGGTTGACATATTTTAATTCGACAGATTTTTGAACCGATTAAAAGGAGATCTAAATTAAATTATGAATGGTTAAGATTTTAGAGCATTTTTAGCAATGCTAGCTATTTTTTAGTCAAATTTTAGCCAAAATAGCTAAAAAGTCATTTTGGCTAGTCACTTTAGAAATACTTCTGCATCAGTGCTCTCTATTATAGTGAGTTTTGAATTTATATTATTTTTTAAAGGAAGGTTAAATAGTTTAAATGTATTTAAAAATTACATAAAAGAACTCAAAAGGAATGTTATAAATTATAGAAATCCTCATCTCGCTCTCTATATTTAGGAGCAAAATAGCTAAAAGTTATAATGGAGAGCCACTTAATTTGGAGTCTAGTGCAGCTACTAAAATATATAAAAAGCTAAACATGGTCTCCAAAATAGCTAAAAAAGCTTTAGAACCTGCTCTGATACCAAGTGAAAATACAAGGACAGAATATAATTTTCTGGAAAATGGGGATTGCAGTGCACTAATCAATCCTTACTGGGCAACAAAAATAAAAAATAATAACCAGAACATCAGATTTTGGTTACGCAGTGAAAACCTCAAATATGAGATTAAAAACACTGCGGGGCTCTTACTCTTGAGAGCCCAAAATAAGAATGATCTTATTATGAAGGATATGTTCTTTTACAGACTTGAATAGCACTAGCTCGGCTACAATGATTAGACAAAATCTACCCCAAAGTTTGTCTTCCTTCTTGAACTCCTTCACTTGAACGATCACCAAATCTTGCTCTTCTTTCTTCACAATCTCTCTGCTGATCTCAAGAGAGTTTTATGCATATGAAAACCTGATCAACAACACTTATACATGGACCACGTGTTTTGACTTATTTGTGAAGACTCAATCTCAAGAAAATATGCAAGACTCTACAAAAATTCTTGCATCTCTAGGTTCTCCATATGTGCCGTCTGTTTTTCACCCACAAGAATAGCTGCGATCAAACAAACCAGCCAACACAGCTATATACCCTAATCCACCTCCTACAAGGAAAAACAAAACCTTTTTGTATTAACAAAAAATCAATAATACAATTTGGCACACATAAAAATATCTTAAAATGAATAAAAGATATTAAACCCATTAACCCCAAAGATACTTTCTCGTTTTGTATGGAATGCTAACACACCAAGTTAATCAAAACTTGTACCTACAGACAATAAGGACTCGTTACAATGTTGTGGTGGAGAAAATTGAGGTTGGAAGTGATGCCATAGAACTTCCTACTAGTGGTGGCGGTGATTTGGATGAAACATCTCGCAGCAGTCCAGACTAAATTATGGCATTTTTTGACACTGGTACACAATTGGCTCATTTACCACCAAAGTTGTATGAACCAATAGTGAAGAAGGTATATGTGCTAACTGCCTTTAGATTCAAGTTATCGACTTGGGATAATTATCACTACTACAGAAATGCTGATAGGAGACACCCACTTAAAATTTACAAGGACACGTAATTAAAAAATTGTCTTTAGATATCTATTAGGACGTCAAGAACAAAACTTGGCTGTTTGCCTTTTAATTAAAGTGATGGCCCTGACACCTTATAACAAAGTCAACGTCCTTGTACATGTATTAGGACAAAGCATATTAGAGTCTTCTAATACTTAAAACACGCTGTGCATCGCACTAGGCCTGACGACCGGAGTTCGACTCCCCCACAATACCCAAAACAATTGGTAAATTTCAAAAACTTTTTTCTTCTATTCCCAAATCACACATTGAAGAAACAAGACCTAGATTCTATCAGCGCCAAATCTTCCCGGATTCTCTTAATTATTTTCCCTCTACAATTTTTGAGTATCCCCAAATCTTCTATCTGCAATTTTCGAGATTAGTACCCATATGGCAATATACCCAGATGACTTTCCCTCTAATCCTATTCACTCCATCAAACCTAATATTCATCGTTGTTGGCAGAAAAGAAAAAAAACATGCGTTTTCTCTCTTTGATGATATGAACACACATAATCCATCCATCACTGATGTCTTCGTCTTTTTCATAGTCTTCTTTAGCTGTTCTTAAGTGGTTCTGCTATTGCTAGAGCTCCGGGTTACCTCCACTTTGAATACGCAAAGTTCCCTTGTCAAAAGGTATCAAGTTCCCAATTTCTCTACTGTTTAAGTAATTGGTTTGAATCTATTTCTGGGTTGTTTGTCTTTTGGATTTATTCATGATTTTAAATTGGGTACTTTGAGTTCATAGTTACTTTCTCCATCATTGTTTTAGGTTTTGTTGTAGTTCTTATTTGTATTTCATTACTATTGTGTTTGTTTGGGATGATACTCTTACTTATGCAATTGAATCGACAACTCGTTTAGCTTAATTTATAAATGTATATCATTGTTCTGGTAAAGTACTTAATAGCATAGGACTAGATATTCCTTTGTTTTTTGGGTTTAGTTTTCATTTATTACTTGGATTTTCTTGACCAAGCAGAGAAGGAATTGTAGGTATGCACAGTGCTTATTGCTTCTAAGTTTTTGTTTTTGTTGAGAACTGGAGATGACTTGGATGAATTGATACGGCTCATTAGTTGTCTTAACAAAAAGTTGTAAATTTAATATGGGTTTATGGGATTAAAGAGGGAACTTGAGCCTTCAAGAAAGTTACGGGTAATTGATCAAATACTTTCTTTTAAACAAAGGTCTAGTATATAAAGGGCATTCCTTTTGTCAAAAGCATTTGTGCAATATCCCATTCCAGATATCTTTTTATTGGACCATTTAATTTCAGATTGCTTTCTTAACTGAATAACTTTTTATTGTCTAACATGTAGATATGTTTCTTTTCTTATTTGGTTGAACCTGATATTTTCTATTCATTCTAAGTGTAAATGATACTCATGTGCAGTAATCTTTTGACTTCAGCATTTACGAAATGACATAATTTAACCGGCTTCAAGTCCTATTTTGGCTGGATTTCTAAAAAATTTATTACTTGATTGGAGGTACTGCAATCTCTCTACCTTGGTTGGATTTCATGTTTCCCTTTGTTGAACTTCCAGTTTGCTTTCTTGATAAATTGTTTAGTAGACATATAATTGTTATCATGTTATTTACACAATGCATCAAAAGGTTATGGATTCCGTTCTTTTGCCTTCTGCATGCTTTGCTTCTTGTTGTTTTTGGCACTCATCTACTATTGATACCTTATGTTTTAACTTGGCTCTTATTTATTTGTTCTCCATTGTATTAGTCCCATGGCTTGCAATGTTTTCATCCTTGGTTGTTTCATTTACTTTCCTCCATACATGTTAATTTTACAATTATTTTTGTAAATAGATAAATTCTGCACACTTGTTTATGGCCTTATTTTTCTTGAATGTCAAAGAGTAAGATTATGATTAGTATTGCTGCTTATGATAACAGATTGGTGGCATTTCGAAACGCTTGATTTAAATTACGAGAATCTTTCCATATAATTTTCTGGAGCAAAGTTTTACTGGATTGGAAAGGTATGCTAATTATTTTAATATGCTAATTCAGTATACTATATATACAGTTTATCTAAATGGCTTATGTAGGCTTTAATATTATTAGAGGAATTTGATATATGATTGTACATAATTGATCTTTCTTCCCTTAATTTTCTCCTTACTTGAATGCACATTCTGCCATTTGATATATGTTGTTTGCTCATATATATATATGTGTGTGTGTGTGTGTGTAATACATTATAATTATTCAAAACTTGGTCAAATGAAAAAATAAAATATTTATAACTCCACAGCATGTATTGGTCCCCTTACTACTAAGAGTTAGAGTTAGTCTTCTTATTACTAATAATTAGTCTGTTCATTACTTGTCTTAGCTAGAATTAATGGATAAAGCTTGGATCAAAATGGATAGAAGATCACCCGAGTATGAAGTTGGGGTTGACATGTTTTTAGATTTTGTTAGTAGTCATGCGAGTGATCCTAACCAGATTCGTTGTCCGTGCTTGGATTGTGCCTTAGACTGATACATCTCTCTGTTTCTATGTCTCTCCTTTCCCTAGTGTTTTTTGCTTTTAGTTTTAGATGTGTTGTTGTAGCACCTGACTGTTGAATCTATAATTGTTATTGTTAGCAAATGCAAATGTGAGATGGATAATAAATGCCAAAATATGCACGGATCATGTTTTATCATTGATTTATATATATTTTTTGCTTATATGTTGAATGATCAATTGATAGTGAGATTTCCATTAATGATGTCTGGAAAGTGTTTATACAAGTACATATACCTTACAAGAGAACTTTCCTTCTGAATTGCATTATTGATATTGATCTTACCTATTTATGATTAGGAGTAGGGCCTTTTATTCTGATGATTCGTCACACCCTCTTGATTGTGTTATGTTAACGTTAGTGATCCGTGGGATCTCTAGTTAGCTTAAGAAAGAGAGAGAGAGAGAGAGAGAGTGACACGAGATGTATAGTGGTTCGTCTCCCGCCTTAGCGGGAAACTACGTCCACTTGAATGTGTACTAGTGTGTCGAGCCTTGCGGCCTAACAAGATTACAAGAGATGTAATGGTCCCTTGAGTAAGTGGGAAGGAGTCTCCTTTTATAGGGGAATGACGCTCCCTCATTTACATTTTCTTAGATGTGGGACTCAAAGTTACTATTCTAGTCTAGAGAAGCATATTGTGGAGGCAACTTGGCAAGGCCGGGAAGGTGGCTTCCCGGAAACGGATTTGCGACTTCCGGATACCGTAGCGTAGCTTGAACATAGGGCTACAAGATGCAAGTAGCGGTTGGATCCCATGAGGGTGTTGTTTATGCTTAGTGAGGTAGCAAACTAGCCTTGCTAGTAGAGGTATCTACAAGTCCCCGAAGTCCCTGAGTAAGAGGAGCTTCTTGGTTGGGGAGTTATAATCATGAAGTCATCAAGCATAAACAATGTCCGAGAGGCACCTAGCCCCTACAAGTCTCCGAGCTCCGCAAGCAAGAAGGGACTCTTTTAACCTACACAATGAGACAAAAACGCGCATATGTAGAATGCTTGTTGTATTGGTTACCGCTCGTATTAATGGAATGCGAAAAGAATTCGTTTTGTTGCAAACAACAAATGGTAGAAGAACTCAATATTCCATTAATGTGTATGAACATGTAAAATATTGGTAGTTGTATATGTGGATCTTATGGCCATATAACACGCACAATAGATAGTGGCAAATGTAATGGGTGTCCATATAAATTTGTGGGAGTAGTCCCGGCGACATCGTATGAAGCGTTTGTGAACTTGAGGCTTAAGTAAAGCATGTTGGACATGATCGAGCAAGTTGGGTTGTTCGAGAAAGTTGGGTGTAGTTGAGTGTGTAGGCGTTGTGCGAGCATGCGAGGCGTGGCCCAAGCACAAGTCGTGGCCATACTCGATACCCAAGCGAGTCGTAACCCGAACAAGTCGTTTACCCGAGCATGTTTAATTAAGTCGTAAGTGTCACAAACTTCTAGATGCATGTCACAAGTAATTGAATTTAAGCATGTACTTGTAGTAAAGTTGCTAATAACATTTTGTAGGCATGCTTAAGGGTCATGGAGACATGTATAGTCATGGCAAATGCTCTATTTGCAAGAGCGGAACAGATAAGATATAGTGACTTATCTTATGCCTATTTGGAGTGAGTTGGAGTTGGCATTGATATAAGTACCCAAATCATGTTGGAGTTGTCCAAGCATGATGCTCCATGTAATCGATCGATGACCACAAATAGCCCGCTTTGGCCTTGCTCTCGTGAAAGGTTGTCCGGTTGAATGAATGTTCATGTTTCCTCCGAACAAAATAAATGATTAGTATTTGGTTGAAATAGTTTAATTTAACCAAGAAAGATTGGCTTCTTTGTACGTACACATAGATCAACAAAGAAAGAGTGTACACCATATGATGATTACTTGTGCCTCAAAATTAAATTTTGAATTAGTAATGAAGCTTGGAGAAGCATTGAATGATTTGAATCATAATATAGGTGTACCGGAGCTTACATGTAGAGTGTTATGAAGAACTAACTTCTTCCAAAGGTAAGAATGCGGTTGAAATATAAAGTCATGACAAGAAGATTATGTGCTTTATTAACCCAGTTAGGTCATACACATCAAGAGATTTATAAGTACCGCGTAAATTTAAGCAAAGTATGGAAGCCATGTAGTCAGTTAACCACATACATAAATCTGTTTTGAATTTCAAGTTGGTTGAATGAATGTTCATGACTCATTTGTGTGATGATGATACCGGAAGCACAGCAACTATGCATGAGCCATGAGCGTGTCAACTGTAATGACATATCACATGTGAGATAGTCACATGATGTATACATGCAATAGCTAATCTCATGCAAAAGCATATTCAAGAGTAGTGTTAACAAAAGGCATGTGCAAGGCATTGTATGTGTGAGAAGACATGTGTATCATGCACTTGATACGTGGCGGGATAGACACTACACAACAAGTCAAGATGCCCTGAGGTCATGCTTCACAGTTTAAACAAGTATATGAGGCATATAAAGCATGTTTCTGCTTTACACGAAGAAGGCTGAAAAACTTATCTTGTTGTCAGCTTGGCTGAAATTCTTTGAAGAGATGTCTAATGGTTCGAGGACGAACGCCCAGATGGATGTCAAGGCTAGTTGCAGCTAAATCAAGATCCTTCTTCTATTTTTGGTGAGTTATGATAGCTGGGTTTGCTGCAAGAGTGCAAATGAACTAACTGCAGCGACCAGGGCACAGCAGGAAAACTCAGCGGTGAGGTTGTCCGGAGGAGAATCTCGGCGGGGGTCATCCGGAGGTGAAGCTGAGCGGGGGAGCTCAGACGAGGTTACCTAGAAGAGATTTTGTTCTAGCGAAGCTTGGTCAGCGGAGGAGGCCAACGGTGGCTGCCAAGCGGTTGGATGAGCATTGAAGAGCTAGTAGATGAGCGGTGCCGCTGGCCATAGTTTGGTGGTGCACAATTCGGCGGGAACAGTTCGGCGGATACTGCCATGACTTTGGGCTAGGCAGGCATTGTTGTCTAGCGGAGCGGAGCTTTTGACAAGCGGTGAAACTTCAAGATGAAGCTCAGCGGTGAATCTCTCGGCGGTGGAGCTCGGATGTGAAGCTATCCGGCAGTAAAGCGTAGCGGAGTTCTAGCTAGCGGTGAGGCTCAGCTCGGGGACTTGGAGGCTGTTCAGTGATGAAGTCCAGCGGGCATGGCCAGCGGTGATGCTCGTCGGAGCTTGTTTGGCGGTGTAGCCTAGCCGAGGCCTGCAGGCGGAAGTGTCTAGCGGTGGTCCTGGAACTCAGCGGAGGCCGGCGGAGGACCGGACTGGAATTTTGCAGCTGCCATCACCGAGGAACCTGGGGTCAGCGGTGTATAGTCCGGCGGAGCCTCTCCGGTGGTGAAGTTCAGCGGAGGCTGCCGGTGGTGCAGTCCGGCGGAGGCTCGACTTGGAGCTCAGCGGAGATTGGAAGTTCGGCGGAGACTCAAGAGTTCGGCGGAGACTCGTAATGGCTAGCGGTTTGCAGTAGCGGGGCCGCTAGCCGGAGGCTTTGATCGGCGGAGCAGTGGAGGGTGAGCTGCTGGTGGATGATCGTAGCCGGCGGTGGTGCCCAGCGGACAAAGCTTTGTTGTTGGTGCTGATGATCGATTGAAAGAAGATAGGAGGGTGCCCAAAGGAAACTTGTGGGTGCCAAGAGTAACAGGGCACCAAATTTTTTTTTTTTTGGTGTAGGTCAGCGCTGACTTTGTTGTTGGGCGTTGACCAGCCCTCAAGGTGCAAGTTTCTGCACATATCTGCTCTAATTGTACCGCTGGAGTAGTGTTTGATCATGTCTTGGCAAAAGTTGCCGCCAAGAAACACAATTTCAAACATGAACTTACTGGGAACCAATGAAGACTCAAGAATGACTAAAGAGAAACGGGTGACCAATGAATTTGAAATGGCTCAAAGAAGGAGGGAAGAATTTCTTTGAGTTCCACTAAGCAGACATAGCTCATAGTAGGTGACGAAGCCAATTGTTGGCTTCCCACAGACGGCGCCAATGTTAACGTTAGTGATCCGTGGGATCTCTAGTTAGCTTAAGAGAGAGAGAGAGAGAGAGAGAGAGAGAGTGACACGAGATGTATAGTGGTTCGTCTCCCACCTTAGCGGGAAACTACGTCCACTTGAATGTGTACTAGTGTGTCGAGCCTTGCGGCCTAACAAGATTACAAGAGATGTAATGGTCCCTTGAGTAAGTGGGAAGGAGTCTCCTTTTATAGGGGAAGGAGGCTCCCTCATTTACATTTTCTTAGATGTGGGACTCAAAGTTACTATTCTAGTCTAGAGAAGCATATTGTGGAGGCAACTTGGCAAGGCCGGGAAGGTGGCTTCCCGGCGACAGATTTGCGACTTCCGGATACCGTAGCGTAGCTTGAACATAGGGCTACAAGATGCAAGTAGCGGTTGGATCCCATGAGGGTGTTGTTTATGCTTGGTGAGGTAGCAAACTAGCCTTGCTAGTAGAGGTATCTACATGTTATAAAGTAGCCAAATCCAATGATTGATTACCCTCTCTGTGTCTATCTCTAACTCATTAGAGAAAAAAAATGATCTGCGTTCTTTTTGGTATTCCATCTAGCTATCTATCTCGATCTCATATTGATATGCTTACTTATCACAATTTACTTGACTAAACTTTGTAGTGCCCTACTCTGGTTAGAAAAGTGGAATGCAGATTGTGACGTCCCGAACCCGAATTCACCGGTTTACTAGTCATTTGGACGGTAAACAACTTTTACTTTCACTTTTACTGTCGTTTCAATGCTTTTAGGGGGCCCTAAAAGTTGACTTTTTGTTCGGGTCAAAATTTGAGAAAATTTCCTTCATGAAAGTTGTAGAGGACGTTAAACCGAGCGCGTGCATATGTGGTACGTAAAAATCGGAGTTCGTATGCAAAAGTTATAAGCGAAATGGTAAAGTTACTGTTCATAGTAAGTTTCTATAAATAGGACGAGTTACTGTGGTAAGTTTCCATTTTCGGAAACTTACCGAGCCCTCTCCTTCTCTCTCCCCGACTCTGTCTTCCTCTCCGACCTCGTCACCTTCTTCCGGCCATAACTCCTCCATCCGGCGACGGATTTTGACGTGTAAGATGTCGTTGGAAAGCTCTCTTCCTTCTCTTGATTTCTGGGTTCGTTTCGTAGCTTAATATGAACTGTGGAAGGTGCAGCAACGAGAAGAAGATGACGGTCACTGTAGCATTTTTGAGGCAGCGTCGATATTTTCCGATTCCGGCAGTCTCCGGCCACCAAATTGGCGTCGAAGGTTCGGTTTTCATCACTGATCATTTCCCCTATGGCCTTGTATCACGATTTGTTGTGTAGATGCCGAATCGATGAATTGAAATTCTAGGGTTCTTGAGGATTTCTGGGTTTTGTTCATTGATCGATTTCGGCCGTTTTTAATTGTTATTTGGGAATGTTGTAGTTGAGAAGTTGAATCAGTGTGTTGAGTAGGTGCCGCTGTCAAATTTTGGTGTCCATCGGAGATGGTGGCGGTGGCGGCGGCCCGCCACTGTGGGCGGCGGTAGCGGTGGCTAGGGTAGCTTTTTAATTTCAATTTCTGGCTAGTTAAATTCTATAATTATCATAGAGCTTGTATGTGAAGTTTGGTGAATTTTGGAGAAGCTTGGAATTAATTATGAATTTTTGAAGTTTAGGGTTTCGATTATCGAATTACGAGAATCCGACCGTCGGATATCTCTCGGTTCTGCCTTGGAACCTTTAAATTAACGAATTGGTATTAGTGGTATAATTTGGGTTGCATCCAAGGAGAAGTGGAGATGTAATTATGAGGAATTGATTTTAGGAATCGTATTAATTTGTCGAATAACTATTCACGGAATATAATTGTGTACAGGGCGATGTACCGAGCTATTGCTCGACGAAGGAACTCGTATGCATGGTCGCCTAAATAGTACTGTGAGTGGACATTTGTTTTTAAATTAATTCCGCATGCAGTATTATTATTATTTTCTTCCAATGAGATTTATTATGTTTTGAATATTTGAGATTTAGTTTATCGAGATTTATTTATGGATTACGAGATTAGTATTGAAATTCCTTCCCGAGGGCTTTTAGTAGATTTTTGAGATAGTCATTCATGAGTTATTGAGTTGGGAAATGATTTTCGGGAAGTGACTGATTCGGAAAAATATTATGAGAATTATTGTTTTCGAATATCAGTTTTTATGAAGATATACGAGTGCGAGGGATTTAGCAAATATTTGAGCATGATTGATTTATCGAGATTTATTGGGTTTTGAATTCCGCACTTATCAGACTTGGGTTAGATGGAACTTTCTTTCCGAAAGCAATTATTGAATTATAGAGTATGTGATTATGCTTTCGAGGATTTATTGAGATATCGAGGATTGAGTTAGTGAGTTATTACTGAGTTATGCTTTCGGTGAATTATTATTGATTTATTGAGGTAATATCGAGTTTCTTTCCGAAAGCAAGTGATTGAAAGAGGTTATGTTCAGTTCTTGAGGAGGCTATTCAGTTTATTAAGGAGGCCAGTTTTGGCGCATGCGTATCTTACCTAGTTGGCAGTCCCTTCTAGGTAATAGTCTGGTTGGCAGTCCCTTCCAGACTACAGCTCGGTTGGCAGTCCCATCCGATGCGTCACCTGGTTGGCAGTCCCTTCCAGATGACATGAGGTAGCTAGTCGGCAGTCCCGTCTACTACCTGTGGTTAGTCGGCAGTCCCGTCTACTACATGTGGCTAGTTGGCAGTCCCATCTATCCACCGCCTCCTATCCCGGTTGGCAGTCCCTTCCGATGCGTCATCTGGGTGGCAGTCCCTCCTAGATGGCATGAGATGACTAGACAGCAGTCCTTTCTAGTCATCAAACGAGCCTCATGAAAAGGATGTTTTTATAAGGATTGAGATGAGATTTTAAGAGGTTTCAAGATGTTCTTGTTACGTGATTGAGATTTCAGTAAAGAGGATGATTAAGAGTGTTTTCAAGATTGTTACTGCATGCGAGGTTTTAGAGAATAACTTGGGAAAGCATTAAGTTTTACTTATTCATTTGAAATTACTTATTTTTCGTCCACTCACTCTAACGGATTTTAAATGTTTTCCCCTGGGCCCTTCGGTTTTAAATGCCCAGTTTGCAGGCCAGTTTAGCTTGAGGTCGAGCGTACTTGGGGTTGAGGCATAGCTGTCATAGCTTCCGCATTATAAAAGCATCGGTCATTTATCTTGCTTTCTATTCTCTTGTTCGCCTGTATATTAGATTGCTCTGATAACCTATGAGATTAATATTCTTAAGTTTCAGAATTGTTTGGTGATATGAGAGATGTTGTGATATAGGGAGCAGGGTGGCTCCAGGAGAATAAGGATGGATGATTTAGAAGTGTAATTGTTTTTCTACAGGTTTTGGGTTGTCCATTTTTAGGGGAAGTTCTGTCAAATTTTTGGTAGAATTTCTTCTAAGGTGGGCCCCGCAGGGCCTCTTCGGATTTCAGGGTGAAATCCGGGGCGGGTCCTGTCAGTTGGTATCAGAGCACTAGGTTGTAAGATTCTGTAGACTTGTTTCGATCTAGTTACCTTATATGCTTGATGTTACTCAGTACCTCCCGAGTGATGGCCCGACTGCAGCGGTTCCCCATCGTTACTCTTCGGTGCTGAAGTATTCATCAAGTATGTAAGGTACTTGGTTAGTTGATTTTCCTTCAGGTGCTATGCCTCTTATACGCCGACCTCATAGGGATCTGTCTGCATATCAGATTGTTTAAGTGTCTTGCACCTTTTCATGGTGATGGTGATGTTAGATTACCTTACAGGTTGAGTTATGCTACGAAATGCGATCCGAGGGAATGTGGTGGTTATCTCTCCCTCGATGCCAACAAGTTTGTTGGGGTAAGGTTTAAGGTGCAAGACTGGAGTTCGATTTCGTGTTTGATTGTTAGAGTTGAGTGGGCATAGATTTGGGTTGTCTCAGTTTGCTATAAATTGCTTTAGAATCAGAATTGTTGATGGAAATGGAACTAGTAATATTAGTGGTTCTGACGTTGAACCAAGTTTCAGGAGATGTGTTACGTGATGTGATATGACATGTATGTGACATTTGTGATATCATTGATAATTGTTGGAGATTACTTGGAAATTATGACTGGTTATCTTGGCTCTTTGACCTAACCATGATATTTGGATTTTGTTTTGTTCGGATTGGAAGAAATTGATTTTTGATACATTGACTTATAATTGATCCTTTTGAAGTTGTGGATCGTATTGAGTAAGGAGATAGACAGAATTTAAGTTTGATATAGTTTTATGTTTGAAACTTGAGTATTTAGTTGGACGCATAGAACTTTACAGTCGAGTTATGATCTTTGCCAGTATTTAATTGAGAAGATTAGAAACAACTTTTGTATATGAGATTGTGCCTATGCGTGTACTCAATTGGTTATCCGTTTTGGTTGAAATGGTTGTACCTAAAAATTGGAGAATAGTGGTAGTGATCTCGTTGGGTATTCATAATGGTGCAAGTGGAATTACTTGTGATACGGAGTATGATTCGAGTTATAAATTGTGGAGCCTAAAGATTAATTGTGATAGATCTTGGTGAAGTTTTTGCTAGACAGTTAGATTGGGATATTGTAAGAGTGGTTAGTGGAATAACTTTGAGGAAATAAGTTTCTCAGTTGGCTCCGGAAATATTTCAGATTAAGGTTTGACCAGAATTCTTGTTATATGTGGGTCAGACGTAATGGGTTGTCTTGGCAGTGACGTATTTCAACAGTGATTAAATGGAGGAATTGGATCGCCAGGTGGTTGGAAATTTCAGATCCAGGTACCGCTTTGTGTGAAATGAGATGTTGGACGGGTGTCTGTTTTACATCAAGGTTGTTGTCCGAGGAAAGATTCTGTGAACGGTGTTTTATCATCTAGGAAAAAATTGGTTGTTGCTTGAGTTGAATACGTACATTAACAGATTGCTTTGAAGGAATTAAGTGAATTTTTCTACCTTGGTACCGTTACTGGTGGAATGGGTTAAACAGTTTGAAATTTAGTTTTCACTTTGATTGATCTTTCTACCGTATGGTGGCCCTTGATTGGAGAAGTATAGAAAGCTGTTGGTACGATTGATATTCGGTCACCATCACGGGTTTATAGGTACGATGACTTGGCAAAATGTTCGAGTTGAGTTTGGAAATTGTTTGTTTGGAGTTGGGTTTTATCAAGGGTTTCAATTGACTCTTGAAGTACTAAATTGTTGAGCGAGTATGGTTGAGTTGTGTTGTTGGATTTATGCTTAGCGAGATAAGGATTGAGAAATTTTGGTGCAATCTTAGTTAGCGCGGATTAGTTTTTGAAATTGTTGTTGTAGCTGGAATATTATTGAATAAGTGTTGTTAGAGGGTGGATCTTCAGCTACTTTATCCTCAGTTTAGTGATGACAGCGTCGCTTGGGGATACCGGCTTTGAGCCATGTCAGGAGAGTTCGCTATACTCAAGTACTTGCAAGTTTGACGTTGATTATTGGAAGATTATGGTGTGGAAACATAGAGAAGAAAGAATGGACTATCTTGCTAGCAGTCTGGTACAGAAATTTTGAACATAAACAGGTGTGTGAAATGTGTCGCCTTATGGCCAGCAGGGTATGTATCAAAGAAGTTTCTCTAGTTGACTTAGATGTCATCTCAAGGCTTTGATCAATGTTTTAGTCAGGTATCAAAGTAGCGCAATGAAAGTGTAGTGGCCCCATAACATGCATGATTAAGAACTTATAGGTTGGTTCGAGGCTACTCTTTGATATGCTTGACAACTATGGGATCTCTACGTGCACGACATTCGATCAGAAATTTAAGCACAAACAGACAAAAAGCAAGTGCGGTTTTGTGGTTGCTAAGGAAATTGGTTGTTTCAGACATGTGGGTTATCAGTGAGCATCTTGTGGTGTTTTATTAACTGTTGGACTTTCCATAACCCGTGTACGAATTGAAATTGTTTTAAGTGTGAGTAAATGTATTATCATGTTGTTGGTGAACAAAGTGGATCTTCACTGTACGAGTTATATGAAAAAGAGTATGAATGCTACTATTCAAATTGAATAGTTTGTGATATTGATACCATGAGTCATCTGAACTATTATTTGACCTAAATTTCTTGACGTCGAAGTTGTGTACTTGTAAGTATGTACTATTACATAGTTAGGTAAGACAAGGGTATCCAACTTGGAACATTGATACATTTGGGGTTCTAAGTATATGTTTTTGGTTGCTTGTGTAATCGAGATTGTCGAGATTATCAGCTACTCCAGTCGTTGACTTAAGATTGCAAAGGGAAAACTTAATCCAAAGAAGATTTGATTTTCGTTGTGCAGTTTCAAGGTGTAGTTCTTTCAAGTAACCGACCTTGATTTAGCTTGAGTCTTTATTCTGAGAATTTTAGTAGGTGTTTCTGCTCACATAGTTGAACAGTTTACAGGTTGCTTCAAACATAATGCTTTGACGATGTTCTCCCTTAGTTGTTAAGGACTGTCAGTAATGAGTGGAAGTAAATCTATCTACTAAGACACTGAATTTAGTAAGAACGCTGTGGGAATTATTCAGATCGCAATAATTGGCTAGATTTCAGCTAGAGAATTGTTTCTTATAAGGGTTGATCTCCATGTTCTAATTGGTCAAGTTTTGGATCAGTTTTGAAGGTAATTTCTACATGATTTGAGCAACTTGCACATCTTTTCTGTGCCTTATCATCGCCACGGCCGTACGATTGATGTGCTATTCATCTCGTGACTGTTTACTATGGATTGGCGTGTGCACCCATCTCTACTTCAACAGTATGGAATTTCGAGGACGAAATTTTTATAAGGTGGGGAGATTGTGACGTCCCGAACCCGAATTCACCGGTTTACTAGTCATTTGGACGGTAAACAACTTTTACTTTCACTTTTACTGTCGTTTCAATGCTTTTAGGGGGCCCTAAAAGTTGACTTTTTGTTCGGGTCAAAATTTGAGAAAATTTCCTTCATGAAAGTTGTAGAGGACGTTAAACCGAGCGCGTGCATATGTGGTACGTAAAAATCGGAGTTCGTATGCAAAAGTTATAAGCGAAATGGTAAAGTTACTGTTCATGGTAAGTTTCTATAAATAGGACGAGTTACTGTGGTAAGTTTCCATTTTCGGAAACTTACCGAGCCCTCTCCTTCCTCTCTCCCCGACTCTGTCTTCCTCTCCGACCTCGTCACCTTCTTCCGGCCATAACTCCTCCATCCGGCGACGGATTTTGACGTGTAAGATGTCGTTGGAAAGCTCTCTTCCTTCTCTTGATTTCTGGGTTCGTTTCGTAGCTTAATATGAACTGTGGAAGGTGCAGCAACGAGAAGAAGATGACGGTCACTGTAGCATTTTTGAGGCAGCGTCGATATTTTCCGATTCCGGCAGTCTCCGGCCACCAAATTGGCGTCGAAGGTTCGGTTTTCATCACTGATCATTTCCCCTATGGCCTTGTATCACGATTTGTTGTGTAGATGCCGAATCGATGAATTGAAATTCTAGGGTTCTTGAGGATTTCTGGGTTTTGTTCATTGATCGATTTCGGCCGTTTTTAATTGTTATTTGGGAATGTTGTAGTTGAGAAGTTGAATCAGTGTGTTGAGTAGGTGCCGCTGTCAAATTTTGGTGTCCATCGGAGATGGTGGCGGTGGCGGCGGCCCGCCGCCACTGTGGGCGGCGGTAGCGGTGGCTAGGGTAGCTTTTTAATTTCAATTTCTGGCTAGTTAAATTCTATAATTATCATAGAGCTTGTATGTGAAGTTTGGTGAATTTTGGAGAAGCTTGGAATTAATTATGAATTTTTGAAGTTTAGGGTTTCGATTATCGAATTACGAGAATCCGACCGTCGGATATCTCTCGGTTCTGCCTTGGAACCTTTAAATTAACGAATTGGTATTAGTGGTATAATTTGGGTTGCATCCAAGGAGAAGTGGAGATGTAATTATGAGAATTGATTTTAGGAATCGTATTAATTTGTCGAATAACTATTCACGGAATATAATTGTGTACAGGGCGATGTACCGAGCTATTGCTCGACGAAGGAACTCGTATGCATGGTCGCCTAAATAGTACTGTGAGTGGACATTTGTTTTTAAATTAATTCCGCATGCAGTATTATTATTATTTTCTTCCAATGAGATTTATTTATGTTTTGAATATTTGAGATTTAGTTTATCGAGATTTATTTATGGATTACGAGATTAGTATTGAAATTCCTTCCCGAGGGCTTTTAGTAGATTTTTGAGATAGTCATTCATGAGTTATTGAGTTGGGAAATGATTTTCGGGAAGTGACTGATTCGGAAAAATATTATGAGAATTATTGTTTTCGAATATCAGTTTTTATGAAGATATACGAGTGCGAGGGATTTAGCAAATATTTGAGCATGATTGATTTATCGAGATTTATTGGATTTTGAATTCCGCACTTATCAGACTTGGGTTAGATGGAACTTTCTTTCCGAAAGCAATTATTGAATTATAGAGTATGTGATTATGCTTTCGAGGATTTATTGAGATATCGAGGATTGAGTTAGTGAGTTATTACTGAGTTATGCTTTCGGTGAACTATTATTGATTATTGAGGTAATATCGAGTTTCTTTCCGAAAGCAAGTGATTGAAAGAGGTTATGTTCAGTTCTTGAGGAGGCTATTCAGTTTATTAAGGAGGCCAGTTTTGGCGCATGCGTATCTTACCTAGTTGGCAGTCCCTTCTAGGTAATAGTCTGGTTGGCAGTCCCTTCCAGACTACAGCTCGGTTGGCAGTCCCATCCGATGCGTCACCTGGTCGGCAGTCCCTTCCAGATGACATGAGGTAGCTAGTCGGCAGTCCCGTCTACTACCTGTGGTTAGTCGGCAGTCCCGTCTACTACATGTGGCTAGTTGGCAGTCCCATCTATCCACCGCCTCCTATCCCGGTTGGCAGTCCCTTCCGATGCGTCATCTGGGTGGCAGTCCCTCCTAGATGGCATGAGATGACTAGACAGCAGTCCTTTCTAGTCATCAAACGAGCCTCATGAAAAGGATGTTTTTATAAGGATTGATGATGAGATTTTAAGAGGTTTCAAGATGTTCTTGTTACGTGATTGAGATTTCAGTAAAGAGGATGATTAAGAGTGTTTTCAAGATTGTTACTGCATGCGAGGTTTTAGAGAATAACTTGGGAAAGCATTAAGTTTTACTTATTCATTTGAAATTACTTATTTTTCGTCCACTCACTCTAACGGATTTTAAATGTTTTCCCCTGGGCCCTTCGGTTTTAAATGCCCAGTTTGCAGGCCAGTTTAGCTTGAGGTCAAGCGTACTTGGGGTTGAGGCATAGCTGTCATAGCTTCCGCATTATTAAAGCATCGGTCATTTATCTTGCTTTCTATTCTCTTGTTCGCCTGTATATTAGATTGCTCTGATAACCTATGAGATTAATATTCTTAAGTTTCAGAATTGTTTGGTGATATGAGAGATGTTGTGATATAGGGAGCAGGGTGGCTCCAGGAGAATAAGGATGGATGATTTAGAAGTGTAATTGTTTTTCTACAGGTTTTGGGTTGTCCATTTTTAGGGGAAGTTCTGTCAAATTTTTGGAAGAATTTCTTCTAAGGTGGGCCCCGCAGGGCCTCTTCGGATTTCAGGGTGAAATCCGGGGCGGGTCCTGTCACAGATATTATGTAATGACGTTCATGAAAACAATCATTGAAGATCCACCCATATTAACTAGAAGCAAGGTTAGCTCTTAAATGATCAGATTAGCATAATTACTATAGCAATTAAATATTCTTTTCATTTTGGTTTTGGTAAAAATAACAAGACAATAGTATATGCTTGCTGTTGGTATTACTCGTGGAAACAAAGAACAAATGAAATTTATTGCTTTATATTGATTGTTGCAGTTCAACAACCAAACTTACAATCAAGAAGAGATAGATGATGTTCGAGTAGAATGGGCTGACCTTGTTGAAACATTACTCCAAGATGATGTAGAATAGTTTGGTTAGCATATTTTGCCAAGTATATATTAAGCTGAGTTTTTGTGCATGCCTATGTGAAGCTTTAGATCAGCTAGCTTTTTGTAAGCACTAGAAGTACATATGTAATGTAATCTCACTGAGACTTGTGGTTGGTAATGTGTATTTTGGATGCCACGAGATTTGGGATAATTTGTACACATTACTTGGAATCTTCAAGGCAAAAAGTGCGTCCAATGACGTTTTTTTTTTTAATTTAAGGACACAGTTCGTGTCCTCGTATCTAATATATGACAGTTTTTATACCTTATAAAGACAACTTTTGTTAGTTTTCCAATATGTATAATGACATTTTTTTTAGTTAAGAGGACATTTCCAAAATGTCCTCGTAAACATTTGAGGACATTTTGTTAAAGATTTAAGGACACGTTGAATGTGTCCTCATAAATTTTACATGACGTTTTTTGAGTTTTAAGGACGCTTTTGTCACGTCTTATTAGACATTAGACGACATCCTTTAAGAGCTACAAAGACGTTTTTTAAGTGTCCTAATAGACATTTTAGGACGTTTGAAAAAAAGGACTTACAATGACTCCTTGATAGATGACGCTTTTTTTGCGTGTCATCTAAAGTTTTCCAAGACGTTTTTCGAACGTCCTTAAATGCTTTTTCTGTAGTAGTGTATGTTACTTCAATTAACTCTTACATCCTTATTTTGATTAGATATTGGCTGCGGAGCCTGGATTGAAATTCCAAAAAAATGAGGACGGCGAGTACGCATGTTTCGAGTATTCCAAAAAGTAAAGCACTTTTATAACAGCACTACTTATTTCTTCCCTTCTTAGTTATTGACTAATCATCCGTTCATCTCGAGCTTAACGATGTACTTGTGTTATCGATTGATGCAGCGTTGATGAAAAGTTTCCGATTGTCAAGTTCACTATCAAGAATTCTGCTTCATTGTGGGTGTATCCTCATGATTATTTGTTCAGTCATATGAAAGTAAGTCTATGATGTTAGCAATCCCTATAACCAACAAGGAATCTTGTATAATGAGTTCTTGATCAACTTACTGTTTAATAATGACGTATTACATATACATAGGAGGGTGCCTGGTGTCATGGTTGGATGAAATTAACTGGGCCGGGGAAGACCCCGACATTATTCTGGGAGGTAAAAATCACATAGATAGTCTTAAAATTTTTGCTGCAGGATATATAAGCAATTATGGCCATTCATTGACATGCAATTGTTAATTTCCCTTTGCAGACATGACGTAGCAATTGGAGAATTATGACGAAGCAACTGGATTTTATGACGAAGGAGGAGAATTATGACTATGTCGACCATCACTTAACATGTCTTTGGCAAGGATTTTAGATTCAAAGTCACCGTTGAAGCTCCAACAAACTGTCAAATATAAGGAGTCAAACTGAGAAACTTTAAACATTTGACAATCTACAATATTTCATCTGAGCCTAGAAAACTACATTTGAGAACTACTCTAAAAAGCTAACATTAGAATAAGGAGAAAACAAATTGTTGTAAAACAGAAAAAATTTTGAGAGAGAGAGAGAGAGAGTTTGGATACAGAGAATCAGATTGTATCCATTCATCTCACCATGAGGGGGTTTATATAGAAGTACATGATGTATACAAATAGGCAACATTTAATAGCAATGTCAATTACTCCTATTCACAATCCTATCAATCACTAATCTATAGTGAAAGACATATATGACTCTCCATCTATTTACATGATATTAGCCATAATTATTTACAACACTCCCCCTTGGATATTTCATGTCAATAGTGTTGCCTAGGCTAAGCGCTTCTAAGTTGCCTCGTCAAAAACCTTGCAAAGTAATAAAAACACTGTGGGAGAAAAACAACCTTGGTCTAAGGAGAAAAAGAGCACAACGCGCGTGAATGTGGAGTAGTCGTATCACAATAGAGATAGGTGAAGTTTTTTTATCAGCATCATAAGTAGATAGTATGTCTACGAGAGGGATGCATTAGAGTTGCTACACCAAAACCTTGCTTGGTAAACCCAGTGGGAGAAACCGGTGGTCGAAGGGAAAAGATGAGCAAATGCATATATGTCAAATCAAAGCATCTTCAGGAATTGGGGTGACCATGTTAAAGATGTGCCTCGTTAAAACCTTGTCAAGTAACAAAACCCAGTGGGACAAAATAACTCTGGACCAAGGACAAAAAGAGTACACGTGGTCAAGTGGGTATGCTTCAGAATACTCCCCCTGATTTCGACTCCCCCTGAAAATTACATGTTAGGTAATTCAGATGGTTTACGTAGACCAATACCTTGGACATGCTTCTGGAATGTAGATTTTGGCAGTGACTTGGTGAAGAGGTCTGCATGATTGTTTTCAGATCAAATATGCTTAACTTCAATCTTCTGATGCTCTTGTTGTTGCTGATTGAAGGAAGACTTCGGTGCAATATGTTTGGTGTTGTCTCCTTTTATGAAACTTGTCTTTATCTGCTCTATGTAAGCAGCATTATCCTCGTAGATAATGGTTGGTTCATCAGTGGTGGAATGCAGTCCACATGTGCTTCGAACATGCTTTGTAACGGCTCTTAGCCCTATACATTCACATATTGCTTTTTGAAGAGCTAGTAGTATCTTAGCATGATTCGAAGAGGTAGCAACAAGTGTCTATTTCATAGACCTCCAAGAAATTGCAGTATTCCCAATGGTAAAGACATAACCAGTTTGGGAACGTGCCTTGTGCGGGTCCGATAGATAGTCTATATCAACATATCCAACAAGGCGAGCATCATTCTGATGATCAAGGGGGTTTGATCCATTCCTTGATGCATAGGGATAGAATAAGCTCATATCCGCCTTACCTCTAAGGTAGCGAAAAATGTCTTTTATGCCATTCCAGTGGCAGCGTGTTGGCGCAGAGCTATATCTAGCTAACAAGTTCACATCGAATGAGATGTCCTGTCTAGGGCATTAAGCCAAGTACAATAATGCGCCTATTGCACTTAGATATGGGACTTCTGGCACCAATATCTCTTCGTTATCATTTGCAGAACGATACGGTTCTCTTTAGACTTCAGACGACCATGGGTGTGCTTGCTTTTATCCTCATTAAAGTGTCTTAACATCTTCTAGATGTAATTTGGTTGATGGACCAAAATTTCATATGCACTTGTCCTCGGGCTTCAGGTCGAGACAATAATCTGTTCTCCAAAGGCCTTTCATCTTAAATTCCGACTTCAGGTGCTTTGCGGTTTCCTTGATCTCTTCAGGAATATCAATCAAATTCATGTCTTTGACATAGACCGCTATAATTACAAACCCGGAACTTGTTTCCTTAATAAACACGCATGGGCATAGTTTATTATTCACATATCCCATCCCGATCAAATATTCACTTAGACGGTTATACCACCTCTGTCTAGATTGTTTCAATCCATAAAGTGAACGCCTCAAAACTAATGGAGAGCGTGTTCCGTGGTCTAGAACTATTTGCATCGGGCATCATAAGTCATTCAGGAACTTTCATGTATATCTCTGTATCGTGATCCCTATAGAGATAAGTTACAACCACTTTCATAAGCTGCATATTCAGTTTTTCTGAAACTACCAAACTGATAAGGTAGTGGAACGTTATGACATCCATTACGGGAGAATACGCCTCCTCGTAATCAATCACAGGGCGTTGAGAATATTCTGGCGCCACTAGACGAGCCTTGTGTATCACAATCTCGTTTTTCTCATTACGCTTCGTTACACATACCCATTTAAATTCTACGGGTTTAACATGGGGAGGTGTAGGAACAACAAGTCCAACACCTTTCTCTTTGTCAAGGAATCTATTTTGACTTGGATTGCTTATTTCCTTGTTAGCCAGTCGTCTTTTCATTGATATTGATCAACAAAGCAAGGTTCGAGGTCATCGCATATTATAGATTCAGTGGCCACCGCAAATACTAATATATCATCGATGATAATCTTAACCCAATTCCAAATCTCACTAAATTTACTGAGTTTCTCTATTCTTGGGAGTAGGTTCAAATGTTGGAGCGTCCCCCAACATCGTCTCTTCTAGGACAGACCCATAATCCCGATTTATCTCATGGGATGGATCAGTTTTGAGATTGCGATGTCAAGATGATTCGTTTGTGCCAAGTTTACCCTCTTTTAGGGATAAGAATCCTTCAAACCTAATGGTCTACCTCACTTCAGGGCAGGGACATATGACTGGTTAGCCGCCATGGTCGTACCTCGTCCATCTGGGATGACACATCCTATAGGGACATCTATCCTTGCAGGCACATTTGCAGCAGGTATATATGATCTCGTCACTTTAGCTAGATCAGAGAAAGCGTCTGGCATATTTTGGGCTACACTCTATAGATCTAGAATTCTCCGCACTTCATTATCACATTATGCGGTTCGGGGATCAAGATGAGACATAGTGGGGACATTCCACGTCAATTCACGTCGTTCATCAGGAACGATAACATTCTTATCTCCCCCTAACGGCAGGAAGACTGTCTCATCAAAGTGACAATCCGTAAATCTAGCGGTAAAGAGATCGCCTGTCAAGGGCTCGAAAGAGCACATAATGGATGGGATTCATAATCGACATGTATGCCCATCCTTTGTTGAGGACCCAATTTTGTATGTTGTGACGGCACAATTGGCACGAGGACTGCATACCCAAATGCGCGTAAGTGCGAAACATCAGGTTCGTACCCAGTCACCAGCTGTAACCCGGAGTAAGGTTGGTAGTGGTGGGCCTCAACGGGACCAACATAGCTGCATGCAAGATTGCATATATAGCTCCATGCAGAAATTAGAAGCTTGGTGGGCATTATCAAGATTCTATCTGCGAGACCATCTTGGGTGTGAACATAGGGAACTAAATGTTCAGCATCAATCCCAAAGGATATGCAATAATCATCGAAAGACTTCGATGTAAACTCTCCGGTATTATCAAGTCTTATGGACTTTATAGGATAATCCGAGTGTTGAACCCTCAATTTCATGATCTGGGTGAGAGTTTAGTAAAAGCAGCATTTTCTTATGGACAGTAGTGTAACATGTGATCACTTTGTCGATACATCAACCAAAACCATTAATATTTAACAGGTCCACATGGTGGTTGGATATGTCCACAAATTTCCCTTGCATTCTGTGCAGAAAAATGGTGGTGTATGTACTAGTCTTTGCATATGATGGTCTAGTATTAAATATTCTTAACGAGTATGGCATAGTGTGTTATTATATACAAAACCCTTATTCAGAAGGGGATGCACCTGCGATGAGTTGAGGATACAGTGCATCATACTTTGGCTTGGGTGTCCCAAACAGTCATGCTATAGCAAGTAGTTACTTGAATTAGTTAGCTTCTAGCTAACAGATTTCAATTTCTCCAATGTACACTTCTGGCCGCACACTCGGAGGTTATGCAAAGATATTCCACACATTTTTCTCAGTGGTTTCAACGTGGTAACTGTTGGTTCGAATATCCTTAATTCTCAATAACGTTCTTCTGGAAAGTGGAGAATATAAGGCCTCATTAATGGTAAGTTCAGTACCATGGGACAACATAAAGTAGGCTTTGCCGTAGCCCTCTATCAGGTTGGATTGCCCTGATACGGTGATAAAAGCATATTTATGCCATGTTAATAGCGTTAATCTCCGTACTTTGTTTGTTAGTTTAGTGTATTTTCTAGTTATTTACTTTGTTTATTTGTTTTATAGGTATCTTGGAGCAAAGTAGAAGAAAGGAAGCTAAATAAGTAAATCTGCATGTGCAGATCAGTCAACTTCGACATGAAACTGAGAGCAGCTCAGAATGAACCAGACAGTGAACTTTACATGTTTGGAAAGCTTCAGATGTGTAGTTTCCAGATCTTTTTACGGTTTGTTGATATCATTTTTCTACAAGAAGTTATGGCCGATTTAGTACAGCAAGGTCGGGCAATCCGAGAATCTGACACTCGGAAATCCATGATTTGAGGCCCGAATTCCTTTTAGAAGCCCACCGACGAGTATTAACTGAATATCTCTATTTATTAGAGATATGTGACATATTTTTATGGGTGAAAATTATTAGGAATCTTAAAGGAGAAGCTACTTGATTCCTAAAAGGAAAAGAAGTGAAAATCTCCTAACCTAAGCAATAAAAAAGGGACGTGATCGATCAGTTTGGATCGAGAGGGCCGCACAAGAGAAAAGAAAGAACGACATCTTCTGCCATCAACTAGCCGCCATCTCTTCCTCTTCCTTTCTTCTAGTTTTTGTTTTGTTCATGACTATGTCTACCTAAATACTTTTGTAGCTAGGGGCGATTTCAAAGCCCCAAACATGTTCAATTCATGTTGATGATAATTCAGTTTTTGGTTTTCTATATTATCAATTGAGTGTTTGTTTCACCATGTCTACAAGATGAATCTTTGCTTGTTTGTTTAGGTGCGCAACTAAATGAATAGATTAGGGTTCTAATGCTAGGAGTAACACTAGATTCGTATATGTCGTGTGTTGATTGCTTGATTCCAATTGATTAGCAAAATGTTTTCTTGAATTACATGTGACTCAAACCCTAGGTTTAGCAAGACTACCAATGTACTTGTGACCCTAGATTTATCCAAACCCTCTTCTTTCTTAATGATTTTGATATGTTAAACTTAGCGAGCTTGTGTCTAGGCTGCATAATCAGAAATAGATTAAGTGGTGAGCTTGTATTCACTTAACGAGGAATTAAGAAAGGGTAATGGGTTAATTCGAGCTTGTGAGTTAACTTCGGGTAAATTCAATTGAGAATTAAGATTCCATAACTGAGATTTGATATGATTGAGTGTGTTTGGTGGTGGAGAATGAGTCCTTAGCTTTGTTTCTATCAATAGTTTAAAGCTATAAAATCTGTTTCAGCTTTGTTATCTTACTATGTTCATTTTTACGTGAATTATTGAAATTATCAAATCAATTCTGATTATTCTGAAATTTTGTATACGTGTTATTCAATGTGTCATTAGTGTCCTATAAAATTTTCAGAAAATTCCATCGAGTCTAGGTTAGTTAATTAATTTATTTTCGTTAACTGTTCAGTAGCATGGTTTAGAGTAGTTTGTGACATTTGGTTAGCAGTTTAGGAACAATCTTCAGCGGGTAATGACCCTTGCTTGATCACTATATTATCAATGATGACATTTGAGTGCAAGGTTTAAGTTGTGCATCTTTTGCAGAGATGATATATATATATATATATATATATATCCCTTCCAATAAGGGATCCATTTTTTTGGTTTTTTTATAGGGATAGGCATTAGACAAACTTTTCAATTATATTTCGGCATCTCAACCGTTCATTTTTTAGGTCCTCATGTGTAGATCACTTCTGCAAATTTTCAGCCAAATCGGTGATCGTTAAGGCATCCAAAACTGCAATTTACACGAATGGACCGAATTTGTCTAACCGGAACCGTTCGTGTTTATAATGGTAAATTGCAGGTTTGGATGCCTTAACGATCATCAAATTGGCTAAAAATTTGTAGAAGTGATCTATACATTAGGAGATAAAAACTGAACGGTTGAGATGTGAAAATATGATCGAAAAGTTGGTCTAATGCCATATCCCTATAAAAGACCAAAAAAAGGAATCTCTCACTAGAAGGGCCCTGTATGTGTGTGTGTGTGTGATTTTTGCGAACTTACAGCTACTGTGGAGTAGTAACATTTTTATCACTGTTTCGCCTAGGATGAGAAATAAAACAATAGGAGAGAGTCTTGCCATGTAGCGTAGTCGCAATCTAGCTTCTAAATAAATTGTGCCTGTGCCTATAAGAAAGTCATTAATTAAGTAGTGTAGCTTCCATAGCTGTGAGATGCTTGATATTGATGGAGTCATGGAGAGAATTAGCGACAAAGCAAGGAGCTAGGAAGAAACCGTACAAAACGGAGAACGTCATCATGTCTGGAGGAGCTTCAATCCTCGACAATTGATCGCGAAATTCGGCCCGAACAAGGGGGACGTCGTTAAGATCTCCCTAATTTGGCATTGAAAAAGCGTAACGGTCACCTGGCATTGTTCAAAAAACCCACATTTCTAATCTCACCCTCGATCAAGATTCGATCATTCTGGTTTTTGTCTGAATTGGAGGAAGAAAAAGAGTAGCTGTTGCTGTTGCTGGGTCGTCGCCGGATATTGGCCGGAGATAGACATATAGCTAGCCAGCTTCAACAACAAACACATGTATCGAAACTGATCTAACCTTGTGCCGGATCGCATAGGTCAATCTCGATTATATGTTGGCTTCCAGTTTGAAATGGAACCAAGAGGCCTAGGGGACAGGTTGGGTGGTTTCGTTGCGGTGGTGGTGGTGCTTGTTTCGGCATTGGTCGTTAATGTTTCCGGTAACTTGGTTTTCCCGGTGAGCCATAAGTTTAATGGTAGAGAGGGAGCGTCTTTGAGTGAACTTAAAGCCCATGATCGTCACCGTCACGCTAGATTTCTCGGGGCCACCCAGAATGCTGTGGATATGGCTTTGGGCGGTAGCACTGACCAAACTGGGTAACTAACTAATGATCATTCATTATCTCATTCAAAATTTCATTTTTTTTTTCATTCACTATCATTTTTTCTTTTGTTCTCAAATTGCTGTAGAAAAATGATACTTTCATAACACTACTTTTAACGAAGGCTTCAGGTCCTGTAAACGTTTGCTCATGTACATAATGAGCATAATCAGGTCCTGCATACTGGACACTTTCAAAGCTTGGTTCTAGACTTCTAGTGTATAAGTGTAACTACCCGTCATCAAACGTGTTATTTTTCGTAAGATTTTGAAAATAGTATGGAACCGACACTGGGAGGGCTTGGCACGTGTGAGGATGATTTAGTTTTGGCTATTGTGATGATCGTGCTTAATTAGTTAATCAGCTTACATATTTGAATGTCTGATCAGTTGGTTTCGATTGGTTACTGTGTAATTGATTGCAGGCTCTACTTCACTAAACTTGGGATTGGGAATCCTTCACACGACTATTACTTGCAAGTTGATACCGGAAGTAACCTATTCTGGGTGAGTTGCGCTGAGTGCGGCAAAGGCTGCCCTGACAGATCTGAACTCATTGGTGTAAAACTCACACCCTACGATCGAAACAGTTCTTCTACTTCAAAGGTGGTATCTTGTGGTGATGACTTTTGCACTTCCCCATCCGTAAAATATATCTCCGACTGCAAGCCAGATGAGAAATGCAACTACCATCTTCAATATGTAGGTAAAGATAAAACTTCCGGATACTTTGTCAAGGACGATGTGCAATTTCAGAAAGTGAGCGGGAACTTTCAAACATCCTCCACTAGTGGATCTGTAATATTCGGGTACGTGATCGATCAATCACAGACTAGTTGCATGTAATCCCTTGCATATCTTTAGCTTCATATTATGAAAGTAGTTGCTTGTGGTTAGCTCTAAAACTTTACTCCTGATTGCGGAATGTATACATATAGGTGCGGGACTCAACAATCTGGCGTGATGAATGACCCTAAAGCAGCAATTTCCGGGTTAATTGGTTTTGACCGGGACAATATAACCATGCTTTCACAGCTAGCAGCCGCAGGAAAGGTGAGGAATAAATTTGCACACTGCTTGGATAGCACGAAACAAGGTGGTGGAATCTGGGCTATAGGTGAAGTCGTCGAACCCAAAATGATGCACACATCACCTATGGTACCAAATCAGTACGTACTACTACTATTACGTTACACTACTTATCTACCTATCTATCTATCAATCACTTAATTATGCTAGATGGCAATTAATACTTTAATACATATATATTGGACGATAAGGACTCGTTACAATATTGTGGTGGAGAAAATTGAAGTTGGAAGTGATGCCATAGAACTTCCTACTAGTGGTGGTGGTGATTTGGATGAAACATCTGGCAGCAGTCCAGACCAAATTATTGCATTTTTTGACACTGGTACAACATTGGCTCATTTACCTCCAAAGTTGCATGAACCAATAGTGAAGAAGGTATCTGTGCTAACTTACTTTAGATTTAAGTTATCGACTTGGGATAATTATGTTACTTCAATTAACTCTTACATCCTTATTTTGACCAGATATTGGCTACAGACCCTGGATTGAAATTCCAAAAAAATGATGACGGCGAGTACTCATGTTTCGAGTATTCCAAAAAGTAAAGCACTTTTATAACAGCACTACTTATTTCTTCCCTTCTTGATTATTGACTAATCGTCCGTTCATCTCGAGCTTAACGATGTACTTCTGCTATCGATTGATGCAGCGTTGATGAAAAGTTTCCTATTGTCAAGTTCACTTTCAAGAATTCCGCTTCATTGTGGGTGTATCCTCATGATTATTTGTTCGGTAATGTGAAAGTAAGTCTATAATTAATGTTAGCAATTCCCTGTAACCAACCAGGAACCTTGTATAATGAGTTCTTGATCAACTTACTGCCTAATAATGACGTATTACATATACATAGGAGGGTGCCTGGTGTCATGGTTGGATGAAATTAACTGGGGAAGACGGAGACCTCGACATTATTCTGGGAGGTAAACATCACATAGATAATCTTTAAAATTTTGCTGCAGGATATATAAGCAATTAATGCCATTCAATGACATGCAATTGTTAATTTCCCTTTGCAGATATGACGCTTTCGAATAAGTTAGTCGTACACGATCTAGAAAACCAGGTCCTTGGGTGGGCTGATCACAACTGTAAGTAGCTAGCACTGACTTGTGATTCACTAGGGTTAACTTTTGCTGTTGTATCCGTTTCTAATATGGTTTTGGTGTTTAATGAATGTTAGGTTCTTCAAGCATAAAAGTGAAAGATGACGAGTCGGGGTCACACTACTCTGTTCAGTACCACCATCTTGCTTTTTCTGATGCTTCCAGCCCAAGACTACTGATGTCATTCGTGTTATTAGTAACTGCTGCTGCTGCTCTGCAAATGATCTCAATATAAATCCATCACTCTCATCTCACTAGCTAGCTATTTTCTTGGCCAACTAACGAAAATAATAAATAACACAACAGCCTTCATTCATTAGATGCTGGTGCACCTTAAGCAAATCCATGATTGCAAAACTGTGCTTATTGATGAGATTGATTAAAGTGGATGTCTTCTATAATATCCACATGTTTAAGGAAACAATATTGCCGAGAGAATTTAGAGAGAAATTGTTGTGTCTTTCATTGATAATAGGAGCCCATATATATAGGGAGTAAAAGTATATAACCAATGAGCACAAATAAGACTAGGAATCTATAACAATCTTCTCCTATTACAACAATAGAAAGTAATCATAGTTTGGTAAGGCTCACATGATAGAATATCCTTCAACACTCCCCCTTGTGCCGTCTAAACATGATTTCACCTTGACACCGTGGCGCTTCAAGCGTTGCCTCATTATAAATTTTGCTCGAGTAATAAAAATCTTGTGGGACAAAAACAACCTCGAGGAGGAGAAAAATAGTATAACATGCCTTTCACTATTTGAGATCAAACATGTAGACATCATGTCTCCCCCTGATCTCGAGATCTCCCTCTGATTGCAACAATCAAGGGAGTTCAGATAATTTGCGCATTCCAATACTCTTCACATGTTTCTTGGAAATTGACTTAGGTAACGACTTAGTGAATAAGTCGACTACATATATTAACCTCATATCAAATTTGATTCACTTCAATCTTAAGAAGTTGTTAATTTGTTGTTGCTTATTGTAGAAGAACTTAATTATGTGATATATGCTTGGTGTTATCGCCTTGATGAAACTTGCTTTATTTGTTCAATGCAAGTAGCATAATTCTCATAAATACATGGAGGTTCATCTATGGTAGACTTCAAACCACATGTTCTTCAAAAATGTGAAACTATGGACCTTAACCATATACATTTACAAACTGCTTCATGAAGAGCAATAATCTCTGCATAATTCAAAGAAGTAGTGACAATGATCTGTTTCGTAGAACTCGAAGATATCACTGTGCTTCCCATGGTAAAGACATAGCTAGTTTAGGAACGACCTTTGTGCGGATTAATTAGATACATAGCATCAGCAAAATTCATCAAAACATCACCATAAATTTGATGGAGTGAGGGAGGACGCCACCTAGGGGTGGAGGTGGCGGCGACGCTTGCGCTGGTGACATTGTTCCCGTTAGTGGCAATGACCCTATGGCCTATGGAGTCTAATTCCATCTTGTCGTCCATTCCTTTCTCTCTGTAAGGATAAAACAAGCCAATATCTATTGTGCCTTTGAAGTATCAAAAGATTGTCTTTACACCAATCCAATAGAGTTGCGTTGGCGCAGGGATATATCTAGTCAACAAGTTCACAACAGATGAGGTGCATGGTATTGCATTGTGCTAAGTACAATAATGCGTCTATTGTACTCAGGTAAACACTTATGCTACTAACAAATCTTCGTCATCATCCCTGGGACAAAACGGATCCCTCTTAGGGTCAAAACTACATACGGACGACCATGGGAGTGCTTACAAGCTTGACTTTATCAAAATGTCTAATCATTCATTGACACAATATTCAAGTTCTAAACCGAGACAAAATTGTATTCTCTGAAGGTCCTTCATCTCAAACTCGGTATTTCGAGTGTTTAGCAATTTTCCTTTATTCATCAAGGGTCCAGTTATGTTCATCAACATAAGCCGCGACAATTACAAATCTGAAACTTGTCATGCAAATGCGCCAGCATAGTTCATCATATCTCTTCCCAATCAAGTAGTCACTTATCGAGTGTTTTAACTCTATTGCAAACGTGTCAGCATAGTTCATCATATCGCATCCCAATCAATTAGTCACTTATTGAGTGTTCTAACCTCATTGCAAATGCGCTTCGTGATGTAGAGCCACTTGATTTGGGTAAATGAAGTCTATCAGAGACGTTCATGTACATTTTCGTATCTAGATCCTCATAAAGATACAAAATAACCACATTCCTAATCTGCATGTTCAGTTATTTAGAAACTACAGCACTGATAAGATAGTGGAGTGCAATGACATCCACTACAGGAGAATATGTCTCCTCAAAGTCGATTCCAGGGCCTTGTGAGAAGCCTTGCGCCATGAGGCGAGTCTATAATCTCTTTTTTCACATCACACTTTCTAACGAAGACAAATTTTATGTTAACAGGTTTTATCTTAGGAGGCATGGGCATCTCAAGCCCAAAATCTTTCATCTTTGTTAGTGAATCCAATTCAACTTGGATCTCATCTTTCCATTTAGTCCAATTTTCTCTACGTTGGTATTCTTCAACAGAGTTATGTTTGATGTCATAGGTCTCAATATCCACTTCTCATGTACATCAATATAGTTTGTAGAGACCTCTATATTCTCAAGAATTGGTTCTACCGTTGAGGCGTCCCCCAACGATGTCTCTTGGACATAACCATAATCCAAAATATTCTCATATGACGGATTTTGAGTATTAACACTATGTCACCAAAGCTATCAGACGACAGATTATATCTGTCGTCTGATTCAGAAAAATTCTGTTGTCTCCTGGCGTGATGTCTCTTAGGCCTTCAGATGACAGATATTACCCGTGGTTTATATTTCACTCAAACAACAGAGGCTGCCAATAATCTGTTGTCTGATTATTTCCAAATATGCGGAATTATGACTTTCTGTTGTTGCAGATGTAACAAAACGACAGTTATATATTGTTATAAAGGTTTTTGCACAACATCTTTTCATAAAACTCTATCGTTTGTATTTCACTAAGACGACAGAAATCTGTTGTGTGAATATATGGAGATTTGAACTATCTTGGATTTTTTCTGTTGTCTGAATCAATTGTGGACAACATATATTTCTTATGTTCTATTGTGGCTTTCTAATTAAAATGACATAAATCTGTCGTCTGAATATATAGAGGCATGAACTTTCTTGGGTCTTTCTGTTGTGTGATTCAATTAGAAACCACAGTTATATGTCGATGTATAAGACTGTTAACAAAAGACCTTTGCTTGAATTCTGTTGTTTGATGTTGGTTTAGGCGTCAGCTTTATTTGGTTAGTATGTCTTAGCAAGTGCAGTTGCACAACACCATATTAAGAAATCTGGTCTAAAAATTTTAATTGTAATGGTAAGAGAAACACTTCAATCAAATTATCATTATAATTAATTTCATTTGAAAACGTACAAGTATCCAGATCTCATTACATCAATCAAGCAAACTATAACTCTACGAGTTAAATCCACATAATATGAAAATACCAGATCATCTGGTGCTCTAAACTGCTCTCCCGACCAGCCACACTTCATCATCTTTCTTAAGCTCTCGAGCTTCTACCCTTGCTCCCCTTTCTCTTCTACCAGCAATGCCATATGAAAGTACCACACCTACAGTTTCAAACAACCTTGAAAACATACATGTATGTAACTTGACCTCGGACATCTTGCTTGTCTTCATAGCTGCAACCACAAGTTCTGTTGTTCTACTCTCTTGGTCCCAAAAGCTGTCAAAGAAAAGACACAAGTGTTCTAATAACTGGACTCATATAATTACATGTGAAAAACAATACACTAAACAAAGAAACAAAAAATAACATAAGAAAAATATACATAGAACTAGATACTACCCCCGCGCGATGCTGCGGGTTTGCATTTTTCCCTAAATTTTGTATTTAGTACAGTCGCATTCATAAGGTAAGAAACACTAACTTAACTTAAAATGTTATCATTTTACACATTACAAAAGCTGGAGTTTTGACCAGACTTGCAATCACATATTCCAAAAAAAATTGATGTTTTGGGCAGAAGCTGGGGTATTTTAACCAACATTTGTTCAAAAAAATTGCAAAGGTGGTTAGCAGAAGCTGGCCGAAATTTAATTGATGCCCATCAGTCTTTGTGCAAATGGAAACCCCTATCCTAAAATAAAAAAATAAAAAAATAAAATTTCCTATCCATAACAAAGATTCTTGAGCAGTGATCTATAAAAATCCAAAGTTGGTTTGATGCCTTCAAGAAAATCTAAGTACAGCAAAGATGTGCAGTCTGTAGGGGGGTTAAAAGATGGCAAGATAACACAATGATTATATGTAACAGGCACAGATGTAGAATTAAAGCAATAAAATCACAAAAACAGAGACAATGAAGTTTCAATTCCTGACCTGGAATTAGAAAGATTAACAATTATCAAAACCAATGAGGAGGTTATAACTTCTGTTCCTTCTGAAGAAGAAGAAGCAGCAAAATCTCGAACCGAAAAGACAGGAAAGCAGTGTTACTTTTCTAGCAGCTTCCCTTCCTTCACATTGTCTTTAGAAACCTAGATATTGTAAAATTGAATACATCATCAAACAGAAAGGAAAGAGCTAGAAGAGATATACATCATAATAAAAGGGCAGCAACATTAATATGTCAACATTGCTAAAGTAGCCATTAGATCAGTGTAAAAATTTGATCGTTTTAAATTTCAAAAGCCACCACAATATCAACCTTTTTTACGAAATAACTAAACATTGATTCTAGATATGATGATATCATGGTATCATAAACAGTTAACAACATATTGATTCCTAATTTCTCCATAATGTTATCATCAGCCATCAATATTTTTGTTCTCATTTGCAGTATTAGAGAATTTGGAACTGTGACATAATATCTTAAATGCCTCAACCTCATCTGTCGAATGTAAACATGGGATATCTCTCTGGTTTTTATTTTGGTGTTTACTATGATTGGACTGTTGTTACATATGGTTTTACAAAAAGCAAATTAGTATTTTGGCAATCATTAGTTTTAACAATTTTAATTGAACATGGCATGAATTTCGATTAGTTTTACTAATACCTAGTTCAAAATTTCATTATATTTTATAAGATAAACTGTAGCATCAGGAACTAAGGATTCTGCCTATCTAAAAATCAACAACCACGACATATCAACTCAGCAAAGAATCAGAGAAGAATTCTTTGTTTGTCACATGACCGGTGTCGTTAAAATCACTGAAGGTTAAAACCACATAATGGTGTTTTTAGAGACAAATTATTAACCCAATTTTGCAACTTCAAGGCCATTTCTAGATAAGTAGTAACTATGTATTGGACCCTAAACAGATTGCATATATATATATATATATATATATATATACACATATTGACTCTAAACCAAAGTCTGAATTTCTTTCTTGAATTCAAGTACAACAGCTAGATCAACAATGAATACCCCTACAGCTTTAGGCAAACAAAACAATATGCTCGCAACATATCAAGAACTTACATTCATGGCTTAGACTTTTCTGTCACTTAATCTACCCTCAGCTTTCAGAAGATCAAAACTTTATTGTATTTTAGAGACAAACAATAGAACCAAGGATCTTAGAATCAAAAGAATTCTTTGTTTCTCATAGGGTGCTGCTAGATACAAAATAGATTTGCGAACCCAAAAGCATAAAAGACAGCAAAAAAAACAAAAACAAAAACAAAAATCATAAAAGGCATTAAATTTTATCAACCTCAACCAATTCCATAAATTAAACTTTGACACCAAACTTCCTTTCATTCAAGCTGATGAAATGAACCCGAAAATTCAGTAAACCAAAAAGAAAAAAAACAGCCATGAACAAACACATTACCAATTACTGAACAACAAAAAAAGTTGAATCAAATTCAAAACCAAACCTTGTCTCTATGCTTCCTGTCCAAACACCTCCCTGTAAGTGTGTCAAAACAGCCTGGCTTTCCCAACTTCTTGAATCTAAGCAACCCCCAAGCACAAATTACAGAGAAAACCACATATCAGACATTCAAAGCCTAAAGAAAGATAAATACTAACCACAACAATAACCAAAGAAGAGATAAACGTCCCACAACGTCTGAGCAAAATAAAACAAACACAGAAAATTCAAAACAATGAGGAGAAAGGAAGACCTGAAATTTGCAAAACTAAGTCTCTTCGCTTCTTGAAGATGCCCCAAACTGAACTAATTCCCTAACTCTCCCCGCTGTTTCTCAAAAATAATAGAAACCAAATTTCAGTCTTGAGAAATAAAATGAGAATCCAGATTCAAATATTTGTATAAGTACAGACATGTATCCACACTAAATATTCATTGTCCTCATATGTATATAAACGCATACAGACATGTATCCACACTAAAACGTGCCAGTATCAAGCTTTGCAGTTGTTGATGTATTGTCATCAACCCACCAAACTGTGGGGTCTTTCTTAGAGTGGCACCAGAATTTGAAAAAGGCAAAAGATATAGAAGTTTTGCTTGTTTGGGCGTTTCTTGGCTTTCTTCATCTGCTTGGCCTTTCCTTTGCTACACTTATCAACTGGAGATTAGCCTTTCGTTTCCCAACTCTCCTACAAATAAGATGCACATATTTCAAATATACCACATGTATCAAACCTTAACAGAGATAATTAAGCAAAACAAAGTTTAGATAGGTAAACGGAAAGAAAACGCTAACTAACCCATCATCTCCTTCTTAAATCCACGAAAACCCATAAACTCCTGCAATTCGAATCCAAACCCCCAGAAAGTTGGTTCAGCTCCTTCTTTGATTTTAGAGACAAATATCATACCTTTGAAAGGAAATTCGAACATAACCCAGACAAAAGATAATCCCGTATCCCAATTCGAACATAACCCACCAAACAAAAATCAAATTTGAAAGGAAATTTCCAATTAAAACCCTAAAACCCAATCCAACAGAAACCCTAAATTGATTAACAGTTAATCAAAGGGCTTACCCAACAATAGGGATTGAGACCGATGAAATATTCTCAATTGCAACACCAACACGAAGCATGAGAGGGATTGAGATGGTTCGGCTGGTTTGGATCTATGGTTTGAAAAAGTAATTGAGATGGGTTCTGTGGTTCACAGAGATGGGGGATGAGGTTCTTTTGTATTTGTCGAAGCGAGATGGGGATGGTGGGCTGAGGTTTTTCTAGGTTTTCAGGTTTGATTGGAGGAGAGTTCGGATTTGGCAAGAAATTTGGGTTGTGGGCGCTGGGTTTTCAGTTTTGCGCGAGGGAGAGGGGAGAAAATTGGTTTGAGGACGCTGTGCAGAAGAGAGAAGTTTGGTTTGAGTTTTCAGATTGTTAAATTTATCGGGGAGGAATAGTTTCACTAGTTGTGCCAAAAAAATATAAGTTGGAACACAATCAAGACTTCAACAATCCCCATTTATTAGACAACAGTTTTATGTTGTCTAAACACGACCCCTATTCTCAAAACTAACTTACCATTGTATATCATAGTACTCAGACAACAGTTTTTTATCATTCTGTCGTTAAAAAAGATCAGACAACAGAAAACAATCATTCTGTTGTCTGATGAGTTTATTGGCATAGTGTAATGATTAATGGAACAGGTTGTGCTTAACTCGCTCTCTTCCTAAGGCGAGAACTCATCGAACCTATGGGTCTCCCACACTCCCTAGTAGAACCCACGACCTCTGACGCCATTATGCCACCTTGTGGAGTCATTATGCCACCATCCATGGGGGTGGCGCAGTTCCCAGCTTCTCTAGGTGGCGCCATGTCCTCTTAAGAGGACATCAATCCTTGCAGGCACTTTCGTAGCAAGTATATATGATCTCCTCATTTTAGGGGGGGAACGAGATGAGACATAGTGAGACAGACCATGACAATTCCTATCGTTCCTATTGAACATTGATGTTCTAATCTCCCCCTAACGACAGGAAGACTATCTCATCAATGTGACGATTCGCAATTTTAGAGGTAAAGAGATCGCTTTCCAAGGGTTCTATATGGATGACTGATGGTTGGAGATTTATACCACAACATAAATATATATGCATTTGTTGCCCTGTGGAGAGCGCAATTCGTACATAAACAGTGCACCCAAATATGCTTAAATACGAAATATTCGAGATACCATCTGTGGGGGTAGTCAATGACTTTGACTCACCATTATCATGATTAAATTTTGCCATAAATGTGCTAGTAATGTCGATCGTGAATACGATGATAACGATCATTATTAATATTGTAATGAAGAAGGATATTAAACGTGGCTTGATGGCGATCATAAATCAGGTTATTAAACACAGCATGATGGTGATCATAAATAACGTGGCATGATGGCGATAATAAGTATAGGTATCAAGGCGATATTAAATGTGACTTGTGGTGCAAGCATTCCCTCACCTATAAATAGGGAGCATACTGACCAAGTAAGATATCTCATTCTGACTTTTTCTATTACACACAACTCATACAGTTTCTAAGTTGAGCGTCGAAAGGTGATCTGCATACCCCCCCCCCCCTCTCCATTGCGCCGATGGTCGACTCCAAGTCAACGACGAAGGAAGCTTCTCGATCATTCCTAATCAGCTCCTGCTCTAGTCAGAATTCATTGGCGAGCAAAATTCCCCTTAGGAATTTTTCGTCGCCAACAATGGCGCCCTCTGTGGGAAACACTTTTTTAAAAAGTGATGGCGGGAGCTGCCCCTAGAAGTGACGAAATCTCCCCCCACCAGCCCTTGAATGGATCCATTCCCAACCCAATCGGCGGCCTAAGCTTGCCTCCAGCTGATGAAACGCAAAGACTAAGGCAAGAGCGAGCAACTCGGGAAGAAAAAACAGGACCGCTAGACTCGCCGACAGCAAAAACTCAGAAAAATTCTATGACTTGATAGCGACTCGTCAGACGACAATGTCAGCGGTGACCTTCGCCAAATCAACAATGCAATAGCAAATGCGAGCGCCAGCAGAATTACTAGAGGAGTCTCTGGAGCTCCCCTCGTCAAGAGGATGGGAGGCACGTCAAATAGGGGGCAAAATAGTAGAGCCAGACTTGGCAAGAGAGCACGCAATAAATCGTGGGGCGAAAAGATGGAAAAAATGATTGATGCATGCAAGCTTAAATCGCGGCCGAAATCACAAGGGACGTCGGTAAGTCTCTATTCACAGATAACATCCTTAATACGGTGAAACCTCACAGGTTCACCACCTCCGTTTTCCAACAATATGACGGGACTACCAACCCGGTAGACCACATCAAGGGGTACAAACAACAGATGTCCATTCAGACAACCGATAAGAAACTGATGTGCAAACTCTTCCTTAGACCCTAAACCCTAAACTCTTCCCTTCAAGCCTCACCGGGACCGCATTGACATGGTTCCAAGACCTCAAGCCTCAATCAATCCCAGATTTTTAAACGTTGAGCCTGAACTTCATCTCTCAATATTTCTGCAATCGCAAGCAAAAAAGGACATAGCGACCCTATTCAACACCAAGCAAAGAGTATGAGAGAAAATCAGGTATTTCTTTGAGAAATTCAAGGCAGAGATGATGCACAACAATTGTGACCCTCAGTGTGTGACAATTGCCTTCTGAGAAGGACTCTTTCCCCCAAGAGACATGGATTATATTATTATAAGGGTCGAGGGTGAAATCCTGGTCGAGGGGGCAAAATCCAGGTAATGTCGACCGATGTTCTTTCTTTTAGTAATCATCTTTCTGATTTTTGCTTCCTTTTGTACTTGAAATGTATTTGTGGCCAGTGGCTGGAATAAATAAAATGCTATTTGTTTAACTCGTGTGATTTAATGGTAACTCTTGCCCGCGGAACAAGCGGGGATAGCTATAACTGAATCTCATTTCATAATAAATACATAAGGTTGGTGGCCAAAATAATAGATAAGGCCAAGGCTGAAATGTAAGCATAAGGTCAGTGGCCATAATAATATATCGGTCGGTGGCCGAAGTGTAAGCACAAGGCTAGTGGCCAAAATAATTCACGAGGCCAATGGCTGAAATAATGCACAAGGCCAGTGGCCAAAATGTATGTGTGTGGTGGTGACCAAGAGGAATGTATGAGGCCGGTGGCCAAAATAAATAAAATATTGTCTATTAGACTTGGAGGAAAATGGGGGCAACTCTGTGTCCCATACAAAAACTGATTCTCGACCTTGAGGGTAGTCCATGAATTCATCATATAAGGTTTGATTTCGAACTCTTGCTACCTTAAATAAATTTTTGTTTTCCTTGTAATTAAAGTTCTCTTAAACACTGGTTCTTGGAAAGGAAGGCATTGATATATAGAGGATGGATTGTTACTCTTCCTATGCTTAAGAGTATGCAACAAAGAAAAACATGGAGGCAATATGGGGGGCAAAGGGACTATCGATGAAGAGATATCCTCCACAAGGAAGGCCCTTAATAAGCCCTTATTATCTTTGACTATGAAAGGTCAATGAGGAAGTATTCTTGACGAGGAGAGCTCTCAATGAAGGAAAATCATCGTCAACAAGGAAGGTCTCTCGATGAGGGAAGCTTGCGATGAAGGAAAACATCGTCGACTAGGAGCTCTCGACGAAGGAAGAGCATCATCGATAAACAAGGTCTCTCGACGAGGAAAGCCCATGCCGAAGAAAAATATTGTAGATGAGGAAAGCCTGTGACGAAGGAAAATATCTTTGACAAGGAAGGCCCACGATGAAGAAAAAATATCCTCAATGAGGAAACGCGACAAAAAGAAAAAACATCATCCACGAGAAGAAGCTCTCGATGAAGAAAAGGCTTCCGAGAAGGAAAAAAAGCTCTCGACGAGAAGGTGAACTCTAAAGGAGGCGTAGACTCGAAAAGGAAAATGCTCGAGGAGGCAACTGTGTCTAACACTGAAGCATTAAGCTTCACCTCGTCGAGGCGCAAAACCTTGTCGAGGTTCAAGGTGACAACCACATCAAGACTAGTAGGAGAAGGAGAAAGAGAGGGAACTTTCGAGTTGGGTTCTTCAATTAAAAGAGAGGGAACTTCCGTGTTGGGCTCGGGCTGGGGCTAGATTTTAGAAATTTCCTTTTATGACAAGTGTTTAGAGAGAAAATTTGGGGGCATTATGGGGGTAGTCAACGACTTTGACTCACCGTCATCGCGATTAAACTTCGCCATAAATATGCTAGTAATGAAGATCATGAATACGATGATAACTACCATTGTTAATTCTGGAATGAAGTAGGCTATTGAACGCGGTATGATGGCTATCATAAATCAAGTTATTAAATGTGGCATGATGGCGATCATAAATAATGTGGTATGATGGTGATCATAAATAACATGGCATGATGGCGACCATAAATAACACAGAGGAAAAAAGCTCTCAAAGACAAGGTGAACTCTAGAGGAGGCGTAGACTCTAAAAGGCAAATGATCGAGGAGGCAACTGTGTCGAACACTGAAGCATTAAGCTTCACCTTGTCAAGGTTCGAGGTGACAACCGCATCAAGGCTAATAGGAGAAGGAGATCGAACGACATCAAAAGAGAGGGAACTTTCTAGTTGGGCTTGTTAAAAGAGAGGGAACTTCTGAGTTAGGCTCAAGCCAGGGCCAGATTTTAGAAATTTCCTCTTAGGACAAGTGTTCAAAGAGAAAATTTGGGGGCATTATGGGGGCAATCAACGACTTTGAATCACTATAATTGCAATTAAACTTCGCCACAAATATACGAATAATGACGATCATGAATATGATGATAACTACCATTGTTAATACTGCAATGAAGGAGACAATTTTACGCAACATGTTGGCAATCATAAATCAAGTTATTTAATGCGGCATGATGGCGATCATAAATAAAGTGAAGAAAAAAAGCTCTCAGCAAGGAGGTGAACTCTAGATAAGGTGTAGACTCGAAAAGGCAAATGCTTAAGGAGGCAACCGTGCCGAACACTGAAGCATTAAGCTTCACCTCATTGAGGTGACAAACCTTGTCGAGGTTCGAGATGACAACCACATCAAGGCTAGTAGGAGAAGGAGATCATACAACTTTAAAAGAGAGAGAGCTTTCGAGTTGGGCTTGTCAAAAGATAGGGAATTTCCGAGTTGGGCTTGGGTCGAGGCCAGATTTTAAAAATTTTCTCTTAGGACAAGTGTCCAAAGAGAAAGTTTTGGGGCGTTGCGGGGTAGTAAATGAATTTGACTCACCATCATCGAGATTAAACTTCGCCATAAATATGCGAGTAATGACAATCATGAATATGATGATAACTACCATTGTTGATACTGCAATGAAGAAGGCTATTAAACGCGGTATGATGGCAATCATAAATCATGTTATTTAACATGGCATGATGGCGATCATAAATCATGTTATTAAACGTGGCATGATGGCAATCATAAATAACACGACATAATGGAGATCATAAATCAGGCTATTAACGCAGCATGATGGCGATAATAAGTACATGTATCATGGCGATATTAAATTTGACTTGTGGTGCAAGCACTCCCTCACCCATAAATAGTGAGCACACTGTCCAAGTAAGATATCTTATTCCGACTTTTTCTATTACACACAACTCATATAGTTTTTAATTTCAGCGTCGAAGGGTTTTCTGCAGGTAGCCCCCCCTCCATTGCGCCGACGGTTGACTCCAAGTCAATGACGAAGGAAGCTTCTCAATCATTCCCGATCAGCTCCTGCTCCAGTCAGAATTCATTGGCGAGCAAAATTCCCCTTAGGAATTTTTCGTCACCAACACCATCATAGTCATTTAACGGTGGCTTCCGCTAGACTATTTGGGTGTGTACATGGGAATATGATGGCCCACATCAATCCCCAATGATATGCAATATTCATCGAAAGTTTTCAATGTAAACTCTCCAGCATTATCAAAAAAAAAAAAAAAATTGACTAAATGAGACAATCTGGGTAATGAGCCCTTAGCCATATGATCTGGGCCAGAAGTTTATCATAAGTAGCATGACGAGTAGACGATAGCGCGAAACTTGACTAGTATGCCTGCGTGTCTACCAACACAATAAAATACCTAGATGGTCTGCAAATTTGTTGAATTGTTCCACAGAATCTCCTCGGATTCTATGTAAGAATAAAATGACAACACTTATGTCCTTTGCATAGGACGGTCTCGGTTTTAATTTCTCTAAGGAACAGGTTTTGTAAAACGAGCGATGGGCTATAGAAACAACCAATTAGGTTATGGTTTGGCCACGAAGTCGCAACCGACTTTGGAATCGGAGAAGGGAAACATGGGGCAGCATATGGCGTCATGTCCAAGTGCTCGCCGTAGAGGGATGATGGCGGCGCTGGGTGGCGCAACGGCGATCCAAGCTTCTATATGAATCAATATCTTTGATTCTTTTTTCGCTGAAAGGATGTCCGTGTGAAGTCTTTATTAGACGGATCGTCATATCATGACCAAGTTATCCCAACATGTCGTGTCAAAAGCTACATGTCTTTGAATCCCAAAGGTCATCTCTTATGACATTGTTGGATTCAACAATTGGAATAGTGGTTACATATAACCCACTAGAATGACACATAAATTTCTCTAATACTCGTTTTCTTCCGCAATCATTAGAGGTAATGGAAAGGACCATGAAAAATCATTGGCTCTAATATCTTTAAAACTCAAAGGGTCCTGAAAAAATGGTACTTTAAATCCTTGGTTAGTAGTGGGGTTAATTTGTTCTTGAACTTGTACAGAAACCTTTTCTTCTTTGAGGCTGGGTTGTCAATGGTGAGCAATATTTACCCTGTCCGAGGACTTTGAAGCTGTGATGCAGCACTGGTTCATCAGTTGGGATCATCTTTGTGGCTATTTGAATGATTAGTATAGAGTCAGCAAGAAATTTAACTTTATAACTCACTTCCCACCCAACTATAGAGTTCCCATATGATTGTGCACTTATGCAATTTATTGACATCCAATTCAATAATGTAAGCTTTGATTCATCACTAGACATGCATAAGGGGAATTGTCTGAAAGTGCTTCTAAGAAATTGCCTTTTCTCACTCGCATAATTTTATTTAATTTTTTTTTTATAAAGTGCAAGTGCTTCGTGTAAATGCTCCGTGAACATCTCCTTATGAAACACCTATCATTTTATGTATGAAGCACGTACTATAAGTTATTTCTTCTAAGTTTCAAACCAGTCCATAAAGCGATCTGAAGAGTATTTGGAAGCTTTTTTTATCATTACTAAAAGCCTGAAAGTATTGTTAAATAGGCCCGGAGTCGTGGAATATGAATTTTGTGCAAATAGATAGTATATATATCAAATAATAATAGAACAACAAAGAAGAATCAATCTAACCTCATAAATTATAATTTCCAGAGTCTTCTTTGTTCCAAGTTTGATAGTTACTTCAACGACTGGATCAGCAATCGTGAAGTCTAGGTTGCCCTCACAGTAATCCATATATACTTAAACCTCTATATTGTATAGCAACATACTCGGCAGAAATGTACCTACAGTATCATGTGAAATTCTAACTTCAAATTAACCAACCAAACAAAAGGGGACAAGGGACCCTAAAAAACCCGTATTGATCAAATCATGCAATTAATGTAAGATAAACCTAAAAATAAAAACCCTATTTATCGGCCATACACTGCCGGTTTTCAGTGAAAATGATATATTATTAATTGTCATAAAATTAGGTTGACTATTATTGACCACCACAAAACATGTCAATTTTTCTCACATGATATATGTAACTACGCGACAGATGCGTATATAGGGTTGAAAGCACAATTTTTCACTCTTGATTATGCAGATCACACAAAATATTTATGTGCCTATTAGTATTGTATGTAGGGCACTCTATATCCTCCATCGCTGAAGAGGATTTGGATTTCAGGGGATAAAGAATAGAAGCAAGAAGATCGAGAAACTGAGAGAGGTTTCACGAGATAGAGGGGTTTTGGGGGGGGGGGGGGGGGGGGGGGGGAGATAGTGGTTTCACGACTGAGAGAGCTAGAGAGAGGTCAGGTTTCATTTTGTTTTATTTTTCTTTCAAACACGATGTGGCTAGGGCTGGGTGGGAGGCATAATTAAACTTCAATAATTCTAAAGTCATTCACACAACAGAAACCTAATAAACTGTCATAAGACTGCACTACAAAAATCAAAATGTCAAAACATGGAGGGAAATATGCTGCCTATAGCATTTTGGCACAAAATGTTGCCGCCTATGTTCCAACTTCACACAACAGAAAAGTATAACTTTTGTTGTCTAATTTATACAGCTTGCACTAGGTTTACCTTGTGGAATACATTCAAGCAAGCTTCCTCAAAATTTGACATCCAGTTTTCAATCACACAACGGAAACCTCAAGCACCGTTGTATAAAGTAGCCCAAATTTCAGATTTCAAGAGGCAACCAAGACTCGAGAGTGGAGAGAAATTTGCCGCTAAATTTTTAAGAATCAAACAACGGACAATACTTAATTATGTTGTGCAATGCAGTTCTGAGAAAAAAATTATCACTTTGTTAACATTCACACAACAGAACATCATTAGTACCGTTGTACAATAGAGTTTACTTAAACACACAACAGACGATTTCTGTTCCATTGTGTGATTAACTTTTTGTAGTAGTGTGTATAGGATCTGTACACACACACACACACACACTTTTTCCCTTATTATATAACCTCAATTTCTTCCGAAGTCCTAACAAAAGTTTGTCCACTTATAATCGCCATTGTCTTGCTTATTTGCAGGAAGGACTTCTCCGCCATGGATAAGCTACCGGAGTATATGAGAGTCTGTTACGAGGCACTGTTACATGTCTATGCTGAAACAAAACAACAGCTTGCAAGCGGGGGAAGATTATATCGTATCGATTACGCAAAAGAAGCGGTAATTAATTAAGCCTCAATTTACGTTTAGTATTGTAGATTCAGAAAGTTATTAAAGGTTAATTGTTAATGGTTGACTTGCTGCATATATGTCTTAGATGAAGAGACAAGTTAGGGCATACCATGCTGAACCAAAATGGTTCCACAAGAACCAACAATGGATGAATACATGGAAGTAGCCCTTGTCACTCAATACTAGCAACCACATCCTTTGTTGGAATGGGAGATATCGTTACAAAAGACTCCTTTGAGTGGATCTTCAGTGACCCTAAGATTGTAAAGGCTTCATCAGTAGTTTGCAGACTCATGGATGACATTGTATCCCACAAGGTAATTGAATTCGCCGCACTAATAAAAGATAATATGTACTTTCTTAGAACTCTTCCTTAGCTAAGGTAATCTTCTTGGCTATATAGTTTGAACAAAAGAGAGGACATGTTGCCTCGGCTGTGGAATGTTACATGAAACAATACGGTGCAACAGAAGAAGAAACCATAATTGAATTTCGTAATTAAACAAGTGAGTGATGCAAGGAAGGACATAAATGAAGAGTGCCTCCGGCCTACACCTCGACACGCCGCTCTTAATGCGAGTTCTGAATCTCACGCGTGTTAGATGTAGTATACAAGCCTGAAGATGGCTACACACGTGCAGGAACCATTCTCAAAAATTTTGTAGCTTCTCTACTTATCGAACCTGTGCCTGTATAAGAGGAAACTGTGAACTTGTTTTATTTCTTATAAGCTGTTGGAACCTGGTTAGTTTAGTTGCAGGAGTGTAATGTTAAACACAATCTTTTAAAGCTGATCGTTGGAATCTAATAAATTTCTCTGACTAACAAAAGCTGAACTTTTGTTTAGTTGCAACTTTGACATTTCATATAATAATGGAAATAAATTCACGGGTCATCTTGTATCTCAACCTTATATTTTGTCGATGAACCTTATATTTTGTCGCATGATATCTTACATGTTGCCTCAAACTCCGCTAAATTTGAAGGCATTAGCTTAAAAATGCATTTTGCCTATTAATGTAGCTTCCATAACTGAGACCTTACTGTGAGATGCTTGAAATTGATGGAGACAGGGCCGTCTCAACCGACGCCGGGGCCAAAGGCAAAATTATAACTGAGACCTTACTTAATTGTTCGGTACAAATTTTAACTCGGGCAATTCTCAAATAGCATTCATGAACACCTCAAAATGGCCTGCAGTATCAAAAGAATGTAGGTGACCTACACCACCTATGTATTTCACCTCCCTCCCCCTCTAGCCTACGCCTTTCACGAAAACTCACCAGACATAAGGAGCGTCAGCAAGGTCATTAACTAACAAGTGCGGGGAAATCTTCACATCCACAACGTAAAGCACAAATAGCTTCCACAGATTCAGATTTCAATCACACTAGCAGAGTTAAACTCAACACAAGCATTCAATTGTGCATCAGGAACACCCTTGTCAAGGCCTGTCGCACTACGGGCAACGGCATCATTGCAGATTGGCACCTATTCGACCTCGTCAGTTAGATTCCAATTTTCTGCAGCTTTTGTACATCGCTATGAATTTAGAACCCAGATCAGCTATTTCAACTAAATCTGAAATAATAGTGGTAAAAAAGATCATGACTCCCAGAAAAAGGGAGAAAAAAAGAACATTCAGAAGATAATTCCAGCATCCTTTGTACTAAGAAAATAAGAGCATATACATATCCGTATTGCCCTTCCAATTCACCTTCCAGAAACAGTAAACAGCACAATATATACAAAAGAATAATGATATCTATGGCACAATGCAGCTGCTGTTGTATAATAGGGATGCGGTTATAATATTATCAATATCGTGTAAGAGCCAAGAGAACCCAGTCATTATGTTGGCAAAGATGGACTAACAACTACATTCCACAATCGAACAGACTCGCACCTCAAAATCCTAAATCCTAAAATTAATCAACAGACTTCAGATATGGCAAAATGATTGAAAGAGCCACAAAACACCATTTGATCAACAAATTTGCACTGAAGGTCAAATCATAGGGGACACTAGTGGTGTTATTGAAAAATACAGGTCCGATAAGTTTCCAAGAAATGAGAAGTTTCATGTTCAAGCAAAGTAAGAAAGTCATTTTTATGCTTACCTGTATAGAAAATCTATTTTTTGCTCCGAAAAACAAGAGGTTCATTGCCATAATTAGTTGGAATGACATTGAGTAGCTGCTTGGTGAGAAATGGCAATGTTGGAGAAACAAGGTCCACTTCTCATGTGCAACAATAATCCATTGTCTCATTTTTTTCCACACCTTCTGATAGCTGTAGAACTTTTCCCTTATGCCAGCTAACATTTCCATCATTGATAAGTTGAACTGCCTTCACAGTCAGAAAGAGGAGGTTAAAATTTAGAGTGAAAGAACCTGTTATTTAATAAAAATGAAAACAACACCAAAGATATTGCTCAGAATGATTTGGACACCCAGTGCAACCCAAAGGGGGAGAATCCATACCCACCCACCCACTCCCCCCCCAAAAAAAAAAAAAAAAAACAAACATCACGGGTACAAGGTCACTGTCTATGTTCTTTGCATTTACCTACGTGCAACAATAGACTCTAAGCTTGTTCTTTATATAAAGCAACTTTAAAGACCACCTCCCATAATATCCTTCGCCATCAGCCTCACACCTTAAATTAAGGCTTAACCATAAATACAGAGGAAGAGCTCCTGCAAAGCTAAAATTAAAAGCCTGAGAACAATACCTATGCAGAGTGATGGATACTGATTCTACACATATATGATCACTACTCTAAATCGTATTAATTTTCATCTAACCAGCTGTGAGACTCTAATGTAGTTCAAGCCTTTCTCAGAGGACAGAAATGATTAATTGATAGAGAGATCCATGTTGGAAATAACATCATAGTTGCCACTTAAAACATCATAACCTTATAACAGATAGTGAGCAGGGCCTGAGTTTGGGTGCAGATAACAAACCCCAATGAAAGAAGCTGCTGTTTAAGTTTCATTGTGCAAGAGTATTCTTAAGAGCTTAGTTTCATAATGCAATATGCGTTATAAGAGCTTACTAGCTTTGGGATTAAGGTCTAAAGGTGAGAAGTCGAGAACAAAATTTTGAAAAGGCAGAAATGTTTTGGTGTCGAAACTACCAGAAAACTGAAGATTTGGGCCGCAGTTATGACAGTCTAAGCTCATGGTCCTTAGTCCTTGCTCAGATCTGTTTATCTATCCTACAATAGGGAAACCTTCTTTGCCAACCAATCCATAGTAATGTGGTAACAATGAACTATATAATTGCTTTTAAAAAGCTATCAATAAAGGCACTGACCTTCGAATATCTCTAATTTTACTCATCTTCCTATACTAATCATTCAGGCACAGAAGTGATGATTTCTTTTCTGAAATGATTTTACCTATTCTCTCTCTTCATCTATATTTAGATTTCAGTATCCAAGATGTAAGACTCAGTGCAAAGGAAAATAAACTATACGGAATATCATTTAGATGCTATGAGTGTTTCTTAAATACTCATGGAAGGTGAAAGTATAACACGAAATCAAACTCATATTACTCTCTACTATAATAAACTAAAAAACCATTCACAAATAATGATTTGATAACCATCTTCCACTTTCTTTCCAACATATATCATCCTCTCTTTTTTTTCTCTCTCTTTTTGAGACAGAACACATATGATCCATTAACTAACGTAAAGTAAGGTGGAAAACCATAACTACATTTACTAAGAAAACAAAGATGTACATCTGATTATCTACAACAACACAGGGTAAAAGAAATAAAAATAATAATATCTTCACACACATGATTATACTATTAAGAAATAAAATCCTCACAACCATTGAAATTTCATTGAAATAGAGAAGCAGCAAACTTCCAAGTTCCCAAGAAAGGAGTACAGGCAGTAAATCATGAGACACATGCACATCAGAATTTGATATAGCAAACACCGTGTATAAAGAAGTGAATTAGGCTTCAAATTACCTATAAATCAATATCCAAGGTAGCTAGGATCTCCGGTAAACTCAGCAATCTGCTCAAGCCTCACATTGAGCAAGACATGGGTATCAGCATCCTTGACAACACCAGTTTCTCGATCAGCATCCTTCTCCACAAGACTGCCAAAAACCCCCTTATGCTTCCCCGACAAAACCAGCACCGGTCCACCGCGCCTTGGGAGTGCAGTCTCAAGAAGATCTTCCGACACCCCTTGAATAAACTCCCTACTCCCATCCATAGATATATCACATGTACTGGGTCCAACCACATCCACTATCTCCCCCTTCTTCAGATACAATTTCCCACCTCTCAACTCCTTGCTGATTACCCTAACCCGAATGTGCCTAGCAAGCCACGACGAATAACTCCTCTGATCTTCTCTCCTCGGCTTATCACTCCTCCCAACCTTCACTTCCTGCTCCTTCAACCTCCTCCACTCGTCTTCCTCTTTCGAACCCACCTCCACAACATCATCCACATTCACTTTAACTTCCACTTCCTCTTGATCCTTGCCCCTTTTCGCAAGCTTCAAAACCAGTCTCCCATTCTCCAATCTCTCCACAACCCTCCCCCTACAACCAACATAATCTCTACCCTTAACAATCCTCACCTCCTTAGGCACCTCCTCTTTCTCTTTCCTAATCTCCTTCTTCTTCTCTTTCGGATTCTTATGAAACCCTAACCCGTGCCGGTCCGTACTCTTAGTATACTCCACAACCTTCACATCTTTCTTAGCATTCCTTCCGATTCCTCTCCCGGGGTACCACCCGTAGCCGGAAAGCAGCGCCGCACCGTATCCCTCCACCGGCATCCCCTCGTACTCCTCCATCCCCTTGTGATCCGACAGCCGCTCCAAATCGCTCTTGAATTTCTCAAGCAGCGTCTCCTCCACGCCGCCGGATCTCAGCCGCTCTCCGCCGGCGCCGGAATTCTCCGACTCGGACGCCTTCCGGACATTGAGGCCGTACGAAATATTGGAGTCGGGCTCGACGGAGAGCGACTCGGGTTCGAACTTGAGCTCCTTGCCGCCGGGCTCGGTGATCGGAAGCTCGAGGTTCTTCATCTTCTTGTGAGGGCGCCATTCGTTCTCGATCGGAGCGATGACGGGGGCTTTGGGGCCGCCGGTGAGGGGTTTGGAGGCGTCGAATTCTTTGACGAATTCCTTGGAAACGTCGCCGTTTTGGCGGGCGTTGGCGTCGTCGAAGGTCTTCGAGGGCTTGATAGGGTTTGGCTTCGAAGAGGATTTGGAGGGCAGAGAGAAGGAGAGTTTCATGGTTCCGAATTTCCCAACTGCTTTCTTTCGATTGCTTCGACAATTCCTGACTTCCTCTTCTTCTAGTATGGTTTGGTTTGGGTGCGCGCTATGGTGTTACCATGGGCTTTCATTCGGCCCAATTTAAATGTTTTCTTACTTACACACCCGGAGAGATACTACTTGCTTAGACGGTTGAAGATACAATCTGTTTCTTATACACTCACGGACAAATCTGAACTCTATAACTCGAGAACAAAAGATTTACTTGTTATAGTTTTGTACCTCTTCGAGATAAAATTGAGGTAAATTACCACAATCAATCCTTAAAGAAGGGTTCTTATGTACTCACAGACAAATTTGCAATTTCACTCGGATGCCTAGATTTTCTCCCCCATACCCATATATATAGGTATTAGGAGTATATAATCCTATTGGGTATGGGAAACCAATCCCTCTCGACCCTAGAGCACAAACCAAATCCAATTAGGACATTTCACCAAACCCACCATACTACATTTGCATATAAAAAATTTAAATAAATATTCTCTTGGCAAAAATAGAAACCAAAAAATTTGCTGCATGCGCTTCGCGTTTACTGAGAATCGTCATATCAGATTGACCTTTGAAGATGGCAGTCAAGGATCCTAATACTTTTGATCCAGATTCCGAACCATTTGTAGAGGTTGATCCAACCGGGCGTTTTGGAAGGTATGATGGTCTCCTTGGTAAGGGTGCTGTGAAGAAGGTGTATAGGGCATTTGATCAGCAGCAAGGTAACGAGGTGGCATGGAATAAGGTGTGGTTAAGGAAATTGAGCGACGATCCAGTGCTATCGAATCATCTGGACGCAGAGATTAAGCTATTAAGAGAGTTGGAGAACAAGTATATCATTGAATGTTACAGTGTTTGGAAGGATGTCAAGCGTAATGCTTTGAATTTTGTTACGGAAGTGTGCAATTCTGGGAACCTGAGGGATTACAGGAAGAAGCATCACCGTGTGAATACTAAGGCTTTGAAGAAGTGGTCAAAGCAGGTGCTTGAGGGATTGGAGTACCTCCATACACATGAGCCATGCATCATTCACAGAGATCTCAATTGCAGTAACATCTTCGTCAATGGGAATAATGGCCAGGTGAAGATCGGTGATCTGGGACTTGCAGCAACAGTGGGTGGGAGCCACAAAGCTCACACAGTTATAGGGACACCTGAGTTTATGGCACCTGAACTATACGAGGAGGATTACAATGAGATGGTGGACATATATTCGTTTGGGATGTGCTTGCTGGAGATGGCAACAAGGGAGATACCATACAGTGAATGTGAAACTGTTGTTAAGATTTACAAGAAGGTCTCAACTGGTATAAGGCCTGAATCCTTGTCCAAGGTGACCGATCTAGAGGTGAAGGCATTTATTGAGAAATCCCTAGGCCAGCCGAGGGCAAGACCTTCAGCCTCTGAGCTACTCAGAGACCCCTTCTTTTCTCAAGTCATTGCCGAATAGCCTCATCCAAGCTCTTGATGGCTTTTCGAAACTAGTTTAGTGTTATAGCAAAATCAGTGACTCCCATGTTACTTCACATATGTAATTTATCATATCACATTTATACTTTCTGATTGGAAGTAGTAATACTTTCTGATTGAGAATAAAGCAGCAAACCCTTGACAGATTAAAAATAAATATGTATTTCTGCATTACCTATAAAACGCCTGCCCCAAATCAAGCATACTACTTTGTTAAAGAGGTTTGAAATCAGCAGATAGCTCCCCTTTTCCTCTAATAACTGGGTAAAGGCAGCAACCGATCGACCGAAGGATCTTGCTTTTCAATCAAAACCCACTTGTTCAACTACTTCCCAACACAGCAAGCCCCTTTCTTTTAAACTTGCACTTCCCACTTTTCCCATCAATCACCTCACCATTCAAACTCATATTTGCTCTAGGCAAAATAAGTCCAAGGTTCACAATAGATTACCTTTTCCATGGAAAATTAGCAATAGCTTAGAGAATGTAATTAGCAATAGCTTCGGACAATGGACTAGAATTAACATAGCAAGCTAGTATAAAACGTAGAAACATTCTCCCATGCATATACACTAGGAGAAGCCAAGAACAATGTGATCAAGACCATCCTCGCTTCATTATACTAGCAGCAGCTGAGCAAAAAGCACACTATAATTTAACAAGCCTCAATTACCCAGCAAACATATCTAATACACACAAACTATTTCGACTATTGGCAGTTCCACCTTTCATATTCTTTACCTGATAAACTACATGTCGTGTGCCCTATTCCAGTCAAAAGGCAAGGTTCCCACATTGGGCCGGACCTCCACAACACCAACATCTTCCTTTGCGTTCTTGCTGATTCCTCGCCCCGGTTGCCACCCGTACCCGGCGAGCAGAGCCGCACCGAACCCTCCACCGGATTCTCATCAAACTCCTCCATCCCCCTAATCTCCGGCAACGCCTTCAATTCCTCTTTCAATTTCTGAACCACCGCCTCCTTGGATTCGGGTCTTTGCAGCAGGGCCCGTCCTGAGATTCTAACAGCCTGAGACAAAGAGTAAAAATGTGGCCTCCTATATATATATTGCACAAAATAACAGTACAAAATCATGTATTTTGAATAAAAGTAAAGATGAAATGAATAACTATTAAAAATAAAGAATCAATCTTGTTTGATGTGGGAAATTCTATGCATAAATAATTAATATATAGGGTTTAATTTTGTTAGTTTTCCATACGGAGAAGGAAATGGAATAGTTATTCATATGGAAAAAGAAAATGAAAAGTTTATATGGAATAGGCACTACTAGAAATTTCCCCAATGGGGACCAATTTATAAAAGTGGCTTTTGGCCCAACACACACTGATGTTGGTGGCTAAAGGGCATTAGCCACTATTGATAGGAGCATTTTAATGCGACGTTTTAATTGTATTTCCCTACATTTTTCTGCGCCATTTCCTTTAAAAATCCCTGTTTTGGAAAGTTTCCATTCTTTGATTGGGAAAGTTCCTTATTGTAGAAAGTTTCCATTTTTGTAGTTTTCATTTCTCATTTCTGGCAAGTTGCCATTTTCAGTTTAGGAAAGTTTCTATTTTTCATTTTTGGTAAGTTTCTATTTTCATTTTTAGAAAGTTTCTATTTTGAGTATAGTTTCTATTTTCAGGACCTCCGAGCTAAAAAGTGGAAATGAACGCACGAATGGAAAGAGGAGCTTGCGAACATCAAGACGAACGAATATGAGAGAAAACGGCCCACACATTTGAGCAGAAATGAAGAAACAAGCTTTCCTAGTCCAACCAGGAAATCCTACGAAATGGAGGAGGCTTCCCTAGCAAGTTTCCAACGCAACCATGAAAAAGAAATGGAAAAATAATGTGTTTTGCGTTGGAAGATGAGAAGGCTTGAAGATGAAGCAACGAGGCCCAAGAACTCTTTGGATTTTCGGCAAAATGGATCAAGGCCCATCAAAGCCCATGACATTAGGGTTTGTGACGCATAACCCTAACCCTAGGGTTGCATTGCCGTGAAAACCAAAGGGAGGAGGCAAAAGTGGCGTGAAAAATCAAGGGAAGAATCAAAGATTACGCAAGAGATTTTCTAGGGTGAAGTTTATGGAAAGAAAAAGTGTGGACATCAAGAAAAGCACCAAATTGCGTCTAGATTCATTCCTAGAAACCCTAAGTATATTTTGGACGAAAATACAAGAAGAAAATCAGAAAATATTCAAGGTATTTCGGCAAGAATATATTAGGGAATCTTCTTGGAGTTTTGTGATTGGTTGGATGACACACTAGGGCTTATGTGGCAATTTCTCATTGGTGGAAGCTATGTGAATTATTAATTTAATTCTTGGAAGAAAATCAGAAAACTCACGGCTTGGAGGCCAAGACTTGACGTTCCCTATATATAGAAGCACCCTAGACGTATCATCTCACCACCCCATAATTCAGAAAATTCTCTCTACGCGAAAGCTCTCTCCATCCTCTAGTGCATTCAACGTTTTCAAGCAAGGAAGGAAGAAGCAAGACTAGGCCGTGAGCATCATCATCCATTCACCACCTTGAAGCTTGCTTTCGAGATTCAAGACTCCATACGTTTTATCCTTCATCCCCATCTTCATCTCACGGTGTAATTCAACCTCTTTCTTTGTAACTTTGTTTGAATTTCGTTGGAATTGTTCTAGTTGACATGTATGTTTGAACAAGGTTTATAATCTGAAATTTTATGATTGATTAAGGATTTTCGATTTCTATGTTGTGATTCCATAGTTGCTTATGTGTGATTGTTCGATTGAATTTGCTTTATAGATAACTTTTGTATTTTAATCTTATGTGGTTGCAAACACTTAGGGTTTTGATATAATTGGTGCTAGGTTTAAGAACATGAAATCGACTTTTCGTTTTGTGTAAACTTGAATCAAAGTAGTAAAGGTTTTGGACAAAAATCGAATTCAATTGAAGAGGATTGCAATTAGGTGAACTTATTCATACTAAGTTGTACACTTGAGTTGATAGCCTTTCCTTGAACTTCTTGCGTTGAACATGTATGATTGACTAGCTTTCTAGGGTTTGATTACATGTTTGATAGGATTAATCTATGTGCTTTCATTTAGATTAATTAGCGTTGAAAAGTAAAATATGGGAAATCGTTTGCTTTCGAATGTTTCACATGATCAACTCCTTTCACATGACTTGGAAGAACAACATGAAGTTAATTCGAATTCAATCATGAACTTGGTTTTAATCTTTGTTTCTACATATCATTCTTGTATTTGTGTTTTTGTTTATACTTAGTTTTAATTCTTTTAATTTTCGAAAAACCAAAAACCTAAAACCCCCCCTAATTTCGTGAATAGTGTTTTTATGTGTAAATATTATACTTTGTTTTATTTTAATTGTTTATATTGTCTTACATTAACAGGTGTACCCTCAATCCCCGGAATAGAACGATCCCTACTTGCTTATACTACTAATGATAATTGAAGGGTTAAATTATATGCTTGCTTTGAGCGTATCAATTTTTGGCGCCGTTGCCGGGGATTGAAAAATCACTTGTTGAATTGTGAATAATTGTTGGATATATTGTTGTTTTTCGTAAATACTATATAAGTGTTCATATTGTGTTCGAAATTTAGTTAAATACTTAGGTTGTTATTTATATTATTGAATACGAGTTTTATTGTGAGTTGTAAATTAAAGAGGAATAGGTGAAGTCGTGTTTATTAATATTGACCTAAACCCCTTATTGGTACCTAGTTCAGGTCCCTTAAGGTTGAGGGCGGTCTTTATTAACATTCATTGAACTGTCTTCACTCTTAAGACCTTTTTCATCTAAGTAAGTATATCCTATGTGGGATGGTGTCTAGGAAGGGGACAACGTCCACAACGGGTTTTGGATCCAGAAGTGCTTACAAATGGGCCTAAACCACATTGTGGGAGTAGCTCATGCCAAAATGGATTCTGCCTCTTGTGTTCGCCCTCCCCTACCTGGCCATTTCAGTAAGGTTGCCCAAAGGATGTAAGAGGGACTTTGTGTCTAGACAATTATACTTGGGCCGCACGTTCTCTTGATTTACCACTTGGAATTTAATTCGAAATCAATGATGTTTATAACAAAATAAAATGTTGTGACACACTAAGGTATATTGGATTAAACATAGTCTTGAAAAGGGTAGCTGTTTCAGTCCCATTGCACATCGAGACTCCCTGTTCCAGTACCGAAGTGTTGAAATACTTGTAAATAAAAGAAAAGAAAAGAAAAGAAATAAATGTATATGATTTTCGTGAATAGTAAAAATCAGGTTTATGGAAGAGTGAATTTATTATAAGTTTTTGACCATAATGGAATAGGTGAAGGACTTTGTCTTTAACATTAGTCTTGCACCTTTCTCTTTCATGTGGCGCACCTTAGTAGCATAGGGTGTCTAGGTTGATTGGATACGAGAAGTGCTAGCAAAGGGTCTCGTCCCCTGCTAAACAAGTGAGCTGAGCTCCGCCAAAATCGTTCCTCTACTACCTGGCTCTGTGTGAAAAGAGTTACCAAAAGATTGAGGAGGGCGACTAGTATTAAGGATCGAGCCCTTGGGCCGTACGTCTAAACTTTGGTTAAGGGCTTATAATGGGATTCAAGCTTTTATTAACTATGTTATACTCTAACTAAACTTGTGTAAACTTATATATGATGTTTTATTCTTGTAAAAATTGTATATTATACTTCTATATATACTTGTAAAAATTGTGAATAATAAATCGTAAATAGTAAATCGTGAATAGTGAAATCGTGAATAGTGACGTTTTTGTATAAATCATTAACTTGTATTTACTTCACTATGCAAATTACTAACTTCTCTAATTTTTAATGATGTTCAGGATTTCTATGAATGACCGAGCCTTCTAGACCCTCTACAATCAAAGAAATTGAAGCAAGGCTTGCTCGTTTGAAGAATCCTCAACAACTTGAGTTCAGAAGCCCTTCTCCTTTGACATTCAAGGACTACACATTTGACAATCAAGGGAAGAGGCTATTTCCTTCTGAGGGGTCTGTATCACCTAGTGTTTCATCCAACTCACTTACTCCTCAGAATTCACCTCCTTGTTCACCAAGAGAAAACATTAGGATGGCCTCTATCAGAGAACTCTCTTCATCTGTGGTTCAAGAAGGACTTCCTACAAGCATTGTGTATCCTGCCCCTGCTGCAGGGAAGACAGCTGACTTTGAGTTGAGGAGTGGATTGCTTCATAGGCTTCCAACGTTTCATGGCCTCAATATGGAGGACGCCAACAAGCATCTTAGGGAGTTTCAATCCGTGTGTATCAACATGCTACCACAAGGAGCGGATGAGAATATTCTCAAGATGAAGGCATTTCCCTTTTCTTTAGCTGACCGTGCCAAAGATTGGCTCTATGAGCTTCCCTCTGGGCGAATTACTTCATGGAACACTATGATGAAGGCATTCTTAGAGAAGTACTTCCCAGCTTCAAAGATCATTACACTCCGGAAGAAGATAAGTGGAATTAAGCAAGCTCAAGATGAATCTTATTCCGCTTATTATAAGAGGTTTTCATCCTTGATTGCCCAATGTCCTCAACATCAGATGAAGGAAGAAACCTTGCTTACTTGTTTCTATGAAGGTCTCCTACCCTTGGAACGTGATATGCTAGATGCTGCAGCTGGGGGAGCCTTTGTGGATAAGTCACCTACTGAAGGGCGAGCTATGATTGAGAATAGAGCAAAGAATGCCCAACAGTATGAGGGTGTAAGTCTCACAACTCGAAAGGTGAGTGAGATAGGTACTTCGGTCATTGAGGATAGATTGAATAAACTCACCCTTCTCATGGATCGAGTTGTGAGTGCAAAGGGAATATTGCAAGCTTGTGGGGTATGTTCTATGCAAGGGCATGTAACTGACCAATGCCCTCAACTGACAGAGAGTGGAAGAGGGGAATCTGTGAACGCCATAGGAGGATACCAAGGGAACCATGGGGGTCCCCCACGTCCAAGATATGATCCTTATTCGAATACCTACAACCCTGGATGGAGGGACCACCCCAATTTCAAATGGACGAACAATGAGAACACTCAGAATCCCCTTGGAGGTACCTTCCAACGTCCTCAAGCACCACCATCTCAAGGTCCACCCTTTCAAGGCCTTACATGCAGAATCAAAATGCCTCAGGGAATTCAAACTATGATCAGATTATTGAGGCACTCACCAATTCTACTCAAGCCTTGGTTCAAGGACAACAGAACCATACCAAGGACATTGCAGACCTCAAGAGTCAAATTGGACAAGTGGTGGACTTCATGACCAAGTTTCATGAGAGTGGTAAGCTTCCAAGCAACACAATACGAAACCCAAAGGGAGGCTTTGAAGGCCCCACCAACTGAGGACACAAGGAGGTACAAAGTCTAGGCTGAAAGACTATAAACATTAAGCGCTGCTTGGGAGGCAACCCAATTCAGAAGTAGCTATGAAGGAGTCTACACACGCAGATTTGATTTCTCCTTCCCTATTTCTCTTTCTTTTCATATTTTCTTTTTAGTAGTCTTTTCGTAAATCTCTTTCCTATATGCTTAAGTGTCTCATTGCATGCTTATAATTGATTACATTGAGGACAATGCAATATTTAAGTGTGGGGGAAGGGATTTACACTTTTGTCTTGAGTCATATATTGAAAAATACAAAAAAATCGAAAAATGTCAAAAATTCAAAAAAAAAAAATTTCGTTGCTTTTGTTTTTGTTTTGAGTCTTAGGATGCCCTTTCAACTGTCTAGGATGATTCTATATCTCTGAAATCATGATTAAAAGAGGATCACAAAATTGAGATGATTTTTTAAATGGTATTCTTTGGTTAATTGAGATATATGAAAAATGTGTGCCTTGTAGTGGATTTCGTGACTTTGGTACAGAATATGAGCATGTTAAGATGAGTTTTGATTCATATAAACCCATGTGAGATAATTGAGCCATGTCCCTTTTTCTTGGAGTGATAAATGAAATATATTCTTAATTTCTTGGCGATATTTTGATGATCTCATTATTCTTTCATTTGATTGACTACTTGCCATAGATTAAGTTTGATGGACTAGAGAATGCTAGAATTCGCTCTTGTGCTTGTTGAGACGTTATATCAATACATGGCCCTGATTCTGGAAAGGATAGAGGCACCCTAGGAATTACCACCATTGCCATATAAACCTGTGTCCCTAATTGTGCCCGTCGTGGGACTCCCCTAGATAAACCCCTTTGAGCCTACGTTAAGCCTTTTCTTTCATCACCCTTAAAAATCTTTAACCTAAACCTTAGTATAGCTATAACCTTACCCTTTGTTCTAAGAACTTAGTGGAGCTAAACTGAGACTTACTTGAAGATTTAGGCGTCAACAATGAAGGATAAGAAGAGGTGAAAGCTCAAGTGTGGGGGTAGACTTGTCCATGAAAGAAAAATATGTGAAAAAGCCGAGAAAAAGAAAGTGAAAAAGAAAAGTGTACGGCTAAGAAAAAGAAAAAGAAATGTCAATGGATTTTAGTCCCCCATACTTGGTGAGTTTGGAGTTTACTTTGAATTGAAGGCCCACTACGGAAAAATTTGGCCTTTGTCCAACTCACTAAAGATCAAAGGAAGTTTAGAGTGAAGTTTGGGCCCAACATGAAGACATTAGGCCCCTTTATAACACCCCCATGGGAAAGTGACGTTTTTGCATACTTGGTGGATTTCTAGAAGTCTCTCTACATTTGCATGAACTCTACTAGGTTTTTAGGACTTTGTTAAATTCCTTACCCTTCGTTTCTTTAAACCTTGAGCCATGGCCCCATTACAACCTTTGATAAGACCTTCTTGATCCTTAAGATGAGACAGCCCTTGATGTGGAGATGAGTTACAAGAGTTGAACCTATGGCTTGGGTCCATCTGTGCAAGTAGTTGATATCCTTCATGAGATCTTTAAAAGAAATTTATACATGTGCTTTCGTTTCATATATGTGATCTACTTGTTATCTTTCACATATACTTGAGTGTATAAGCTTTTAAGCATTGCCATGATCTGAGAGAAGAAAGAGTGGATATACCTTGTGAGGATTGAATCAAACTTGTTTGAAGCATGCTTAACAGAAACCATCACCATTGTTCCAACCAAGTCCTACTTGTGTATATGTAACTTATATGTTTTAATTAACTCTCGAATGCCTAAACATTGATTCTTGGTGAAATGCTAATCTTGGTGTTGTGAAAGTAAGAGATTGCTGAGACAAATAGTTGAAGGGCAATAGAGTCTGTTGTGTGTCAAGTCTTTAATTTTTGTTGAGTCGTAGTCGTGTCTGTGTTGTGATTTTGCCAAGGGACTAGCAAAAGCTAAGTGTGGGGGAATTTGATAGGAGCATTTTAATGCGACGTTTTAATTGTATTTCCCTACATTTTTCTGCGCCATTTCCTTTAAAAATCCCTGTTTTGGAAAGTTTCCATTCTTTGATTGGGAAAGTTCCTTATTGTAGAAAGTTTCCATTTTTGTAGTTTTCATTTCTCATTTCTGGCAAGTTGCCATTTTCAGTTTAGGAAAGTTTCTATTTTTCATTTTTGGTAAGTTTCTATTTTCATTTTTAGAAAGTTTCTATTTTGAGTATAGTTTCTATTTTCAGGACCTCCGAGCTAAAAAGTGGAAATGAACGCACGAATGGAAAGAGGAGCTTGCGAACATCAAGACGAACGAATATGAGAGAAAACGGCCCACACATTTGAGCAGAAATGAAGAAACAAGCTTTCCTAGTCCAACCAGGAAATCCTACGAAATGGAGGGAGGCTTCCCTAGCAAGTTTCCAACGCAACCATGAAAAAGAAATGGAAAAATAATGTGTTTTGCGTTGGAAGATGAGAAGGCTTGAAGATGAAGCAACGAGGCCCAAGAACTCTATGGATTTTCGGCAAAATGGATCAAGGCCCATCAAAGCCCATGACATTAGGGTTTGTGACGCATAACCCTAACCCTAGGGTTGCATTGCCGTGAAAACCAAAGGGAGGAGGCAAAAGTGGCGTGAAAAATCAAGGGAAGAATCAAAGATTACGCAAGAGATTTTCTAGGGTGAAGTTTACACTATGCCAAAAAGGCCTTCAGACGACACTACTGTTCTGTCGTCTGAACGAACAAAAATGTGTCGTCTAGTACGGTGTCGTCTCTTGGGGGCATCAGACGACATAAGTGTTCTGTCGTCTGAAAAATCAGACGACATAAAAAACTAAAAATCTTGTGTTGTCTGATGAGTTTTGCATTTTGGGAACATTGTGATATGTATCTTTAAAAGCATTCAAACAACAGTTTTGTATTGTCTGATAAACAAAACAACCACAGTATTTTTTAAATACTATTGTGTGAAGCATATTTGCAAGACTTATTTGTGTGGTCTGAATGCCCTTAAATAAGAAATATGAAGACTCATATGTAGTGTCTTCTCTCATACAACAACAATTAAAGGTTGTGCTAATTTACTTTAAACGACAATTATATGTGGTAGTAAAGAGCATCAGAGGACAATTAAGTGTCGTTCTAGGGTAGGTTTGTATGACATTTAAGTGTTGTGTGAAAGGTTTTGAGATTACACATATGTGATGTTGGGAAATGGTTTAGACAATAGATATCATATTCTTTCTGTTATGTCAGTCTCATTACGACGACAATTTACTGTCGTTTGAGATTATTTAGACGACAAATATTTGTGGTCTGAATATAAAAAGGACCACTAATGGTACGTGTTTTATATTGTCTGTAATCACGTCCAATCACACTTATTTGTTGTTGTTATACACTTTAGCCAATACTTTCATCTAACTTATGTTGTTGTTTTGCCTTTTATACTACAATTATATGTTGTCCCAATGCCAAAAAGACAATAGACTTATAATTGATTTTTGTGTTGTTTTTGTGCAGCTGCAACCACACGTTTTGGTGTGCTTTTGTTGTAGCTTGCAATTTGAGATAACACATATTACTAGTCCCCTGTTACAATTGGTATGCATGCATTCTGGAAATTAAAATTGCCCATTCATGAAACCATAATATCCACATCCAAAATCATTCATTGCAATTTTCATGAATCCACCATTGTCTCATGTACACAAACCTATTCATGAGCATAAGTTCAAAATGGCCCATATCTATAAATCTGGGCAGCCAACAAAATATATGCATGAATCAAGCTTTCATACCCTGAGTTATAGGGCACCCAAAAAATCTGACTAGGCTTCCCTCTTTAATAAGAAGCAGACAAAGAACAAGCTCGTTTAGTCGTATTTCCACAGCCAATGACACCAGTCTGAGCAGGGTCTACGAAGCCAATCATGTCAAGCATATTCGATTTGTTCAACACTTGATAAAGGAAGCTGTAAAACCACAAGTCCCAAAATATCATTACAACAGTACTGAATATCACACAATGTACAACATAACTAAAATTGCAAAAGTAAACAGAGATGTGCAAATTTTCCCATTATGTAACCATTCATTTAAATATATAGAATGTTACATTAGAACTTAGAATGCAAGTCAGGTGTACAACTACGCACCTTCTTGTTCCTTGACAAAATTGATGATAATAGTGGCAACCAATAACTAAGTAGCAAAACAAGCATAACCAAGAATATTTATCAGAATAAGACCCCAAAAGAAAGAAGTCGCGATTCGACAGAGAGAGCAAAAGATCACATTTTGATAGATTTAAGGATATGACAAACTTAGGCTATTTAATTTGGATTGTAGAGCAAAAGAGTTTGGATCATTTTCATAAAAATTGAGACATTGGAGAGCATGAAAAATGCTCAAAAATAGGTAAGTTTATAATAAATAAAACAAGAAGGTGGCTACACTCACAAAGTGGTTGCCTTCATTTACGAAGATATCCTCCATGTGAATGAGCGATCTCCACTGACTTGAGAGATCATATTCAAGTTTTGAAGTGTTGTTTGCATACTGTGGTCCCTTAGGATCACTCTCCTTTCACCTGAAACAATGACACGTAGATAAAAAGAACTAAGGTCACCAAACCATATGTAGATATCAAACCGTGATGGGCACCAAGAATTCGACTCTCACAATAGCAGCATGCCTTAATCAGTATGATACTACGTTTAAAGAGATGATGTTTGCCAATGAGGTGATCAACCTGTATGGTAACAGCACCAGGAAGATGATCAAGAATTAAAAAAAAAATCCAAAATCACAAACGAGCAAAGAGCACCAAAGTCCAATATTTTTACTTGCTATAATAGACTTGAAAAAAAAAATTAATAATAATAATAATTGCATCTGATAAACCAGAGCTTCCTAGGAAAACATCCTTTACATGAACCAAATCTGGTGACTCATTCAATCATATGTAGCAAAACTGGACTAATAAAACTCAGCTTTAGTGGAAGACTACCTGCTCAAGAAAGCATAACGTACATAGCCCTCCTAACTGATTGAAGGATATATCAACCACAATATTTTGCACAAGGCACTTTACAAGCTTAACCTGCCACCAGAAAACACAACAATCTTTACTGAGGACAACTAAAATTAAGTGAATCTGAATAGAAACAAAGAATAATCTCATAAACACACGTGCATTTCCTAAAGGTTTTTAGGAAAAGCAAATTAAAGGACATACTAGCGGTGAAACAGAAATTTTTTATGGACATGATGGTGCTACTATAATGCCCCGAAAGGGTTGACGTCACAGCACCGTGAATCTTACGAAGCTTAAGTATCGACAAAGTAATACTCAAACTTCTTAAGATGCGCAAGGCTAAAGATAACGAAACTAATCAAGTGAAGTTTGATGACTAACTAAGTTTTTTTTCTTTTTTTCTTTTGGGCAGCTGCAAAACTCAATATTTAGAATCAATGTATCTCAACCTTTGGTGATGAAAAAACTGCATAAATTCAAGTGAAACCTGATGTTAAATAAACTCGAGATAGTCAAACTAAATAGACTACAAAGAGGTTTGAAATCTGAGGCTTCAGACTACAATTGGTGGAAAAATTTCAAGCAATGGCAACAACAATTAGGATTTATCCAACTGAAGTAACAAGCTCAGCAAGAGTAGACAGAAACTTAAAAATAGGAAATAGAAGGATACATATGCATAATGGGGTACCCACTTTCCTAAAAACCGATGACCGTTCTTAATGCCAATTACTTACTTGCCAATGTAAGTACACAAATAGCCCGCAAGAAGTAGTAAGAGTGGCCGTTTACGCCATACCACCTAGGAGTGACGCCACACCTCAAAGGATGTTAGACATCCTCCAGTCCGTATAGCCCCTCCGGAGGTTTAGGGGATCGAAACCCAAGGTAGTCATTTTGCTCCCTTCACTCTCAGGCCACCACTTAACAACAATGCAATGTGTATGCATAAAAGCATAGAAATGTTTTCGAGAAAAGCTCTAACTAGTGAAGACCCCCTACCTGGAATCCTTGATGTGTAACTCCCAGCAAGTACCAAAGGACCAATCTTCAGTCCACTTGAGCCCTTGATCCTATTATGAACATGTAAACCATCATCGGTCTCAATGTTCTTTCTCCCTTAAGATGAAGCCACACTTTTATAGACTTATTTTAAAAAGAAGACACTGATCAGAATGCACTAATCATAATACACAGAAAACAGAGCTTTGTAGTTACTTTTGAACATGGATGAAACCTTTCTAACTGAAATTTAAGACTCAAGGAATGCTTTACATGTTTAGTCCAATGTACTAAAGATTGAGGACTGACAAGAGAGTAAAAGTTTCTCAAATCATTAATCTTGTACCAAAAGCTGCAAGTTGAAAAGTTCTCAGAAAACTGGTAACAAGAAAGAAAAATTCACCAACAATCATCCTTTCAATGATTTTAATCACAACTCTCCAGATTTAAGGTAGACATGCAAAGCTACTATTTTGCAAAATTTCATGTTATTCGCAGTTCAAATGAATGGTCAAACAAGAATCTGAAATGATAGGAACGCTGAATTCTGCAGAATTCCTGAAACAGTGCAGTAACTTCAAAATAGCATAAGTATCTCATTTTAACTCCGTTTTTCATGAAACCAAGTTCAAAATGATTATTGAAGAGTCTATTTTAAGCTATCAAAGACTGAGAGTGAAACAAGGAGTATAGGTTTTTCGAAAATCATGGAATAGCCCACTGGTTCAGCTTGGGTGTTGTCTTTGAGGCATAACTTCAAACACATGGTGTGCAGTAATTGAACTTGACCCTTTCCAGTCCTAATCATCCTAATGGAGTCACCATAGCTAGATAATAATCAAAAGTGCATTCCACAACAACCTTGAATAGATTTAAGAACAGAGATTTAACAGAAAGTAGGTGTTCTTACCAAAAGAAAGTTTCTGATACTGATCAAAATAGAGAGGTTAGTGGTTTGAAATCTCATAGTCCCCCATTTGTTCTGTCATAGACTCATAGTGTAATACGTAAATTAGAAGAGGTTTATATGACACCTGGAGATACGAAAATTGGAAAAGTGCAGAAGGTTATTTTAACAATGCATAGCTTCATACATCCTAACATGATGAGAAACAAGGCGTAGACATAAAGTAGCTACTGATTTTCGACCTTAGATGAAAGTGAAGTAAGCAGATTCAAGTGTTTCTGAGCTTAAGAGAAGAGTGGGAGCGGAATGGAAAGAGAGGAGAAGTAGCTTGTTTTGTCAATTGAGTGTTTGGTTGTAAGAGGGTCTAGGTAATGAATATAAAGGTTCAGCCAATGATATCTCATATGACATAGGGTACGTAAAACCTACATACCTTTGCCCGAATTAACTGCACGTCCTTCACCATAAACTCAGTAGCCATATTGTGATCTTCCCTTTCAAGAACAGCACTCCATCTGGCAGATACGTCTTCAGAGGTACTGATCCAAACGGGAACACCTGAAACAAAACCCAACATGAAATCAATACCCCCCACCTAGTTACCACCCCTTTGCTTTCTTAACTCTGACATCTTAGAATTTGCAATCAAAAACCATAATGTGGAACAAGAACAAACCTACAAGCACACTAATCTCTCAAATAGATTACTCCCTAAGTTGGTTGCGTAATCACACAGTTACTCTATCAATTCAACGTAAAACGTAACTACATGTACTCATGAGCTGCAAACTGATTGCAATTCATACAACTGGATAGCTACATACTCAAAATCAAAGTCCAAGCCTTCGGGAGCGAAAAAGCTATACTTATAGCCAAAATTCAAGCACATTTTCATCATCACACGAAAACTGAGTTCTTCAATTCACATAAAAACATAGGGCTTTTCACTAAATTCAAGTTTAAATTCAGATATAGGGGAATGGTATGTATATGCATGAATGCTGACCTAACAACCAATACAAGCTCCAATGATCCTCTTAACGTAATCAATGGCGGCTTTCCTTCTCCACTCAGAGACGTGAGTACGTTGGATCTGAGCTATAACCCCCTGCATTGCCTCCTCTGCTCTCCACCAGTACTCGGCGGAAACGTCCCTATGATTTGTTGAAATTGAAAACACGGATGAAGAAGATGAGGTCGGCCTCTCCTCCAAAACAGCGCCGTTTGGCTCAAGCGACCAAGGCCTAAGATCGCCCATCAAAGTTTTAGAATTTCTCACAACGTCTCACAGAACACACATGATCCTCGCAACGAAAAGCAAAACATAATTAGAAGGTGTCACTACAATCAAATTCATCATACAGAAGCTCCCAAAAAAAAAAATTCATAGTTCCAAGTTGAATTGAGTGACCACAGTCGTTTGTCAAATCAATCTAAAAAAACAAACTGATCACAGAATCCATTCAAAATTTGAGAATTATAGACATCATAGAGAGAGGACAAAAAACAGGAGGATTGCATACCTATATTATCAACTCATCACGTTTAACACTTACGGGCTCAGTCATAAACTTGCTAGTTTCATGGGGAAGTATAACAGAAATCAAGCAACCTATATTATCACAATTGATTTTAGACCAACAATCTAATTTTGACAAGAGCAACACGGCAATATTAGAGCTTAATCTAAGTAGAAACCATATGTACAGAGGGATATAAAATGCAGATTTAAACATGGAGGTCAGGTGGAAGATATCTCGACTAAATTCAGTGTTTGCTACATAATATCGGTACAGCTCCTAAATTCCAATCGTGTATAACATTACATTCAATTCAAAAGAAGTAGAATAAAATCCACAGCACTTAATTGCTGATTATTAATAACATGTCCCCAAATTACCTAGATTGATGTAGAACTCTTCAAACTCGTCATCGTCCTCGAACATATCCACCTTGGGGTCTTCAGATGCTACCTTCTGATCCTTCTCCATTGGAACAATGCCTGCGAATTTGCAATCAATGAATCAATTAACTCACTCAGATTTAGACCCAATTACCAAATCTCATTCAAAAGGTGATTGGCATTATCAAAATCAAATCTTGAATCTTTGTACCTAGAAACAAGAAGATTGAATCAGATAACCCCAAATGAATTGCGATTCACCGTTCCCAAATCAGAAGGTACAGATTTTTGAGAGAGAGGGATAGAGAGAAACTTACTATTCAATAAAGTGGAGGACTATGATTCTAGGGCTTTTGTTGTTCCTCTGACCAATCTTGATTGTGAGCTTTGAACAGTAAGGTTCTTCTACTTATGTGTTTGCGAATGATGAAGGCCCTGACTCGATACAACGGTTGAACTTTTAAATTTGTTCAAATGACTGAGTGGTATAGGAATTAAGGTCACATACTTCGATTGGGCAAATCCCAGAACTCGATACATCACTCAATTAGAGACTGGACAATAGCTAGAGCTTCACCATATGTGGGCTTATTCTGAGAAGAAAACATTGATCAAAATGTTCTGATCAGAATGCATAGAAAACACTGGTTTGTAGTCACTTTCGGACAAAGACAAAACTTTTTTTTAAGCCTTTCGAACTGAAGTTAAGTTTCAGGGCATGCTTTGCATCTCTAATCTAACTTACTGAAGAACAAGGACAGAAAACAAGTGTAAAGGTTCTCAAATCAATTGTTTGTAACAATAAGCTGCAAGTTTGAGAAAATTTCAGAAAACTGGTAACAAGCAAGAAAATTTCACCAACAATTAGTCTTTCAGTGATTTCAAGCAAAACTTTCCAGATTTGAAGTAAACATGCAAAGCTACTATTTTGCAAAGTTTCATGCTAATCGAAGTTCAAATGGAGGGTCAAACAAGAATCTAAAATTGACAGAAACGCTGATTCTGCAGAAATCCTGAAACAGTGCAGTAACTTCAAAATAGCACAAGTATCTCAGTTTAACTCCGTTTTTCTTGAAACCAAGCTCAAAATGATCACTGAAGAGTCTACTTTAAGCTGTCAAAAAATGAGAGTAAAACAAGAAGTATAGATTTTTCGAAAATCATGGAATAGCCCACTGGTTCAGCTTGGTGTTGTCTTTGAGGCATAACATCAAACACTTGGAGTGCAGTAATTGAACTTTGGTCTTTTCCAGTCCTATCCATCCTCATGGGTTTACCAAAACATAATAATCAAAAGTGCATTCCATTACAACCTTGAATAGCTTTAAGAACTGGATTTAACAGAAAGTAGAAGTTCTTACCGAATGGAAAGAAAATTTCTGGTATTGAAGCAAAATAGAGAGAAGCTCAGTGGTTTGAAATCTCAAAGTCCTCCATTTGTTCTGTCATAGTGAAATAAGTGAATTAGAGGAGGTTTACAAGACATGCAAGGCAAGGGAAGACCTGGAGCTGCGAAATTGGAAATGTGCAGAAGGAGGTTTGATCAATCCTATCTTCATACCTCTTAACATGATGAGAAGCAAGGCATAGAGGTAAAGTAGCTACTGATTTTAGACCTTAGATGAAAATGAAGTGAGAAGATTCAAGTATTTGAGAGCTTAGGAGAGAAGTGGGAGCGGAATGGAAAGAGAACAGAGATAGCTTGGTTTTTGTTAACTGAGTGTTTGGCTGTCAAAGAGTCTAGGTAATGAATTAACAAGACCCATAAATTGATTGGGGAAAAAGACTCCCCATAAATTTAGACAAACAAGCCTTCTGTTTTTCTGCACTACACTACGAGCAGTGAGCCTTCCCAGCAAATCCTTTTGTAGCACCAAGTTTCCCTAACAAGACCAACAAAACAGAAGAAACGTGTTACAAAATTGAAGAACTATACCCAAACTCAAAACCCCAAAACACAAATAAGCTTTAATTGAAAGAAGAAAGAGTTCTTGTTTGACAACATGAAAGAACCCAGTTGAAAAAACCCCAAAATACAAATCATTTGCAGAAAAAAAAAAAAACTAAAATCAATTGAAGATTGAACCCAGTCGAAACCCTAAACTACAAAATGATTGAAACCCTAAATTGCTTACCAATATCCGATTTGAAAACAGCTCTTGCTGGAGAGCTCCATTAATACGAACATGAAAGATGAAGTAGAGACTAAGAAGAAGAAGGAGAGACTATGAAGAAGAATAGAGAGAGTGAGAAGATGAAGGAGAGAGTGAGAATCGAGATTTGAGAGAGCACAGTGAGAAGGAGAGAGGCTGGTGTTTGAGTTTTCTAGTTTCGTGGGTTCTAGGTCGAGTTGAGAAAGCTGAGTGAGAAGGAGAGACCGCGCGGGGTGGTGTTTGAGTGTTTAGTCGTGGTCGAACTGAGTGAGAATGACAGAAAGTGACTTAATTGCGAGGGATTGTTGAGTGTCAAATAGCACAAGTCAAAATAACTTGGGAAATTTTAAAACAACCCCCACATTCAGACAACATTTAAATGTTGTCTGAATGTCACAACATTTTTCAGTCAACTAGGGCATATCTATTTGAGAGGGAAAATACTCAATCAACTTTTGGAAATCCCTCCAAATTTGAGATAGAAAATCACCACCTTCTACAACTACACAAATGTGTTGTCTGAATGCTCACCATTTATCCAAATTTGAGATAGGGAATCACCACCTTCTACAACTACACAAATGTGTTGTCTGAATGCTCACCATTTTTTCAAATTAAACCAGTGTGGTTTTAGTGTATATTCAGACAACATAAAAAAAAATTATGTCGTCTGAAAAACTCAGACGACATAAAACAAAACTTATGTCGTCTGAAGTGTGTCGTCTGAAGGCCTTTTTGGCATAGTGTTATGGAAAGAAAAAGTGTGGACATCAAGAAAAGCACCAAATTGCGTCTAGATTCATTCCTAGAAACCCTAAGTATATTTTGGACGAAAATACAAGAAGAAAATCAGAAAATATTCAAGGTATTTCGGCAAGAATATATTAGGGAATCTTCTTGGAGTTTTGTGATTGGTTGGATGACACACTAGGGCTTATGTGGCAATTTCTCATTGGTGGAAGCTATGTAGAATTATTAATTTAATTCTTTGGAAGAAAATCAGAAAACTCACGGCTTGGAGGCCAAGACTTGACGTTCCCTATATATAGAAGCACCCTAGACGTATCATCTCACCACCCCATAATTCAGAAAATTCTCTCTACGCGAAAGCTCTCTCCATCCTCTAGTGCATTCAACGTTTTCAAGCAAGGAAGGAAGAAGCAAGACTAGGCCGTGAGCATCATCATCCATTCACCACCTTGAAGCTTGCTTTCGAGATTCAAGACTCCATACGTTTTATCCTTCATCCCCATCTTCATCTCACGGTGTAATTCAACCTCTTTCTTTGTAACTTTGTTTGAATTTCGTTGGAATTGTTCTAGTTGACATGTATGTTTGAACAAGGTTTATAATCTGAAATTTTATGATTGATTAAGGATTTTCGATTTCTATATTGTGATTCCATAGTTGCTTATGTGTGATTGTTTGATTGAATTTGCTTTATAGATAACTTTTGTATTTTAATCTTATGTGGTTGCAAACACTTAGGGTTTTGATATAATTGGTGCTAGGTTTAAGAACATGAAATCGACTTTTCGTTTTGTGTAAACTTGAATCAAAGTAGTAAAGGTTTTGGACAAAAATCGAATTCAATTGAAGAGGATTACAATTAGGTGAACTTATTCATACTAAGTTGTACACTTGAGTTGATAGCCTTTCCTTGAACTTCTTGCGTTGAACATGTATGATTGACTAGCTTTCTAGGGTTTGATTACATGTTTGATAGGATTAATCTATGTGCTTTCATTTAGATTAATTAGCGTTGAAAAGTAAAATATGGGAAATCGTTTGCTTTCGAATGTTTCACATGATCAACTCCTTTCACATGACTTGGAAGAACAACATAAAGTTAATTCGAATTCAATCATGAACTTGGTTTTAATCTTTGTTTCCTACATATCATTCTTGTATTTGTGTTTTTGTTTACACTTAGTTTTAATTCTTTTAATTTTCGAAAAACCAAAAACCTAAAACCCCCCCCTAATTTCGTGAATAGTGTTTTTATGTGTAAATATTATACTTTGTTTTATTTTAATTGTTTATATTGTCTTACATTAACAGGTGTACCCTCAATCCCCGGAATAGAACGATCCCTACTTGCTTATACTACTAATGATAATTGAAGGGTTAAATTATATGCTTGCTTTGAGCGTATCAACTATACAGCCACTAATTGGATACCAGTCCCCTTAATAGCAGGTGCTAATGGTACAAAGGCCACCATTAAAAAAACAGTGTGAACACAGAAACCAATGCAGCTCTTCACACTGTTATGGAATTAGTGGGTCTTTAACCTCTGTAATCACACTGATAACAGTGGCAATATTGGTAGGCTATATTAAAAAAAAATGCACCAAATAATTGGTGCATATATGTATTTTAAATGTATTATACAATAAATTTACAAGTTAAAAATACATCCATAAAAACCCATACACTACTAGAAGTGATACTCTTGGAAGCTTCGTCAGTGATTCACAGGGTTCCTTAGACAGTCCCTTTTGCAGCTTCTTGACCTGCAATTTTACAAGCGCAACTCTTTTAACTCATTGGTGAAGAACCAAAGGCTGGCAAAGCACTAAACAGAAGTATATCCACATTCATCTAGGGAGATAAAAAATTATGCAATTTTAAATGACTGCATTGCTCTGATCTTTTCATACTAACGTGGATTATAATTTACAATGATCCAAAACTAAGTAGGCAAGCTTACCTTATCAAACACAGGGAAGAACTTAGAGGACTCCAAACACATATCTTCAGATTTCATTATTACTTGCAACTGTAAAGTAACAAAAATGAAATCATCACAAAGTATTAACAGCAATAAGCATTACATTAGCAACCATGAAAAAAGTTGGGTCAAGGTTTCCAGCATTATACTATCTTCCCAAACCATCCCAACTCTAGACCAAGAAAACTCTTAACACTGAACACAACATTAATTCATATGTGGATAAATACTTATTGAAAAGACTAGAGATGGAAAGTAACATTTGACACACTCCGGGTACAAGTTAGATGAAAACACTGATCGATAACTGCACATAGAGACTGTCCTAAAAGCTTGCTAAATGAATCGACTTCAGTTAAATTGTCACTTGATGTTTCTCTTAAACTACAAGTTGTCTCAAAGGTTTGCAAAGTAAATTTAAGAAATGAAGCATGTCACAGCAAAGCTGTGCCGCTAAAAAAAGCTGTGAAAGGAGGGGCATTTTACAGTTAACCAACTTCACATCTGCACACACACTTTCAGTTAAACAATGAAAAGGAACAGCAATGCACATCTGCATACACACTTTCAATTTCAAACCCTTTTGGTCATGAAAACAATTTGTTGAAAACATAGGAAAATACCTCAGAGCCACACGATATTTCTGACCCAACTTCTCAAGCTCTGCCATTACACAATCTATGATACAAGGAGTGCCTGTAAAAGACAGATAAACCATTAGAGAAATATAAACATAAGAGAAATGGAACATTCCCCTGCATTATCTATCAAAAATTTTGGTGACTATCATAAGTTTACCAAGTTCTCTTAATCATTCTTGGTATAAAACTCAACATTGAAAAACAATTCCTAAGAAACACTAAACATTAATATGAGTGAATAACTCTAAGACTCACACTTTGCATATAGGTAGTCCATCATTCCCTTCTCCTAATCCAACTGCAGAAAGTGAACTAAAGCCAATTGAAGTGGCTTCAATTATTTCTTCATAGTTAACATCAACCCCTGCAAAGTATAATTAATTAATTTAACAATATTAATAAGGTCCTCACACAAAAGCACAATAATATATCAATTTTGTATTACTACCATTTTATTTCCAAAGTAATAAGACATTCAAATAAGTAGTGCTGCCTGTTAGAAAAGTGCTTTACTTTTTGGAATACTGAAAACAATGTTAACTCGTCAGTATACAATTTCAATCCAGGCTCCTAACTCCTAAGCCAACATCTGATGTAAGAGTTAATCGAACATATCCACTACCAAGTCAAAATAAATCTAAATGAAACTAGCAGATACCTTCTTCACTATTGGTTCCTGCAACCCTGGTGGTAAATAAGCCAATGTTATACCACTGCCAAAAAATGCCATATTTTGGTATGAACTGCTGCCGGATATCGTATCAATAACACCACCACCACCACCACTTGGTAGGAAGTTTTGTAACATCACTTCCAACCTCAATCTTCTCCAATCCAACATTGTAATGCACCCCAGACTGAAAATTAATAAAATCCTACCACACAAAACGCAGAAAAGTCATAAATTGATAGATCGGGTACTAGAGAGCTACTGATGTATAGATGGTCCTTAATCATTCACCTTAAGGCCTTAAAAGTAAAGGGGACAATGATGTGTGTCGCGCGTCCAGTGATATCAAGGCCGGGAAGTTGGGGCCTTTTGTAGATCTGAGCTTTCCAGGTTCGAAACTAAAAGCTATAAAACAAAAATGGGGAAAGTAAGTACCTCTGCAATTTACTTTGCCCTAAATATTCAGATGTCAAAACGAAATCAAAAAACTTAAACTTAATACCTCCGCAACTCCTTCTTCACCGTTGCAACTAGTTCGTCGATTAATTTGGCGGATCCGCAGTAGAGAAAAGAGATCGAATGAAAGAATTCCGGCCCCGCAGCAGAGTGAGAGAGGAGAAGTGCAAAGAAACGGGATTTAAGGTCTAAAGGATAAGGATCGAAGGGAGAGAGAGAGTGATTAGTTTTTGTGGTCAATAAGAGAGGAGAAGTGCAAAGAAACAGGATTTAAGGTCTAAAGGATAAGGATCGAAGGAAGAGAGAGAGTGATTAGTTTTTGTGGTCAATAAGAGAGGAGAGTTGCATTGGACGCCGTGTTAGTGGGTCCACACCCCATACAGTTGGCTTCTCTTATTAAATAATCATATATTTCCTTACTGTACACTAACTTTAAGCTCATTCCCACTGATGACAGTGGAAGCAAAAAAAAAGTCACCGCTCTTTTATATCAGTGGCAAACTATTTCCTATTCACACTGATAATTTTTAGTGGCTAAAAAAAGGGTGTTATTGGGCAAATTTCTAGTAGTGAGGAAAAGGAAAAAAAAAAAAGCTAGGCCACGGGGTCCAAGAAAAATAAGTAACTAAAAAAAAGCTGAAAGGACGAAGCTAGTTCCATTTGGCCTTTGGGCCCTCCTTAAATAACTTGATTGATTGAAGGAACTAAAAAGAGAAACGAAATTGGAATGCGATTCGATCTTTGGTGGGAAGGACGCGATCTCTCCTCATTTCCGCTACAGGAACATGTCGTTTCTAGTTTATTAAAGCAAACAATATTTATATATTCTATCTGTATCATATAGGTAGAAACTCCAAAGGTCTCTGGGAGCCGATGGCCAGAGGTGGCTGCCCTCAGGGTCGGCCCTACTTAGCCGAAGATTGAGGCCTACGGGATCTCGGAATTTGAGTCGTCGATAGAGAGAGAGACTCGGCCACGAATTCGAGGTTGTTCATGGTGTTCTTCCCTGGCTACCATTCGTTTGGGATGGGCGGGATCACGTGGGTTTGGCTGAGGGTTCTTCCGCAGCGGTGAATTCATGGATGTATTGCTTCGATGCGTCGTAGTTTAGGTTGGGTTTGGTGGTGTCTCATCGTCTTCGAAGGAAGTAGAGGGTTTGATAGGGTTTGGCTTCGAGGAGGAGTTTAAAGGCAGAGAGAGAGATTCTCATGGTGCTTCGCTATGTTTGTGACTTCTACAACTTCGACTTTCTTTCTGTTAAAAGAGTTATGTTCCAATATGGGCTTTTTCTTTGTTCTAGTAAAATACAGGCTTTGCTATACTTGCTATTTATACGTATCGATCTTGTTTAGGTGGTTAGTTGATTTCGTTTTTAGTCGTGCTCAACTGTCATTAGATTTAGAGTCAAGGGTGAAAAATAATAAGGTGTTATAATATTATTATCTATGTGGATGTCCACATTATGTGGATGTCCACATAAATACTCATTACTTATATACTTTGATGTACACTCTACCTCTATATAAAAGAGGCTAATGAGACTGAATGAGAACACTTCTACTTCCTCTCAACTATTTTTTTTTATCTTCTCTCTACTTTATAACACGTTATCAGCACGTTTTGCTCTTCTTCTTCTTCTTTTTTTTCTTAAAGACTTAATGATCTAAGACTTCTTGGTGCAACATTTGTTGATTTTGACCATGATTCATGATCTAATGAGTTTAATTTTCATAATTATAGCAGTTGATTTTGTTTAACCTATATATGTTTTGATTCGCAGGTTATGTAATTATGCAAACAAATTGGTTCGATTTGCATATATTACAATGTTTTCAAATCTTGATTAAGGCACGGCTAGCTACTAACTTGCCTATCAAAATCATTTGCTTCGATTGGCTTTAGCAAGCAAATAAAAGGGGCGTTTATATATTATCACTGCATCATGATATATTTGCTTCTCCATGATTATCCATGGACCCTTTATCAATACTCTCACTTGTCATTGTTTGGTTTATCAATTTGCTATAAAAATCACCTTCTAAATATAGAATAATACATACACTCAGGAATACCAAATTTGGTAATTTCAATTGTGATATTGTGGGAACGCGCCAAGAGCAGTGGGTTGAAGTGATCTCGTGGGAGCCAAGAGCCTTTGTATATATATCACAATTTATTGGTAAGTTGAATTTGCTCTAATTTCCCCGTCTGATTAAAGGAATCCCTCTAATCAATATCATATTAGTTGTGTGTCATTTTGTTTCATATACATGATACGTTATTAGTTAATTTTTGAGTTATCCAAATTGATTTCTATGATTTAGACGCTAGTCCAATGGTCATTGCTTCATGGGTTATACTAATTGATTTACACTCCATATTTCTAATATCAATTGGTTGTATATTGCCTTGTTTCTATTTTCTGATCTGCAGATTTATCAAGTTGTATTAGATACAATTTTTTTCTAGTCCCTCTGTTGTATCATATGAACTATCAATATGCTCAATATTGTTTATGCTTGGTTCATGATATGATTAAATGTGAATATATTCACAATTGATCAAAACTTCATGTTTCTAGATTCGATTACATGAGGACCTGAAGTTCCTCCAGAATTATACAATGAGAAATTATGACAAGGAGTTCCTCACAGCTTATGCAATTAAAGAGGGCCAGAAGATCCTCGACGTTATACAAAAGTATATCAAATCACATATTTCTTGATCCCCTATTATATGAGGGCCTGCAGTCCCTCAACTTCTTCATTATGTGAATATTTGGCATGGCCAATTAGGTTTCTTCCTCCGTGTCACTACTTGAATTTGAAACTCAAACCACCCTTAGAGTCTGCAGTTCGAAGTTGGAAATTTAATCGAAGCCAGAAGCTTGTGACTACATCTCTATAGAAAGGGAATTTGAGGTTCACCACAAGATATACTTTTGTTCTTCTTGTACAATTGGAGGAGAGAAACAAGATTATGATATGAAGAACCAGACCAGAAGTTCTGTGTATTTTTTTTATTCATGGAACCAGATGTTTCCATTGGTAATATATATATATTGTTGTAAAACAGAAAAAATTTTGAGAGAGAGAGAGAGCGTTTGGACACAGAGAATCAGATTGTGTGTCTTATTCATCTCACCATGAGGAGCCTTATATAGGACTACATGGTGTACACAAAAGGGTAATGCTTAATTACAATCCAATCACTCCTACAATTACAACCTATCAATCACCAATCTATAGGGATAGACACCTATTACTCATCATCTATTTACATGATTATCCACAAATATTTACAACACTCCCCCTTGGATATTCCATGTCAATAGTGTTGCATAGGCTGAGAGCTTCTAAGTTGCCTCGTCAAAAACCTTGCCAAGTAATAAAAACCCTGTGGGAAAAAAAACAATCTTGGTCGAAGGAGAAAAAGAGCACAACGCGCTTGAGTGTGGACTAGCAGTATCACAGCTTTAGAGATAGGTGAAGCCTTCTTATCAGCACCATAAGTAGGTAGTATGTCTACGAGAAGGATGCATTAGAGTTGCTACACCAAAACCTTGCCCGGTAAACCCAGTGGGAGAAACCCGTGGTCGAAGGGGAAAGATGAGCAAATGCATGTATATGTCGAATCAAAGCATCTTCAGGATGTAGTATAATTAAGTGGGGTGACCATGCTAAAGATGTGCCTCGTTAAAACCTTGCTAGGTAACAAAACCCAGTGGGACAAAATAACCCTAGACGAAGGACAAAAAGAGTACACGATGGTCAAGTGAGTATGCTTCAAGATACTCCCCCTGATTTCGACTCCCCCTGAAAATTACATGTTAGGTAATTCAGATAGTTTATGTAGACCAATACCTTGAACATGCTTCTGGAATGTAGACTTTGGTAGTGACTTGGTAAAGAGGTCTGCACGATTGTCTTCAAATCAAATATGCTTAACTTCAATCTTCTGATGCTCCTGTTGTTGCTAATTGAAGGAGAACTTCGATACAATATGTTTGGTGTTGTCTCCTTTGATGAAACTCATTTTTATCTGCTCTATGTAAGCAGCATTATCCTCGTAGATAATGGTTGGTTCATCAGTGGTGGAATGCAGTCCACATGTGCTTCGAACATGCTTTGTAACGACTTTTAGCCATGTACATTCACATACTGCTTCGTGAAGAGCTAGTATCTCAGCATGATTCGAAGAGGTAGCAACAAGTGTCTATTTCGTAGACCTCCAAGAAATTGCAGTATTCCCAATGGTAAAGACATAACCAGTCTGGGAACATGCCTTGTGCGGGTCTGATAGATAGTCTATATCAGCATATCCAACAAGGCGAGCATCATTCTGAGGATCAAGGGGCTTTGATCCATTCCTTGATGCATAGGGATAGAATAAGCCCATATCCGCCGTTTCTCTAAGGTAGCGAAAAATGTCTTTTATGTCATTCCAGTGGCAGCGTGTTGGCGCAGAGCTATATCTAGCTAACAAGTTCACATCGAATGAGATGTCCTGTCTAGGTCATTAAGCCAAGTACAATAATGCGCCTATTGCAATTAGATATGGGACTTCTGGCACCAATATCTCTTCGTTATCATCTGCAGGACGATACGGTTCTCTCTAGACTTCAGACGACCATGGGTGTGCTTGCTTTTATCCTCATTAAAGCATCTTAACATCTTCTGGATGTAATTTGGTTGATGGACCAAAATTTCATCTGCACTGTGCTCGGGCTCCAGGTCGAGACAATAATTTGTTCTCCCAAGGCCTTTCATCTCAAATTCCAACTTTAGGTGCTTTGCGGTTTCCTTGATCTCTTCAGGAGTATCGATCAAATTCATGTCATTGACATAGACCGCCACAATTCCAAACTAGGAACTTGTTTCCTTAATAAACACGCATGGGCATAGTTTATTATTCACATATCACATCCCGATTAAATATTCACTTAGACGGTTATACCACCTCCGTCTGGATTGTTTCAATCCATAAAGTGAACGCCTCAAAACTAATGAAGAGCGTGTTCTGTGGTCTAGAACTATTTGCATCGGGTATATTAAGTCATTCTGGAACTTTTATGTATATCTCTGTATCGTGATCCCCATAGAGATAAGCTGTGACCACATTCATAAGCTGCATATTCAGTTTTTTGGAAACTACCAAACTGATAAGGTAGCAGAACGTTATGACATCCATTACGGGAGAATACGTCTCCTCGTAATCAATCACAGGGCGTTGAGAAAATTCTTGCGCCACTAGATGAGCCTTGTGTATCACAATCTCGTTTTTCTCATTACACTTCCTTACAAATACCCATTTAAAATCTACGGGTTTAACATGGGGAGGTGTAGGAACAACAGGTCCAAACACCTTTCCCTTTATCAAGGAATCTAATTCGACCTGGATTGCTTATTTCCTTTTTGGCCAGTCGTCTCTTCGTTGAATTTGATCAACAAAGCAAGGTTCGAGGTCATCGCATATTATAGTTTTGGTGGCCACCACAAATACTAATATATCATCGATGATAATCTCAACATGATTCCAAATCTCACTAAATTTTACCAAGATTTCTCTATTCTCGGGAGTGGGTTCAAATGTTGGAGCGTCCCCCAACATAGTCTCTTCTAGGACATACCCATAATCAGGATTTATCTCGTGAGATGAATCGGTTTGAGATTGCGATGTGAAGAGGATTCGTTTGTGCCAAGTTTACCCTCTTCTAGGGATAAGAATCCTTTGAACCTAATGATCTACCTCACTTCAGGGCAGAGACATATGACTAGTTAGCCGCCATGGTTGTACCTCGTCCATCTGGGACGTCTATCCTTGCAGGCACATTTTCAGCAGGTATATATGATCTTGTCACTTTAGCTAGATCAGAGAAAGCGTCTGACATATTTTGGGCTACACTCTGTAGATCTAGAATTCTCCGCACTTCATTATCACATTGTGCGGTTCGGGGATCAAGATGAGACATAGTGGGGACATTCCAAGTCAATTCACGTCGTTCATCAGGAACGGTAACGTTCTTATCTCCCCCTAACGGCGGGAAGACTATCTCATCAAAGTGACAATCTGCAAATCTAGCGGTAAAGAGATCGCCTGTCAAGGGCTCGAAAGAGCACATAATGGATGGGATTCATAATCGACATGTATGCCCATCCTTTGTTGAGGACCCAATTTTGTACGTTGTGACGACACAATTGGCACGAGGACTGCATACCCAAATGCGCGTAAGTGCGAAACATCAGGTTCGTACCCAGTCACCAACTGTAACGCGGAGTAAGGTTGGGTAGCAGTGGTCCTCAACGGGACCAACATAGCTGCATGCAAGATTGCATAGCCCCACACAAAAACTAGGAGCTTGGTGCGCATTACCAAGATTCTATTTGCTAGACCATCTTGGGTGTGAACATAGATAACTATATGTTCAGCATCAATCCCAAGGGATATGCAATAATCATTGAAAGACTTCGATGTAAACTCTCCGGTATTATCAAGTCTTATAGACTTTATGGGATAATCCGAGTGGTGAACCCTCAATTTCATGATTTGGGTGAGAGTTTAGCAAAAGCAGCGTTTTCTTGTGGACAATAGTGTAACATGTGATCATTTTGTCGATACATCAACCAAAACCATTAATATTTAACTGGTCCACATGGTGGTTGGATATAACCACAAATTTCCCTTGCATTCTGTGTAGAACAATGGTGGTGTATGTACTAGTCTTTGCATATGATGGTCTAGTATGGCATAGCGTGTTATTATATACAAGACCCTTATTCAGAAGGGGGTGCACCTGCAATGAATTGAGGATACGGTGCATCATACTTTGACCTGGGTGTCCCAAAAGGTCATGCTATAGCAAGTAGTTGCTTGAATTAGTTAGCTTCTAGTTAACAGATTTCAATTTCTCCAATGTATGCTTCTGGCCGCACACTCGAAGGTTATACAAAGATATTCTACGCATTTTTCTCAGTGGTTTCAACGTGATAACTGTTGGTTCGAATATCCTTAATACTCAATAACGTTCTTCTGGAACGTGGAGAATATGAGGCCTCATTAATGGTAAGTTCAGTACCATTGGACAACATAAAGTAGGCTTTGCCATAGCCCTCTATCAGGTTGGATTGCCCTGATACGGTTGTCACAGAGGTATGAATAGACAATAAGTTTGAAAAACATCTCCGATCTGGGAGTATGGTGTGTGTAATAGCACTTTTAACCAGACAACAAACTTCCCCACAGAATATGTCTATTCATTTATTTAATTCAATGGATCACATGTATAAATAAGTTTATTGAATTAAATACATTCGAACATAACCACATTTCTATAATCCAAAATAATTGAAAACATAAATCACCAAAATCCGAAGATGTTTCATTCATTAAGATGAAATAGATATGACATAAGGGGCCAATTTTACCCATGTCTTCGAGTTCTAATCCTCAGTATGTTCAGTAACTGGCTGAAAATCCATGATCTCTAGTGTGGAATCGATAGAAAAATGACCCTTTAATAAAATTGGTATTCCGAGTTCCGCGACCGGCGTAATACTCATCTATTGCTTCTGCTATCGCACAATAGGTGCGGGACCAGCAGTCAATTCCTCCACATCGATAATAAAGATCATGCTGATTCTGGTGGCAGCGGGCCAGACCAGTGTTCCTTTCAACTCGGGCTTGCTGAGTTATGGCATCATGGTTCCTGCCACGTGGGCCCTGGCCATGTGGAGCCTAATTACATGGCCTCCTGGGCTTTGGCCAAGTGGCAGACGGTTATATGGGTTAATTTCGTTCAGCCAATCATGTCTTGCTTCAAGCAAGAAATGGTCATCTGATGGTGAAAGTGCTCTTCTAGAGCGACTCAAAGAGTTTGTGTATCCTCTTCATCGGATACTCAACTTGGAGTGTTTTCTCCATATGTTTCCTTTGAAAATTATGGCACTCATATTAAAAGCCTCAATGACGACATTGTTAGCATTGATTGTTGATCTCATCTTCTTTGCAGTCAGATGAATTTTCACACCTTGAGTTCACTTTAGATAGTTTCTTCTGGAGACCTCCAAAGCAACAAAGTCAAACATGTTGAGATTTGACATTTCTTATAGGAAAGGAACAAATAATATTAGTGCTTTGGGTAATATCATCCATAAGCAAGTAATGAGAACTTCAGGTTCTATAACATGGTATGAAAAATCGGATTAGACATGTAAAATCTACTGGTTTTATCATGTGTGGTGAATTTATGAAGAAAACTTCAAGTTTCTTAAATGGCATTATCGAAATTACAAGTTCGATTTATGTATGAACTACTGGTTCATCATATACCTGCATTTTCTACACATATATTCTAATGCGAAAATTTGGCAAGTAACAAAATGATACTGAATAGAGCAAATTGTAATAATATCTCACAAATTGGCTAAATGAAAATCACAAATCAATTGAAATATTAATTGCATGCTAGTAATATAACAGATTCATTATCACACAATTATGTGAATAAATGCTTCTGGCAATTAATTACACATATTAAATATGGTGAATCTATTTACAATATCAAATCCTTTTTCCTTTTATTTGATTCTGATGGACCAAGTTCGGAAGTGCTTCTTCTCACAGCACAGCAATCCCAAACTAAGCCTTAGTCTGCGGGCTCGTGACCTAGGCTTTCATGTGCTAGTCAAAGAGTATGTGAGGCCTGCTGGGCTGCTAGGTCCTGTAGAGGGAGAGTGGGCCTGCTGGGCTCAGGCTAGTCTGCCAAGGAATGAAAAGTTATTACTCAACCCTTTCGGTAACTCCAATTGAATACAACCAGGTAAGGAAAGATGAGGTTTAGGTGGAGCGAGGCTCGCTTAAGTACACAACCTCATCTGAACCTTTCCTAGACATCGCATCCAACTGGATGAGCCTAGTTTGAGAAGATTCATAACTTTTGTCATGGTAACATGTAGTGTGCTTCTATTCTGGCCTTGCAACTTGGGCCTGAGCTTCTGGCTCGAATTTGTTGTTATGACTTTGGGCTTGATTTGAGCTTCTGACTCAGCCTCTATTAATATTCACAATTATAACATAACCAAATTCAATATATGTTATTAAATCGTAACATAAATAAATTAAAGCAGCGGTTATATACCTAAGGAAATGGGTTCAAATCCCATTAATGCTTCAGGCATTATGTACAGGTAATAAATTTGGCAAATGCTTCTGGCACAATGTTTAAGTAATAATCGCGTAATAATTTAGCCCATAATGCTTCTAGCATAAAGAATTATAATGGCAGATTCAAATTTGTGTAACAAAAAATTAAGCCCATAATTCTTCTATCATAATTCACGCAATAATTCAGAATTGTCTTAATGTGATAATGAAGTGATTGTGGTAATGAGCATAAATTACAATGGTAATTGCTTTGGATAAAATCAATCAAAATCAAATCACGGGTTGATCAATCACCAATTAATTGGCCTCAAATCTGCTTTTGGCAGAATTAATACTAAATAAGTATGTCATAGTGGTACAACGGACAACATGTTGAGTTGGTACCTATTTTAGCTGGGTTCGAATCCCAGCAACTGCATAATCTGTTTTTTTTTTTCTTTCTTGTTGAATTGATGTTACTGATATTGATTTGGTACTACTGGACCAAGTACTACAGATATATAGTTGCAGTCCATAAATTTTTCTCTTTTCTTTTCCAATCAAACAATCCCAAACACATGAACAAATATATACAAATACGTATACCAAGTAAATAAATCATGTAGGATTTGCTAAGGTTCATGCATTATGGTGATTTTTCATATTCAATCAATAGGCTCAATAAGCAAGAAGCATGAATATAAAATTAGGTTTTGGAAAACATTACTTGATGAAGGACGGATAAATCTTCAGCTTATGTGTGCAACTGAGAAGGTTGTCTTCTCAGCCAATCCAAGAGCTATTCGCCTCTTCTGGACAGCTCCCACTTCAAATGGTGTACATGTCTCAAAACGACTCCAATAGAGCTGAAATTTGGAGGTCAGATAGAAGAGGCAGAGACGAACAACTTTGATGAAGGAAAGATTTTGATCTGAGGTCCCGATCAAGAGGTTTTGGGGCGTGCAAATAGGCTGCAGCAGGGGGTTTTTTTTTTCTGGCCAGGGCTTAGGTTAGAGCTTCGTGCTGATAACGTGTTGTAAAATAGAAAAATTTTTGAGAGAGAGAGAGAGAGAGAGAGCGTTTGGACACAGAGAATCAAATTGTGTGTCTTATTCATCTCACCTTGAGGAGCCTTTTATAGGACTACATGGTGTACACAAAAGGGTAATGCTTAATTACAATCCAATCACTCCTACAATTACAACCTATCAATCACCAATATATAGGGATAGACACCTATTACTCATCATCTATTTACATGATTATCCACAAATATTTACAACATATATATATATATATATTTTTTTTCTTCCTCGCAATTTTACTATTTTGTTTTGTATTTTTGTTACACTACTTTTTATTTATTTTATACGGATCAGCAGTCCGATATCACGAACCTCAATTTCGAGTGTAAATTTTTTTGAACTAGAAGTTCAAAGTATCATATAGTAGAACCCAAAGTTTGAAGGGTTAATCACATATAAGTGCATATTTAAATGGTTGGGGAAATGCTCATTTACCCAATTTTAGCTTAAAATTTGCCAACTTGCTCCACTAACGGTTTTTTAACCTCATTTACCCAAAACACTCTAAGGGATTATTTCCCTTTTACCCAATTAATTCTTTTTTTATTCTTTTTATTTATTTTTGGGACTTTTTTGCCCTCTCCTTCTTTCTCACTTAGAGGGAGAAGTCATCCTCCACCTTGCCGGACTTCAGTGACCAGTGGCCGGCCGCCGACTCCGGTGACTGGAATCCGGTGACCGGTGACCGAAATCCTGAATCTGGCTACCGGACTGGTGTCGGGATTCCGGTGTCTGAATTTATTGCCCCCCAGTAATGTTATTATTGCTCCCCAATACTCATATTATTGCCTCCCAAAAATCATATTGTTGCCTCCAATAATCATATTATTTCCGTCCAGTGAATTATATAAACTCCCAAAACCAAAATGAATACACTACAGACACAATTGATCATATTATTGCCCTCCAGTAATCATATTATTGCCCTCCAATATGCATATTATAGCCTCCTAATAATCATATTATTGCCTCCAATAATCATATTATTTCCGTCTAGTGAATTGTATAAACTCTCAAAAGCAAAATGAATACATTACAGACACAATTGATCATATTATTGCCCCCCAGTAATCATATTATTGCTCCCCAATATGCATATTATTGCCTCCTAATAATCATATTATTACCCTCAAGTGAACCAAAATGAATACACTAAAAACACAATTGATCAATTTATATGTTCAATTGTACACGTTAACTTTTTTTTCCTTCACCATTCTCAGAGTTCACACTATAAAAAAAAAAAAAAAAAAAAGATCTGGGCACCAGATCAGAATGATTGGGGATGAAGAAACTCGATATCGGACCAGCAGATCTTGAAGCTTTGGGCTGATGAGCTCGTCTCCCGCGGCTTCTTCCTCCACCGCACCACCGCCGACCTCAACCTTAACCACCTTACTTCTTCGTCGCTGTCGGGTTCCCCAAGGAAGACCCGGCCAAGATTTAGATCAAGAAACAGATCCGAGTTGGCCCAAAATCCGCCGGAAAGGTTTCGTCACCGTCATCGACTCGCCGGGCGACGACTTCTGCAGCGAAGTCTTCACCGCCCTGGATCGGATTCTTGTGCTCCAACGCTCCAACGAGGAGGAGGAGGTGTGTGTGTGTGAGAGAGAGAGAGAGAGAGAGAGAGAATTTTGTAGTTTAATAATTTGATTGGGGGTAAAAATGTCACTTGCTTTTAAATTGGGTAAATGGGGTCAAAAAACTCTTAGTGCAGCAAGTGGGCATTTTTTAGGTTAAAATTTGGTAAGTGGTCACGGCCCCTAAATGTTTTTTTAGCCATAAGGCCACCAACTATTTTTTTTTTCCCTCATAAGGCTACTAGATTAAAAATGGTGTTAAATTTTAGATATAAAAACTAACATATTTACATAAATGTCATTAGAGTAAAAAGTCAACAATCATTCTCTCTTTCCTCTCCGGCGAGGTTTATGGCCAACTCCAGCGGGTCTCCGGCGACCACAAAAGCTACTGTCACTAGCAACAAAAGCTACTATCACTAGCAACAAAAACTACTCTGGTGAGATTTCCGGCAACTTCCGGCGATGTTACAAAAGCTCCTGTCACCAGCAACAAAAACTATTGTCACTAGCAACAAAAACTACTCTGGTGAGATTTCTGGCAACTTTCGGTGAGGTCACAGAAGCTACTGTCACCTTGTGACAAAAGCTCTCCAAAACCAAAAGCTATTATCCCCACCAACAAAAGATACTGTCACCAACACCAAAAACTACTTTCATCAGTAACAAACGTTACTATCACCAACACCAGAATGATACTCTCACCAGTAATAAAAGATACTCTCACAATCACCAAAAGCTACTATCATCAATGCCAAAAGCAATAACCAAGCATAACAAAAACTACTACAACACAAAACAAAAGCTACTCCTAAAGACTGAGAAATCCATTTTAAGAGATTAACAAAGCTATAGAAATGTACAATATACAACCAAAATTAAAAAGCCACTGTAATTGAGACAAGAAAACATATTTAATGATATAAAAAGTATGTAGAGTTCAACAATGATATAACTATGGAAAAAACTACTTCTATAGTTGTAAAAAGCCACTACCATAGTTGTGAAAATTTATTACAATAGTTGTATAAAGCCATTGTCAATGTTGTAATGCTACTGTCATTTTTCAGATGGTCTCTGTTGATGTTTCTTGGTCAACCTCTACCACATTACAGTAACCATAGGCATTATTTTTCCTCCTTCAGGATCAGACTTCATTTCAACATTTCTTGGTTGGCCGGATGATCTCTTGGTCAATGGAGGCTTCACTACTCAAATTCACATAATTTTCGGAATCTACTATTGCAAATGCAAAGGGGAGAATTCTGCAAGAAGATACAACAAAATATTAGTATTTGAAATGCAAATTAAAAACAGTAACGTGCCGCTGCACCGCAAAAATTGCACTCTTTATCAACTATATAATAAAAAACAAGCAATCTAAAACTCCACTAATATAGATATAGAAAGTTACTATGACACATGTATAAAGATATTGAACTAGTAACAAAAAACTACTGACATAGATACTGATTGCACAAAACCAGCTGATTATCCATGTTGATAATGTAACACAAATCCCCAACAAGAAATACTAGAGATACTAAATCACAACAAAAAGATAATTGAATTTCATTCAGAATTTTGCTTTTCCAATTTGATAAGCTATTGACGAAAGACCACTTGAAAATTAAAATCAATCCAAATGAAAACAAAAAAAGTTACACATTAGATTAAAAAGATACTAACGTAGAGATAAGAAGCTATTATCACTATATTGAAAAGCCATTGTAACAGTTGTAGAGAGCTACTGGCTTGAAATTAATCAAAATAAAAAATGAATAAGCTACGGACATCAGCGTGAAAAGATACTAACATAGTGATAGAAAACTACAATCACTCTGTTGAAAAGCCACTATAACAATTATAGAGAGCTACTGACTTGAAATCAATTAAAATGAAAACAGAAGTTACTGACATCAACTTAAAAGATACTAACATAGGCATAGAAAGTTACTAACAAATTAAAGACAATAAAAACTACTACTTTCACCATTTCAGTAATTCACATCCTTGACAAAAACTATTAATCCTAAATGTTATTATCACCATATGAATTTACAACTCTGAAACAATAGCAATGGATCAGGAGGCAACATTATTTTACTTTTAGTACTTTTGTCACACAACCAAGATAATATGTATGCACCACCCAAAACTTTGAAACCTTTGATGCACATACCAAGTTCTAAACTTGAGAACTTTGATATAGCATTAGAAACATAGCATAGCACTAGAGGAAAAGAAGTTATACTAAACAATATAATTAAAAGAACTACTCATCCATATACCACAATAGGAATCGAATCACAACCAGATGTGCCTAGTAATGCGCCAGCGTGTAGTCATAGTCAAATCCATAAACTTGAATAATGAATATTATCCAATCTCAAATTTTTATTTACACATATCCCTAATTTGGATGTATGACATTAATCCATAACACAACTGACAAGAGTAGTTAAGGTCAACTGAGAATCATGAATGATGGATTTGAGAATCATGAATGATGGATTGACAAACCTTCTAGATTTATCTTAGGCATTTCTTTGAGTGCTTGTGGAATCTTGAGGAAACTCTACTTTGCAACATCAAATTCATGCCAGATCTTTGTTATCTCATCATCAGCAATCACTGAATCAACAGTCTCTCCATTTCAAATTTCAACACCGTTGGCTCGGGTGTAGCAATTGCTCCATAACTCGGAAAACCTAAATCTAAGTAAAATGACAGCTCCATTCATTCTTACTGATCAACAGACAAGCACATTTACAGTAAACGTTATAAATCATGGTGCAGCTCATTTTCTGTACTCGTCCAATATATATAGCATTCTTAATTATATACAAAATATTCAAGCAATTGATGAACAAATTCATATCGATATTTGAGATTTTGAGAGAGAGAGGAAGAGAACCTTGTAGAGCTCCAGGTGATGAAAAGCTCGTCTTCTAATTAAGATTAGGAGCCTTCGTCGGAGAAGCACCGCCATCGTCGTAAGAAGAAATCGTCATCGGACCAACGCTTCGATCTTGCCGGAACAAACAGCCTCCTAACCCACTCCTCCGCCTCCTTCTACACACCTTCGAAAACGTTGCCGGTGAACAAATTACTGGGAACTAAGGGAGAAACCAGTTGCTTCGATCTCACCTGAACAAATGGCCTCAGAACCATTGGCCGCTATTACGAATCGGTGGTGATCGTGCGACGGGTAGAACGGGCGGTGGTGGCAAACGCGTCTACGTTGACAGGGAGAGAGAGAGAGAGAGAGAGAGAGAGAGAGAGGAACAAGATCTAGTTTCAAATTTGAACCAGCTCAGAATTTTCTTTGAGATACATCTGGAGGGTATAATAGTCCTAGCATAAAAAATCATCACCTGTTTTAGCCATGAAGTGGCCTTATGAAGACAAAAATATTTAGGTGGCCTTATGACTAATATAAGTCTCAAAATGACACTTATATGTAATTTTTTTAAAGTTTTAACAGTAAAAACTTGAACCCGAAGCTTCGAGTACAAAATAAAAATTAGTTAAAAAGTGAAATCAAAACTTCACTTTAATTACCTGGAGCTTGAAGTTTCAAGCACCAAATTTATTTGAACTTGAAGTTGAACATACGAAATCTTAGAACCTGCAGTTCTAACACACACACACACACACACATGTATATGTATTCATGTATTGGGTAATGTATTATATATTACCCAGCTCGAAAAAGCCCGTAAAGCCGGGTTTATATTAACGGCATTGGATCTAAAAATTTATAATAAAATCCAGTCTGACCCAACACGACATTATGTAAAAATATTATAAGACCCAGCTTTAAACTAAAGTAATAATAATTAATAAAACAAAACAAAACAGCACCGCTACATAAGTGCGCTACCAAAACAAAAATAAAACTAAAAAGGCAGCCACTAGTTTGGAGTATCACAGCCACACGGTGTATTATCATCCAAGGTAATCAATGATGGGTGAATTTCGTCTTATTCAAGCGGCACGTGAAACTCATTTGGGTGGATTCCAAAATGTCAAGCATGAAAGAATTTTCCACACAGGGTAGGAGTTTTGCAGAAATAAAAAGGACGGAATCATCACTTATTCTATCTGGTCGAGCTGATCAATAGCTTTGTTTATTCTATCGGCCTGTATAGGAAACTAACATAAAAGGTGAGAAACATGTCCAACAACTGAAGGAAGAAGTGAAGAGAATGCTACTGGATCCGCCGGTGGAAACTTGTTTGGAAAAACTGGAGTTGGTTGATGACATTCAACGCTTGGGCGTGTCTTACCATTTTGAATACGAGATTGACCAAACTATGCAGCAAATTCACGACAATTTTAATGGTTACTGTGATGATGACCTGCACACTTGTGCTCTTCGTTTTCGCTTGCTAAGGCAGCATGGTTACAATGTTTCATGCGGTAAAGTTGCTATATATATAAATTTTCTCAGGTGCGGACGTCCATACCGAATTTTTGGTACGGATTTCCTGTTTTTGATCACTTTCCGGCTACATTTTTACATCTTAACCGTTCAGTTTTTAGGTCATAATGTATAGATCACCTCTACAAAATTTCAGCCAATTTGGTGATCGTTAAGGTATCCAAAACTGCATTTTACACGAACGGACCGAATCTGTAGAACCGGAACCGTTCGTATTTATAATGGTAAATTGCAGTTTTGGATGCCTTAACGATCACCAAATTGGCTGAAATTTTGTAGAGGTGATCTATACACTAGGACCTAAAAACGGAACGGTTAAGATGTAAAAATGTAGCCGGAAAGTGGTCAAAAATAGGAAATCCGTACCGTCCGCTCGGTACGAATGTCCGCACCTGAGACGGAGTGTATATATATATATATATATAAGAATTTTTTTTGTTAAACCAAGGTATCCCCCACCCGTAGGTAAGGACTAAGATTTTCCCTACATTAATCCTATTAACTCTGTCTATTTAAAAATAGGCTAATTACCGTTTACATGGACATGTGAACAATTGAGCAGATATGTTCAACAAGTTCAAGGACAGTGATGGAAAATTGAACAAATCACTTCACTATGATGTAGTGGGACTACAAAGCTTGTATGAAGCCACACATCTTAGAGTACGAGGAGAGGATTTTCTAGAAGAAGCACTAACCTGCACCACTACACATCTAGAGTCGGCAGCGCTAGCAAACCGTCTAAGCCCGCCGCTTTACAAACAAGTAAGGCATGCCTTGAATCAACCACTGCGGAAGGGCTTACCGAGGCTAGAAGCGAGGCACTACATGTCTCTCCACCAGGAACTACACGGATCACGCAACCAAATTTTGCTGAGTTTTGCAATGCTGGATTTCAACCTGCTCCAACAAGTGCATCAGACAGAATTAAGTGATATTGCAAGGTGGATATTTATTAATGCTCCTTAAGTAGACACATGCAAGAAAGTAAAAAAAAAAAAAAACACGTGAAAATTGTTCTAATTAATTAGATGAATGTGTGTGATAACTAATTATGTGATTCATTAGGTGGTGGAAAGAGTTGGACTTTGCTAGCAAGCTACCTTTTGCAAGAGACAGAGTAATTGAGTGCTACTTCTGGATTTTGGGAGTCTACTTTGAGCCTAAGTATTACTTTGCCAGGAGGACACTTACCAAAGTTATTGCCATGATATCCATTATCGATGACATTTATGATGTGTATGGCACGCTTGAAGAACTAGACCTCTTTACTAGAGCAATTGAGAGGTCCGAAATTGAGATATATATATATATATATATATATATATATATATATACAGATCCTATCCAGAGCGGAGCTCCGCTTTGAAAATTCACGTGTGAAGTTCGAGTTTTGGGTCACTTTTCGGTCGCATATCCACATCTCGACCGTTCACTTTTTAGGTACTAGTGTATAGATCGTCTCTGCAAATTTTCAGCCAAATTGATGATCGTTAAGGTATCTAACTCGCTTAAACCAATGGACGGACTGAATCTGTCAACATGAACCGTACTAGCTGTAAGGCAATCATCAATGCCTTAACGATCATCATTTTAGCTGAAAATTTGCAGAGACGATCTATACACTAGTACCTAAAAACTGAACGGTCGAGATGTGGATATGCGACCGAAAAGTGACCCAAAACTCGAACTTCACACGTGAATTTTCAAAGCGGAGCTCCGCTCTGGATAGGATCTGTAGACCTCTTTACTAGAGCAATTGAGAGGTCCGAAATTGAGATATATATATATATATATATATATACAGATCCTATCCAGAGCGGAGCTCCGCTTTGAAAATTCACGTGTGAAGTTCGAGTTTTGGGTCACTTTTCGGTCGCATATCCACATCTCGACCGTTCAGTTTTTAGGTACTAGTGTATAGATCGTCTCTGCAAATTTTCAGCTAAAATGATGATCGTTAAGGCATTGATGATTGCCTTACAGCTAGTACGGTTCATGTTGACAGATTCAGTCCGTCCATTGGTTTAAGCGAGTTAGATACCTTAACGATCATCAATTTGGCTGAAAATTTGCAGAGACGATCTATACACTAGTACCTAAAAAGTGAACGGTCGAGATGTGGATATGCGACCGAAAAGTGGCCCAAAACTCGAACTTCACACGTGAATTTCAAAGCGGAGCTCCGCTCTGGATTGGATCTGTATATATATATATATATATATATATATATATATATATATATATTACCTCAATTAATTTATTCTTAGCAAAAGTTTCTCCGCATATAATGGTGGTTGTCTTGCTTATTTGCAGGTGGGATATCACCGCCATAGGTGAACTACCGGAGTATATGAGAGTCTGTTACAAGGCACTGTTAGATGTCTATGCTGAAACAGAACAAGAGCTTGCAAAATCTTCCCTCGCATATCGTATCGATTACGCAAAAGAAGCGGTAATTAATTAAGCATCAATTTACTTCAGTGTTGTAAATTCAGAAAGTTATTGAAGGTTAATTATTAATAGATGACTTGCTGCATATATGTCTTAGATGAAGAGACAAGTTAGGGCATACCATGCTGAAGCTAGCAAAATGGTTCCACAAGAACTACACACCAACAATGGATGAATACATGGAAGTAGCCCTTGTCACTTCAGGCTACCCAATGCTAGCAACCACATCGTTTGTTCTAATGGGAGATATCGTTACAAAAGACTCCTTTGAGTGGATCTTCAGTGAAACTAAGATTGTAAAGGCTTCATCAGTAGTTTGCAGACTCATGGATGACATTGTATCCCACAAGGTAATTGAATTTGCCGCAGTAATAACAGAAATTATATGTACTTTCTTAGAACTCTTCCTTAGATAATTTTTACCTTAATCTTCTTGGCTATATAGTTTGAGCAAAAGAAAGGACATGTTGCCTCGGCTGTGGAATGTTACATGAAACAATACGGTGCGACAGAAGAACAAACCATAATTGAATTTCGTAAACAAGTGAGTGATGCATGGAAGGACATAAATGAAGAGTGCCTCCACCCTACAGCTCTTGACATGCCCCTCTTAATGGGAGTTCTGAATCTCACACGCGTGATAGATGTATTATACAAGCATGAAGATTGCTACACCCATTGGAACCATTCTCAAAGATTTTGTAACTTCTCTACTTATCGAACCTGTGCCTGTATAAGTAGAAATTGGGAACTTGTTTTATTTATTATAAGATGTTGGAACTTGGTTACTTTAGTTCCAGGAGTGTAATGTCAAACGCAATTTATTATAACATACTCTCTATTTTCGCTCCATATTTTACGTCCGTCGTTCCTCCTCTTCCCTCCCAATTTCTTTTACCACGTCAACCATTGATGATGTTACCTCATCCTTTGCCACCTCTCTTACACTGACTAGCAATGATGTTATCGATCTCTTAAGGACATCCGGAGGAGCCTAGAGCCGTGCAACGCAATCTTACCTGCTTGCACGTCCTTTAGTCAAGCAACCTGCAATGCTCAACGATCTGAGACGTTTTTTCCTACCAGTTTGGGTCCTTGACAAGGGTTTCAAATTCAGGAGAGAGCACTATATAGATTTGTACGTCCTTGCTTTTGACGTGCGCAGGGATTGAAAAAAGGTTTCGAAAAATGGACCATGGAGATTCAATCAGGCTCCGGTGGTTCTTCAAGAACATGATGGTGTCACACCTATTCATGAGATCGATCTTACCTCGCTATTCTTCTGGGTTAGTATTAGCAACATACCACCATTGTTCGAATAACGCACATGACATGATCAGCAACATAGCTTTGGTGACTGGTAAGTTTCTTGAAATGGATGACAACCTTTTTGAGAATTTGGACAAAGTTAGGTTTCGGGTTTCACATAAAATTTCAAAACCCTGTTTTTCTCAACAAAACCCTAAAGCTAGCACCTAGGGTTGAAGCTGAAATCTCTTACTTCTTTGAGAATCTTGTTGGCAAATGTGATCATTGCAATCTGATATATCATGAGGGTCACCATTGTCTTTTGCTCGGCAGCCATGATGCACCGAGTTTAGCACGTGGTCTTGTTGAACAGGGAATGGAAATTGCAAGTCCTCCCCTAGGGTTTGTTACTAACAGATTTGTGTATGGAGCTTTTACATTTCAGGGTGTGCAATCGCCTATATTACCCTCTATATGCAGGTCTCTATTTCAACTTAAAGAAAGCAGTAAGGGCTGCAAACCTATTGTACAAAATGTCCTAAATCCCAAAAAGTACGATGTCACGTCTGATAAATCTTTGGCTTTAGCATTGATTAATGCACCAGCAATAGAGGCACCAGTGACTGTAGGTCTTGCTCCAAATACTAGCATGGAGCTTAAGAAAGAACAATTGGTTGAACCAGATTGCAACAACAATATAAAAAAAGCTTCTAGGGAGCAAACTGGTAAGATTGAATGGATTGCAAAAAAAAGAAAACAACAAGCGTAGTAAGCCTCCCTCTCCTGCCAAATCCCCACAGAAGCTCAAAATACCATTGCCTGAATTATTCAAGCCGTTCCTCACTGATGTACCTGCAAAGAAGCAAAGGTGTCAGAATTCACAAGCAGATTCTCTGCCTGGTCCTTGGGCATGATTGAGGCTCCTGGGAATATCCTAGTGCCAAAAGAAGTATTACAGCAAAGCCCTGAACCAAAGAAGAAGAGGGGAAGACCTTTGGGATCCAAAAATAAAAATCCCCCAAAATCGAAGAAGATTGTTGAAGCACAAGAACTTCATTTAGCTTTTCTCTCCAACCTCCTAGCCCAACTGTTAAGGGTAAAGAGAAAATTTAAGTTTCTTTTATTTTTCTGAACTTGCGTAATTACTATGCTTTGTTTTCATAGTTCTTAGGCTCGCTTTTAAATAAGTGCGCACTGGTTGTCTAATTAGTGGTGCTAGCATATCATGTCCTAAACTTTCACTAAAGTTATCTAGGGAATGTATGTATTCGAGGCATTCTAGCTTGAGATGAATGAAATTGAATACTTTGATTAAAAAAAAGGAGTTCTCACTAAAAATTTATATAGAAACAGAGATGATCAGAGGCGGACGTTCGCTCTGCCCCAAAAGTGCGGACGTCAATGCTTTTGCTCCGTTCAGGCAACGACGGAGCGACGGGACATGCCTGATGGAGCCCAGGGGTCGATCTTGACCTTCTTCTTGCTAGTGGACTCACTGGCTAGCAATTTGCAATCGCTGCCCAGAACCTTGAAATTTCAGGTGAGGTCGCTGCCCAGAACCTTCGACCTCGATCTCCTTCGACCTTTATCGCTGCCCAGAAGCTTGTGGGATGCCTCTGGCCTTCGTCCTGCAAGATTCGTGTAGCCATCGGCGTCTGATTACTGCAGAAGCATCAAAGTTTGCACTTTTGGGGCAGTACGTTCGCCTAAAAACGGGCATACACTACACCAAAAATCGCATCAGATAACGGCAGAAAACCAATGTGGGATTTGGAGTCCCACCGTTATAGAGTGAGCCGTTGTCTGATGAAAAATCAGACAACGGTGGAACACAGTTGTGTGATAAACATACAGACAACAGGTTTGTGTTATAACTATTGTGTGATAGCTCGGCAGATGGCTCGGCAGATGCGAAGCGCAGCTGCGCAGCAGTTGAGGCGCTGTCTTCAGACAACAGTGCCAGTTTTAAGCTGTTGTATGTTAAGCATATCAGACAACATTTTTTTATTTTGTCTGTTGTCTGATTGATCTTCAAACTTCAGTTCTTGGACTATATCTGTTGTGTGATTAACTTTAGGACAACAGAGTTCAATTGGTTCTGTTGTGTGATTAACATTTAGGACAACAGAGTTTAATTAGTTCTGTTGTGTGATTAGCTTTTAAGACAACAGAGTTCAATTAATTCTGTTGTCTGAGTATAAATCAAAAGACACTGATTCGTTAAAAACCGATGTGTGATATATTGATTACAATGTGTTTTTCTCCCATTTTTGGCCATTCAGACAATAGGCAGTGATCATTATATCTAATTTGTTGTGTGATCATTTGAACATCCCATTCCTGAATTAGATTATGCATTCATTTGGTCTATTTACAAAATGAACAGTACTCTATCAAATATAAATATTGCAAACCATCAAATGATTTATATAACCATTACTTTAAACTTCAAAAGCAAAAGGGATGCATTTCTCAATCATTGAAACCAACATTTTACACAAGAAAAACATTCTAGTGCATGCCCATCTACTTGGGACATCACCAATTCGGCTTGTTCTCAACTTCTTTCTCTTGCGTTCCACAGGTGGTTGGCTCTGAGTAGCGCAATCTGGCTCATCATCTTCTACAGGTTCTGCTTTTGGTCCTATATATTGCCCTTGAGTACCACAACTTGGACAAACTCTCACCCTGAAATTCATCAAGCAGATTGATTAAGCACTAGGCTCTTTTGTTCTTTACTACCATATAAGTAAATCAATAGGGGAGTCAATCAGCTAATCAATATCAGTTAAGAGTTTGGCAATGTTAAGATCTATTTAAATGTGGAGTGCAAAATCTACTGCCCTATCAATATAATATACCTTTTTCTTAGCAAACAGTTTTCCTAGGCAGTACTGATGAATTCGAACCGAACAACCCTCTTTCTGGCATAACACTGCCTGTTAGACATAATACACCACCAAATTGTCATATACGACAACATCAGCAAACTATTGGCAAGTTGCACTAGTAATAATTATCCTAGAATTAAAATGGTTAGGAAGGAAGAAAGAAGCATAAGAGCAAGGCTATAACTTGAATTATTTAATTTCGAGCAGTAGAAAATCACAAATTATGAATTGAACAATTGTGAGACAAAGCAAGAGACAACCTTCACGCCAGTTCGTTGCACACTTCGCATGAAGGAACATCATTATTGCGAAACCAACTTCGCAGATCAAGGAAGGATCTGACACCAAGTTTAACATGACCCTCAGCAGTGAAGGAAAGCCATTTATCCCGTACAAATTCATCAAGAGTTTTTTCCTTCTGGGACATTGAAAAGTTCTTCAATGCAGTAGGGATAGGAAGTGAACCTCCTTGTGATTGTGATGATGTACCACTGTTAACCTAAAGAAAGACCACCAGAGTTATCAAGCATGCATGTACAAGATTAATAACCTTTGCGTATTAAATAGTGCATCCCTTTGATTTTACTCTGATTCCTTAGTCTCAAATTCAGGTTTATTTTTTACCTTTCTTTAGTTCTGCAGCCTCATTAATCTTAGAGAGTGGCACATTATATTAATCTTAGTTCGGATGAACAAGACCTTTTTACATTATATTTGGGTTACGAGTCTACTAGTCCTCAATCAAAGACACAGTTGTTGGGTTGTGTGCTGCCTTTTGTTTGGTCTCATATGTTATATACATGTCAGACACCATATTATATCTAATCACTCAGGCTAACTTGATCAGAGTAATTAGCTAAGGAGGCCAAATCAACCCTTTTTTCTTTCGGAATGAGGGAGACCACATCTGACACCCGTAAAAGTTTGCAGTTGAGCAGAAGGTGGATATATACCTAGAGTTCTAGCTTTCAGTTTCTATCAAGAGCTTTTTATAAATATCTAAACCACCAATAATCCACTTTGAGAACTTCCTTATTGGATAAGTCCCAGCTCAACTAACTACAGTCATCTTAAATGTACTTCTCCTATTTTGTGTTTGTAAAACTGGAAAATAGGTAGCCAAGCAGGCAAATAATTTCCTATCTATTTCGTCCTCACTTTTTTGAAAAAACAAGACCTACTTTATCAACTTAATTTTGTATACAAAAGTTAATGCAATGCAAAGACAAAGCTTGCTGGAAATTAGAGTTAGTGAGCAAAAATTTTCACACCTGATTCTCTAATCATAGATTAAGAGCGTCACTGCTACATTGGTTCCTTGAGTAGCTTCTTGCACTATTGCTTCTATCTGATAATATCAAAAGAATAGACCAGAAAATATAAATGAATAAACAAATATCAAAACAAAACACAACAAAAACATTAAGCCACATACAATTTCAAAAAAAGAAAAAAGAAATACTGATTAAGCCCTATAATTAAACTTGTACTGGTCTTTACATACACATCACAATTGCACAATTGCATATGATTACACACCCCACACATACAAAGATAAAACTGAAGACACTATACTAAGATAACTTTGTGTCTGGAGGGAGTGATTATAGCAGAAACCCAATTCAACCAACTACAACGGTCTATGAGAGAAGTGTATGGACATTCTAATCACTGGTACCTTTTCGTTTAACTTTTGGCTTCAAAACTTCTTTGTAAAGCATGAGCTGGAGGAATAGGTATATATCTTGCTTCAGAAACACAGGTGAAGAATCTTTATAAATTCAACTAATTCACCATTTGTCCAAAGTATCTTACATGACCTTTTGGAGGATAAAGATTTCTCTATAGGTGACACACAAACTGACAAATAAAGTGGATTGGCTTGGGAAAATACTTATAATCAAACACACAAAATGGAAGGTATAAGAAAATCAAGAAGAAAGAATCAAAGGGGAGTCTATAGGTAGGCATATCAAATGCATCAACGGATGACTCAATAATAACACAGCCAAGGCACGAGAGTTAGCAATAACGAAAAGCAAGAAAGCAAGGCTGCAGTCAGTCTCAGCTCAGGACCTCTAAAATGCTTACTGAATTGCAAGTCTAGTCTTTTGAGAAAATTCTCAGATTCTGGTTCATCATAAACTGATAAAATAAAGTGAACATAAATCACTTTGTATTAAATAACCTTTCATTTGTGCAAGAAGCAGAATCAACAGCCACAAAGTACTTTCTTAACAGTCTCTGCATTAAAAGTTCGTCTGCAAATTTCTTAAGGCAATTTATCAAAATTTCAGTAGTGAATAGTTACATGGAAGAAATGTAAAAAAAAAAAACTAAAACTAAGGAGTAAACAAAATACTTAGGATGGAGGTAACCAGAACTTGTCAAAAGTTATAAAGTATAAGATCAAAATATGTCGCAGCAAATACACTAATGGAAGAGAAACAATATTATATGTTATTGCTGATTGAAATGACTATACAAAGGAGAGAACATGATACCAACAGCGTGACAAAGTGATCAAACGCACCTGGACATCACCATACTTGTAAAGATATTGTAAAGAAATGAAGCCCATAATTAGAAGCTGAATGATTTAGAGAAAACACCTCCAACGCATTATTTAACCAGCCAAACAATACCTATTATTAAAATAGGGGGGCAGCACCGTCCATTTTGAATATAAAGAGAAAAACGACCGCCGCACGACAGTACTCAACGCAATTATCTTGAATTTACTAAATAGTTCAGTGGAAAAGGACCTTTGAAATGAAACTCATATGTATTAGACAACTTTCCTGAAAACAATAATCACTTCATTTCTATTCTAGCCTTGTAAGTTAAGGATAAACTTCACATTACTCAAACAGAAAACAAGAGTGAAAAAGCTAATTAATATATAATTCAACATTCTGAACCTTATTACTACTAAATGTACTTGGGAACTGTAAAACTGATAATCTTACAAAGACATAATATGTATACGATTGTAACTGTACATGCAGAAAACTACCGTATGTCTGGAAGCATAGCTGTGACATATCCTCAGAGAGAAAACATAAACTTGAAAGCACAAATTAAGAGTTGAAATTTTATGAATGTTACCTCAAGCAATGCACAGAGAACCCGGTGTCACAGATTAGAAGGCTGTAAGAAACATAAGGAAGCAACAAAGTCTTCGGAAACATAGGTTCCACCAGCATCCATATATGTGCATTCACAAGAAATAGACTTCCAAAAGCTAACAGACTCTTTCTCACTGCATCCACTTGTAACCAAAGCAATCAATTTCCCAAGAACCGAAAGAAGAAATTGGGTATTCTCCATTACTAAACTTGAGTCCACCATGCTCAAAGATACACAGCATCTTAAAAGCAAGGTTAGTTCATCAACATCGACTGCCATATCTTTGTCAGAGTCAGTGTGCTTGTGAGCTCTATTTGCAGAGGCATAAGATAAAGCAGAGAATAGGAATTTAAGCAGCTTATCTAGCTCTTTGAACAAACAATGAATGAGACATTGTAGATGTTCCAATTTCAGTTCATTGCCAAAATAATTACAACTGCCTTCAGCGTTAGACCAATCAATTGGTTCCTATAAAGACAGTGGAACCACTAATACGTATATTCTTTTCAAAATCGGCACCTTTAGACCCTGAAGGTAACACAATCAAATTAAAATTACAAGTGGAACAGCTTAATGAAAACCTACTTTTAATGCATACAAAGATAGTAACTCACAAAGTAGAACAGCTTCAATAGAGCGAAATATCAATGTTCTGCAGTTCCATATGACATTGTTTATAAGATTAATAGAAGTTCAGTAACTATCAAGTGTCAAAACTACCTTGGACAGTACTCGGCTGCCAACTTCTCCACTTTCAGTTTCAAATATATCCGTTTCCTGCACCAGTTTACTTGCCATCCTACACATACATAAAACCCATTTCAATAACAGAAGCTTCATATCAAATAAGGGTTCTCTACATGTCCCATATAAATCAAACTAACCAGAATCACTTAACCATTCTGATTCCACACAGAATTACAATGAAGAACATCACTTCTAATCACAAATGAAAAACCCAAAACTAAATTGAAAACCCCATTAAGACCCAGAAATGTACCAAACGATGACGAACGACTGCTAGAGATGTTGAGCCTCGGCGACGACCCGATCAAACTGGGCCTCGCTGCAGAAGAGCGCGACCTCCACTGAAACCGGAGAATCATCGAGCTCTCGTAACAATCCTTCTAGGCTCAAAGCCCTGATTTCCGTAATCGGCCCCCAACTTCTTAACGCTGTTAATGAACCCCATACACGCTGCCAATTCGGGGTCATTTCCTCACTGCCGCCGCCACCCTCCGACCATTACAGGACAGAGGATTTGCCAATATCCACCTCTCTCTTCCATCAAACGAAACTCAAAACACTTCCAAACTTCAATTCAACTCTTAACACTAAGAAAAGATTAGGGCTTTAGGTGATTAGAGAGACGGGAGGAGCTCTCTCTCCCTCTTTTGGTCTGAACTGGTCGTAATGACATTGACGAAGAAGAAGGTGGTGCAAACGGCGATAGATAGGACAGCCGGTTATAACCTTGACGCCGTTGGGCGAGAATTTGGAGTTAGACGATGGCCTGGTAACGATGAGGGAGTGGTTCGAAACTGAAGGAAACTGGGACAAAGGGGAAATTAGGGTTTGGAGATGGGAATGGAGGTAATCTTTGATTGGATTTATGTGAATTGAAACGAAAATGAAAGCTAAAAAGGAAAGACGAAGACGAAGACATCTGGATTTTTGGTAATTGGAGATTTCAATCTGATACAATTGGGGAAAGGCTGTTTGAGGAAATGGGTCTGAGCCTTTGAGCCAAGTGCTGAAAATGACCCAATATTTCGTCTAAGATAGATCGAAATAGCTCTTTTTTCTTTTGTTTTAATGAATCAGACAACAGAAAGACAAGTTATGTTGTCTGATTATGTAAAAATTAAACTTAAATTGAGATTTCAAAGAGGGAAAGTTCCCGCTATATGCTTTGATTGCATGTAGGGTGGTGCTAGGTTTAGTTATTACTCATTCACACAACACAAATAAGTAATTTGGTTGTGGGAGCATGCAATCACTAGATATATCTTAATAAAAAATCTGTAGGTTTTAAGGGGGAATAAGTGCCATTTTGGATCAAATCTACACACATCCAAACCTTCCCAATATATCTACGTTTATCACACAACAGAAACTAAAAAAAACAGTTGTATGATATTTGCAAACTACACTCATACAACAGATATAACTATACCGTTGTACGATGTAGTACCAATTTGGAGCCAAATTTGAGTCGATCTAGGAGGGAAATCTGCCGCTATTTTTTTTATGATTCACACAACAGATTATTCTTGTAACCGTTGTGCAATGGCCTTCTAAACAAAAACTTCAGAATTTTAACCACCTTATACAACGTAAGTTTACTAAACATGTTGTCTGATTCACTTTTCTTCATCACACAACACTTTTTTTTTTTTCGTTGTGCAAAAAGTGTTGTCTGTTAACGTTTTTGGTGTAGTGATATATATATAATTAAAATAAAAATTCTCAAATAATGTTTTACTATTTTCCACTATTATGAAACTTAATATTACGATTTCAACTGTAGTCTTTATATTCAATGCAAGACTTGTGTGTACACAAAAATAGCTAAATACATAATTATTTGATCATTGAAAATGTGTAAATAAGTGTAACTCATCAGATAAAATTCAAATAAACATGGTCTAATCAAATTGTTAACCGTTTTTCGATTTGACTAATATTTTGTAGAATTCATGTGTATATATAACTAGAAAATGAGTAGCTCGAATTATTAAATTGCATGCTAAAAATATGATCGAGGATCCTCAAATTTCAAGTTTGAGGAGATCCTCTTTAGAATATCCAGTGTATATATATTCCTTTGTATTTTTTTTTTTTTTGAAATATGGCTGGTGCGGTTGCCCTCAAGCCTTGATTAATGAAATTGCAAAATACAAGGGGGGACATAGAGCATGAACTACCCCAAATTACAATAAGCATCAAGAGAACAACCTGAAATAATAACAGGAGTGTCTACTAAATCTATGTATTCTACCATACACCAATTAGCAAAGAGTGCTTGACTGGCTACTCCATTTGCTTTGATATAACGGTGACATACCAGAAAGATAACTATATCCTAAAGAAGCATCATTACAAATAGAACAGCTTTCCCACTATGTTGCCATATGGAAACAAATCCGGCGACACTTCGTTTCGTCCTGCCACTAGGAGGTTACGTCCATTTGATCCAGCAAACAGCTCGCCGCCTCGTTAGGCTAGACAAGGCACATTGAGTGTGCATATGGGGACAAAGCCCATGTCACCCCACCAAAAAGAGATAGGAACTTATTATTGGCACAAAGCCACGTCTAAATAAAACTAAAACATATATAATAAAACAAACAATAAAAATAAAATAGGTCTAGAGCCTAGCAGGCCCAAGCCCAGACCCAAAACATAACAGGCCCAGGCCCAAGTAACAGGTTGCAGAAGCCACCGCCCCACCATCTCGCATGCGCCTCCAATGCCATCTTACCGCCTGCAGCACCATCTCCACCACCTACCTCCCGCCAGCTAGCAACACCCCTCTCTAGATTGGAACCCAAGCTCACAAACAAGATCAGATCCAAAACTCCCAAGATCGAATCCAATCTTGCTAAACTAGATCGGGTCACAACCTTCCAAGCCTCAATCCAAACTGCCAAATCCAGTTCGGATTCAAGTCTCCCCAAATCAGAATCAAACCTCCCAACTGTTAAGGTCGAAACCCTAACGAGAGAATTAGAAAGCAAGAAAAAGCAAATTGATAGGTATATTGATCGATAATATGAACTGGGAGTACAAGCTTATATATTGCCCCAAACCAGCTAAGAGATAAGGCCATGTGGCCATCATGTGGACTTTCAGCTAATAGAACCCTAATTACATGATTAAGCTAAACAGATTAATTAGTAGCTCACGTGCCCGGCATAAGGACATATATGACTACATCAACTCAACTATTCCTAGAGTGAACAGGGAAGCTAAAATGAACTGAATATCATAACAATCCATCCCCCTGTAAGTCAAGCTTGTCCTCAAGCTTCGCAATTATGCTTCAAAATCTGGAAAACGTTGCAGTAATGCATCGACCTCTTCCCAAGTGGCCTCTTCCTCAGATGTACCTAGCCAATGTACAAGCCACTTGGTAACTGGTGCATTTCCCTTTTTGAACACTCCTCTGGCCAGTACTTTACCTGGGTACCATCTAGGGTTATAAGGATCCACATCTGGTGGCAAGTGAGCAGAGACTACAGTGGCATCTCCCACCTTCTTTTTTAGCAGAGATACATGGAAGACAGGATGTATTTTGGCAAAAACCGGAAGCCTTAACTTGTACGCCACTGATCCGATCTTTTTTTCCACCTGGTATGGACCATAGTACCAGGGAGCAAGTTTGTGAACAAGTCTTTTCTCCACTGAATGTTGCTTGTACGGCTGGAGCTTCAGATACACCCAATCACCCTCCTCAAAAGATCTTTCGGTGTGCTTCCTGTCATAGTAGTATTTCATTCTAGCCTGGGCAACTTGCAGATTTCTCTTCAACATAGTCAACAGCTCATCCCTTGTTTTCAACTGTGAGTCAACAGCTTCAACAGCAGTGGAGCCCGGAGAGTACAGTTGAATAGAAGGAGGTTCATACCTATAGAGAGCCTGGAAAGGTGACATGCCAATAGCAGAATGATGAGCTGTGTTGTACCACCATTCAGCCCAAGGGAGAGCCTGCACCCAAGTATGTGGTTTCTCACCCACAGTGCATCTCAAATATTGCTCCAAGGTTCTATTCAGGTTCTCAGTTTGACCATCAGATTGGGGATGGTAAGCAGTGCTCCTGTTGAGGGTAGTACCTTGTTCCTTGAAGAAGTGTTCCCAGAAGGAGCTGAGGAACACAGAATCCCTGTCGGATATGATTGATTCCGGCATCCCATGGAACTTGAACACACCATTAATGAAGTGTTGTACAACTCCTGCAGCAGTGTAGGGATGCGCCAATGGAATAAAATGACCATACTTGGTGAATCTATCTATCACGACCATGATCACTGTCTTCCCATTAGACTTAGGCAGTCCCTCAATGAAATCCATTGATATTTGAGTCCATGCTTTCTCAGGAATGACATTTGGTTGCAATAGTCCTGGGGGGTTTATAGTCTCATAGTGGTTCTGGTGGCAAACATGGCAGGCAGCCACAAAGGCCTTGATGTCCTTATGTAAGCCAGGCCAAGCAAAGGATCTAGTCACTCTCTTTTCAGTCCTAGATACACCTGCATGACCCTCAGTTAAGCCCCCATGGAACTCAGTCATCAACTTAGTCCTCCAGTCATTATGCCTAGGAAAAAAGATCTTGCCTCTATATAACAGTTGAGAGTTAACCATCGAATAGTGTGGGCTGACAGAAGAGCCTTGTCTCAACTGATGTATGATGTCACAAGCTTCATTGTCCAATAAGCATGATCTCTGGATGTCCTGAATGTAAGAATGAATTGGGGAAGAGATGCCCATACTTACAATAAGAGCTGCATACTTAGAAATAATTGCAGTATTGGGGTCAGTAAGTTCTTCCTTTCTTGACAATGCATCTGGGACCTGATTGTGCCTGCTGGGCTTGTAGTGTATGGTATAGTTATAACTAATGAGTTTAAGCAGCCATTTTTGCTGAGCTGGTGTAGAAATTCTTTGATCCAAAAAGTATTATATAGTTCTGTGATCAGTAAAGATGTGAAAGTGCCTGCCCAGCAAGTAAGGTCTCCAATGCTGAACTGCAAAAACTACAGCCATCATTTCTTTATCATACACTGGAAGAGCCATGTGTCTTGGGGCCAGGGCTTTGCTTAAGAATGCTATTGGATGACCATCTTAGGACAGCACAGCCCCAATGCCAATTCCAGAAGCATCACATTCAATGGTGAATTCCTTGGAGAAATTTGGCAGTGCCAAAATTGGAGTAGTCATCAAGGCTGTTTTGAGACTGTCAAAGGCTGTCTCAGCTTCAGGGCTCCATTTAAATCCACCCACCTTCAACATATTAGTAAGGGGTTTAGCAATCATGCCAAAATTCTTCACATACTTCCTGTAATACCCTGCAAGCCCCAAAAACCCTCTCAACCCTTTGACTGTCTTAGGTTGACTCCAGTTTCTAATACACTCGATTTTGGCAGGGTCAACAGCTACCCCTTCTGCACTCACAACATGTCCCAAATACTCAACCTTAGCAACTCCAAAACTACATTTTGCTTTCTTTACCTTCAAGCAATGTTGCTGCAGTCATTGGAATATTTTCTCCAAATGTTCCAAGTGAGCTTCAACTGAAGAACTATAGATCAGAATGTCATAAAAAAAAACTAATGCAAATTTCTTCAAATAGTCCCTAAGCACATCATTCATAACTGATTGAAATGTGGAGGGTGCATTGGTGAGTCCAAATGGCATTACAAGAAATTCATAATGGCCATTGTGAGTTCTAAAGGCTGTCTTGCTTATATCAGCTGCATTCATTCTAATTTGATGGTAGCCAGATCTGAGATCCAACTTAGTAAAGATGGTAGAGCCATGAACCTCATCTAACAACTCATCCACCACTGGTATAGGGTATTTAACCTTGATTGTGGCTGCATTGAGGGACCTGTAGTCCACACACATTCTCCAAGTACCATCTTTTTTCTTTACCAACAGCACAGGTGAAGAGAAAGGGCTAACACTTGGCCTGATAACACCATTATCCAACAACTCCTGCACAATCTTTTCTATTTCAGCCTTTTGGAAGTGGGGATATCGGTAAGGTCTGACACTAACTGGTGTAGTGTTTGGCAAGAGTTCAATTTGGTGATCTTGGTGTCTGGCAGGTGGTAGGGATGTGGGAGGCTCAAGTAATTCTACATATTTGCAGATAAGAGCTGTTATTTGATGGTTTTGCTCTTCAGCCCTTAAGTCCATTTGAGTAGGCTGCACTTGAACCATCATGGCTTCTTTTTCTTTTTTTAACAGTTTAGTCATAGCCTTGCAACTAATGACAGTGGCCACAGTTGAAGTTTTACCCTGTAATTGAACTTCCTGCCCCTTAATGGTGAACTTCATCTTCATAGTTTCAAAGTTCCACAGAATATCACCTAGAGATCTTAACCAACCTGCTCCCAACACAACCTCACAACCAGTCACAGGTAGAATATAAAAATCATCAGAGAATTGAAATTGTTGCAATTTCAGCTCTATCTTAGCCTCACCTTTGGTCTTCATCTTAGCTCCACTGGCCAATATAACGTTTAAAGGAGAGAATTGGTGCACAGGTATTTTTGTGCCCTTCAGTAACTGAGGGTGAATAAAATTGTGTGTAGCTCCTGAGTCAATCAACACATGAACTATTTTACCATTGAAGACACCCTTCAATTGCATAGTAGCTAGAGTCGAGTTGTTGTCTCCCATAACTTGTAGCCTAATCAAGGGTTCTTCAATATCAGTGATCGGAGGGACCTCCACGAAGTCTATGTTTTCCACAGGATTCCTATTCTCCTCTTCCTCTTGCATAACCTCCATAACCATGATCTGCCCCTTCCTACAATTATGGCCTGGCTTATATGTCTCTTCACAAAAGAACATAAATTTTTAGCCCTTCGATCCTGGTATTCAGCTTGGGACAACCGCCTGCCACCACTAATAGGTCCATTACTACTTCCTGTATGTGTGGAAGTGGTTCTGGGATGAAAGGAAGGTCATGCAGCTCTGGAAGTATGACTCATAGATGGAAATTTGGAAGTAGAGCTATGATGAGCTGTCATAGATGGCTTGTGATTATTAGAGATCTTTGAAAAATGTCTGCACCTTTCATTCCTTGTCTCATACACTCTAGCTAATTCACAGGCCTCATACAAGGTTCTAGGCTTCTGAGCTTGGACATCCACCCTTATGTCCTCTCGCAGGCCACCAATGAAGCAAGCCAATAAGACTTCTGGAGGGAAACCAGGAGCTCTCCTTGAAAGCTTAGTAAACTATTCTTTGTACTGCTCCACACTACTTGTTTGATTCATCCTTGCAAGAGCTTATTGATATTCAGACCTGTTATATCCACTGAATTCACGCATTAGCAAATCGGCTAATCCCTGCCAAGAGTTAGGAAATTCATGCTTAAACATATATCACCTATCAGAAGCCTTATCTGTCAAGTGCATAGTAGCTATGGCAAGCTTCCTTTCCTCAGGTATTTGATAAAATTCAAAGTACTGATCAGCTTTATTTAACCACTCTACAAGATCTCTACCGCCAAATACACTAAAATCCAGTCGCATTTGCTTCATTGTAGGTAGTGATGGATCCACGATTGGAACCTGAAAATGGTTGTTTAGGTGGTACTGAGGTATTTGAGTGTAATGGTTAGGGGAGAAGCCTTGATAAGGATTGGGTGGGACTGGTGGGAGTATCAGTTGGGTTACTGGCTGATGGTGATGTGATGCTTGGGTAGTAGTGATGGTTGTATATGTAGGTGGACTGTGGCTATAATGTGGCAGTGTTGTTGAGCTAGCATATTGTGGCATGGTAAGTGTGGGAGGAGCTGAACTAGGGAAATTGAGCATGGTGACGGAATAAGGACCGGAATAAGTCATCCTGAATGTGACTGCATCACTCATAACTTGACTACCAGCAATTGAACGCGATGGGGATATATGGTTAGCATGATATGTATGCAAGCCAGAAGTAATATGCTGAAAATGATATGCAGGATGATATCCCATCACACCTCCAGTCTGGGCCAGCGAAGCCATAGAACTACTGCTATGGACACACTGAGAGTCAAGTTGATTGAGCACAGGCTTATTTAGATCCACAATCCCACTATTATGTACTACAGATGTAGCATTAACCACAATCATAGGTGGCTCACTGATAAACCCTAACAATACATCATCAGTACCCAAACTCAAGGAAGGAATAAGAGAGGGGCTACCTTCATATCTCGCCATCGTAGAGGACGATCCTTCAGGAATGGAAATGGAGGTTTCCTTCTGTGGAATTACTGGAGAAGGTACAGACCCGAACCGAACGGTCCCATCCGGCTGAGCAAAGGCAGTACTACCTTGCTTAGTGAGCTGGAGCTGTTGGATCTCAGTCATGAGCACCGATTTGAACCCAGCTAAGGTGTTAGCTACGGAGTTCTGGATGTTAGCCTGCAGATCGGCAAGATGAGCAGTGGTTTCATCTCGATGTACCTGGAGCTCAAATTCCAAGTTAGAGAGTTCACCAGAGTTGTGAGTAGGGGAGGGAGGTTTCCCCGCCCCCTTCAATTTCCCCATGACTGGCTCTGGATACCAATTGTTAAGGTCGAAACCCTAACAAGAGAATGAGAAAGCAAGAAAAAGCAAATTGATAGGTATATTGATCGATAATATGAACTGGGAGTACAAGCTTATATATAGCCCCAAACTAGTTAAGAGATAAGGCCATGTGGCCATCATGTGGACGTTCAGCTAATAGAACCCTAATTACATGATTAAGCTAAACAGATTAATTAGTAGCTCACGTGCCCGGCACGAGGACATATATGACTACATCAACTCAACTATTCCTAGAGTGAACAGGGAAGCTAAAATAAACTGAATATCATAACACCAACCCAGATCGAATTCATCCACCCACCACGTCACCAATGCTCCTCTCTAAAGTAAGGCGACCCCGACCCCTTCCTACCCTCTAACCGCCATCGCCCACCACCGTCAACTCTACCACGTGCCTTGGACAACAACACCATCACCCTGCAACCTCTGCTCTGACCGGACCATCCATCACCGGACACTAGTCCCTTTTTGGTCAGTCCGATGACAACACTGCGAGGGCGCACTGTCAGACAAGGCATGGCTCCGACTTTGCATTTTCTCTCTCAAGCAGTTTAGGGTAGAAATACATGCATCATTGTATTCCCCCTTTTTTTTTTTAGAGAAAGATTTTCATTCATTATTAATTTGGGTATGCATCTTTGACTAATAACAGTTATATATGATGTAATGACTTCATCCGTTGTTTGCAAACTTGTGGATGCATGACTTGTGGCTTCACCCTCGGGTACATAATTTACCACAGTAGTAACAGCTAGTCATTGTATGCGCTCATACTTTATTTCTTTATAATACATTAATCTTCTTGGTTACACAGTTTGAGCAAAAGAGAGGACATGTTGCCTCAGGCCAGTCAGGTGTGAAATGAATGCCCGAATATATGGTGCAGCAGGAGAAGAAACAATATTCATATTTTGTAAGTGAGTAATGCATTGGAAGGAAATAACCAAATAAGAGTGCATGCCTCCACCCTACTACCACAGTACCACTCTCGTCATGCCCCTCTTATTGTGAGTACTGAATCTCACAGAAGATCTTCTGAGTCAATCACTCTATGAAATTCTAGATCTATTGAGAGAGAAACATCAACGTAGAATTTTCTCATCTTCAATGTAAATGCTAAGCTCTTGGCAAATGATTATTCTTGTACTTTTCTAGGCGACCTCCATCTATATTCTTGCATTCTTCATCCTTGCATTTGGTGTGCCTTGAATTGAACAATTCATGGGGATGGTGCTAATATCAAGATAAGAAGGTTGCATATACTTGAAGATTGAAAAAGTTACACAAATTTAAAGTTCCCGTTTTAGACTAGGGTCTTAGGGATTGAGTTCTGGATTCTAGCTTGTCCCATTTCTATGAGCGTTTTGCTTTCATAGTAGAACCATATTTTCTGGACTTGGTCTTGCAGTATTCCGGGTTGAATATGTGGTTTGTTGATTCTTTTCTTTTCCACTTACTCTTTGGATGCATTGAATATTTTGAATGTTCTTGGATATAGTGAATTGCATGTTTTGGATATGAGAAAAATTCAGCAACAGTCCCCAAACTCTTGTGTTAAGGCCAATTTGATACCCATCAAACATACCATTGTGATACCCAAAATCTTATATTGACATCGACGTGATATCTCGGTCCAAAATCTGTGACGGCTCCGTCTGTTTGCTGACGTGGCAAACATGTATCAGCCATGTGATATTTTTATCAAGAGCAAAATAGTCTTTCACTATTAACTAACTAGACTCCAAACACACCCTATGGGTGTGGATAATTACGTGGGAAGTTATTCCACAGAATGTGGAGAAAACTGTTGCACATATTTTGTTTTTTATTTTTTATTTTTGATTTTTTTTGTTAAATTTCTTTTGTTTTTCTTTTATTTGTGAATTGACCATTTTGTCTTTCTCAAATATTTCAGTTCAAATGTTTTTTAATATTTGAGGGATATTTTGGTAAAATTTTTCTGTTTTGGCTGACAAACTCTATTCTCTTAATAATAGTACTAGTCTGCAATCACATGCTCTGCATGTGCAAGAAAATTTTAATTGTAAAAAAAAAAAAAAGTTATCTCTAGAATAGTTATTGCAGAGAGAAAATAGTGGTAGAGAAAAGTGGGGATTGTGGAATCATTTCTTTTTAATTTTCTGAATAAAAATATATTTTATAATTGTCAAAGTTTATATTTAATTTATTCTCAAAGTTTTTTAATATTTCAAGGTCAAATCTGTCAAAAATTTCAATTTTGGCTAACAAAGCCTCTTCTCTTAATAATAGTATAGATATATTTTAAAAAAATGAATAGCTCTGTCTCTCTCTCCCAACTCCCATTCTTCTTCTTCTTCCCAAACACTGCCTCCCACTCAAATAGGTTAAAAAAAATTAATAATATGAAGAACAAAACAAAAACTATTCCACCCCATTGTTTTCCACTACCACCACCAATACCAACGTCTTGCAAATCAAACCCCATCAATCAACCCAACACTACAGGAACTAATAATCCTAATTCCTAACCAATCCTAATTTCAAAAATAACAACAAAATAAAAATAATAACAAAATAAAATGTTCGGCAAAGCAACTGACGAAGAGGGAATCAAGGAATCAACGATTACCATCAATCAGCACAATTAAAGATCAATCAGCATTCAATGTATTTAATGTAATTCATATTTCTGTTGTAATTATATCCTTATATAAAGGGACTATGAAATGAAATGAGTAGACCAATTCCAATTGTCATTTTATTTTTACACGTTATCAGCACACTCAGAGCCAATAGCCAAGACAAAAAAAACTCTACTTTTCTAGTTTATTTCCGGCGGAAAAAAAAAAAAAAAACAAAACAAAACCCTAAAGAAGAAAAAGAGTTTTTTTTTTCTTCTTTTCTGCCGCCACCAACCAAAAAAAAAAATCTCCCTAGGCCGGCCCTGCCTAGACCGGCCTCACCTTTGCCTCTCCGGTCGAGCACCCGGCCAAGCACCACAATGCCTAGCCCAGCACACGGGCCTCCAGCGCGGCCCCTGCAAACCCAACGCACGCACAGCCTCGCTGCCTAACCCCAGCACCGAGCCCAGATCAGCCTCACTGCCCAGACAGCCCACGCGCCTGCAACACCGGCAGATCCACCATTCCAGCCGGCCTCAACCCGCCGAATCCTTCTTCCCTTCACCACCCAGCGTCCCCGCGACTGCGAAGCGCAGCCCCGGCCCAACCTCGATGCACCCACACCCGGCCCAACCTCGCAGCCATTTGAATGCCGGCACCTGCAGCAGCCATCTGAACGCCGGCAGCAGACCCCTCGCAAGAGAGTCAGAAGACTAAAATACACCAGAAGGAAGAAAGCAGATGTGGAAAAGAAGAGAAAAAAATAAAGAAAGAAAAGAAGGAAGAAAAAAAAAAGAGAAAAAGAGAAAAAAAAAAAAAAGTGGTGACTGGGCCCAAAGAAAAGACTCGGCCCAAAGAAGAATAATAAAAAAAGGCAAATTAAGCCCTGTGGCCCAGAAAAAAAAATAAAAAAAAATAAAAGAGAGAGAGAGAGAGAGAGAGAAAAAAAAGGGCCCAAAGAAAAGGCCCTCAACCTAGAAATAAAAGGGAAAACAGGCCCTGTGCCCAAGAAAAAGAAAAAACAAGGCCATGTGGCCTATTACTGAAAAAAAGAGGAAGCAGCCCAGTTTTTCCTCAAGTCCGAAAATATCGCTACGCACGCCTGCATCAACACGCACGTGCGCTATTATTGTTTTATTTTCTCGAAACCAAGTATGTTCTCTTTTATTTATTTAATTTCATATTATGGTATATTTAATTATTTATTTGAGCATGCTTTATATTTTATTGTTTATGTTTTTATCATGAACTTTTGAGCATGTTTAGTTAGATAATATTGATCTTTTTAAGCATGTCTTGTTATTTATGTTTTATATAATCATCTTTAAGAATGATTATATATTTTACTGTTTATATTTTTGTAAAATTTCAAGCATGTGCTGCGGATTTTATTTACTTTATTTATTTACGCATTATATATTATTGCTATTATTATGTGTAACATATATTTTGTTGTATATTTGTGAAATTTGAGCATGCCATATACTTTATTTTTAGGGCAAAATACTGTTTAGTCCCTGAAGTATGCCTTCGTCCTCGTTTCAGTCCCTGCCTTTCTAATTTAATCCCAAAAGTCCCTGAACTCAAAATTTTTAGTCCAACTGGTCCATTCCCTCCATTTTCTCCGGTTGCTCGATGACGTGTCAGTTATTACTTGCCAGCTCAGCGCCACGTAAGACACATATTTTGTAAAGTGACGAGAATACCCCTGTTCTTCCTTCTTTCTCTTTACACCGAGCTCTCCACCACCACCACCGAGCTCTCCATCCAAACACATCCTTGGATTTGCCCAAACCAACTCCAATTTACAGATCCCAAACCTCCATCGTCTTTTCATTCGATGGGCGACTGTGAGCTCCCAGCTCTAATCACGGGTCGAATCCAAAACCTGCCCTCTTCCTCTTCTTCATCATCTGACCCACAAACCCATCTTCTTCGCAGCCAATTTCTGATGTTCTGGAGCAAAAGGAGGTCATCCACTCCAAGCTCGCCGTCTTCGCCCTCATCAACTAGCTTGAGCAGCTTTGCCAGTCCCTCTCCCTCGTCGTCTCCCTCCAAGCCCACCGTCAAAGGCTTCGGGATCCGCGAAGTGGATCAGAAGACAGATCGCGCAGCCCATCGACTCGCCGTAGAGGAAGGACAGTAAGGTTTCCTATTGGGGTTTTTGCTTGACGAAATTGAAGAAGAACCGGCTGTGGCTGAGGGACCGACTGTGGGACGACCACATCGACGTTTGGGACGAAGGCTCTGAGGCGGTGGGACTGGCTGTGGGATTCGATGTCGAGAGGGAAGCAGGCGAAGCCGTTCTGGGAGAGGAAGATGGTTGTGGCTTGAAAAGTCCCGCTGATGTTGTTGTCGTAGCCATGGACCATGAAGATGAGGCCACGTGGAGGAGAGACGAGGGGAAGCCATTGGCGGGTGAAGAGCTTGAGGTTGCTAGGAGAGGTGAAGTAGGATTTGGAGGATTTGATCCCCTGCTGATCGTAGTAGTCTTGCTCCGGTGGGTGTTTTGTAATTGATGGTTTATGGTTGGTGGTGGTTATTTGCTCTTTGTTGCTGATGGTGGTGGGTTGTAGGTCATCGGTGTTAGTTCTGTGTTCAAGATGGTTTCAATTTTGTTGCTGGTGAGCTAGGTGGTGGTGGTTTCTCTCTCTCTCTATGCTGCTGCTCACCACTGTGACCATCAATGATCTGGAAAGAGGGAGAACGAAGATAAGAAAGAAGAGAGATGAAATTTTGGAAGAAACAGAAGCAGGGGTATTCTCGTCACTTTACAAAATATGTGTCTTACGTGGCGCTGAGCTGGCAAGTAATAACTGACACGTCATCGAGCAACCAGAGAAAATGGAGGGAATGGACCAGTTGGACTAAAAATTTTGAGTTCAGGGACTTTTGGGATTAAATTAGAAAGGCAGGGACTGAAACGAGGACGAAGGCATACTTCAGGGACTAAACAGTATTTTGCCCTTATTTTTATATATGCTATGGTTATTTTTAGAATGCAACATATAAACTCCATTTTGCCATGATAAAGAAAATTCATGCGCACACACTTACCGTGAATCGTGATAAAGCATTTTCACATAGCATTGAAAAATGTGACCATTACGAATCTTGGTCTTGAAATCTAATTCACATTTTTGGAAAATAATTTACGTGGATGTCTTTATGACTGCGTAATTTATATCTTCTCTCTTGTTTATGTAGATGGCTGATCCAACTCGACCTGAATTTGACATCTTGGACTCAGAAGGACTTGAGTACCATTGTTGGGTTTCCGATATGGAAACTGCCATTGTGGCAAAAGACTACACTGCCACCATTACCAACCCTAAAGATGATGAACTATCTAATAAGGTGAAAGCAAATGCCTTAATGTTTCTGAGGCGACATATTGATCCTAGCCTACTATGGGAGTACATTCAGTTGAAGACACCCAAAGAATTGTGGGATGCCCTTAAGTGATGTTTTGGGAACATTCATGACACTTTGTTTCCAGAACTGGCTGTTCAGTGGAATGGAATCTGCTTGCTTGACTACAAAAGGGTCAATGACTTTAACAAGGACATGTTGCGCCTAAATGCACGTCTCAATTTTTGTTGAAGGGAAATCACAGAAGATGATATGATCTACAAGACTCTTTCCACCCTTCCTACTTCAGCGCTTATACTAGCGGACCAGTATAGGCTGGAGTATGACAACAAAAGAATCATAACCTTTAATAAGCTGATCAGCCTGCTGCAAGTGGCTGAGAGACATAATGAGGTTCTCTTGAACAATAATGTCAGGCCCACTGAGACAAAGAACATTCCCGAGGCTAATTATGGAAAAATGAAAGGTGGTAAGAATTCCAATGCAAATGGGTTTGGACGTGATGATCCCTACCCACATGGCAACAATGCACCACATGGAAAGGGATGTGGAGGTGATGGAAACAAGGTGCAAAAGGCACCTAAGAACCCTTCAGTCAAACAGGATAGAGTTGGCAATGAACAATGCTATAGGTGTGGAATCATTGGGCATTGGTACAAGAACTGCCAAGCAAGCAACATAGTTGCAGCCACTTATAAGAGATACAGGGAGTCTAAAGAACAAGAAACTCACTATATGGAAGAAGGAGGCCATGACCCAAATATCAACCTCACAATTGCAAACCTCAATGGCAACAAGGAACTTGCTCAGTCAATGGATGCACTAGATTTTGACTAACCTGCTTTACCTATTTATTTTCCAAAGACAGATGTGAAGGCATAATGCCTCATTTTTAATTAGACTATTACTTGGTCTTAAAGTTTATTTCAATAATGGTTTGATGAATTAGATTTATGAACAAAGACCTTGATTTGATTATCGTTGGCTTATTAATAAATTTTGAATTTTATTCTGAAGCATTGAATTTATTCAAATTTATTTACTACACATATTTACATGGTTCGAAATTGCACTATAAAGATGTAAAGCAATACATCTAGAAAAAGAAAAAATTTATTTGGATGAAAAGATTATCATTCTACATAAATACAAATACTCTAAAGAATATGAGATACGTGCTGAATGCACCAAGACCTAATCGAACCTTGTTAAGTATCAAAGATATTCGTGCCAACGGTTATCATGTAAATACACACTGTGAGAATGAAACTGAATATTTTTATATTACCTCTAATGAATGGGGAAAGAAACTCATTTTAGAGAAACTCATGAGTCAATCTAGTGGACTGTACCTCACTACGATTTGGATCACTGAATCCTAGATTGTCACCCATAATGAAATGTGGGACACTGACTCATACAGGCTTTGGCATGACCGCCTAGGGCTCCCCGGTCGTGACATGATGATCCATATTTTAAAAAACTCATATGGACATCCCTTCTTTCGAGTGAAACATAAAATGGGACAAAAATCCGTCACACTGCAAGGTGTCGGTTCTAGTATTGCTCAAATGCAGTCATTACCTTCTGAAGTACCAGAAACACTACCTCTATCCCATTATGCCTCATTGACTATTTCAAAGACACATCACTCGTTTTGTAAAGCCTGCTCTTTAGCAAAAACAGGATCAACACCTTCCTATGCTAAAGATACAAAACAAAACATTCCACTTACAAAGGATACAAGGACATATCTGTGGACCTATCCATCCAGAATGCCGACCATTCAAGTACTTTATGGTTCTGGTGGATGATTCGACACACTGGTCACATGTCGCTTTATTGTCCACAAGAAATGCTGCAAAACTCCTGGCATAGATTGTACGTTTAAGGGCTCACCACCCTGATCACCCTATCAAGTCTATAAGGTTTGATAACGCTGGAGAGTTTACATCAAAAGCATTTGATGAATATTGCATGTCTATTAGGATCGATTCAGAGCATCCTATACCTTATGTGCATACACAAAATGGTCTCGCAGAAGCCACCATCAAAGGGCTACAGATGGTGGCTCGGGCATTGGTTATGCGCACCAACCTGCCTATATCTGCATGGGGTTATGCAATATTGCACGCAACTTTACTTATTCGTTTCAGACCCACTGCTAGCCAACCATTTTTCTGCGTACCAGTTGGTAACTGGATATGAGCCTGACATTTTACACTTACGCATATTTGGTTGCGCAGTATATGTGCATATTGCGCCCCCACAGCGCATCACAATGGGTCCTCAGAGACGATTAAGTATTTATGTTGGATACAAATCCCCAACAATTATCCGCTACTTGGAACCCTTGATAGGCGATCTCTTTACCACAAGATTTGCGGATTGTCACTTTGATGAGACAGTATTCCCGTCGTTAGGGGGAGATAGGAAAATGGATTTTCCAAGGGAATGACAGGAATTGTCGTGGTTTGTCCCCACTCTGTCTCATTTTGATCCCCGCACTTCACAATGTGAAAGTGAAGTGAAAAGAATAATCGATCTTCAGAACTTAGCAGATTCGATGCCTGATGCGTTTACTGATATCGCAAAAGTGACGAGATCACATATACCAGCTGCAAATGTGCCTACAAGGTTAGAAGTCCCCAACAAGGGGCACGGTGCCGCAGATAGAGACACTGCAATCACACTTAGTGGAGGTGTGGTTGAGGCCGTGGCTCCCAAAGGAAGAGACGGAGGCCACTTGGTTCGATTGACACTCACCCAAGGAAGAAGAGGGCGAGTACGGCACAAACCAATCATTAATGTATAGAATCCCTCTCATGAGATTGTCTCTAATTATAGTTATGTCCATGAATCAATACTGGAGGACGCTCCGATGTTTAAAATGAGATTATAAGAGTGCGTATGAGTTGATAGAAAGATCTTCCATACACATTGATGATATATATTGTTTCTCAAGGAATCATAGAGCACGATGATATCGAACCACGCTCTGTTGCAAAATGTCAACAAAGAGCAGATTGGCCTAAATGGAAAGAAACAATCCAGGCAGAATTAGATTCTATGACAAAGAGACATGTATTTGGTAACCCCACCAAATGTAAAGCCCGTAGAATGCGTAACGAGAAGAATGAAGTCCTGAGGTACAAGGCTCGCCTTGTGGAGCAAGGTTTCTCACAACGCCCTGGAATTGACTACGATGAGACATATTCTCTCATAATGGACGTTATAACGTTCCGCTACTTAGTTAGCTTAGTAATTTCTGAAGGACTGGAAATGCAGCTCATGAATGTGGTTACTACATATCTCTATGGGGATCTAGATTCAGAGATATATATGAAAGTGTCTGATGGCCTTACATTACCCAAGTCAAGTGACTCTAAACTACGGAGTGCGTTTGCAATTAAGTTGAAACGCTCACTTTAAGGAATGAAACAATCCAGGCGGATGTGGTATACCCGTCTAAGTGACTACTTGATTGGGATGGGATATAAGAACGATGAAGTATGCCCCTGCGTATTCATAAAGAAAACAAGTTCCGGATTTGCAATTGTAGCTGTATATGTTGATAATATGAACATAATAGGTACTCTTGATGAAATAAGAGAAACTGTGAGCTACCTGAAATCCGAATTTGAGATGAAGGATCTTGGGAAAACTCGATTATGTCTAGGCCTTGAACTAGAACACCGAGTTTGTGGAATACTAATCCACCAGTCTGCGTATGTCCAAAAGATGCTCAGGCGATTTAACATGGACAAAGCGCATCCTGCTAGCACTCCCATGATCGGTCGAAGTTTGGATGCAAAGAAAGATCCATTTCATCCAAAGGAAGATGACGAAGAGGTGTTGGGAGATGAAATTCCCTATCTAAGTGCAATAGGCGCATTACTGTACCTAGCCTAATGTACTCGACCAGATATTGCATTCTCAGTGAACTTGTTAGCTAGATTTAGCTCAGCGCCAACGCAGCGTCACTAGAATGGTATCAAGAACATCTTCAATACCTAAAAGGAACCATTGACTTGGGACTGTTCTTTCCCTACAGAGAGACAAGAGGAACCGCAGATATAACTGCAATCCCTAAAGGAAATGTTGATGGCGAAAGCACCACTCCCTACACCGAAACGCCAAATGACGTTTTGGTTGGTTTTGCTGATACTGGGTACCTCTCTGACCCACATAAAGGTCGTTTCCAAACTGGTTATGTATTTACCATTGGGAACATGGCGATATCTTGGAGATCAACCAAGCAAACCCTTGTGGCTACCTCTTCGAACCACTCAGAGATCATTGCTCTACATGAGGCGGTTCGTGAGTGTATATGGTTAAGAGCTATCATTACACATATTCGAGGGACTAGTAGTTTGAGTTCTACCACTGAAGAGCCTGCTTGCATTTATGAAGATAATGCAGCTTGCATCGAATAGATGAAGCTATGTTATATCAAGGGTGATAACACAAAACACATATCGCCAAAGTTTTTCTACAATCAGCAACAACAGGCTCTCCTCAAGATTCAAGTGAATCAAGTAAGGTCTGAGGAGAATGTGGCAGATTTGTTCACCAAATCATTTCCTAAGGCCATATTTGATAAACATGTGAAAAGCATAGGAATGCGAAGACTTTCCAAGCTCTCCTGATTAATGTAAGTATCAGGGGGAGGTGTAGACGTCAGGGAGAGTCTAACACACACATGTCATACTCAAATGTAAAAGCTGTGTTGTGCTCTTTTCCTTCGACCAAGGTGTATTTTTTGTCCCACAGGATTTTTTGTTACTTGGCAAGGTTTTTAGTGAGGCAACAACTCATGCACCATTTCGTCTTTGACTTGGCACAAGGGGGAGTGTTAAAGGAAAAACATATTATGTACCTTCGTCAAAGCAACTGACGGAGAGGGAATCAAGGAATCAACGATTATCATCAATCAGCACAATTAAAGATCAATCAGCATTCAATGTATTTAATGTAATTCATATTTCCGTTGTAATTTTATCCCTATATAAAAGAACTATGAAATGAAATGAGTAGACCAATTCCAATTGTTATTTTACTTTTACAACACCAACTTTTTAACATCCTCCAATATCTACACAATCCCAACATCAGATATTCTTTCCAGAAGCAATCAATTTGCAATTTCACTCGAGAAATCTCAGATACCTAGATTTTCTCCCCCACCCACTCATATAGGTATTAGGAGTCTATAATGCTATTGGGTATGGGAAACCAATCCCTCCCGACCCTAGAGCACAAAACAAATCCAATTAGGACATTTCACCAAACCCACCATACTACATTTGCATACAAAAAATTTAAATAAATATTCTCTTGGCAAAAATAGAAACCAAAAAATTTGCTGCGCTTCGTGTTTACTAGGAATCTTCATATCAGATTGACCTTTGAAGATGGCAGTCAAGGATCCTAATACTTTTGATCCAGATTCCGAACCATTTGTGGAGGTTGATCCAACCGGGCGTTTTGGAAGGTATGATGTTCTCCTTGGTAAGGGTGCTGTGAAGAAGGTGTACAGGGCATTTGATCAGCAGCAAGGTAACGAGGTGGCGTGGAATAAAGTGTGGTTAAAGAAATTGAGCGACGATCCAGTGCTATCGAATCATCTGGACGCAGAGGTTAAGCTATTGAGAGAGTTGGAGAACAAGTATATCATTGAATGTCACAGTGTTTGGAAGGATGTCAAGCGTAATGCTTTCAATTTCGTTACTGAGGTGTGCAATTCTGGGAACCTGAGGGATTATAGGAAGAAGCATCACCGTGTGAATACTAAGGCTTTGAAGAAGTGGTCAAAGCAGGTGCTTGAGGGATTGGAGTACCTCCATACACATGAGCCATGCATCATTCACAGAGATCTCAATTGCAGTAACATCTTCGTCAATGGGAATAATGGCCAGGTGAAGATCGGTGATCTGGGACTTCAGCAACAGTGGGTGGGAGCCACAAAGCTCACACAGTTATAGGGACACCTGAGTTTATGGCACCTGAACTATACGAGGAGGATTACAATGAGATGGTGGACATATATTCGTTTGGGATGTGCTTGCTGGAGATGGCAACAAGGGAGATACCATACAGTGAATGTGAAACTGTTGTCAAGATTTACAGGGAGGTCTCAACTGGTATAAGGCCTGAATCCTTGTCCAAGGTGACCGATCCAGAGGTGAAGGCATTTATTGAGAAATCCCTAGGTCAGCCGAGGGCAAGACCTTCAGCCTCTGAGCTACTCAGAGACCCCTTCTTTTCTCAAGTCATTGCCGAATAGCCTCATCCAAGCTCTTGATGGCTTTTCGATTGTAATTTATCATATCACATTTATACTTTCTGATTGGAAGTAATAATTCTTTCTGATTGAGAATAAAGCAGCAATCCCTTGACAGATTAAAAACAAATATGTATTTCTGCATTACCTATAAAACGCCTGCTCCAACTCAAGCATACTTCTTCAGTAAAGAGGTTTGAAATCTGGGCAAAGGCAGTAACTGATCGACCAAGGCTCTTGCTTTTCAATCACAACCCTCTTGTTAAACTACTTTTAAACTTTCACTTCCCATTTTTCCCATCAATCACCACACCATTCAAACTCATTTTTCCTCTAGCCAAAATAAGTTTATGGTTTACAACAGATTAAATACTTTTTCCATGGAAAATTAGCAATAGCTTCAGACAATGTATTAGAATTAATCCAGCAAGCTACTGAAAAACGTAGAAACATTCTCCCATATACACTAGGAGAAGCCAAGAACAATGTGATCAAGACCATCCTCGTTTCATTACACTAGCAGCAGCTGAGCAAAAAGCGCACTATAATTTAACAAGCCTCAATTACCCGGCAAACATATCTAATACAAAGTTGTAATTATTGGCAGTTCCACCTTTCAAATTCTTTACCTGATAAACTACATATGTCGTGTGCCCTATTCCGGCCGAAACCCTAACCCTTGCCTTCCGACATTGGGCCGGACCTCCACAACACCAACATCTTCCTTTGCGTTCTTGCCGATTCCTCGCCCCGGTTGCCACCCGTACCCGGCGAGCAGAGCCGCACCGAACCCATTCACCGGATTCTCATCAAACTCCTCCATCCCCCTAATCTCCGGCAACGCCTTCAATTCCTCTTTCAATTTCTGAACCACCGCCTCCTCGGATTCGGGTCTCTGCCGGAGATTGAGGCCGTACGGGATCTCGGAATATGAGCCGTCGATTGAGAGAGACTCGGCCACGAATTCGAGGCTGTTCACGGTGTTCTTCCCCGGCTGCCATTCGTTTGGGATGGGCGGGATCACGCGGGGTTTGGCTGAGGGCTCTTCCGCGGCGGTGAATTCGTGGATGTATTGTTTCGATGCGTCGTCGTTTAGGTTGGGGGTAGTGGTGTCGTCGTCGTCGTCTTCGAAGGAAGTGGAGGGTTTGATAGGGTTTGGCTTCGAGGAGGAGTTTGAAGGCAGGGAGAAAGAGATTCTCATGGTGCTTCCCTCTGTTTGTGACTCCTACAGCTTCGACTTTCTTTCTGTTGAGAGTTATGTTTCAATAAGGGCTTTTTCTTTGTTCTTGTAAAATACGGGCTTTGCTATACTTGCCATTTATACGTATCGGTCATGTTCGGGTGGTCAGTTGATTTTGCTGTTAGTCGTGCTCAACTGTCATTAGATTTAGATTCAAGGGGTAAAAAATAATAAGGCAGGTTTTTTTTTTTTTTTTTTTTTTTTTGGTGACAGAAGGAAAGATTACAACGCAAAAGAAAAACCACGAAATACTCTCATTCCTGACTGATCCAAATAGAATGCTAGGCACACAGAAAGAGAGACAAAAAAACCAAACCTTAAGATTCTGATGATTATAAGTTAAAGATGCCAAATAATCGGCTACGAAACGACAATTCTGTACTCAGATTAATTGACTGCTAAAGCACAACTCTCAAAGTAAGAGGACTATACTACGTTTACTACTCCGAATAGGACTAGGAAATAGTGCTTTCCACTACTCACTCCACAAGGCAGAAGCCTGTTTTGATGTAGCAACGTTGTACATTAAAGTAAGAACAGTTGCATAATCTCCCATGAATTAACAGAAAACAAGTGAAAAGAGTACCACTAACAAGAGGCGAGACAACTACTTGAAATAAAGCTGAACAAGCTTCTTCAGAGTGTCAAATACACTAGTAAAGGGGTCGAATTGAACAGGGCGCTTCAATTCTAGATCAGGAAACTCATTTGTTAAAATTTTTTGCATTCCGGACATTGACATCATTGCAGATAGCCGACTGTCCGACATCACTTCACAGTCTTGTGGGGTGTCCTTGATTTTGGTTGGGTCATATCCAAAGTTGGCCAAGTAAGATTTGTACTTCTCTATGAATTCAGGACCAGGAGTTGGTGTCCTGGAGTAGATCTGAAATATTAATGCCAAGAATAATTTAGCAATTCACAAATAAAGGAAGACAAAATGCAATATTCAGAGATGAATGCTGCATCCTAATTATGCATCGTAAAGCTTTTCATAGCATTTAGAGGTTTAGAGGTACACCATGTTCAAAATATTTGCACCCAACTTCCATATGAAACCTCAGCACAGATATAGAGGCCTTTTGAGATTGAAAGTATAGGTCCAAATAAGTTTTTAAAGCAGTAAGAAAAGTACACAATGTTCTAAAAAATAAACATCAATACTTTTACGTTATAGCACCATAAATTGAAAGTCATTTTGATAAAGTACCTGTATGAAACCTGTATCTTTTGCTCCTGAAACAAGAGCAAAATTGTCATAATCAGTTGCAATCACATCATACGGCAACTTGGGGATAAATGGCAATGTTGGAAAACGGAGGAAACACTTCTCTTTGATCATCTCCTGCATTTCTAGATCTGACTCATTCTTTTCCAAATCTTTATCTGAAAGGCATTGAACGTTTCCCCTTATGCCAGTTATATAACCTTCCGGAGACCCATGAACACAGAAGGTATCAACCTGGATGGCCCTCTTCTCAATATCAAAGGTATATACACCCTGAAATGAGTAGGTTGAAATGTTTTTACAGTTAGAAGTAAGTGGTTAAGGTTTTGACTGAAAGAACATGTATAAAAACAATAAGAATAAGATAAGAAACAGATTTCTCGCAACTTGAAGGTCTACTCATAGGTGAGTTGAACGAATTGGAACTGCAGTCATGTCCGGTACAAAAAACAGGAGAATGTAAATTCCTCTGCATATCAAAATTATTTCCAAAAACAAGATTTCAACATCACATGTATCAGTTCACAACTAGACATACCATTTCCATTTACCTGGGTGCAATGACAGTCTTCCTGACCTTGCCCAGCAAATCCACGTTTAAGTGAGGCAACTTCATACCACCTACCAGAATATCTAATGGGGTCAAAATTGTTTGCTGTCATGCCTCTCATCATCATTAGCCTCTCAGCTCCTTCATCAGAACCCTTATCAAGAGGAAGAGTCACTGTATTTTCAGCAGCATTTGCAAGCTCATAAGTATTTCTTTGAAAGTAAACTTCTGATGCAACAGCCTGCTCAAAAGCAGTAAAAGGCATCAGGTACCCTCTAGCTCCTGCAATGGAACAAGTATCTAATCTTTTTTTAGGAATCTAATGTGGACTAATTTCAAAAACTCCATCCATCAATCCACAGCTAAATCTACTGCATTTCCTGATCTAATTCAACCAAAGTTGTTACATATTGTACTGAAGGAAAGGAATAACCACTATTCTACAAAGTTTCAAAGATAAAATCAAGTACACAAAACTAAAACGTCTCTACTAGCAAGCTTTTAACTATATGCATATACCAATGTTGACTGAAGTGGGTGACAAAACCGAATGATATCTGTACAAGCATGGTGGTTGAAAGCAAATTTGGAACACAGTTATTCCTGGTGTAAGTTTAGCCAAACTTAACGGCCATGATTCTATGTACTTCTGGCTGGGAGCTTATTATATGGAACCCAAGGAAATGATCATACAACTCATTTTAAGCTTTTTACATAAAGGGATGCAGTCAAATTTACTAATTTACCAACTTCCAAAAAGAATACTTCTGTCTGGGAGCTTATAACATGCAACCAATATAAATCTTCTTCCAACTCCAGAACAGAATACTGATTTTTTTTTTTTTTTTTGGGTAAATTGCTAAAGGAGAATCCTGTGTCAGAATATCACATCCAAATCTAGCACCCTTTAATAACACTGGGAGAGATTGATTCTACTTACCTGGTTTATTTGAGAGAGAAGTACTAAAGATGCCGCAAACCCAGATAATACATTTTTGGTCACTGGCTTGTTGCTCATAGATTGCTCTGCACAGCACTGCATCACTATTTTCCCAGGCTTTCCCCTGTAAAGCAGGCCAACAAAATATGATCACGTTTGAAGAAATCAAAAGAAAATGAACAACACTATTTTGCAAACTGCACTTAAACCAGACCATATGTAATTGGTACTTTCTTATGAATCTGACAGCACAGAGATCCACTATTTTCGAATTACATAGAAGCACAATGTCATCTGCAATGGTAAGGTTTGCACCAAGTATCATATGCAAATTGTATTTTAGCTATCGTGTACATCTAACTCTAAAGTTAGCGTCTTAAACATTTCAAAGTTGGTTCACTCAGAATATCAACTGTAGTTTGCTACTCCACCATTTGCATTTTACAATGTTCAATTAGATAAAAGCAGAAACAGTATATCCATTACAGTCCTGATCATTTCTAACAAACCCCATATGTATCTAATAATACCCAAAACCCAGAAAATCACTTCTTATTTCCCACTTCCATTGAATTACCTTCAAGCACCAGGAAGTGGAGCATAACGAAATTCCATGAAAACCCAAGTCATTTATGAGCAATTGCAATAAGATCATAATTCACAAGTGAAAAACATACCCAGAAAAGTAAATGAGAATAGTTTAGCAAAAACTATCAGTTTCTTTTCAGGAAATTTAAAAGAAAATGTGAAACGAATTGAAGCAACAATTGAAGAAATCATAGACTGAAATATCAAAGGCAGTGAGATATATATGTACCTACAGGAAGAGACATGAGGAGAACACTGGAGGAGAAGTGGTGCTGTTTGTAAAAGAGCATGAACCATTGTCTAGGCTTTGCTTTCAATGCTTTGAGAGGTTTCCAGTATTAAGAATCAGTTGCTAGAAAAATCTACAGTCCTGGTCTTCTTCAATGCGTCCCTTTCAGTGACCCCGTTTGACGCACATCACACCATATCTTTGAGACCTCGATCTTCAGTTAAACCAATCAGAGGTGCATTACCTCCCAAGTAATCCAACACTCCAAACAAACCTCAACCACTTCGTTTTCTCTTGTCGTATATCATTACTTTTAGGCTAACCACTTGGCCTACTTTGGGCTATTTCTATTTTGGTAGTTTCCATTTCGGTAACTCGGATTCTCATTACAATTACAGCCTCTCCCTATTTCAATAGATATGAAGCAATTCAAAAAAATAAATAAATTTACTTCAGGGCTGTCTATGGAACAAGTACTATATACACAAACATGTAATGCACACAGAAAATCTGACCGGATATAAGCAATAAGAAGTCTTCCTCTCACATTAATAACCGTCAGATTTTTATGTGTATGGCATACATGTGTATAACAGAATTTTCACTCGTTAAAACCATGCTTTAGTATCTCGGTGAAGAGAAAAATGAACACCACACACCAATCAATCTAAAGTTTGATATATTGCTTTAATTCTTCAATTTCACCATTCTAGTGAACAGTTTGATGGGATGATTTTTTTCCTTTTTTTTCCTAAGTCTCTGGCTGTGGCAAGTAGTTTGATAGGTTGCTTATATAATCGTTTCACCGGCACCAATCTGGCATAAAACACACGAAAAATTCTATTTTCGCATGGCTCTGTTAGGCCGGCCTAATATGTAGTTTGGCCGCAATACAGCAGATGACCTTCATAATAGAAATAACAGAGCAAAACGTTAGTGGAAACCTAGAAATATTTTGAGTCAGGGTCTCTAATTTGCCTTACTGACTCCTTTGTGGCCAAAGAAAAGGAGAGAGCAAAACTCCACACAACTATTAAAGATGGATGCTCATGCTCCTTGGGCATTCATGTCAAGGACTACAATGCTACTCAGAAGAGACTTTTCTTTACATTGGCACTAGAAAGCAAGCTGAACAATGGATCTTCCTTATTATGGTTAATGATGTCAGTTTCTCTAGAATGGAGTCCAGATGTATTTGCGGATGATGTTATGGGTTTTTTAATTTGTACGAATGCCACTTTAACTGGTCCAGACTTCAGTTTTGATGCCTCTGAACCTGAAGAGACTTGTGCCAAGCAACCTTCTTGGGAAAGCTCTTTGCTAGGAGTGTCTTCCATGTCTGAACCCTCCCCACGAGGTTCAACCAGCTTTACATCATCACCATCGGATGGACCACACAATAGATTAATGTTGTTCTCCATGACCTGAACTTGATCGAGCTCAACAGTATGGTTTTCATCTGGCCTCTCAGACATTTCGTCATCTAACACAAACAAAAAGTTTAAAAAAAGAATCAAGATTACGCTAGTTATCACATTAAACTACAGGAAACAATGAATTAACGCGAGAACTTGGTATACAATCCTAAAGTAAGCCAGTGATACTTTATTTTGGGTTCTATCTGGTGTGGTAAGTAAACAAAACGTTCTAGGAATGAGGAGGAAAAGTATCTCCTCATACAACTAAAATTACAGCATAAGATCTATTCCTGCCACTCAAAGATAGGTGCAAAGAACAACTCATTATGTCTCTATGCGGGTGTTTAGATACCTAAAGGGAGTCTTGTTTTTATGAGAAACACAGATTTGTTAATTATATACCTTAAGGGGTTGTTACACCCATGTCAATCTACACACCCTTTTTTCATTTTTCATTTTTCATTTTCAATTGTCAATCACACACTTCTATTGTTTTGCAAACTTCGTCATTGGATTGAGGATATTATGGTCAATTAAATAATTTAACAAACTGAAGAGTGAAAGGAGTGTAGATTGACGTTTTCGGGTGTGTAAACCATCCCATAAACTAGCAGTTTCCAGAAACATCATAAAAAGGTCAAAGAATAACTGAAGACTCACAATGTAACACATAAAGCTACATAGTAGAGAACTAGAGATTGTTGCCTTTCAAACCATTTGAACAAAGAAGAGTTGTAACATGCTATATCACAAGAATCAGAGGAAATTGATGACCACAATATATCCCAGTAACAAATAATATCGAACAAACCCTCATCTTTCTCCCCCGTCTAAAACAGTAACAATAGGGGAAAAAGGGTAAATTTATCAGCCTACTGAATATCAATACCCAAATGGAAGAGACAGTCACACATCGACTGATAGCCAAGACTATACATCAATCATGTCACAGATATTAAACAGTGAAAATGGTGGAAATGAAAAAAAAATTGAGACATGCAAACAAGAATAATATTGAAGGATGATATGCTTATATATAGAAAAATAAAATAAGAATGACGGTAAACACACTGACCTCCAAGGGAAGACTCAATACTTCGATAAAGCACAGATGATGTCCCTAAAGAAATATCCACACCAGGACTTGCAATCTGGCTCTTATGTGTCCTCTCAAGCAAGTCAAATTTATCAGATTTCCACACGCACTCGAGAGTGATAAAATCCTCTTGTGTAGGGTAAAACTCCCTGAAGACCTGTAATAATTGTGCAGAAAAGAAAACATTTAAAATAATAATAATAAATAAAAAGCTAAAAGGTATCTAGGACCAAATTGCAATGAGCATAATTTCCAAAACTTAAAAAGGCCTGACCTCAACTCCTTCTTGATTTATTTTAACTGATTGCTTCTTTTGGGAAAGAGAAGAAACCATGTTGAATACTGAAACAACATCAAGCAGAATCTGTAGAATTTCAGACATAAAAGAGAAGTCAGTAGATCAGTCCGAGGAATCTGGAATCATAAATGGAGTGCAGCACTTCACAGTAAGAAATGATCAGACAAGCTTATATGTCACAAATTACCCACTAGGCTTGATGTATACTCCGTACATATTATCTTTATACATATTGGAAAAGGGTCATGGAATACCTGTTGAACCAAAACTCGAAGTCGAGCAAGCAAAGCTAAGATAGTCAAAGAGAATCCCATGAAAAAAGATCGAGCCAGCAATGTAGATATCTGACTGTAGAAAAGTCAAGGGTAAGAAATCCACACAATGCATGTTTCAATATATGCTAGAAGACCCAAGTATTAATGTATTATAGAAACGACACAGGCCTGTCTCTGAAAGTTTCCCAATCAGTGGAAGATAGCATAGTAAGCCTTTACAAAGCTAATAACAATCATGATGCAACAAAAAAGCAAAACAAATTTGGTGAAAGTAAAAAATACTACATCACAAACCAAATATCATCTAAAATTCTTAAAGGCTTCTGGAAAGCTGTGGTCTTCAGATGTAAGATTTTTATTCCAAGACTACTAGGTAAATAAAATAGACAAGACTGCGGTATTATGAAACTGATGTCCTAGATGAGATTTGGATGCCTTGGAAATATGGAAATCTTTATAGTCTGCTGGATAACCACATTAATCAACCCAGTTCATCAACTTTCAAATCTTCTCTTCTATTTATAATACCATACATTTACTATATGTAACCAATAAGAAAAGGATACATAGCAGCCTTCAACATTGGTTCAACCATCTGCAACAAAAACAAAACAATTTTAACACTTCAAAATAATTAAAATATTTCCATGCTGGACCAGTCTAGTATGTGCACACTACAACTATAGAATCATTGCAGGATTAAGTTCCACGACTATGTTTTGGGTTCAGAGCTGAAGAAAGATTAGAATTAGTGGACTAGTTACAGTATAAAGACTTCTCCTATGGCTCCTATCATCCACCACATATGGTTATGAAAGAAAACACATATTTATTCGAGTTAGCCATGTTACAGAACTCAATTACAGTATTCTCCAACTAAAACTTAAACACATGATTTGTAGGACACATTCCACAACATAAGGAGTTAAGGACCATGCACTTGAATTCACTCATGTCAAACACTTCTTTATATACTCAGGAAGGATGGAGTTCATTGGCTCAGAAAGAGTGTCAATAAATTTACACATGGTCCCTTGTTCTAAGGTATCTTTGGCTTTTCCCTTTATGCATATTTCTTCAGGTCAAAGGGATATTAGAGCAAACATGAAAGATGCCCCTAGTTCACATTATCAGATCATAGTTAACTGTTAATGAACACCAAATTACCATTCAGGTCAATTATAATGGCAAACGAATGTTAAATTATTCTGCAAGTGCAGATTAGAAACCTGAATATGAACGTCAGCAATAAAATGTTAACCATAATACTAGAAGTGCAATTAAAGAAGAAAAAACTGAATTCATATGATAAAACAAGAAGCACCTGCGAAGAAGACGTGCAGCTCCCAGAAGTCGTTCCATGAAATTATATTTTCCACTTTCACATTTTCTTCTCTTCAAACTGTGACAAAAGGGTTTGACAAGTGATTAAATATTAACTATGTGATCAAGCCAGTGAAACTTCCAACCCTACAATACACACAACTGAAGTTTCCCCACTGGGAAAAAAAAAAAGGCTTTAACTATACAGGACCCATGTGATGACAATTCCAATTTCGTTTTTTTTTACCTTTCTAATAGATGCATCTTTTGCTTGGGTCTCTTTCCAGTGATAGTTTGGAAACAGCAGCCCAAAATCTCCTCCAACTTAGTTGATTGTAAAAGCCTAAAATCCCTCCTTACCTGATTTACATACATACAATACATATAAAAAAAATATAAAAAAATTAAGAATCTAAGAAATTCACAAAACCATAAACAGGTGTAGAAGTTGTAGACCTTCATTAGGTACTGGAAGTAAGAGGAACGTCTATGCTGATTCTTGTTCTTGTAGACCACTTTCAAGAATGGCACGCTCTGCTCGGAGCTGACCGAGCAAAGACATCAACTTCTCCTCAAGAGCCTCTGCTTCGGAATCCATAGGGAACCCAAGATAACTAGATTGGTCCTGAGACAGACGAATAGGGTAAATTTGCAGAGAGAGAGAGAGAGAGAGCTTGTATGAAATTTTGTATTGCAACAAGAGTTTGAACAAGAATGAAAACTAGGAAATATTACTGCAACTGAGCTTAGTCAATTACCTGTTAAAAGAACCGAGACGGGAAGCCAAAAGCTACATAGTTTTTTCACGTCTAGGTTGAGCGGTTTGGGCTCCAATTCTGGCCCAAAATCTGCCTCTTTTATTTTTTGGTGGTTTTTACCTGGTTGATTTTGTAAAAGTATATAGTAACAGTAACTGACGTTTGGCTTCCTCTTCTTCTCTTCTTCTTTTTTTTGGATTGATTGATTGATTGGGAATTGGGTTCCTTAATTACTCTGCGAAGAATTCTTTTTTTTTTTTTGGATGGATTGATTGATTGGGAATTGGGTTTTCAGTGTCCATCGCTAGGGTGGAGTTTGGCATTGGAGGCTTAATCGTGGACACCAAGGTGTTTTATTGGCCAAGAAAGGTCCTTTGCTATGGATTTCTGGTATTTGTGTAGATTTAGATCCTTCTCGGCTTGCTGATTAAATTTTTCGGTGAAGGATTGGATTTGGTTTGTTTTGGTGAATATATTTCGTTCTTTGGCTTTTTCTTTCTCTAAATTTTCCTAAACGATATGTATAGATATTTTTGCAGTGTGCTTAGCTTTGCTGATTGAAGAAGATGAATGGGAAAATGAGCTCTTCTTCAGCTTCAAAAGGTATTCTAATTGGGAAGTTTGTTGCTTCCTTCTGTTTCAAGCTTTTACTGATATCTTAGAATTTATTGGGTGTGAATGCTTTTAGTGATTGCATTATTATTGCTTTTTAACTTTGATTTCATGCTTCTTTTGGTTTTACTGTTTTTGCTTCAAGTTTGTTCCTTTCTTTTATCACTTTGCTTATGATTTGCCAAATGATAATTCACACTTTTCATATTACATTGTTGGTATCAAAATGACAGAAGGGATTGCTTCTGTTTAATTGACTATTTTAATTTTCGAGTCTAACATCAAAGGAATGAACACAGGGATTTTTTTTTATCCTGTACTTCAGGAATAAAGGTTAAATAAGAAAACATGGTATAATTGAAACTTACTATGAATTCAGTTGAAGGACCATATATGTTTCCAAAGAATTATACACAAGATGCAACAATGACCAAGTTTCCTTAGTTCATAACAAGTGAAATTTGAGAAAAAAGTTTAGATTGTTAAATCAAAATAACCAGAGGAGCAGAAGTACCAGTGTACAGAGAGTAATGTTGACATACAAAATTGAACATGATGGGTTCATAGGGAAGCTAATATTGAGTGGAGTGGGTCAAATTTCAAAAAATTGAATCAGAAAGACGAGATTGAAAAGAAGAGAGGGGGCTTACCAAAATTAGGGGTTTAAGACAGAGCAAGAAAGCAAGCACCCTGATCACACTGACTGGGGATCTCACTCATTGATATGGTCATTACTTAAGGTATCTACATGTTATTTTTTTTTTTTTTTTTTTGTGCATTTCTTTGTTTCACTGTAATTGCAAGTTATTTTAGATTGAACTGTATTGTTATCTTTGAGTAACAATTCATGCAATTATGGGAACTAAGTTCTCAATCTTGCTACTTTTCATTTCGATTTTCAGATCACTGCTCAAATTTCTCAATTTTTTTATTTATCTTGCTTGCTTCCTGGGTTCATAAAGTAATTGCTCCTGTTTTTGGTTTGTGGGATCTGTGATATTTTGCTATTGCATACAAGTCATCAATGAATGAATCAAAGTTAGAAAGAAAAGAGAGAGATGGAATCAGTTTTTGGTGTCATTATTCTCACTTTGTTTCTCAATTGCATGAATATGTTTTTCAATGCAGAAAACCTCTTCTTCTTTTTTCCTTCTTTTTTTCCCCATAATGATTCATGGCCTTTTGAATGGGAGATATTGATTTTCATTGAATAGTGTGTGAAACTTAGTTGGGGTTGAAATGAATGAATATATGAATCCAATCTCAAGCTGGCTTTTGTTCCTTTTTTTTTTCCAATCCTGGTTGAATATTGTCTCTGAGGATTCTGTTTCTTTTAGGTCTCCATTGTTCTCACCTGTCATGACTCAGTAGCTGACCCTGCAGCACTCAAATCAAATTGCCTAATTGTACAGCTGATTTTGTGAGTTAATTTCTCTTCATTTTTTTTTCAGATATGTGATTGGTTTTCTTGCATGGTTGAATTTGAAAGGTTTGGAAATTCGTTAGTAAGGGGGATTTTTGGGTGTGTGGTTGAATAATTGTATAGTTGAAGTTTAGGATATAGAGGTAGATATGACTGTCACTATTTCGAGCAAATCTGTGTTGCTTTCTTCAGTTCACGATAGTATTGGCGTCATGCGGGTCATAGTCCTTTTCAGGTCCCACATAGAAATTTAGATGGGTTTGATTTTGGACCTGATTGTTATCATGTTGAGTAAGATTCTTAACTCAATATTCTATTAGAAAAGCCTAAATGTGCTTATTCAAAACTAAGCATTAACGAGCAAGACAAGACCCTTACTGTAGATAGGTGAATCATGTAGATCTTGGAATGCATATAGAAACAAGAATCATTTGAAGTTTTAAAAAAATGCACACCAATAGATCAAAACAATTACTATGCATGGTGTTTTTGTTTTTCCCTTTTTTTTCAAATGGTTGGTTTTAACTGTTGTGTATGGTTTGTTTCTGACAAGGCCATGTCTCTGGTTTTAGTTCTAATCTTTCTTATGTTTCAGCCTGCAAAGATGCATTCTTATGCTTAAAACGGTTGCTACCTTGAGGAGAGGTAATTGATTTTTGATATAGAAAGGAAATCAACCATTTGAATTATGAAGACTGTAAATAGTCAGAGTCTAACTGAACTTTTGACATGAATGCTTTACCAAATGTTTGACAAACTATTTTTTACGATGATCTTAGATGCTGCTGCTCAGGAGCTGATGTGTGCCTGGAGTGCTGGCGCTTATGACAACTGCTATTAAAGTGATTGACACTTCCCTTTGAGGTAGGAATATTTTTTCCATTGGCATCTGATCTATATGTTGTTAGAACTTAAAACCCTTGAATTTTCACTTTTGTGAACTTCTTTTCTGCAGATGACTTTGGTTTCAATGACATTCTTTGGGTATACAGTGGCCGACATGGTGTTCACTATTGGGTTTGTGATCAGAAAGCTGGAAGGTAAATCACTCGGTAGAACTTTTGGTCTCTAAGATATGTCATGACACTTAAGAGAAGCTATTACTGACTATTTTCGTGTCTAAAAGGTGGTATTGTACTTCAAACTCGTTTGGGTTAAAAGACATCTGATATGTTATCCGTTTTTGTAAAAGTTGTTAATGATTGGCCCTGCTCTTTATCCATTCCTTTAGAGTTGTGAGAATCTGTATTCAATATTTGCAATATGACTTGCTTATGATTCAGCTTGCATTAGCTAAGATTTTTGGGGTAGACCAAGCTGTTGCATTGAAACTATTGGGATATGAAAAGATCATTTGAACCTCTCGAAGATAAGGCTCTTACACAGTCATTAATGCCTACATCAAAAAAATTGAAGCTAATGTTGTGAAATTAAGTAAAGAAAGAAGTACTACATATAAAAAGACTACATGCTCTGTTGAGAAATTTAATATATAGAGGAAGCCAAGACTGTAACTTTCTTTCTATTTATTGCAGGAACACAGTGTAGAGAGTTAGAGAATAAGTTCAGTGGGGGATTTTCAAATTGTGAGCACATGCAGAGGACGTTAGCCAAGGAATTTCAACACATGAAGTCTATCAGTAGCACCGATACGGGTACGAGTATCCGGATACGATACGGTACGATACGTGGATACGACAAATCTTAAATGTTCTAGGATACGGGTACGAGAAGGATACGTCGATTAAATATTTTTTTAATTAATTTATATATATATATATAATTATAAAAGAACCGTTGCGGCGTTGCTTTGCTGCCTCCCATCCATAGCCCCATTGTTTTCATCTATCGGAGCTTCTCCTCTAGGACCAATTCTTTACTCATGGATACGCCCACTGTTTTCATCCATAACCCCACTGTTTTCATCTATAAGAGCTTCTCCTCTGTCACTCTTGTTCCTGGACAACACAATTCTTTACTCAACCAATTCAATTTTCGATTATATTGAAAATTGAATGAACAATACATTATCCCCAACCCATAAATCATATACCCAATCAAAAATACCATACCCAAAGATTGAATTCAGAAGAGAAGGAGAATGAGAAGGATAATAGTCAGAATACCTCTGTGTTTGGGCGAAGTAGAAGAGCAGAAGAAAAACAGATCGACGAAGCCTGGAGAATCACGATGGGTTTGGATTCTCCTTTATTTTTTTATTTTTTTCTTCTATTCTTTAGGGTTAAAAAGTCTATTATGCCCCCGCGTACCCAATTTATTTACAAAAACACGTATCCAAAACAGATACCATTGTATCCAGTGCGTATCTAAACCTGAGTACGTTGGATACGCGTATCCAACCCGTATCCCGTATCGGTACGGGATTCGCGACCATTTTCACGTATCCGTGCATCCTAGAGTCTAAGTATGCAAAAGTTTAGAGAATTGATTACTATAGCTTTGGTGATTGTTATCTCCCTCTCTTACGAATGTTCGATATGTTGGTTATGTCGTCAATATATTGAACTTCACAACTTATTGTTCTCTCCCCCCCACCCATTTGGTTCTCTGCTAATTTTTAGGTCAGAGTTTTTTGTACTTGACCTTTTTTTATTGCATCTGGATTTTAGGGGCTATTGTTTTCTGACCATAATTCTGTCTTTGGATTTGTTTTAGATTGGTTTGAGTGTTTGATTTCTTAATAGGTATAGGTACTTCCATGTGCTTTTTTGAATATCAGTTACATTATTTTTGTAATCTAGACTTCTACATCATCTTTTTTCCTTTTCTTTTTGGGGTTCCTATTTCATTATACACTTGAATTAGAAATATGTATAAGAAAATTCAGACAAAACATAATAAGGTTGGATTAGAAACACCGCGACAGCAAACAAACCCGCAGCATCGCGAGGGCTATCTTGCTAGTGGTTTCTATGGGAGAGGTGTAGTGAGAGTCACGAATATTGAGTCAACCTGCAATTTCGAATCTGTTTTGTATCAACGAGAATGGGAGGAACGGTTTCAGGAGTGTCAAGCTGTTCCTCATGACATAATGCCCAACTATTTTTTTTTTTTTTTTTTTTGCTGGATAGGGAGCTTCTATTCATACCTCTCAAATTGGTACGTTGACCTCCTATTATTTGGTAATTTTTTAAATCCAATTTTGCCCTTAAGGAAAAAAAAAGATCAATGAAGACAAGAATGAAAGATACAAGCAATGGAATAGATAAATGAAAATGGTTGAAAGTTTTTAGGAAGTTAAGAAGGACGAGGGAGCCGGCAAAAATGGAGGAACAACGTGGTGATGAGTTGAGGAGGTAGAGATATATTGGCATCGTGGTCTTCATTTCACACACTAGCTACCCATTTTCATTTTGTGTAAGTTGTCAAAGACCAATTAATTAAATGAATCATCATCTTTAGAGGACCAACTGACTTACTATCATCATCTTTAATTGTCTAGTTAAATTTAGTTAGTCCTATCAAGTAGGGGTGGGCTCGCGAAACGAAAACTAAAAAAAAAACGCACCGATACCCGAACCGCAGCAAAAAAAAACCGCACCGCACCGAACCGCAAAACCGAATCTGAGATGAAAACAGCGTCATTTTTTAATAGGGTTTTTAACTTACCCTAATCCACTCGGTCTCCTAACCCTCGCAGAGTCGCATCGCATCGCACTCGCTCTAAGCCTCTAACTCTCTCAGACCGACCTCTCTCTCAGACAGACCTCTCTCTCGATCACGTTCCGGAAATCGAAGCTCTCCGGACTCGGCGATTCCCGACCTCTCTCCCGATCATGTTCCGGAAATCGAAGCTCTCATCGATCTCGCCGATAAGCATTGTGTATCTCTCATCGATCTGATATTTAGGGCTAGTTTCTGAGTTTCTCTCATCGATCTGATTGAGTTTTTGACTGACTTGATTCACTCAGCCCCCAGTTTCGCCTAACCCTCGCAGAGTCGCTTCGCATTGCACTAGCTCTAAGCCTCTAACTCTCTCAGACCTACCTCTCTCTCTATCACATTCCGGAAATCGAAGCTCTCCCGACTCGGTGTGACTCTCAGACCCTCTCTCCGATCATGTTCTGGAAATCGAAGCTCTCATCGATCTCGCCGGTAAGCACTGTGTATCTCTATCGATCTGATATTTAGGGCTAGTTTCTGAGTTTCTCTCATCGATCTAATTGAGTTTCTGATTGACTTGATTCACTCAGCCCCCAGTTTCTCTCCTACCAAGTCACCAGCTCGCCTCCTCGAGTCCTCCACAGCAGTTCTGGACTCGTTCTGTCTGGAGTTCTGGGCTCATTCTCCTCCACAGCAGCAAGGGAGCAAGCCACCTCCACCTCAGTATACTCATCCGAATCGTTACGCCGGTAAGGGTTGGATTGCATAATCTTGAATCGATGGGTGTGATTCATTTTTGCTCATTTGTGTATAGAAATCGATGATTTGGAGTACTTATTAGGGTTTTGAGTACTAGGGGATTCCAAAATGTCTTTCTTTTGCTTGTAGAGGTTGGGAATTGGGATATAGGTTTGGTATTAAAAGCATTGTCAGGTTTTGTTAATGAGTTGCTACTGAACTCAAATGTATTATCTTTTATTTACTTTGTTTCAAGCTATGTATGTGGGAGTCTCCACTCTGCTCGCTTTATTTGTAATAAATTTGTCCTTTGTATGCTATGCAATTTGACATTAATATATTGGTTTTAGTTATGATTCTTTGCTGTCTGTTTGCAATCTATCATCTTTTTCTCTTTTGTACGTTGAAAGCTTGTATTTTTTCCCTTCCCTGTAGCTTTGTTTGCTCTAATTCTAATATACTCGTACTTCTTTATGTGGTGTTCTATACAACTGGATGTTTACTCTTCAGACTTAAGCTTGTTTTTTTATTTCCTAGCACCAACTGGTGGCATTTGAATTTAGTTATACGATCTGTTTGCTTGTAGAGGTTGGGATATAGGTTTGGTATTAAAAGCATTGTCAGGTTTTGTTAATGAGTTGCTAAAAGTTCTCTCTGAATTGCTAAAAGATCTTTCTCTGATTTTCCCAGACGTTATTCATATTTCATAGTTTCATACTCTTATTCATGTTTTATAGTGATGTTATGCAATTTTAGGTAGTACTTGATTTATGTATAATGTGGTATTAGTATAATATTGTGTAATGATGTTCTGATGTGATTTGCAATTTTATACTAGACTATATATTACTGTTTTTATATGCAGTAAGCTAATTGAAATTGCAACTCCTTGAATTTGAATAGGAGTGATCAGTAGCAAACATTATGAAGAGGCAATCTAAATCTGCTGCTACTAGTTCCGGTGCTAATCCGAAATCAACTTCTTCATCTCAGGTACCAATTTTGTTTCTTTTAAGTGCTAGGGATTTGGATTTTCTGGAAATTGGATTTGAGATAATCACATTACACATGTTTATGCGTTTGGTATATATCAAGACTGTTTGCATCTGCAGTTTGTTTTTCTGTTTTGTGCTGGCATTATTAGTTTCTGCTTTCTGCTTTTGTTTTCTGCTGTCATTAGTATGTTATATATGATTGTATGTATTTATTTTCTAATGTTATTTTTATTATTCTCTTATACTAATGTAGAGATGCTTAAGATGTCATATGGAGCTGCAGTGGGGAGTAGTCGGAGCGGAATGTTATCTCCAAAGTCGAAGACTTCATCTTTCCAAGCTTGAGATCATGCTATTGCTCTCATTCATATGTTGATGTTGGTTCATTCTTTTTTTTTTATGTTTAATCTTTTAGTGAACTTATAAATTTTTAATTTGTGAGGTTAGTGTTGATGTAATGATGGACTTTTATAAACTTTGGACTCTATTTTTTGACAATTTCATATGTTGATGCTAGAATTTGATGGACTATATGAATTGAATTATATGGACTATGAAGTATCGAATTAATGTCTAGTGAAGTACAAAACATGCATTAGTAAAGTTGTAAATTTCTTGTTATAGATTATTATTACAGGTTTGAAGAAACAAAAACTTCTCGAGTTACAATACCAAAGGAGTATATTTGGTAAAAATCTGTTTTTTTTTTTTTAAATAAAAAATAAAAATAAAAATAAAACCAAAACTGAGCTGAACCGAACCGTTCGGTTCGGTTTTCGGTGCCAACTTCCCAAAAGGCAAAAATCGCACTGAACCGCACCGATTCTTATTTCGGTTTAGGCTCGGAACCGAACCCACCCCTACCATCAAGTTTGAATCAAACATTTTCATTTCGAACACCACAGTACAAAACCAGTTTCTTCTTTTCCTGCTTTTTTTTCTTCTTCTTCTTTTTTTCAATAGAAAGAAAGGGAACCCCAGTTTCTTCTTAGGCCACGTTTGGTTCGCAGAAAGTAAGTATCAAGAAAGGAAAGCGTTTGGGATGTAAAAGGAAATGAAATCATTTCCTGAAGAAAGGCAAAATAAGGGAGAAAGTGGTTCCTTCCAAACCCCAAAGGAAGCACTCTCCCTCCTTTCGTTGCATTTATTACTCACAACATATTATTTTATTACATTATTTACAAATTTTTTAACAACTTTCTTGATGACTTTCCTTACGTTACCAAACATTGGAATGAAAAGTTGTTGGGAAATTTCATTTCCCTTCCTATAGGAAAGACAAATGAATTATTTTCCTTCCATGAACCAAACGAGGCCATGATAGAGGATTAAAAGTAATAAGGGCCATGCGATCTGGTCTTGACGGCAGTAGTTTCAAAGTGGTTTGAAGGTAGAAAGGGCTAGTGCAAATTGAAAAGAAAGGAGGTGTAGAAAGAAACACCAATGAGGGATAAATTGGAAAATTTTGAGAAAAAAATTATAACAATTTGGGAGGTATGAATAGAAGCTCCTCGCTAGGATATTGCCTTGTAGTAAAAATAAAAGGGTCTTTGACTCAAAACACCAAAATTAGCTAAAATTAACCCACTTACCCGAGAGCAACAGATTTTTATTCCCACTGACCCAATTTAAAGTTAAATGACAATTTTTCCCGCAACCTAATTAATAAACTACCTATCATGCCACTCTATCTCATCCCTTCTACCGAAGCCACTGTCTCTCTCTCTCATCCCTCCGATATATAGACTGGAGCCGGTTTTTCTCACCGATCTCTCTCTCCCTCTCTCTCTCTCTCTAGCTGGAGCGCTGGAGTCTGAGTTGCGGCGGTGGAGACTTCACTACAGATCTATGTGGCTCGGTGAGTGAATGAAGGTGACAGAGTGATCGCGGTGGTGTAGAGCGATGGATCAGGAGCTCTTCATAGTGATGGCCCGGTGCTGCTACTCGAGGAGGGAGTCCATGTAGCAGAGGCGGCCAGCGAGCTTGAGGTGGATAATGTCGTGACGGAGCCGGAGATTAAGTGGTTGTAGAGCATTGTCAACCATTAATTCATGGACGGTGCTGGTTGTGAAACTTGTGAGATAATAATCATGATTGATCCAATTCGTGTTTGATAGGATGAAGGATAGGAGGTGTGGTTTCCTGGAATGCTATGGTTATTGGGTATTCTCATATTGTTAGATTTAAGAATGCTATTGGTTTATTTGAAAAGATAAGGGAGGAGAAGACTGAGTTAAATGTCGTCACTTGGAGTGCTGCTGATTGCAGGGTTCCGCAGAGAGGACATGGTTACCAAGCATTGGATGTGTTTCAGCAAATGATGGCTTGTGGCTCTAGC